>OZ005650.1:139194840-139872340 GCA_963930645.1 Salticus scenicus | reverse complement strand
GATTTAGACTACTTGATTCATTAAATTAGTATCTATAAATTAGCACTTATCCTATTTTTACACACAGTTTTATTTAATTAATTTTTTAACTGTATTGAAACTTACCGAGAATTATTTTGTTAAAAATTATTTGAAATATTTAAGTTCATTGTTAGAGATAATTTAATGCTGCAATTGCATTATCCAAATACATTTATATTAAACATAATTGAAAATCAAAGATATCAGAGTTAATAAGTTTTTCCATGTACTCTAATTATCAAAATATTTTAGCTGGTATGAGTGAAATTTTAATTTCATAATACACTGTTAAAAAAATGCAGAAAAAATACAGAAATTCTCTGTAATTTCAGAAAAAAAGTCGTAAAATACGTTTTGTCTACGTAATTTTTCCGTAATTTACGCCTTTTTTTCTGAAATTACAGAGAATTTCTGTATTTTTTCTGCATTTTTTTAACAGTGTATATAAGTTATTTTAAATACAAAAATTGTTAAGTAAAGAATAGCTATATAAGCTAATTCTTGAATAAATAGTGAAAGAAGTAGACCATGATTGTTTAACGAAGAATTTTTTTAATTTTTATTTTCTTAATTAGTCTAGTTTAGAAAAGGCTAACTTCTCACACACATTCAGGTAGAAAACATTGATGCAGATCTCATACTACTGTCAATGAAACAAAATTTTCTTCTTTTTACACCAACGATTTTATACATTGATTTTTTTTTTTTTTTTTTTTTTTTTTTTTTTACAAATACTGGTATAAGTTCTGCACCAATGTCCCGTCCCTGTATATTACCTAATATTTAATGACACTCACTTTTAAATTCAGCTTTAGAAACAGCTGTCGGCGACTTAGGCTGTTTTGGCGAATGCTGAGATGTTGTAGTTTGAATTTGTATCTGATATTCTTTAGGTTGACTTGTCTGAGTTTGCTGATATCCTCTGCTCTGCTGATAATTGACTTGATTCAAAGGTTGGTATGTATTAGTAACAGGCGACTGATGCCCAGGATATTGCTGATAGCTATTAACTACAGGTGAGTGTGGGCTTTGAGGTTGCTGATAATTACTTTGTTGGTAATTTTGCTGATACGCTTGTTGGTAATTCCTTTGTTGGTAATTTGTCACTGGTGATTGGTAACCAGGTGAATAACTCTTATCAGTAACAGGAGATTGATATCCTGGAGATACTTGGTATGAACTTGTCTGATATGTCTGCTGATACTGAATCGGCTGTTGTTGCTGATGATATTGGTTTACAACTTTTTTTTGAGTTGTCTTATACTCGATCCGGCTTGATTTTTGTTGGTCTTGATAGACTTGATGATGTGTGGTATCGTAGCCGTTATATAATGGTTCCTGAGCAGGCGGCTTTGGCTTTGGTGGTGGTGGAGGCGCAGCCTTTGGTTTTATAACAGTTTGCCTATAAAAAAGTTGCAGAATTAAAAGTTCAATCAGTGTTTCCAAGGTGCATAGAAATTGTATGAGAGACGCATCAGTACAAATATATATATATATATATATATATATATATATATATATAAGTTTAAATAAAATTATAAATTATATAAAAATAGCTTTGAATTTTCTATAGTGTATTATTCTTAAAGAGTTTTTTCCCCGAATGCCTTCAAATTACAAGGCAATTTTTTGCTACGCTTATAGTAATATGAACTTTTATATTAAAACTTAATCGAATATATATATATATTTTTTTTTTTTAACTTTTAAAATGTACTTTGATAAGAACAATAAGAACTTGTTAGAGTCACCGGTAAAAAAAGAAAAATATTTTTATGTTCGTTTCTAAAATATGTTGAAGTTCTTGAAAAACTTATTACTGTTATGGAAGTCAGGAAATGTATAAAGTATGAACAAGCAAATACGTCTTACCCCATAAACCATTCTACAGCCATCAAAATTGCCATCAAACGTCTAAATATACAAACTTTATCTTTAAATATAGGAAAAAGCAAGTTATATAATCAAAAATTATTTGTATTCTAATGAAGTTGAATAAAACTGTTCTTGTTAAAAAAAAATTGTTTTTCCTTCTTGTGTGATAATCATTATTACATATTTTGTTTGAGGATTAATAAGTTTAAAGCTAAACTACTGAAATTAAAAAATAAGATATTAAAAAATTTTAAATTGTATATTTTCTTAAAATAATAGTCGAATAACATGTGCTAATCATTTAAACTTATTCAAATTAATCATATTAAATGAATAATTAAAAACGTTTCTGACTTATGCAAATTCTAAATTTGCGAAGTAGCTTTACACTGTATATGCAGAACATTATTTCTCAAACTACATAAACAGTCCATTGGGAGAGACCGTAAGTGAAATTCTTTAAATTTTATTTTTATTATAATTACGTTTAGCCTTTAAACTTTAGTATTATTAAAAAAAAAATTAACATGCTAAATCAAATTCCGCAACTCAACTTTAGAATAAAGTGCTAAAATTTTGTTTTAAATGTAAATGTGCATGTACATACTATCATTTTAATCAAGAAAATTTCAAATTATGTATCATATATTGTTTTAACACGTTCACTCTCATGAGCATCTCCGGTGGGTCTAAAAAATTTTTGATTCTCTGCCGTGAGCATGACCCGTGGATAACCGATATTGTATTAAAATTGTAATAAAATTTCCTGGACATTTCAGCAAAGTTTTTATGCTTGGAGGTGGCACTCTACAATAGCAATTGTTTGTATATATATATATTCAAACATGGACACCCTGAGCTGTCTATTATCGGCTCAGAATTTTTTTTATCTAAATCTAAAATTTTGTATTATTTTACTCTCGCATACGCATGCACAGTACTTTTTACTTATTTATTTATTTATTTATTTATTTAACATTTTTTGATAACTTAATGATAACTCAAAACGATTGCTTTTATCGGAAAAAATGTAATTTTATAATTTTTTCACTAAAATTATTTGGATTTTTGTTGATATCCGTCTTTACATTTTTTACAGTATTTTACTTCATGAAAAGGAAATAATATCGTTTTTTACAGACCTTCAGTATTATCACCGGTAATCTCAGTATATTTTTGTAAACTTATACTGAATTTTGCTTACGAGTATTATTTTACACCCAATAAACTCAGTACAAACAGTTAAATTAGTGTTTTTAAGTTTGGCATCGATCCATTTTAAGTTCCTATAAGGCAGTGGAGGTGTTAAGTGGTTCCAAGATTTACTCATATGTATATATATATATCAGCTATCTTTAATTAAAATAAAATTAATAAAAACTAATAAAAATAAAAATTGAATTAACTTTAAATCTTGCATTTTACTTATTTTAAACAAAAACGCGTATACTGATTGATAAATTAAGATGTTATCATCAAATATTAATTTTAATTTCGGATAAGAAGTATTTTGTTCTGTTCGAATTCTACGGATAAAAATGTCTAGTAAATATATTAAAATATATTCCTTTAACATTACGATTCAACAGACCTTTACATTAAAAGATTTTTTTTTCATACTAATGGAAAGTATTATTACATTTATTGTATTTCCTTACCTTTGTGGGCTTCCTCTTGAAAAATTCTTTTGTGGATTTTCTGGAAAAGAAATGTAAAATTCTTATCATTAACAGTTCTATGAAGCAACGTTCATAATCAATTTCATACAAATATAGTCAAAAGTATTTTAGTTACAGAAAAATTTAGTGCTTAAGTGATAAATAATGATAATAATAAACATAGAAACATATAATAACTAAAATGCATAATGTAAATAAAGTACGGCAAATCCAATGTAAATAAATAAATAATTATAAGATATAAAAAAAAAAAAAAAAAAACTTTTTATGTATCATGTTTTAAATTTTCTGTTGAATCATAGCTATAGAACTATATTAGCACTTTATTAATGCGTATAAAATTTTTAAAGTGATAACGACGTCATTTTTTGTGAGATGCCTAATTTAACTTTTTATAAATTTTTAACGTTCACGTTTAATTAAATGCATTTATTTTTATGTCGAAAGAAAATGAAAGAAAATGAAGCTATTAGGAGTTTATTACTTTCATATTTAAATTTAAAAGAAAACTAATCAAAAATTCGAAAATCGGACTTCGAGGTATTGCGTTGTCATCGTGTTCTGAGCTATCTTAATTTTATTTTTTATTTCTAATATTTAATATAGTAACATAAGATGAAATCTTAAAAAAAAAAAAAAAAAAAACTGTAATAAAGATTTTTTTTTTTAAATCGATCATTGCGAAATAAAAAATTATAGATATCCATAATAGTAACAATCAACTAACACAAATGTTCTGTATATGCAGAAGCATCTTTTTTTCCTTGGAGTGTAAATTTTTAATATGAATAGTTTTCAAAAAAATACCTTTAAAATAAAATACTCATGAATATCTTTAAAACGAACGATTAAATTATGAATCTGTGTTAATTTGGAACAAAGTTAATTTTATTTTATTTTATTTTATTGTTTATTTTATTTTACTTTTTCTTTTTCCAATTAAAAAAAATATTTTCTTTTTAAATGCATTTCTTATAGATATCCTAGAATTAGTGGAGCACAAAATTGACCTTGTTACACATTTAATGTTATGTACTTTCCTCGGATGAAAATCGTCTGCATTCACCATGAAAGTAGTTTTGACAAATAATAATTATAATTAAAAAATTCCATAAAAATTCTTTATACCTAATCATTGTGAAATTAAAAAATATACATATTTATAACAGTAACAGTCAAACCAACATAAATGTTTCATATATGCTATATGTATGTGTTTATAGCTTTTTTCTTAAAGATGTAAATTTTCAACATGAATAGTTTTCAAAAGAATACTTTTAAAACGAAATACTTGTGAATGCTTTTAAAACGAATGGCTGAACTATAGATCCGTGTTAATTTGAAACTAAGTTATCAACCTTTTCCCATTAAATAAATCCTAAAAATATGCATTTCTCATAGATATCCTAGAATTAGTAAGCACAAAATTGACTTTCTTAAGACATTTAGTGTTATGTACTTTCCTGGAATGATAATAGTCTGCACTCACCATTAAAAAATTTTTTTGATAAATAATAATTTTATTAAAAAAAAAAAAAAAAAAAAAAAAAAAAAAAAAACGTTCTTAAAAAAGGTCCGTTAATTTAACAGTTGGGAATTTTCTGAATGTGAAAACAGAATTTAATAATCTATTTAAAAAAACTTTTAAAACCCAAATTCTTAATGTATCGTATCACATAAATCTTTTCGAAGTTAGAATAAAATTTAATTTGAAAATAATAATAATAATAATAATAATAATAATAATAATAATCAATTGAGGTAGTGAATCAACGAATGCTTTGCCAGCTTCGCTGGTCACTATATTTAAAGGGGACTAATGTGCAAGTTGTACCTGACGGGACTAAAGTGAAAGTTGTACCTCAAGGGACTAATGTGAAAGTTGTACCTCACGGGACTAATGTGCAAGTTGCACCGAATGAACAAACTATTTCTTTCAACGAAAATGCCTACTAACCCTGGACGATAGGTCTAATATATCGTATCATATTATATATCGTATTTATCGTAATATAACTCAATACTTATTTCGCTTCCTTCTTCGACTCGAATTAATACGCATTTTTTATAAGCAAGAGCAGCCCCCGAAAAACAAAAACATTAAATCATTAAATTCATTTTTTTTACTTATTTTTATTTCATATTATTTCACGCGCACTTTTTATTTCCTAATTCAAAATTATTAAAAAAACTTTTTCGATATCGCTTGTAACGATACTGATTAATATAAATTTTCTTTTCTTTTTCTTTCAATAAAAAAAAAAAAAAAAAGATTTTGATGAAATTCTGGCAAAAGCAGAATTTAGTTTAGGACGGAGGACTGTTAGTTTTTTTTTTTTTTTTTTTTTTTTTTTCCAAATTATAACATCGCTTTCAAATTATTCAATTATATTTTCGATAAATTTTAGATTTCGACAAATGTCCAACTATCGAAAACGACAACGCAAAAATCCCAGATTGAGACTAATAGGCCCTCAGTCCTAAAAAAAAAAAAAAAAAAAAAAAAAAAAAATGTGTATTGCGCGAATTTGTGTTGGAAACCCCTGAATGGCCGCAGCTGCAGAAAGTCAAAAAATTGGAATCTAGGTATAGTAATAGACGCTGAGTACTAGTATGTGGTACCTATTATACCCCACATAAATATCTATAAAGCTTCTAGTTGTAATAAATTATATTTAAAAAAGCAATTTCCAAGAAAAAAGCCAAAAACATTTTGAATCATTTAGCACTAGTTTGGAAAGAGGATTCTTTGGAGAACTTAGGATTTTCATTCAAAAAAGTATTCAATCAATAAAAAGTAATATTTTTAATCTCATAACAAGCATAAATGTAATTTCATAAAGAAATATCAACATATAAATGTTTTTGTAAGGATTTTTAAATGAATCGCTGGTGGTTTTGAATAAACTTACATCACGTTTAAAATACCCTTCTTTTACTCTCTCTTACCCATATATATGGTAAAAGTAGAGAAAGTAATGTTTGGAGTCAAATTTGCGAAATTGAGTTATTGTTATATTACATGTTTTGAGGTCCCCTGAATAAAAAAAATTTAAAAAATCATGTTTTTAGCAGTTGGTCTGTATGTGTGTTTGTATGTGCGTATGTCTGTTATCAGCATATCTCAAGAACAAATATAGCAGAAATTACAAACTTGATATTTTAAATCTGTATCATATAGGGATGCTACACTGAACTTTTCGTTGAGATCATGCAAACGGTTCGTGTACAGGGACACGATTAGTCTAATACTAATTGACGTGTTAAATTTGCATAAAAGGGCTAATTTCTAAAATTTACGTAACTTCAAAGAGAATATATAATTATGTTACATTCATAAAGTAGGGGACATTATTGTTTCGCGCGTTGTATAAAAATAGCAAATGTTTTGCCATACTTTAAATTCTACATACGAGCTTACGGTTTGCCAAACGTCGGACCATCTATCCAACCAATAACCACTTATAACGATTGTCCATCAAAAACAACAGTTGTCTCAATGTTGGCCCATATAAATTTTGTTTGTAGGGATACATAGTTGGTAACATTTATAATTTATTTTGGAATACTGTTAGTCCTGTAGTACTGTTATTCCGGAGTACTGTTAGTGCTGCCTTTTTTCCACACCATTTTATTTATAGAGAAATTTTTTCCCAACATGAAACTTTCCATGAGATATAAAAGCATTAATAAGAAGATTCTTACCATGAAATAACAAGAGAAAAACTTTCTAAAAATGGTGATGTGAAAAAAAGGGCTGCTACTAATAGTACTACGAATAAATTATAAATATTACCAAGTATGAGGATATATGAGACAGAAACAAATATTAGTTTAACCTGTTGTTGTTTTAATTAATGAATATATAACAGTCTTCACTCAGTGGTAAGATTTAGGTAACCAATTCTAACAAATAAATAACGCAAGTACAGCATTTAGAACTCACCTTGTTTAGCTTGCTCCTCTAATAATTGAAACACAGCAGATTTTTGCTTAAAGCTTAAATTTTCAGGTCCTTCTTCTTCGCTAAAATACAAAGTATTATATTTATTATCATTTTTAATTTATTGAAAATACATAAGATAACAAGGCGTAACTTCACAAAGATTAATACAGGGTGGCCCAAAAAACATGATAGAAAGTTTTTTAAGTTTCTGATTTCAAATGTATTGATGCAAATATAATTCTTCCATATTATAATAGCACATATAGTGACATTTCAGTTGAATACTTAATTACCGGAAATAAAGAATAAGCAATATAGAATCACAAACCTTTTAAGATCGATTATATATCGTAAGAAAATTTTATGAGAATAACCGATGTACTGTCCCCGTTCGACGGGCATTCGTTCAGAGTTCAAAAAAAAAAAGGACGCTTAGTGAAGAGATAATCGCGCAGTAAGTTATAGCACTCTAAAGTCGCAGTGATTTTTAAGCCATCAGATGATTGATGTAATGGTCCTAATCTCCCACTGATTTTCATTGCTTACAGGTTGATGGACAGATATGAATCTACAGGGAGTGTTTAGGATGCAAAAAGAAAGGCGTCGGGACGAAAATCAGCAGTTGTTACTGACGACATCAGGGAGCCTGCGCGCGCATACTTTGAGGATCAGCCAACCACTTCATCTCGACAGGCGGCCCAACAATTAAGCATATCCAAAACATCATTACAAAGGATAATGAAAGCAGTAGGATTGTGTCCATACAAGATCCAAATGTGACAGCCGCTAAAGGGGGGGGGGGAGGGGATACTGTGTAGCGGAGAGATTTCGCAAACCACATAATCGAGGAACTTAAAAATGGTTTCATCGGTGAATACAAGATCTGGTTCAGTGATGAGACCCATTTTCAGTTGAATGGTTTCGTGAACAAACAAAACTGGCGCCACTGGGGTACGAAAAATCCTCATCTCAGCGCCACCTCTTCACTGCATCCACAAAGGGTCATTGTGTGGTGTGCCATATCGTCGAAGCAGATAATTGGTCCGATATTTATTGATGGTGTGGTCACAGGAGTGAAGTATCGAGAGTTGCTAGAACGTCACTTTGGCCCTGATGCGGGCCATCTCAACAGGATACGCCGGTACTGGTTCAAGCCAGATGGGACTCGTCCCCAAAAAACTTCCGACGTCTTCACGTGGCTTGAAACGACGTTTGGTGAGCGTTTGATTGCACTGAATGCAGAGAAATTCACGGGGCACGGGATAGAGTGGACCCTATACAGTCCAGACCCAAATCCGTGCGACTTATTCTTATGGGGTTACATCAAGGTTAGAATCTATAGGAATAGCCCTGATTCACTGGAGGACCTAAAATTGGCTATCAGAAGTGAGATTGATGCACTTGATTATGACACACTCGAGCGCATTATGACAGAGTTTCGGAACCGGTTTTATAACACTATAGTCGGGGAGGGTAGACATTTTAAGCATCTTGTATAATAAATGTCATTCATATCTTTATTCAATAAAATATGTTTCATGTTCTTGCATGTTGTTTTTTTTTCCACAACGATCGTTTACTTTCTATCATGTTTTTCTGACCACCCTGTATTAATGATATATGTTAGTAATATCAATATGCTATACTTAGCAAATTTATACATGGATCCTAATTAGCCTAGGTCAAGTACTTGGAAATTACTAATCACTGAACACGGGGTTAAACTGTACGTGACATTTATGAACAGTTTTTTTTTTTTTTTTTTTTTTTTTTTTTGCGTGTGAATTTTTTTTATTTTGCAATTTCAAAGTAAAATATTAAAAATTAAAAACATTACATTTTTAAAAAAGGTCCGTCAAGTTAATAATTGGGAATTTTCTGAATGAGAAAACAGAATTTAAAAATATGTATTAGTTAATAAGTTATTTGTAAAGAAAATTTCTCCATAGAATAACATTAGCTCGATCTTCCGGCGACGGTAAGTGAAGAGGGCCGTTAAGTTTAATATTAATTTCGAAATTCTTTTAAAATCAGTTCATCTTTTATTAACACATTTCTTGTGGCCATGTAAAAGTACGTTTTTTTAGAAAAGTGTGCCCCCCTCTTAGGTGTTTTTTTCTAAAAAAACTTATTTTACTTATTCGAGTTTAACACTTTGTGTGCTGCAGGGGTATATATATGCCAGTGGCATTTGCATCTTGAGGATAAAATTTAAATAATTTAATCACGAATGCGTAAAATCTTTTTGTTAAATAATATAACGCTTTAGAAGAACGCCAAAAAGCGGAGCTTGTTGTTTAAATTCGAAAAAATATCCTGAAGACAATGTATTGATATTATTCAACAGCTTTTGTTGTACTTACTCAGGAGAAATGTAACCTTCGGTCAAAACTTCGGTTTGCTTTGCCAACGTTTCAGCAACGTTTTCGGTTGAATATAGTTGAAACGGAGAATTGTATTGATTATGGACCACCGCTTTGACAACAGGCGGCTCCTTCAAAAAAGAAAAATAATAAGGATAAGTATATAAATATGATTTTTTGAAAATATCTTTGAATAAAATACGTAAAAACTTATAAGCAAATATTAATAATGTGTTTTCGTGCTAATGCGAGTGATGAATAGACTTTTTTTTTCCCAACACAGATCTAATGATTAGAAACCAAATGGAAATAAAATGCAGTATAAATCAGTGAAATAAGATAGAGCAAACGAGCAAATACTCAAACCTATATCACACTTGAGAAAACACCATTCTCTCTTTAAATGATTTATATGAAACTGAATGTGCGCAGGTAATGAAGATAAAGTAATTGGATCTACTTTTGAATCAGTCAATCATATATTTTTAATTAATAATGAATTACCTATTATTATTTAATCATAAACATCCAATATTAAATATTGAACTTTTCTCCGTCAGAAATAAAATCTTGAACATAGTCATAACATCAATAACGAACAGGGATTGTTACATCCTATTCATGATCATTTAAAAAAAAAAAAAAAAAAAAAAAGAAAAAAAAGAAAAAAGATTTCTCTATAACGCTGCTATGACGTAAGTAATAACTAAGGTAACAAAATATAATAATAAATAAAATGGCGAACCGTTGATTTTAGATAAAAAAAATAAACTTTATGATTAAATTTTAATTTAAAAAGCAATTCTAACTACATGTCGGCTATAAAGTTACCATCAAAATTAAATTAATTTTAAAGAGAGTTTTTAGTGGTACTAATAGATTACCAGCCAAATTTAAATATTTAGATTATGAAAATGAGACTGGACTTCCTACATCATGAAACGGCACACAACCATTGTATGTATCCATATTTAAATAAGTTCTGTTAAACCATTATCTAATGTTTTACATTTCCTGTCGCTTGATAAAATGTATATTACTTCATAGAGTAACATAGGAAAAAAAAGTGATATTGATAATAATGAAAGAAAAAACATCATAAATTGTCATGAAAAACATGGTTGTACCAATATACCATTGTTAAATTTTACAGAAAATTATAATTCATTTATTTATAATTTGTGTTAATTTTACATGAAAAATGAGAATTTAGGGTGTCTTGTCTGCGAATTGCCGCACTTTAGAAGGTTGATACACGAGCTGAGCTCGCTGAGTACCCACCTCACGCAGGGCAGCAATGCCTAATTGCGCAGCGCATACACATTGCCCAAACGTTAACAATAAAACTTAAAAAGTTATAATTGTAATCAATACAAAAGCGAACAAAAAAATGATACCCTGTGAATTTTCCACACGACAATGCCAAAACTATATGACAAAGAAATTGGTCACTATATACAGGATTTTTAAACAAATGGTCAAAATAGGTTCAAAGAATAAATTTGTTATTATTAGGGTAACTGGATAATATTATACAGGGTAACTGGGCAATTAGTTGTTTACAAAGTCATGCAACTTTTGACTATCTACACTGTTAAAAATTTAGTGTTAGTTTGAACAAAATCTTGGTACTGAAGTAGCTGCAACCACCCGATAGTTTAACCTTTTACCATGATTTGGTAATTTTATGTTAAACCAAATATCGGTGTTATGTTTTAAAAAAAATCAACTTTCGGCCGAGGTGGGAATCGAACTAAAGACCTTCTTGACTCAAATCTAACACTCTGGCATTGTGCTACGCTCTCTTGTCCGATAACGCTGTGTGTGTGTGTGTCGTTGACTTTGATAAAAGGG
Organism: Salticus scenicus; assembly: GCA_963930645.1. Taxonomy (NCBI): domain Eukaryota; kingdom Metazoa; phylum Arthropoda; class Arachnida; order Araneae; family Salticidae; genus Salticus; species Salticus scenicus. The sequence continues at coordinate 139,860,602 of OZ005650.1, read as the reverse complement.
GCTAAATTTTCTATGGTCTTATCTTGACCCATGAGTGAATTGTTGCACAAAATTTGCACTTTACCCTATGTTTTCGACCCCGCTCTTTCGTTTAAGCTTGGTTTGGTTTCAAAAAGAATTTTACTGACTCCTACTTCCTTCCTGGACTGTATAATAGATTTCCTCCTCTTCTTAAAAGGATATATACTTCAATAAACTTTCTTATAGTAACATCTGGTTAGTGATAAATTGAATAAAGAGTTCCGCGCGCTAGTGGCGACATCTCCTGAATACAAAGGGAATTACACCTGCATGTACGCCGAAACAAATTTTGGTGCAACTGAAATTCAATTGCAAGAAGTAGAAAAATAAAAAGTGAGGTTCAACCATATTATGGTATTGCTTATAACTTTACTCCATATAGTAGTTCAAGTTTGAACTGAAATTTTTAACAGTGTAAAAAAAATCACAACGCCGAGAAGAAAAATATGCCGCCTTCATCTAGAGGGAATAAGTGGTCATTTACTAAATCCCTTAACTAGAAATATAGATTTCCAAGTTATGCGCCTAAGGCACGCCAATAAACAGAATAGACGAAATGATCGAGAATTTCTAGTCTACACATTTCTAGATTGTAAAACAATATTCTGAATATTCTGAATCATTTGTATTGCGAGAAATTCTCGCTTGTTTTTCTAGAATTGGGTAATAAAGCAAGATTATAGTTGCTGAAACCCGCCTCTTGTATTCGCATTTATTTGGAGATTTTTACATAACTTTTCCCTCGAGAATATAAGCAAATGCTCTAGAATTCTAATAGGGGTTTCCAGAACTCACTTTCGAAGGGGACTAGAATTTATAAGGATGACATGGAACTATTTTTCCTACAGCCACAATTTAGACTCTAGATGTCAGTTGCAGAATATTTTCTCAGTGAAAACACCAAATATGAGTAAACAAAATTGAAATTGCTATACTTTCAGAAGAAGTAAACTATATGCTTGTAACTTGAAGAAGACACTAAGAATTAATTCTCTAGGAGAAGCAAATTAAATTCATCTGTTGCTTATAATTTTAGAAAATTACGTTGCATTTTTATTGAAGACTGATTAAAAAAGGGCTCTATGGTAATAAACTATTCACTAACGGTTTAAATTCTCAAAAACTGTTAGCATTTATTGTCTTAGATAATTCATTTTCAAACAGAATCCTGAAAGAAGTCAAAACAGGCTTTAATCCAGAACAGATTAACTTTCTTGATTTAAATCGAAAAAAAGCTAACTTTCGTGAATATTTTTTATTTTATATATTAATTATTATTGTTGTTGTTGTTGTAATTATTTATGTTGAGTTTTAATGAACCATATTTTTTAAAATAAAACCTATAATATTGTTTCAGATGAAAAGTTATATGCGTAAATACGAAATATTATGTAGGTGATAGAAAAGTCCCAGCACAAATTTTCAGAGCAAATAAAATATAAAAAGAATTTTTGGAGACTATTATTTTAATATTCTTTCTTAGTCAGAATTACCATCTGTCTTTCTGATCTATATTAAGAACTTAAACAATTTAAGAAAAATATTTTATCGATATTTACGGAAAATATTGTTCTTTGTGGAAAATATCGCAACAACATAAATATTGGTTATATACACAGTTATTACAACATTGGTAGTATCGTATATATGTATTGTCACCATATTAGAAATATCAAATCGCAAAATCAATGGACGTGAATAAAAACTATTTACATTATTTATGCTGATATTCTTACATTTTTCATAAATTAAACTAAATTTGGTAAAAATGTTCATTATTGGTGAAATTGTGAACAAAATCCACTTTCAGCTGACGGCGCAAATGGCGTCGTCGACCTAATTATGGAGCATTCCTAGTATTTCTTCTATGTTTAAATTTTGAGCTCTAAAAAATCAATCTGCCCTTAACTAATGTTGTGTATATCAATACATTACGAAAAAATAAACATCAAAATGCCTATTAAAACATTTTACAATTTAATATTGCTTCATCAGAATTACAGTTATTTATGCTTAAATTATTTATATCTGCTGTGTCTTTTAGTATCAATAAAATTAATTTTTTTTTAGTCTTTTCAGAGAATTGTTTTATGCAAGTTACTTGTTTTATCTGTTGTTCATTTTTTAATAGTTTTTTTATGCATCAATTTAACACACCGTATATTCAACTTAAATTTTAAATATTGGCCTTATTATTCTTTTCGGATAACCAGTTTCAATAATCTGTGCTTTACTATATTTAAATTTATGTGTATTCTTAAACTTTATCCAAAATATCTTAAATTATAAAATAGTATATTAAATATTTAATCTTGATCTTCTAGCACAATCGAACTTATCGCTAATCTCTATTTAAATTACATATATTGATATTCAACAATAATTATAGCTAAATAACTACATTTATTAAAATTTTAATGTTAATTATAGTTTAGATCTAATTATTTTAGTACAAAATACTTACTTTTCCTTTCCTCGGTGCAAGTAAGTCCTCCCTAAAAAATAAACAACAATATAAATATATGCTCTTTTGTTTTTAATAGAACAATACATATATATAAGTATATATACATTATTGTAAATTAAAATTATATGTTGTTAAAACATACAATATTAAATTATATTATAGTATTGTTGTAAAGGCATACAATACATTGTAAATAATGCATTGTTTAGCACTGGTTATATAACTGAAGTTACTGTGCTAAGTGCTGTATATAGCACTGGTTATATAAGCTGTACTAAGCATTGTTAATAATGCATTGTTTAGCACTGGTTATATAACTGAAGTTACTGTGCTAAGTGCTGTATATAGCACTGGTTATATACAGCAACTACATGTTCTGATATATTGGTCGTTTTAGTGTTGCTTAACATTTAGCATTATAGTCGATAGAACTGAAAAGATAATTAAAAAATATAATGTTTTAACAAAATGATAACCCTTATGTATACAGGAAATTTAACATTTAATGGGAAAAATTTTAAGAGAGGTAAAAATTAATTAAACAAAAAAATGGCATTGGGCAGTGCTTTACAGCTGAAAATAAATTATGCTAAAAACAAAATTAATTTTAGCAATAAAAGAAGAAGGAGAAGGAGAGATAAAGAGTGTCATCCTTAAAAAGTTTCTTTTTCTTTTTTTATAGTGTTAGAACTTAAGAATTGTTTTAGAACATAATATCTATCATAAATATATCTTTCTCTAGAGCAATGAAATGCTATTTGGTACTAATCTACAATTTTCTAGAAATGAATTGGCCATTTAGTTGAACTTTGTAAATCATCAAGATTTATCCATTTAGCTATAAAAACGTTCTATACATTACAATTGACTACACTTGTAAAGTATTAAGAAATATTCATTAGCTTAAGTTTTGTGACTCATCAAAAAATGATTTTATAAAACGTAAATCACATTTTTGAGTTGCCTTGAAAAAAAAAAAATGTGTTCTACACGATAAGAATTTGTACTAACTGTTCAAAATTCTGATGATATATTTTTCTATCAAATAATTTATTTTGCCACACATGATTGCATATAAATGTCTTAATTATCTAGAACTGCAATAAAATTATCACACAATAAAACAATTAGCTAATTAATTTCTTCATAAATAAGTTCGGTAATTAACTATTCTTAATGATCTGTTTGTCCGAGCTGCAATAATTTAATTTATGCAAATGTGCTTACATTATATCTTATCCCCTCATGGCAAATGGTTTTGGAAAAAAAAACGGAAAGCTCCGAACGGCTATTCCCAGAGGATGAATCCCAAACCGTCGCGTATCGCCCACTGCGTAACTTTAGTGCAACTTTAGACCAACTTAACCGAACAACTAAACCGATAATTACAACCTGGAATTAAATATGGCACTTCATCCTCCAGCTATGACAGCAGAAATTCTAAGCCAGTGGTGGGACCCTGTTTTTTGGAAATTCTATGCGTATCCATATTTGCATGTAAATAATAATAATTATTATATATATATATATATATATATATATATATATATATGTATGTATATATATATATATAATTTGAATAATTTAATTCCTTTACAACACTCAGCAAATGAAAGATAGGTGAAAATACCAACAATGAAATTTTAAATGAGATGTATTTCGTATAAAATTATTGTCAGGATGATAATTTAATTAAATTACACTGAGTAGTAAAAACGTGTTAAAGTGCTTATGCAGAAGAGAAATGACACACATAACACTTAAATCTAACGATAAGTTTATTTGCTATATATACCTATAGTAATATTTGGTCAAGAGTTATATTTTGTTTTACAGATTTCTTAGATATTTCAACTGGTTTATGCAGTTAGAACTCATTTTTTTTTTTTTTTAAATCTGCTTTGTTTTCAGTACAAAAAATGAGTATGTAGTCAGATAACCAAAATTGTATATAATCGTAGAAATGCCGATGTGTTAAAATGCTACAACACCTTCTAAATCAACTCCACACACTTCTTTATGCTAAACAATAGTGTATGTATAATGTAATTTAACGTGTTTATTACATGAATACTTTAAAATAATCTTTTAAAAATTTCACATGTTCAGAAAATAACAGTAGAAAATTCGCAATTCGTAAATGCTTATCTACATGCTTTCCTCTGTTAATGGTATCAAGCATTTTTTAGTAACAGAAAAATTACAATACCTATAAATCTTAAAGAAGAATGAACTGAAACTTTTAGATCTGATACTTGCTCTTAAGTGGTTTAGTAAGTGGTCGGCACATAAAAGCTAAGGAAAAAACCACTTTCATATGCATCTGCCTTTATTATTCAAAATCAAAATATTGCATGTGTAAACGCTTAAAAAATTATAAACAAATGTCTTATATAATTTGGAAGAGATCACTTAAAGTAGTAGTTTGTAATTTTGATCTGCATTTCTTCTTCTAGCTATGGAATTGAGCCAAAACATGAGCAATAAGCTGCAAAATGGATCCAAATGTCTTCCAAGGGCACCCCGCGTATTTTGATACCTTACACCACGCTTTTTTTGGATAGGATCGCAGAACGGCTGGCAGTTCAGGTTAGCCGTCAAATGGAAGACTTCCTTGTTTTTCTTTACTTATTCCTAGAAGAAACAGTGTTTTTCTTGCGAAAAATTGGTTTTTTCCTACCTGTTTATTTTTCAACTTATCAGTCAATGTCTGTCAGTGTCTCTTCAGTGGTATGAAATATTTCTTCGGGTTTCAATCACCGGAAAAAGTAAATAATATTTGGAATGTAACCATGAACCAAAAATATGGTGGTTTTTTTTTTAGATGTTTTTTTCATCTTACAAATAGATGACAAATACAAAATTGTTCTATTAATGATTTGAAATCATAGGTGCGTTTCTATAAATATACATTCATTTTACATTAGTTTATATTCAAATAGAAATGAAATTATAGACTCAACTTATAACTAATTACAAATCTTATTGTCAATTATTTAAAACATTTTCCAACAAATATACGAAGTTATACATAAAAGTAATTTTAATTTCTATTATATGAGACAATTGGCGCAATTAGAATTTTCATTTCAAGGGCAAATAGATATTCTGCAGAGAGAACAGTTTTATTATTAAAAGTATTCGAACTATTGACACATTCACTACTGACAGGTGCAAAATTAACAGTATGAGATATACGACAATATTAAAGATTATGAACGTTTACATTGTGTATATGTATAAATATATGATGAAAAAAATTCTTCATCTATTTCTGATTATAAAAATTAAAATTAAATGTTTCATAATTATTATTTCTTATAAAAACAGAGATAATCAGATAATGTACATCCCCAATTACTAAAATGCATTATCAAATTGCATTGTGATGTACATTACGATATGTATGTTTAGCTTTACAGCTTACTTGTTTATTTCTTTCTGGCTTTTAAACTATCTTGCACTGATAATCCACATTATACTCGTACAGAATTTTCATTGGGAATAGAGTAGTAGAGGTTTTAAATTTATTTCATTCATACTTTTTTTTCATCGATACATACACTTCCTATCGTTAATATGCTTGAATTTAATCGTAATTAACGCTTTGCTAACCCTAACGCTCTAATACACTCTAAACAGTGATGGTAAATTTAGGGACTCTTTTATTCAACTCTCACCAATAATTTTGAGGAAGGATATTTGATATATATAATCTACGAATAACTTTCGAAGTCACTAAGCAACCGTCACAGTTACAATTTAGTAGTGGATATTGAATAAAAATTTCCTAAATTTCGCAACAGCGACCAGAGAAGGGAAATTAAATTGGACCAGCAAAAGGGTTAAATAATAATTTGTAAGTTCAGCACAACAACTTGTTTAATGAAATGATTTCTATAATCATAATAAATTTTAACTGATATAATATTCCATTTAAATGAAACAATTTAAATAAACAACTTTTTAGCCATTTACCGTTCATGATAATTAGTGGATGGGTAGGAATTTTATCTAATCTGTGTTTGTCACTGCAATCTTTTTTATTTAAATAATCTGGAGTGGCACCCCTACTATTTTCTCTTATGCTAAATTACTATAGATATAGCATTACAGTTTAAGGTGTAACATATATGAGATCCTGTATTTGAACATATCTAGTGAATTTTAAACAAATATATATATATATATATATATATATATATATATATATATATATATTTGACAAAAATAATTGTATGTGAGGGGGTGGGGAGAGCTAATGTGCCCTCAACCCTTCACTCGTTTGGTTTATTTTGTGTGGTCCTATAAAAGAAAGATAAATATTTTTCATACTATATTCTACGTGAAACTTGTATTTGTGCATATAAAGAATGTTTGTCAATTTCATTTTCTTTGGTGCTGTGTTTTAAACTGTTACCTGCCAGAATTTTGTGCATACACGTAATCTAGCTGAATTCTTTTGAATGTCTTTGTACACGAACTATTCTTTCGATTTCAATAAAATATTTCAAAGTAGCATCCTCAAGTGATGCAGATTTAGATAAACGAGTTTTAAATTCCTAGTAATATTTGCTCTTGGATTTTATTGAAAACACTCACACACAAAGACTAACCGATTAAAAAATAATAATAATCTTCTGTTTTAGGCTACCACAAAATATGTAAATATAACAAGATTTCAAGTTCGAAAATTTTACTCCAAAATAGTGCTTTCTTTACATTTTATAGGTAAGAGAAAATAAAAATGATAAAAAAAAGCTACTGGGGCATTTTAAGGAAAGAATTTCTTTTAAATAATAAGTAGGCAATTTAAATTTAGCAGATAAACTAGATATGTAATTTAATCAAGATTGAAATAAATTTCTTCTATATTCACGAATTCAAATTTGTGTAACAAAGAAAAATATTACAAATTGTTTTATTTTCCCACGTAGTAAAAACATTCATTTCAATTTTAAGAGTAAGAAATTTTTATTTTTAATCAGCTAGCATCTATATAGAAAGATAGCTTAGAATTAATGCCAGTTAAATATTTAAATATAGTTTCTGGCATTTTAATATGGTTGTAATTTAACTAACATTGTAAAATAAATAATTATAATGTAAATTGTATCACGTAAATTGAAAATTTGTAGCTAAAAAAATATTACTAAGAGCTGAATCAATACTAAAAAAGCATTCATAAATACTCTAAAAAGTATAGAAATATAAATATAACTAAAAAAGAAAATTTAACCACAAAAAGAATATAAATCATGAAACATATTTTAACAATACAGGTAGTTGCAATGAAATGATACCAATATGGAAATTTAAGTTCTTACTCGCTCTGAAGAAAAAGTTTTACTTAGAGAATAATGTTTGCCCTTTACATGCATTCATTGCACTGTAAAAAATAGGTTCGTAAAAATAAGTATATATTGTCTCAAAATAGCTCCAAAACAATATATACTTAAATTTGAAAACACATGTACTCATTTTTGAGTAAACTGACATGCTCAAAAATGGGGTTGACCAATAAGAATCCCAATATCCCCATGTTTGACATGCCAATGTACTCAAAAATGAGTACATGGGTTTTCAAATTTAAGTATATATTGTTTCGGAGCTATTTTGAGACAATATATACTTATTTTTAAGAAACTATTTTTTACAGTGTGCAACTTTCGATGAAGCTGGTGTAAAGAGATATTACATAACAAGTTCAAATACATTATAAATAATACAAAAAAAAAAATGTATCATTTAAAAACTAAACCTCTAAATATTCGAGAAAGTTTATAGCAATTTTTCTAACTCTACAAGAAGAAATGCATGGTATCATTGAAATCATAATAGGAAACAATTTATGATTTATCCATTTATTGTAGAAACATTCACACTGATACACTTGCTCTCATCAGAAAATATTACAGCTGGATCTCAGATAATTATGATTGCTCTCGATAAATAGATTCAAAAATCATCTGCTTTAATATTTGTCTCGGCTTCTAGATTTTTTTTAATTAAACTTTTGGCGAATTGAACTAAACTTTATTTCCAAGTGTTCACTGAACCGAAAATTTCATCAAAGTAAGTAACGCAGCCTAGAGGTCAATATATTACGTACATTATTCAGAAATGTCATTGAGATAAATTTTATATCGGTAATTATCCAATCAGAAACATTATGTGTTTAGCACTTCATACACTGTTAAAAATGGCTTCTTAAAAATGAGCTAAATTGTCTCAAAATAACTCCGAAACAATACATAATTAAATATGAAAACCCATATACTCATTTTAGAGTATATCAACATGTCAAACATCAAGTATTTTGATTCTTATTGGTCAACCCCATTTTTGAGCATGTCAGTATACTCAAAATGAGTGCATGGTTTATCAAATTTAAGTATTTATTGTTTCGGAGCTATTTTGAGACAATTTAGCTCATTTTTAAGAAACCATTTTTAACAGTGCACCTAAAATAAAATTTATTACATTTAAAATGCATGCCACATCACTGAAAATTACTTCCAACAATGATTGCTCAAAGGTTATTTTAAATTAGATTTCATATTTTTATCCCTGCGAAGTATTCCATACATATCCGTAAAATTTACTTAAAAAAAAAAAAAAATGTATCACTTTCCATAGACTAAGTTAAAATTATTTAGTTTGCATAAAGTGTGCATTCGATAACTTTGCTCACATCTGCTGTTTCTTATTAAGTTTACGCATACGCGTAAACGTTAAAAAATGCATAATTCAATTGAACTTACAGTTCAACCAGTTGATACACACAGAGCATACTGTATCTGAAGACATTTTCTTAGTCTTTCAAATACAGAATCATAGCTATTTACAAAATTTGGTACACAAGATGTATTGGAACTCATCTAATTATTATTATTATTATTATTATTCTGTTTGGTATAACGCCACTAAAATTAATTAAACAAAATTTTATTCTCTATACATTAACGTATTTAATTTTTATATCCTATAAATAAACTATTAAGTATCATTTTCAAAAGGTAGCCTGCATTAAGAAATCTTACAAGCACGATTTAATTTTATAGCAGTTCAAGTATATATTATGAAAATTAAAGCACACACACACACACAAAAAAAAAAAAAAAAAAAAAAAAAAAAAAAAAAAGCCTTAAAGATTTTTAATTTTGTCTGAAATATTAAAATCAATTACCGTTTAAGAAATCAAGAAATACTAAATAAATTTTAAATAGGGAAAGCATATATCGCATAGAGACACTTTTTTAAAAATTTTTGTATCTTTTTTTTTTTAATAATTAAGTAAATTTGAAATATTTGACAAACTTAATCATTTATTAATTACTGGCATTGGTTACTTTTTACGCTGTAGCAAACATTTTCTCGTAATATGATTTTTCTAAAACAAAACTGTATTTCATTTTAAATAATTATTCTGAAATAATGATGATCTAAATATTATTCAGGAGAAATTATTTGTTTTATACAGGAAAATAAGGAACATTTATCTATAACACTGAGCATGTGGGAACAAAGAAATTTCTCGACGTACTTAATATTTTGTCAAGTTCTTTAAAAATGTTTTCGAAAAGAGTGTAGCAATTTTCCATACGCCAATTTATTTTGGCGTACCATTTTGATTCTACGGAAAAAATTCTAAAAATAATATATACTTTAAAAATATTATTATTAAGTATGTCCGAATGAAAATAACATATATACTCATAAAAATGAATTTTTATGTACATAACAAAATAGTACAAAGATTTAAAAACACTACATTTTGTAAATTCCAAAGAAAAATAGAGAGAAATAAAATGTTATAAAAGATCTTTTTTCAAAAAAGAGCTATAAATAAAATACCATAATAAATTGCAGCTCTCTCTCTCTCTCTCTCTCTCTCTCCCCCCCCCCCTAATTTTTCTTTGGAATTTACAAAATGTGTAGTGTTTTTAAATCTTTGTACTATTTTGTTATGTACATAAAAATTCATTTTTATGAGTATTTATGTTATTTTCGAACATACTTAATAATAATATTTTTAAAGTATATATTATTTTTTTAATTTTTTTCCGTAGAATCAAAATGGTACGCCAAAATAAATTGGCGTATAGAAAATTACTACATTTTTAAAGAACTTGACAAAATATTAAGTACAGTTGTGTGTATAATATAACTTTTAATCACTTTCTTTACGCAAAAGCAAGTGCTTTCTTTTACTTGCAAAATTTGTATTATTTTTACTTAAAAACAAGTTCATGAATATTTTTTAAATATCCATGTTTTTCTTTTATTTTGCATAACAATGTATGTAAAAATCATTTAAAATACTTTAGCAAATAATATTATATAAGTAACAAGTCAAAATAAACAAATGCAAAACAATTTTAAAAAATAAAACTTTTGGACTTTTTCCCAAATTTTTTTAATTGAATTTGACTCAACATCAAAGAATGTATTGCGCATTACTTAATTCCGACTTTCATTTATTTATTTTTTTCCTTACTTGCGTTACTGTATTTTGTAAACATGGACTTTTACTGTTTTCAAGCTTTAATATTATTGAGCAAATAAGTTTTGCTTTAAGTACTGTGATTCTAAAATTTAAATAAAAAATCCGATTACCAAACATTTTTTTTTTCACATGACAATGTTATTATGTATGTATTATTAGTTCTCCATTGTTTTATATTTATGGAGATATAGGATTCATGAAAATTTTCGATTTCGGTTATTTGGCGGTTTTACCAGCTTTTAGGTGTACGGAATTTAAAAATTACCAAATCGATGTGACTGTCGGTAGGGTGTCAGTTTGTTAGCATGTTAATCTGTGCATACATTAACTTAAGAACAAATTATTGCGAAGATGTCGGACAGTTTTAAAATATCGCTGATAATACAGGAAAGAACTGCTTTGCAATATTCAAATTTCATAACTTTCTAAATTATTAGAAATGTACTCTTTTTCTTAACATAGAAGAATAGAGCAAATTTTCTCATAAACGTATGTTATGAGAATAATTTTCATGGTAAAGATTTCAAACTAATTTTAAAGTATCATTTATGATTCTGGACTTTCTATTATTGAATATCAACATTCTGCTTTAAAAGCTTCTTAAGTAATGCAAAATTGAAGATTTTCATAGCATGACAAAACAGAGCAATATTTTGCATTATGAGAATTATTGCACTGAAAATAGTACAGCGTTGCATGAAAACTAAAATACTAAATTTCCCTAATAAAATAACAAACAAATTATGATAAGGTAAAAATATCCAAGTGGATGAAAGGTAGTCTAGTATGTGGGGTATTTTAGTTTGCGTACATGCAGGGTGGTCGGTAGAGTTCATTTCGCTTAACATGAATACAGTTTGACCAGTAACAGAAATTTATGAGAACAAATTGTTCGGGATATGAGCAGAGTCTACCTATGCAAACTAGCTTTATTAAGTGTTTCATTAACTTTCTTAAATATGCAACAGTATCGCTTTGAAAAGTTTTTTAAAAATGTGTAAAACACCTTTTTAAAAAAAAAAACTGCAGGGTTTTTTTACCAAAAAGATTCTTTACTATACTTGACACAGCATGAAAAAATGTAATGTGGTTTACTTGATTCCTACTTCGTATCAATACCACCATAAGTGTTTTGTATATCTTATTTTATTTACATTCACTTAAAAACTTGTGACCAATTTTAAAAACATACATGTTTGTTATATTCATGTTTTCTAATTATGTATAAAATGCATAAAAATAATGCTTTAATATTTAATATTCTAGAAATCATATGGAAAATCAAAATAAACGCTGTCATGAAGCATTTATGAAAAACCCTGGGCTTCTAACCAAAATGCTTTAAAGCGACTTTGACAAGCTATCAAGAATTGTAGCGTGTTTAATCTGATTCATGGGAGCGTTGCTTCCTTCTTACTTTGAAGGCCATTCAAGGAAGCACTTAAAGGACAGATGCTTTAAAAAACGTAACCTCTTACTAGTTATGACGCCAAAAATAAAATTTGTATTTTTGGATGCGCTTGATTTACGCATTATATTATTTTCAATAACAGGTGTCCTTTTAAATTCAATCATATAAATATTTTAAATGCAGGAAAAGTATTTATAAGTATTTTAACTGCAGAAAAAAAAAGTAAAGCGTGTTTTTTATATATAATTTATTCTAAATGTAAAAATTTTAGAAAAGCATCAATTTTAAAATGTTTACTTACAAAAAGGAATATTTTGAATATTTTTAAATGTATACAAAATTTGTCGTTTCTACAATTTTTACACTTTTTATGACGCTTAGAATGTTTGAAAAAGTGACTCAAGAACATAATTATAAATTGTTAAGATCATGTAATAAAATTCTCACGAGGATAACTTTTATATAATTATCCAGAACAAAAACCTATATTAATATCTGAATTATGAAAAAAAAAGAACAGATTTAACATGTATTAAATAGAGAAATTAAATATAAAACATATGGAAATATAGCAGTGTTTTTTTTTTTTTTTTTTTTTTTTTTTTTTTTTTTTTTTTACCTATTAATAACAAGGAAATGGGGGCGGTAATAACACTGCTCTGCATGAAATTTGCAGTAAAGGATTTTTTTTTTTTTTTTTTTTTTTTTTTTTTTTGGAAGGGGGGGGAGGAATTTGCTACTGAAATTATAAATTGCGTTTATTATATTTTATTAATAAATCATTATTTTATTATTATTACTATTATTATACATTATTTATATATATTGTTTTTAAGCGTTAAAATAATTCTTTTACATTCTCCAAATCGAATTCATGGCCATAAAATTACCGAACAGTGGTAAAAACTGGGAGAGGGTGGTGGGTCCCGAGAAAACGGTGGGTGATTGGGCAAAATGGGGGTCATATTTGGATTCAGGAGGTCATTTTATTTTACATAAGAATCAGCTTCAATGGTATCAGAAATAAAATCGATTTTTTTTTTTTTTTTTTTTTTTTTTTTTTTTTGTGGGGCAGTGTAATTGTTTTCTACATTTAAATAATAAATAATTTAACATAAAATTCAAAAATTAAATATATATTTTTCTTTTAATAAAGTAGTTGCCAAATTCTTCTTTCCATTTTAGAACTCCTATACATATACATGATTATTTATCTAGAGATTATCCTATCCCAAAAATTTAATCTATATAAATTTTTAAATGATTTTTATTTTCTAAACTTCTGATGTCTTTATACATTAAATATTACTGCATGTTATGTTTAATCCTTCATTTACTTTCTTATTATTGCAAAGGAATGCTTAAAACTTGAAAACCATTTTTGGATATTGTTGAATTGATACTCTAACTATTAAATCATATTTATTTTTATATGACACTGAGTTAACATTTTATTACAACAAAATATAATCTCTAAAAATAATTCTCTACTAATTAGCTTATATAATACACTTATTTCAAAACCATTAAAAATAAAAATAAATAAGTAAATAAATAAACTAAAAAAGTAGTTTATTTCTGCCTGTAAATAAAATTTAGTAGGTAAACAACAAATGTTATTCTTCTAACACTTAAATTATATCCTATAGTGATATTGTACATTTTATTTATTAGCTGTAAAATTTATTTCTCAGTAATTTTTAAATAACCATACTATTACTCCCATAGAATAATTAATGAATCAGAATTATCTATTTATTTTCAATATCATTAAAGCATAAAATTTGGAAAAACATAAAAAAAATTCTGAAAGTTCCATTTAGATTTAAGCAATGCGTGAAGTAGCAGACAATCTTTTTTTTTTTTTTTTTCTTAGAAAATTAATAAACTTTGTTTCAAATTTTCATCGCATACTTGAAACCATCTAAAATCAAAATTTCTATATTATTAAATTGAATTTTGTAAAAATGTAATTATGATACTTTGAAATTTTGTGAAATTCTTAGTTTTGAAGTAAAACTCGATAGGCTATTAAAGTAATACACTTCTATAACTATTATCTAAACGACTGTTTAAAATAATAATAATAATAATAATAATATTTGATGTAAAGTCTAATAAAATTCACTTGTATGAAGACGTAAAAATATCTTAAGTTTTAATTAAGCATTTTAAATAAAAAAAAATAACTAATAACGAATGTACCTGACTGAATTTATTCGAAGGCATAGTTAGTACTGCCTTACGCACAAACTTGTGGTACATCGAATCATGTTATATTAGGCTTCTACTGTATGTTACTTTACATTAAATACAATTCGTTATTCGGCAGGAAAGTGAACAATTATTATCAAATACAAGATTTCTACCGGATCTTTAGCTAAATCCATTAGAGGCTACTGATAAACTTTTGTTTACATTGTATGCAACGGGAAAATGTAAGTAGATCCGTAAATTTAAATTTCTTCTAAATCTGGAGGAAATTTGCATCGAACCTCCGCGTAATATGTACCAAGCATGCAACTGTTGTTGATGTCGCTGCTGCTCACTTTGAAAAAGCATTAATATTGTTTAATTAGTAGAACATGTACTATCGATTCTCATTCATCGTTGTTAAAGGCCACCATGTCTAATCACCTCAACGATAAACATTCTGGACAAAACGTCAAAATTATGTGCCGTGTATAATATAATTGTCATATTTATAAATGATATTTTCTTTAAATTATTATTTACTTGGAAATTTAAGTTTATCCTTTCATTTTAATTTATACTTCTTATATGAGCGAAATAGAAAAATTTAATCAATAATAATTAATTTACTGTAATAACTCTCTAAAATATAAAGAATGGGATCTAACTCTAAAAGAATGGCATGATTTAAACATGCCAAAATGGAGCCAACCTCTAAAACGTGAAAAATGTCTTTTCGAGCAATGAGATTTTTCACTTTCTATTAAGAATAAGATTATTTCAAGTCATTCACAATTTTTGCTATTTTTTTCTTCTTAAAAAAAAAAAAAAAAAAGACTGACACGATAGTGTGAAGTAATGTCGGTTTTTTTATACAACCAATCTAAATCAAATGTAGAAATAATTATATTTTACAGCAGTTTAGAATTAAACTCAGGCCCACCGGGTTTCAGGCAAATCACCGAATTCATATTCATTGACGTTAGTTAAATGGTACCGAATCAAATGTAATATGAATCACATTTAGCAATCTTTACTTCATTTTTCTAGAAAATAAAAATATGGGACTCTTGCAAACCTTCATAGAATAACATTATTATTTAAAAATCATTATTAAAAAAAAAAAAAAAAAAAAAAATGTTGAAAGCTGATTTTTTATAACAAACAGTTATTTTTGAAACAGCTTAGAAAAAATATTACTGAAGCAAACACGTTTAAAGAAATTATTAAGTTCTTGCGCACAAAGCTGCAGAATTCTATACAAAGCTTTTAGCAAACGACATGTGTATGGGGGTATGATTCTTTTGGCTGATTTTAATTATTATCAAGATATTAACCTTAAGTACTTGAATTTTTTTAATATGTTAGGTTTCAATGAATGTAATAAAAATAAATTCGCATAGGTTTTAAGGCGTTATGCATTAAATGTTTGCATTGTTCTCTTCTTTTATATTTTATATATTTGTTAATAAAAAAAAATTCTATTGCAATTTTTTATATTTTTCATTAATATGAACGCTTTGAAATACGTCATTTGGTCAACTGCATCAAAAATGTTTGTAATAGTTATCAAAATATTTTTCAACTTAAATGTTCTTTTTTTATTATTATTTATTTATAAAAAAAATCTTCAGTAAATTCTGTTATAAAATTATGAGCATAGAATTGGGCATAAAATCGTACATCATATTTAATTAAAAATTTAGTAAACAGATGGAGCCAGCACTATTCCTCATGTCACAGAAAGTTTCATGTTCCATTTAAATTCAGTAAATGACGCTTCATTATTCGTGATAGGGTGACTAATCGTCACTCTTTCATCAAGAGCGAGAAATGTCACATTTCCAAGAGCGAGAATAGTGTTTTCTAAGGCTCCTATATATACGAGCTGGCGCATCAGGCATTTTGTTGCCTTAGGGTTGCCACATGTACCCAGCGCGTTTCTCTGATAAACAAACGACAAACTTTTTTTTAATCGTCTTACGTTACTTTAGAGTAACTTGTTTTATAATATTTCATAATTTTTGCAAAGTAAACCATGATATGGAAGTTTGTTTAGCAATAAACTGCTATAATCATTCAAGAAGTGAATTTGGCGACATTTTGTAAAAGAATCAGAAACCGTCCTAACAACACATCTTACCCCAGTACATCCATAGGATATCCGCAAAATAAAATGACATCCTGACAATGTACTGTGAAAAAAAAATGTGTTTTTAGAAATATTATTGTTGCTTATTGCTCTTATCTTGACCGGATTAGCTTCGGATCAAGATTTCTTAAAATCATTAGGGAAGTGATAACGACGCCAAGCGGGAATGCTGTCCTCTTCGGAGGCAAAAAAATAGCGGTGATGCGCCGGCCTATTATTTTATTTAGGGGCTCTAGTGTTTTCTCCTCTTTATTGGTGACGAAACACTGATCATTTTTGTAACAAACGCGACTCTCACTCCAAAATTTTTAGAGAGGAGATTATTGAAAAATGGATACTCTTTAAAATTATATTCCAAAAATAACGATTTTGAATCTAGACGTTAGATTATTATATTACGTGGGGATATTCAAAATGTATTTTAGTAAATGTTTAAAAGATAGATTTGAATATCTAGGCTTTTTCCAAAGAATCTTAAAAATTCCAGTCTGGCCAAAAAAAAATTAAAAGTCTATTAATTTTCGTAACTGGTAATCCTTATTTATTGCCATTAGCTTTACAAAAGACCAAAAAATATCACAATGCGTAATTAATATATACGTGTATATATAGCCGACTTCAATGTCCTCTGACATTCAGAATTGCCGAATGCGTAGGTATAGTGTGACGTTAAAAAACTGCTCAACTCAACTTAATCCCTTAGAAATTCAGTTAGTTTATCTGTTTCAGTATGTGAAGTGTCGTGAAAATTAAAAATTGTGTCTCTGGGTGTCACGGTGAATGTAGCAACCCGTTGTAGCAATCAAAATGTCAAACAATTCATGTGTATGTTTATGTGTAGCAGGAGATTCATGTTTGTAATATAAATTATTTTGTGATTCGCCAATAACTACTCAAAAAAAGAAAGTAATTTGCATTATATGGAAAGCTGTAAATTTTGAAAGAGTGGAAATGCTAAAATTATTAGAAGAATATGAAAAATCATAAAAATTCATTTTTAAACATTTTTAAAAACTAATATAAGAAGAAAAGGAAAGGAGAATTTATGTTTTATTTGTGCTATAGTTGTTTTTAGTACTACAGACTGCCTACTGACACGCCTTTTCTTCATGACTATCCCACCAGTATATTAACGCTGAAAATTTTACTTTAATTAATCGTGGAAACATACTATAGAAATTTACTATATTGGTGGAATAGTCACTAAATAAATTACATCGATAGATACTCTGTATCATTAATCGACTTATCATTTTTAACTTTAGTAATACAAATTTTTCCCTTATTTACAGTCGGTAACAAAAGTGTCCGAACAGACTAAGAACAGGATTCGACAAGGATTTATTTAACAAAACTGTATGAAGTGTACTTTTTATACATAGGAATTTTTGCTAGTGTTCGAACATTTTTGTTACCGACTGTAGAACATCTGTTTCATATCGATACATTTGAAAAAATGTCAAATATTCTAAATCAACAATTTAAAAATTTATTTTTATAAAAAGGATATTAGAAATAATATGATAAAAAAAAAAAAACATCCAACACTCTCAAAACGCATATTAACTATTCTTTCAAAATTTGTGAAGAAAATTATTTTTTTAAAAAACAAGTAAAGCAAAAGTTTCTGACAAGAATTCCTGATTAAGTTGAAGGAAAATCTAAATTTTTCGATGTAGATCAATATTTTATAACGAAATTCAGACACTTCGTCTTTTCTTTATTAATACTTATTAAAAGTGTGTAAACAATATATATGTATATATGTGTGTGTGTGTGTGTGTGTATATATATATATATCTATGTGTGTGTGCGTAAAAATATTGAGGAAAAGTTTTATGAAATTCATTTGGGATCCAAATAACAAAGTCACATTTTAAAAAATCATCCACAAACAATATGCAAATGCAAATGCTCAAAAATAATTGTAATTACAGTCAGCAACAAAATTATCCGAGTGCTAGCAATAATTCCTATAAGAAAAAAGTACACTTAATATTGTTTTGCTAAATAAATCCTTGTCGAATCATATTCTTAGTCAGTCTAAGAACATGATTCGACAAGGATTTATTTAACAAAACAGTATTAAGGTACCTTTTTTTACATAGGAATTATTGCTAGCGATCGAATAATTTTGTTGCCGACTGTACTTACATTTAAAGTGTGACATGCCAATATAAATGCTCAAAAATAATTGGAATTATAAGTACTTACATTTAAAATGTGACAACTATTTCATATTTGCATGTCAAATTAATATTCTTTTTTTTATTAGTTTAAAAATATCTTTTTCTATATATTATATATATTTTTACAAATTAGTTGCGAGTTAAATCAGTTAGTTACTTTTGATTAATTCTTGAAACAGAGAGCTGTCTATTAGTTTTAACTCTTTAATTTCATATTTAGCACAAAAGTTATGGTATTTAAATAATAATAATAATAATAATAATAACTGAGTACGTTGGACGTCTGCAGCCCGTTTATATTCTTTTTTTTTTTTTTTTTTTTTTTTTTTTTCAATATTTATCTTTTTTTTTTATGTGTGTTCATTTCTTATTTTAAATATATGACTGTCATTTTAATGATTTCTTATGTATTTAGAAAGATTTTATATTATATATATATATTATATACATGATATTTTTTCGTATATTTCTGCACTATGAAACTCTTCAGTAACTTTATTAGATAAATAATTAATTAATTAATTAACAGAAACTAATTAATTTTTATATAAAGTCATAAAATAATCATAAGAAATATTTATTTGTTGTTATAAATTTATTCAAATTTTCAATAATAATTATTATAATTTTAATTATAGTAATTCCTTTTTTTAGCAATTGCATGCTCTTCCCAACTCATTAATTAGTATTTTAATGTTTTTCAGATTGCAGCTTAATTAAAATTGTTCTAAAAAGCACTCAAAAAAAAAGGGATAATAATAATAATGATCAAAATATAAAAATTAATTTATCTTGTTAAAGAATGAAAATGAACAAAAAAGTTAAAAAGCCCCAAAGAATATATTTTTAATTATTTAAAATTTATTTTGTTTATTCATTAAATTTTAAAGTGATATACTTAAAAAGTAAATATTATTTAAAAAAACTGAATTTACTTTTTTTTTTTTTTTTTTTTAATAATATGAAATTCATAGCTGACTAATTTTGCGTATATTAAAAAATAGTTAACGATTCATTTTTGTTTACGGCAATTTAAACTTTTCCAAAAATACTGAAAATTAATGTACATTATTGAATAAAGCCTACAGTTAATGAATTGTATTGTTACTGATAATATTTATTTTAATTAATATACGTTCAGATACTCTGAAATAAAACATATTTTACGTAAAATATAGCCTTACAGTATTCTTTTATGCAAAATTAAGAAAAATACGTATTTTTAAGTTCTGTAATTTTGTTTTAGGTGAGCTCATAATATTAAATTGGTAAAGTATTATAACTACAAATTGCTTCTTTAATACTTTTAAACTAGCCTTAATTCTCTTAATACGTACTCTATTTAAACATACTAATATTTAGTTTGTTAATTAGAATTTTAAATACACAAGTATGTCATGTAAACATAAATAAATATTTTACGTTAAATAAGTTAAATGTTTTCCCCTAATATAAATAACTAATAACATGAAATAATGATCAATGTATTGGAAATACCACTATTTTAATTAATATATACATGTTATTTACTCAATTTAAAATATTACGAATGCATTCTTGCGTATTGTAATAATAATTTAATAGATAATGATATATCTTTTTAACTATGTTATCATTTAAATTTCCATTATTATTTTGCGGTTTAAATCAAATGTATTTTTATGAAACGAGTTTTATGCTAATTAAATTCAGGACTTTTCTTTTCCAGATATCAATTTAAGAAACAAATTCTTTTGTAATAGCATGTAATTATTTAAATATATTTATTAAACCATAAATTAAATCTAACAGTATCATTTGTTTGTTACTACACAATTTACTAAATAATTCTATATCAATTAACGAATAAACAATTATAAACAATAAATAATAGCAAATAATATAATAAAATTTCATGGCGAGAAATACACCTTCTAAGTGAAAATCTATACTTATTAATTTCTTAAAATATATATTAGACCAAAATGTTTAATATTGTAGGTGCTTTACCTGATACCTTCACTCTTTCTTGTTTACGCTATGCTTGACTATGCTTTAGGTTTTCAATAAAACTTCATAAATCCCCTGTCAGGTTAAACGTTTGCCGGTCTTTTTCAAATAACGTAACAGTGGAAGCAAAAACGTGGTCCATACCACCCACTGTTCTATCCCAGGTGTCGCCACGAGCGGAGGAGTCAATTTTTATCTATGACGCACTTTTTTGATGTCTCATGTCCCAGAAATCTTCTATTTTAAGCCAAGATGGGTCAAAATTTCCTCTGGATTTAAGAGGGTGGTATTCTTTTCTATTGTGTATCTCGAAAGAAGTGTAATTTTTTCTCTTTCTTTTTCTTTTGCGCTCGTGTGAGAACAATGTTCCTTAAGATCAACAAGACAGAGATTTCTTGTCTGAGATAAAATGGAAGAAAAAAAATGGGACAAACCTCGATCTGATTCTTTTGACACATAACTAATGCCATTAGAGCTTGATAATTAGGGAGAAGTATTGTTAAAGTTGCGCACTTTCGTCACAACATTATATTCATTTTATTTAAAATTCAAGGTTTCTTGATTAATTAATATTTTATCTCTAAGTGGAAAACTCCCTTTTTGAAGAAGTAAAAATTGGGACAAACCTCGATCTGATTCTTTTGATGCCTAACTAATGCCATTTGAGCTTGATAATTAGAGAAGAAAACTGAAAACTACTTTAACAATAATTGTGAACAACATATTGTTAAAGTTCTTCACGCTGTCATTAAAATATTACAATCATTTTATTCAAAATTCATACTGAGATTTCCTAGATTAATTAATATTTTGTATCTAAGTGTAAAACTCGCTTTTAGAAGGGAAAAAAAAAATGGGAGAAACCTCGATATGATTCTTTTAACAATGCCATTAGAGCTTCATAACTAGAGAAAACTAGTGTTAAAGTTCTTCGCACTGATGTCAAAACATTACATTTACTTTATTTAAAATCTATGCTTAAAATTTCCTTGATTAATTAATATTCCATGTCTAAGTGGAAAATCTATTTTTGGAAGAAAAATAAAATAAAATAAACTTTGATCTGATTCTTTTGACTCATAACTAATTCCATTAGAGCTTGATATTTAGAGAAAACTACTTTTTATGTTATTCACAGTGTCGTCACAACATTATATTCATTTTATTTAAATTCGTGGTTAAAATTTCCTTTTTCGAACTTCCAATAACGTCACACTGAATAAGAAAATATGTATATATATATATATATATAATCAGAAAATTGTGCTGATTTTTTTTTTTTTTTCGTTTTATTATTATTATTAAAGCCTTTGGAAATAAATGCACAGACTGTAATGAAATTACAAACTTAGTCTAGAATAATAGCTTGTTTTATAATTACTCATAAAACTTATTCTTATGTTTCTAAAATCAGAATTATAGGATAAGGTTTTATTTCCTCTCAAAACTGACTTTATTAAAAATACAAACTTTTTACCATGATCTGTTTTTTCTCATTGTTGTCATGAAAATTTTGAACATATTTTTAGTTAATTTCTTCGCAAATATTTAAGTAATGCATGTCCTCCAAAAAAGTATTGTTCTGTTACTGAGTCATAACCTATTCTTGAATTCTTTAAATAGAACATTAGGAAATCTTCAGAAGATGGGGGTGATGCCAATAACATTTGATTACCATTCAAAAACTAGTATATTGGGGCCATCACAAAACTTTATTCTATGTCATTTTATGTAACAAAACTATTTACTGTTTAACATTTACAAATATTTAGTCATAGCTTATAAGGTAATAAGCTTGTAATCATAGCTTGTCCCTATAAGGATTTTACATATGAAATTCGATGCAATTTTAATCAACAGATGCTGAGATTTCTTCATGGTGAAAATTACAGAAGGTGAATAATAACAGCGCCACCTGTTGGTCGGTATGTATTCAAACTGAATCAGCATAGTGCAGCCCTCTCGTATACAAGCTTTGTGCAATAATTTACAATAGAATCTAGGATAGATCCTTTCCGTTCTCTGGGGAAATTGCAGCACAGTAGCGCCACCTATTGGCAGGTATGCCCCAAATAGAATTAGCATAATGTTACATAGTGGCTCTCTCATATACTAAGTTTTGTGCAATTATAACTAATAGAACCGGAGATATAGCCTTATCATTCGGGGGGGGGGGGGGGGGGGATGCAAAATAGTAGCTCCACCTATCTGCCGATATGCACCCAAATTGAATAAGCGTAATATTTCATAATGTCCCTCGCATAAATCAATTTTTGTTCGAATATACACAATAAAAACCTCAGATATAGCCTTGCCTTAAATGGAAGAAATCGCAAATCGCGCCGCTTGTTAAGTGCTTTGCATCAAAAGTTGATAGGCATTTTTAAACCCGAATAAACTACTAGGTCAGAAACGCCAAAGAAAAATATTGGAAATGCATACAGCTGTTTCGGTAGCCTAAAACGTATCGTCTTCAGTGCAAAAATGTTTTACAGCTGTATGCATTTCCAATATTTTTCTTTGGCGTTTCTGACGTAGTAGTTTATTTGGGTTTTAATATTCCAACGCCCAGTCTCCTGTTATTAGTTGATAGGCATTAATATATGTCAAGGTGCAACTACGTATAAATTTATATGAGATTCTGTGCTGTTATTAATATACAGTTGCTACAAAATTTTTGCCACACAGACATTTTCCAAAAATGGTCATATCGTGTTCTGGACCTCTCAAAATGCATAAATTTATCGAAAACCGGAAGTTGAACATTTTTGCGAAATCTTTCTTCTATTAGATTTCCTATAGTGAAGTAATAATTATATTTATCTTCAAAATGCCAATTTTCTCAAAATTCAATATTAGTCTTCGTTTAGTTATCAACTTGAAAACCTAAAATTAATTAATGTCCCCGATTAAAAATTAAAAATGCATCATTAAAAACCTGCATATTTTAGAAAATATATTTATTTAAAATTCATTTGGGGATTTATATAATTACATATGTGTATATTATATATAAGAAAATTTTTTGCTGTTTTTTATTTTATTTATTTATTTATTTTTAAAAATAAATAAATAGTTGCAGAGAGTTTTCATTATACAGTGTTTATGTAACTCACCGGAAATATTTCTTATAAATAGTTTTTTAAAGCGTTAAAGATATAGGTGTAGACAAAATTTATATTTTAAATTTTACTTTCTTCTGATATAAGCTTTGGAATTTATTTGATTCTATACTGATTCTTTTTGATCCTATAATAATTCTTTCATTAAATAAAATCATTAAATAAGCTACGTTCTCTGAAATAAAATATTTACTAAGTAAATTTAAATTATTTTTTAATAAGAAAAAATTCATTAAACAAATATTTGAACCAATCATGGCTCATTATGATAGCTTTTTATTTATTTATTTATTTTATTTTTTTTTTTTTTTTTTCATTAAAACTAGCATGCAAAATTTCATATTACACTTAAAAGTCTTTTTTTTTTTTTTTTTTTTTTCAGTTTTGCCGTTACTTTTTTCAAAGTCTTTCAAAAACATACTTCAGTTTTAAGAAATATTAATCGACTGTGAATATATGTCTATTCATCGAAGACTGTCATGGTATTAAAATATCGAGTGATGCTAAAGTTGCTACAGACGAAGCATCGCCAGACTTCAAGATTAGTTAAGAAAATAATGAAGTTGCTGATACCAGAGTTCAAAGACAATGGCAATGACAATGAATTTTATGCTGATGAAAAGAGTTTTTTCTAGCACAGTGAGTCAGATGTGTGCGCATGACTTTTGCAGCAAGGTGGCAATGGTTTATTACCATCTATTCGCATTAAGCAAAAAATGTTCAGCCCACGTGCATTGTTTAAGAAACATATGTGTATCTACATTTAATTATGTTTTTGCATACTTCTGTTTCTAAATGCGTACTAAAGATATAAATATAGATCATTTAATTTTTGTATTTTATATTTGACTCACTACATGATTGTATCATTAGACATTGGTCTCTATTTAGTTATATTCCTCGGGAGAAGCACTTTCAAGGAAAACTTTACAAAATGGCTGTTTCTGGTTTTGTTTTAAAGAAAGATCTCGAATGTCTTTACAGATACATACCATTTGAGCCAAATTGATTATATAAATCACAATACACACACTTGACAATCATTTATTTTGTAAATATCATCAAATTTATCATAGGCTGGAAAATACAAGTACGATTTAAAAAAATATGATATCATTTAATTTTTACACTATTTTTTAAATAAAAGCGTAAATCTGAATTAATAAGAGATATCAATTCATTAAATAAAAATGTTTGATATTAAAACATTTTTTCAAAGTTTAAAGCATATAAAACACATATTTAAAATGTATTCAATTCCTACTTCATCTCCAAAATTTATTGAAATATTATAAGATCGCTGTAATATATTTAAAAAAGAAAAAAGAAAGACATTCATCTACAATTTTCGCAAATTTTTAGTTTTCTTTTTTATTACACTTATTATATATAATAAAAAATAAAAAAAAAAAGCTTGTAATTAAAATAATAATAATAATGATAAACTGGAAAATCCATTTTTTTCTTTTTCGGAAACTCTATCGTTGGAAAAATCTCGGTGTTGAGATAACTTATCTAAACCGAATAATTCATGTTAGACATATCATACAAGCAAAAATGAGGCCATTTCAAAAGCATCTTGCTTCATTTTATTTTATGTAATTGAGAAAAAAATAAAATATTCCAAACATTGGATTTGAAAAATTGTAAAAAATGTTATATTTCTATTACAGTAAAGCACCGTTTCTACGTCTTGAATTTAGTTTTGGTATACGTCTCTCGTTTATACGTCTTTTACATTTATACTCTTTTTAATGAAGTCCCGATTCACTCGCATTCATTTTAATGCAAAAATTCTTCGTTTATACGCCGCTAATATCGGTTATACATCTTTTTCACTTTACTAAAGTTTTCAAAATTTCTCGACATGTTATTATTTATCATTCTAAATAAGACGGGTTTTTTTTTTTTTTTCTAGAAAACATCTTAAATGGAGGAACACAGGAAAGATCGAAGAACAATGATCAAAGAATCCATTGAATTCACAGTAGAATTTTTAATACTCATACACAAGCAGCAAATCAGATGAATATTAAACATTTTTAACGTTATTAAATAACTATCTGTAAGGTCATAAATATTATGCTTATTATTAAAGATCAGCAAAATATATAATTAATATTCAAAATGTGTTCATATAGTTCTTAAGAAATCCAATATAATACTCAGTATATGATACATGTAATTAGTACCCAGTCGTGCATTAATATACTGAGATTTTTATCCCTTTTTAAAATAAATCCTTCTTTTTTTAATTAATTATTGTTTTAAAAAATATATAATATACATTTACTAACTTAAGAATCTTTATTAATTAGTATTTTCATAAAAATTTTGCTTAAGTGACATTAAATTTGTAGTAATTAAAGTGTTATTATTAAAATTTCAATTATACGTCCTTTTACGTCAGTCCCTTAAAAGACGTATAAACGGTGCTTTACTGTATAATGTGATTTGCAATATTGTAATCATCCGTAAATTTAATCGGTAAAAGGAATGTAGAAAATAGGAAACTTTTCTAGATATACAATGATCTATTTAGAAATAAAAAGAAAGAAATGTGTAAGAAATATGAAGAAATATACCAAACTGCACTTATGTGATTATATTGTTATGCATATTTTTTTTATATATATAACATTTAATTAAACAACAATTTCAGTTTTCAAAATTATCATGAATAAATATATAGAGAGAATAAACTGTTACTTATTTGACATAAATGTTAAATAAATAGCAATTTAATGTATAATTATGAAATTATTATATTAGGACATTTGATATTTTATTTAAATAAAAACTATCATTATTCGAATATTATTCGAAGAGTTATCTCCACTGTAAAGGTATTAATACTAATATGTTCTACAATAAGCTTTCTTAAATTTCAGGATAATCAGTCGAAAATCTTAACCTCCCTATTCTACTAATTATAAATTACATATATTCGCTAGAAAAACTCTATTTTTATAAATGATTAACCTAATAATCTAATAGTAAATTTTTATAATCTAAAACCCTTAAACTATGCTTCAGTTAACTTTACAAATTGTAAATATCATATAGATAAACGAAACACTACTAACTGAAAAAATTGTTTTTCATTCTCAAAGTGAAAAAACGTTTTAAATGACAAGATACATTTGATACCTACAAAGAAAATTTTTAAGTAAAAACATGATAGGCTAAAATAACTCCCGAAGTTTAATACTAGTTTCTTATGTTTATTTATTTAATGAGATATTTGTATATATTAAATAGAAACACTGTCAGATACAGGATGTTTCATATTGGATGGGACAAAAAGAATAGCACAGTAAAAATTCTGTACTTGATTTACTTAGCCGAAACAAATTTATTCTGAAACTACAATTATACATTTTACTTTGCAACATCGAAAAATCTTCCGGTTACGAAATCGCCACTAAAGGCACTATTGATCAAAATAACGCCACAAATTGCATAGAAACAGATAGATTGACAATGCTGGATTAAACGATATGCTATTGCTTTGTTGGTCATCGAGGTTCCTTGATCTAACCCCTTGTAATTTTTTCTTGTGGGATTTTGTCAAAAGCAAAGCGTTCGTGCCTCCATTACCTCAGCATCTGCTGCAGACGATAACTGAAGTGATCGAATCTTTAACAAAGTGTGTTCTATTACGAAATGAAAATAGAACACCGTATAGATATTTTCCGTGTCACCGGAGGGACACACTTAGAGCATCTATGTAAAATTTGATAACTGTAATTTCACTGTAAATTTGATTTATCAAAATAAAGTAATTACAGCGTTCACAGGTATGCTTTCTTTTTGTCCCATTCATGTGAAATACCCTGGATTTTCTGGATAACATTTAATTAATTGTTTTAAGCGGGAAGGTTTGAAAATTATAAAATTGCGCGGTCTTTTTCTTCTTTTAATAATTGATATAGAGACATTAAGAAATTTTAAAAGTTTTTTTTTTTTTTTTTTTTTTTTTTGGTACATCCGATTACACCCTGTAGTTGGATAAGAGAAGATATTAGAATATATTTGTAAAAGTAACATAAAATAAAAATTTCGATTCGTAAAGTAGACAAAGCTTGAAAATAGGTCTGGGAAGAATGCCAGATTTAAGTTGAAAGAAGTGACATGAAAAGAAATTTGAGCTTTGTTTTGCTTCTTGAAAATCAGCTGTAACAGGTGGTAACATACTAGAAATGAAACAAGGTCAGATAAGGTCTATAAATGTAGGAGTGTTAAATACTAAACTATGCTTAATTATACGCACTAAAAGCAAACTGAATGACACGTTTTCAGAAGAATACACTTTATTTGTTATTATTAAATTTCATTTTTTTAACAAAATTGCAGCCATTTTCATGCTACATTGCTTTAAAAATATTTATAGTTATTACATATTTAAAATTTCCAGTGAATAACAAAATCATTTGTTTCTAAGTGCTATTCTTTTAATAAAATTGTTATTATAAATAGTTACTTATTGTTACTGAATAAATGTCAACATAATTACCATGTCAAAGTTTTTAAAAATAACTTTGCCTGAAAACTCAGTTTTATGCGGTTTTATATTTCGCATTTCCATTATTATTTTCAAAAATAACATAATTTACATTTATTGACTTTTTTAAACATATTTTGTTAGTTGATGTTTTATAAAAGGATTTAAAAATTTCCATATACAAATTAATTGTTTATCAAAACTTATAGGATAATTTGAAAATTCTAAAAGACATTTAAACTAAATCATTTATTTTATGCAAATTTTCCAAAAAAGTTACATGTGTATAATAAATATTTATCAATTCTAAAGAAATAAATAATATTTTATTATGCTTTTGTGTAATAAGGACAAAATTCTAATGGGAAATAAAAGGTTTAAAAAAATAATTTTTCCGACTTTGCAGTTTTAATTTACAATTAAATGGAAATTTATTCTTTAAAAATTCTTTGTTAAATGCAATTTTTTTTTTTTTTTTTTTTTTTTTTTTTAAGAGAATCTGAGTACTTATAAAATGTTTTTTTTTTTTTTTTTTTTTTTTTTTTTTTTTTTAATGAGATTCTAACTCATTGTTTGTACATGATTTTTACATTCAAATTAAAATTCATCAGTTTAATTTTTAAAACCGTTATTTATTTATTTTCTTCAAAATACTTTTTGCATTAAAACATTTTATATTTAATAAGTGTAGAATTATTTGAAAGAATCTTATTTACTGTATGTTTATGTCTATATAATTTAGTTTATTCAATATTAAACTAAAATAATTACTTAAAAATAAAATTTAATTACGTTTCAAATAAATTCTCTGCATTTTATGTACTAGTTTTTTTATTATTATTATTATTATTATTATTATTATGAATTATTAAGAAACGACAAAAAAGCTTGAAAAAATTTTTAAATAAAAGTTTTGCATAGAATAATTTCAACAGTATGATTAATTTAAAAAGTAAATAAATAAATACATAAATTAATAAATAATTGAATTTGTTAAAATCTTCTCAAAGTTCAGCTCGTTAAAGAAATGCAATAAATAAAGGTATTAAATATCAGTTGTACTTATTTATTAATTAAATATATTTTTAAATGCAACATTTTATAAAGATTTAGATTCCTAATAAGCATTTTTAATAAATTTATATTTAGGTAAACAATATTTTATTTATATTAAGAAATGTAAAGACGCTTAGAAATTCTTGTTTTCAGAAAATTTATTTTGTATTATATATATATACGAAAACGTAACCTTTTTTAAAAAGAATTTCAACTATTTATCTCTGCACTTTTTTTTCCTTGTAAGTTTCATATTTTACGGCTTTTTTTTATTGTTATTATTATTATTATTATTATTTGTTTATTTATTTATTTATTGTTCGATATGATCAAATTATTTGAAAAATGGAAAGTTTTCATTTCACTAAAATGATACAAAGTGCTGTGGAATTTTAATCTATTAAAATCCTATTTCATCTAAAAAGACAGAATTTATTCAAAAAAAGATATATTAAGTTCTTGTCCTAATATCCTTTGTTCTGCGATTCCTTAATTTCCATAAATTTTCCTTAAGGGGATTGAAACACTAAACTAGTATAGATATTACAAGTAATTGTAAGAAAATATTTTCAGAAAAATGTGTATTTTATTTGTCAAGATCAAACGGATTTTTTAAGCATAAATTTCTCTCGATTTTTATTTGCCTAGATTTTTAAAAAAATTTATAGTAATCAATTATCAAAAAAAAGAAGAAAAAATGTATTTTTATGCACCTCACGTTACACACACACACACACACACATATATATATATGTGTGTGTGTGTGTGTATATACACATACATACATATATGTATGTATATACATATATATACATTTATATATGTATATATGTATACATACATATATATATATATATATATATATAATAACACAAATATAGCAGTTAATTCATGAAGTACATCATATGCGAAGTATAAAGCCACAAGATGATTATTAAGAGAAATTGAAATCGAAACAAATAAACTTTGCAACAATTCTGAATACTCATTTTATAACGATGCTGAATTCTATCCACAAAAAAAAAACATAGTTGATGAACGGTTTTACAAAGCATTGAATATAAAATATCAATATACACATATACACACACCTACATGTATATATATATGCGTGTATGTGTGTGTTTGTATATATATATATATATATATAATTCATCATTGCAGTGATAAACACCAGGAAGGAGGACGTGAATGAATGGACAAAGAACCACATATGAAAACGAAGCCTTACGCAAAGTAAACGGTATTTAAAAAATTGAATGTTATTTTAATTTCATAGTATTGTGTAGGCATATTTAAAAAATAGAGGGTAATTATAATATTAGAGTGCTTATTATTAAAATAAATAAAAGAATGAATGAATAAAAAGTGTACAGAGCAACCTGGTATCATCACATTATAATAATATTTGTGTAAAACTTTTATAATGCTAAAATATAAATATTCCAAAATATATGCAATTTCTGTTATGAACTTTTAAGAATCTCCCTCTTTCCTAGGTAATAAAATATTAATTTTATATTCTCTAAGAATCACTCTCGTTTTGAATATAAGTTTTATAGAAATAATAAAGGAAGAAATCGATTTACTTTTAGGAACATCCGTTTTATATACTCAACGTTCTCTGACTCATTGTTATTGATTTTCAAATTAAGACAATATAAAATCAGCCAATATAGTTTATTTTTATGCTAAATTAAAAGGAGAGTTAAAACAAGATTCTCGTATTATAATAAAGGAACAATTTATTGGTTTTCATTCTACACTGTCAACGATTTTAATATGCGTCAAATTTATAGTAAAGACAACTACATTTATACTTATGTTTCATCTTAACTTCCAGTCACTAAATACATTCCGATCAAAATAATGCTTAGAAATTTTTGGGAGTTTCGAGTGCAATTCTCTAGTTTAAGACCGTAGATTTTTTTAACTTAGATATAGAATTATCCAAAAGCCACCTGAGTACTTGTGCAACTGCTTCCGACAGAGGAGATTTCAAATCTATGTACATGACTTGAATAAAAATTCTTCTCAATACTTTATTTTAAAAGGATTTTTATTTATAATAAATATTAAATTTTTTATACGTTCGTTTATATTATTTAAAATAAAAACTTTATAAAACATTAATTAGCATAAAATTTAAACATATGAAAACTTTTATGATCTTTTAATTATTAAAGTTTTCACATACAGTTTCGGTACGTCATAGTTATTCTTAACTTTATTATACAATGACAATTTAATCTTTTAATTCTAAATCTAAAATGTTTAAACAAACCAAAGAGTAAAGTTTTAATTTAAAAACAACTCTTACGATTTCACGCAAACTGAAAACCTTATTTTTCAATCACCATAAAGAAAACAAATTAAAAACTTGAAAGACTTCAGCTTAAAAATATAACTCTTTTTCAGGAGCTCAGAAATACTTAAATAAACATATACTTTTCAGTGAAAGGACCCTTAATAACATTTTTGTGACAGTTTTATGTTTATGCATAGTTTATTTTAAATATTTTACCTCAGTCCATAGTATTTACGAGGCTGCCGGCCTTGAGACATTTCTTTCAGGAATATTGTATATGCTTTTTGTTTTTCTTCTTGAACTTAAATTTTAGTGTAATATTTGCACTAATGAAAAACAGCTTTAAATCCTGACGGCATAATGACAACTGCTTGAATTCATGTATGAAACAAAATAGACCGCTAAAGCAACACTGGTTTCCATGAAATGACGCTAAAGTAAATTAAAAAAAGATATGAAAAAGAATCTTTTTATAAACATTAGCAGCGTTTTCTCCCACGTACCCCAAATTTGGAATCAGGTTAGTTGTACTTATGCTGACTTGACAATTTTCCATTGCGTTTGTAAGAAATAATTTTCTTAAATCTTGTTTTCTGATGAAAACTTATTCATTTTAAAAGCACATTTACGAAATAGTTTTAATTGTTTAAGATATTCTTATTTGTACTCTATTCCGTTGTGATTGAGCTCTAAAAACCTCTTGTAGAATAAAAAAGAAGAGAAAAAAGAATTCAGATTAGATTTAATTACGAATCTCAGTCGTTTGGTTTTCATTACGCGCTTTTACTTAATTCCATTTGTTGCCTGTCAAGGTCAAATCATGCACATTTATTTTAACCCTCTTCCACCGAACCGATTTTGCTCAATGTTTGCACACGTGCTTATAGATGACAATACATTATGCTAGGATTATCAGGAATCTATCCCACAAGAAGCGGGCGGTACCAGGAGCAAAAATCTCTCTACCTGTGTCAAAGCTTGTGTTTCCTTTTTAATTCCTTTTGACCGAAATGATTATGTTAAAATTTCATACATGGTTTCGTAGCTAATGAGTATACAGTTCGAAAGTAATTTCATCGTAGGCAGGCTCCGAGGGGTAAACCTGCATGCCTGTGTAAAATTTTGTCATCAATTACTAATCCGCTTTCGCCGAGTCTGAGTTGAAATAAAAGCACGTTTTTAACTTATTTATTTTTTTATTTATTCATTTATATATTTATTATTTTATTAAGCTATTTAGTTATTTTATAATTTAAGTGGCATTATTAATCAATCAGTCATATTTGGGGCTGATTTCTATACATTCAGTTATTTAAATAAATATTGAAAGCTAAATATCTTTCAATTTTGTATAGTGAATTGATATTGTTATTTTATTATTTTTTAGTTTCTTATCAAAAGGTACTCGGGATTTTTTATTTCCTGATGAAATGAGTATTATGGATTACGGATTATTGTCATATATAAAAATAAAATAATCTGTTAATAAATATCTTCTTCTTCTTTTTTTTTTTTTTTGGTAGATATACTTGGAATTTTAAATACTGTTTTCTTGTATTTCGTAACATTATGTATAAAGAGTATTTACTTAAAGTGACCATCGTTGTTTGAAATCTTGCATTTTTATGCTCTCTAAAGAGTTGGGCGACCCTAATAATAAAATTCTTCAACTTTTGAGTGTTTCAGTTGTTTCAAATTTTTAGTTGTTTACCTTTGTTCCTTTTAGTTAAAGTCGATATGAATTGGCATTCTTATTCATTTCCAATTTGTAATTTACTACTCTCTTTTGAAATCAGCTACTTACTTGTTATATGGAATTTTGTGAATTATGATCAAGTGAGTACGCTGTTAAAAAAGTTTTCTTAAAAATCAGCAAATTTATCTCAAAATAGCTCTGAAACAATATATACTTAAATTTGAAAACCCATGTACTCATTTTTGAGTATATTGACATGCTAAACATAGGAATATTGGAATTCTTATTGGTCAACCCCATTTTTGAGCATGTCGGTATGCTCAAAAATGATTACATTAGTATTCAAATTTAAGTATATATTGTTTCGGAGCTATTTTGAGACAATTTAGCTCATTTTTAAGAAACCATTTTTAACAGTGTATTATGGATTACTAATTAACATCATACTAGTTAACATAAATAACCATAAATATATTGCATGCAGCATACTGTATTAAGTAAAATATAACGTTTGACAACACCCTCTCCCTTCCGCAATTTTTTATTATATATTTTTATATATTTTCTTAATCAGCAGACACAAACGTAGTTAAATAATCCTTATATAGATTTTTAAAAAATCCTTAAAGAGAATTATTTATCCAGATGAAATGCATTTTTTTACAGATTAATTATAAAATTTTATATTCAGTTTTTTTTTATTATTATTATTATTAAAAAAAAAATAATTCGGGTTTAAATGCACATCTGTTCTTCCATAATGACAATAATGAATGCTAAATTATAATCAATATCAGATGATTTTTATATATATATACTGCTCGAAAAATAATTCAACGCTATCTATTTATGCTATTTCACGTTTTAACTGCCTCATTAAGTACTGCTGTCTATCAAAAAAAGTAAATAAATCCTTTTTAAAACAGAAATACTCCAACAAGGTTTTTTTTTTTTTTTTTTTTTTATAAGAAACACATTAGAACGTTGTATTTAAAATAAAATAAATATTCATAAATTTGTTTTTGAATTATTAACGCTTACACGCTTCTTTTCAAGAAAATATTTTTTACTTTTGCCCAAATAACTTTAAATTAATGGTCTTAAAGATTAATGAGTCTAAAATAAGATCAGTAAAAAAATTAATTAGGATGTCATTTAACAGTTTGTTCTTACGTTAACTGTGATAAGTTTTAGGTAAGATGGGGTAAGATGCCGCATTGGACAAGATGCTGTGTCACGTAGTTCTCTGCGCAGTGTCGCCTTTTGTCAATTTTTTAGGAATTTCTTATGTTAGTTTGGATCGATAATGTATTTCTCTTAATTTGGCAAGTGTAAAAAAAAAAACTGACTTTCTCCTTGTTTAGTCAGTTATGTAAACAATAGTTTAAACAGGAAAAAAAATAACTCGGATAATTTTTTAAAGTTCAGTATCGGCCTTCCTGTTTTAAATTAATCAGCGAACTTACAGCAGGTAACAAAAGTGTCCGAACACTAGCAAAAATTCCTATATAAAAAAAATTAGAGTTAATACTATTTTGCTTAATAAATCCTTGTCGAATCCTGTTCTTAGTCAGTCTAAGAACACGACTCGACAAGGATTTATTTAACAAAACAGTATCAATTCTACATTTTTTATGTAGGAATTTTTGCTAGAGTTCGGACACTTTTATTACCGATTGTACATCTTGATGAAATTTTTATGGGGTAAGATGCCGGTACATTTACACTGAAAAAAAGGTGGGTTGT
Source organism: Salticus scenicus (assembly GCA_963930645.1). Lineage (NCBI taxonomy): Eukaryota > Metazoa > Arthropoda > Arachnida > Araneae > Salticidae > Salticus > Salticus scenicus. The sequence goes on along the minus strand of OZ005650.1, from coordinate 139,825,239 downwards.
CTTCTTTGTTGCTTTAATTACATCTGAGCATTAATTTTAATAAAATATTAAATAAAATAATGGATAATATTTTGTTTTAGTTTTGTCTATACCAATTATGTATTTTAAAATTGATATTTAATGTTTAATAAATAAAAAAAGAAAAGAAAATGTCTTTTAGATTTTAAAATCCTTAAACCATCTTACCTCTAAACAAACGATTATCTTCCCCCAAGATTATATTAAGAGGCTAAAACAAAAGCGTTAAGGAAAATTTTTATTTCAAAGTTTTATAATAAATTTGAAGTTAAATATATTTTTAATATGCACTCAAAAACATAAATGTTCTTATAATATCAATAAATAATAAATATAACCAACATGGTAATTTACAAAAATATTGAACGAAATCTATATCGTCTTACCCCAAACTACCCTACTTATCTTTGGATTTTCTTAAGCAAAACTCTTTAGTTAAGCTCTAAAGGTGTTTATCTTAAGAACAACTGTCTTTTAATAACATATTCCCTTAATGAAACCAAAATATCCTAACAGGATTTTTTCAATTTTGCTTCTGTGATTTTTTTCTACTTTCACTTTGCTAAGTAAACAGTTTTTAGCACGTATGAAACTTCTTGTTTATTATGAAATGTATGTACCGTTTGCAACTAAAATTGTTTTAAAAAATATTTATGCTTCAAACATCATTAGTGTTTTTTCTCAAAAGAATTTACAGCAATTTCCTTGTGTAAATATTCTTAGGGCAAATCCCTATGTGAACAATGTTATTCTTTTATGATATTTTGCCGTTCCTTTGAAATATGTTAGTTTTTGTTCATTTTGATTTTCTTTGCTCAAGACATTATATGAGCTATGTAAAATTTCTCCAGTAATATTCTCTAATATTGAGAGAAAAAAAAAAGAGAAAAGCCTTTATTTATTGAAATTTGATCAACTAGGCTTTTATTAATTGAATCGATAATCGATTTAAAATAAGCTCTAGAAAACTCTTACACAATTCATTACTTTATTAAAATCATTGAATTAAAAAGATTAATCGCTAATATAAAAACACTTATTTGAGAAGAACTTAAATAAGTTTTAATGACTGGGCGAAAGCCTGTCAAGAACATTAAATGTGACGAACTTTAAAACTACATTAAACTATTTGGTATTGATGGACTCTGTTCAGTTCCCCATCATGTACACTATGTTCTCGTAAATTTCTAGTACAAGATATACTATATTCATGTTAAGAGAAATAAATTTGACCGATTGCTTGACACGGTGACAGACTAAGATACTCACCTAATATCTACTCACCGTTCGGTTCGGTGTATGTACCTTATCCTAAATTGTAAATTTATTTTAAAGGGGTCAGTTTCGTACTTTAGTTTTCATGTACCACAGTAGTTTAATTTTCAATCCTAATAATGTAGATTTCTATGAAATGTTGCTTTTTACTTTCTCTTACCCTTACGGTAGAGAAAGTATTCTTTTAGGGTCAAATTTTCGAAAGTGAGTTTTTGTTATATTTACATGTTTACATGTTCTGAGGTCCCCTGAATACGAAAATCATGTTTTTAGCGAATAGTCTGTGTATCTGTTATCAGCATATCTCAAGAATAAATCGTAGCAGAAATTCCAAACTCGGTATTCTAAATGTGTATCATATAGGGATGCTACAGTAAGCTTTTCGTTGAGATGAAGCAAATGGTTCATGTACAGGGACACTCAAAAGTATTCAAATACATTACGTCTATGGGGGAAATTGCAGGTAAGTAGAGTTTAACATCTATAGACTGCACTAAAAAAAATGAAACGAATATGTATTTTTTGTAATAGAGATAATCGACTGCGAAAAAAAAATTGTGTATGTAGGAGCCTCCCCTACCCCCCTGGGAGGGAAGTCCCTCCTTGAGGGGAGTAAATTTTCATGATGGATATCTTTCAAAAGAGCTCGCCAATATCTTTAAAACGAATGATTAAACCATCGATCTGCGATAATTTAAAATAAAGTTATCGATTTTTTCCATTTTCAACAATTTTTTTTTTTTTTTTTTTTTTTTTTTTAATGTAATATTGAGAACAAATTCAACCTTTTTTGGATATTTAGTATTATGTTACTCTTAGAATAACTTAAAAACGAATAATTTTAGGAGATCCAAATGTTGTATTTTAAAGTTAATATAAGTTTGTTGCTGGAAAAGTTTGATCAAAATGGGTAAGTTTCAATAAATGTTGCGTGTGAAAATTGTCTGTATAATTTTAAGTAAACTTTTAATTTTAATAACAGAATTAAATTCTATATAAATGTAGGTGCATTAATGAAACAGGGGGGTGGGGGTGGTAGCCCCCCCCCCTCACACAGAACTAATTATCATAAAAAACTCTTCCGAAGCCTAATTTGAATTGTTTAACATAGGTTTACATTTCAGTACTCGTTATCTTACCTCTTAATCTCCAACCTATATTTACAGTATTAAATTTCAGGGTAAGGGAAAGTCGTGTGAGTAATATACTAGATTATTTCCGTTATGTTGAGAAAATCTTAAATTTCTAATAACTTACGAAATTTTCAAATTAGAATATTTGTAGTCAATGATGTTCAACCGAGTATCGTAAATGATATTTTAAAAGTAGTCCGACATTTTTACGATGAAAGTGTCCTAAAAATGAGCTTTTATGCGAATTTTTGCCCTATTCTGCCATATTAAGAAAATCGTGAATTTAGAATTACTTAAGAAATTTTTAAATTAGAAAATTTATAGTCAATGATGGTCATATGCCAGTATCCTAAATTATATTTTAAGACCTCTTTATGATGAAAATATCCCTGAAAATTCAGGTTTTTGTTAATTTTTGCCCTATTCTGCCGTGTTAAGAAATTCGCAAATTTCAAATAACTTACGAAGCACTCTTAACACCTTTTTGTTAAATAAATTCTTGTCGAATCGTATTCTTAGACTGACTAAGAACAGGATTCGACAAGGATTTATTTAACAAAACTGCATTAAGTGTACTTTTTTTTCATAGGAATTTTCGCTAGTGCTCGGATACTTTTGCTGCCGACTGTATTTGCAAAAAACTTGCAACATTTACGTCATCGAAGTTGCAAGCGTTCCGTTTGTATGTAACCCTAAAACATAATATTCAAAAAAGGTATGAAATCGATTTATCTTTTGTTTATGCGGCCCCACAAAAGAATTCTGCTATATTAGTACTATGTTTGGAAATGGGTCGAAGTGCATTTAGAGTTGTGTCATGCATTTTTTTTCTTTTTTTTTTTTTTTTTTTTTGTGCTGCGTTAAATTTTTATTATAAGAATCTAATATCTGTTTTACTGTAACACGACATTTAAATTCATAAATTTATCGAGGTTCTAGAAATAATTTTGTTCCGTTTATATATCTGTACTGATAATTAAAAGGATTTAAGTCCAAAAATGTCGATTTTGAGTTAAGTACATAATCAGACTCAGAAAAAAATTCTCTATCGATTGGTATAAAGTATTTAAATCCATATCATTTAGTCTTTGAGAAAATCCATTGATAAAAAAAGATTCAAGTTAGAAATTTAGCATTAATCTTTAGTATAAAACATTTAATTCAATTTTTCCCTTTATTAAATGAAGATTGATAATCACTGAATGTTATAAAGGGTATAAATAAACCTAATCCTTTTTTCCAAATCAATTCTTCTGATTAGTTTTTAGTTAGTTTAACTTTATTTTTTGTCTTCTGAAAAATCAAGAATATGGACTTAAATCCTTTATACTTATCAGTACAGATATATATTAATTTTTTTTTTTTAATTCGAAGTAAAATTTTTAACTGGTGTTGAAGGCCCGAGGGTCTTCAATGTGTCCGTCAATGTTTGATTATGTATCGTCATCGGAATTATAGTAGCTGTGATATTTGGCTGAATAGGATGATAAAAAGGGGTTTAAAATTCAAAATCAAATTTTTAAAAGGAGTCCATGAAACCATGAACCACAGATCCCCCACCCTTCTAAATATATTACTGGAGCATGTATTATCCTCGGAGTTATGCATGTATGCACAATTTCCGATCAATCGCATCATAAAATGTGGTTTAAAATTTACTTGCAAAAATTGACCCTGACAAATAACAAAGTTAAAAAATAAATAAAGTAAAATTTTCAGGAATTATTAGAATAGTAAATTTTCCCTGAAAAATATGAAAGAAAAATATTTACGAAATTTTGAATATCTCCATGCAAAAGGACTGTTGAGTACAACAACATTGTTTTCAATAAAGATCACGCTTTAATGAGTCTTAAAAATATATATAAATTGAAATCTAAGTTGGATTTTGAAAGTTACAGAATGGTTAAACAAACCGATTAATCAAAATCATAAATATTCTTAAATATTGTTGAATGGGTGTTAAAAAAGTTTCTAAAAAATTGATGTCTTGTGAAAATGTTTTTAAAAAATTATGAAATTTATCCCTAACTTATGAGAGTTTTAGAGAATATATAAATATATATTTCTTTTAAGCATATTTTTTAAAAATCTCAGGTGTTTACGACTCCGTTTATGCCAGGAACTATTATTCATCGCAATTAAAAGAGTCTAATATAGTTCAAATTCAGTTCGAAAATTCTTCAAAGATACTTGTATTGTAATTATTTGTAGTCAAAATATTTATAACTGAAATATAGTAATATCAGTATCTATCTTAATAAAACTCTAGAATTAAACTAGCACAATGTGGCCATTAAAAAACTTTCTTCTGTATCATTCTAAGTAAAGCCCACTTACTGCCTTACAAGTAATATGCACAAAAGTTCAATCATGGATTCTCACAATAAAGAATTTACGTACTGAGTTTGCTGCAATTTTAATCAATAGATGTTAAGATGTAGCCATAGGGAAAATCATAAAAGGCGAGCGATATCAGCGCCACCTGTCGGACAATATGCACCCAAATTAAATCAGCATTCTGTTACTTAATGATCCTCTCATACAATGTTCTGTGCAATTATATATACAATGGAACCTGAGATACAGCCTTCCCTTAAATGAGAATTTGCAGAAGTGAATATATTTGCTTATTATACTTCTAAGGTCTGATTAATAACAGCTCCTTCATTTACCCTCATGTTGGTTTCTATGACTTTCGTTAAAATTAAGAAAAAATCAGGATTATATGTAAAAAAAAAAAAAAAAAAAAAATCTTTTTTAGTAAAGATATAGAAGAGGAGGGGTGGGGGTGGGGGGGGGGGGAGGGTAGGAGACTTTCCACTTGTTATTTTATTTCCCTGAAACATAATGTAGAGTCCGGTTTAGTGCCAATGCGTGTGAACTCCTATTATTAAACGAACAATCTTTGTACATTTTCCAGATAGCAATATCTACCCGTTGGAATCCAACCAAACGTGCGTAGAATTTTATTAGAAATAAAAAATAAGAAATAACTTTGTGTATATACTCCAGGAAAAATAATTAAAATGAGTAATTCAATAATTAAAATTTTAACATTATGCATCATTAGAATTATTAGACATTTAATTTCAAGCTATTGCCAATGAAAATAAAACGTTTACAACATTTTATTTTATTTATATTTTTTTAATATAAATAGAAACATATTTATTTCACGTGAATATATACAGTCGGTAACAAAAGTCTCCGAACACTAGCAAAAATTCCTATATAAAAAAAGTACACTTAATACAGTTTTGTGAAATAAATCCTTGTCGAATCCTGTTTTTAGACTGGCTAAGAACAGGATTCGACAAGGATTTATTTAACAAAACTGTATTAAGTGTACTTTCTTTATATAGTAATTTTTGCTAGTGTTCGGAGACTTTTGTTACCGACTGTATATATATATATATATATATATATATATATATATATATATATATATATATATATATATATATACAAACATCATAAAGAAGTTTAGTTTAACAGGAGAATTGATTGAGAATAAATGCAAATTAATCATTCTATACAAACGAATAAACCCAGCCGAAACATGTATTTTTCAACATTTTGAATATCTGATGAATGGCAACAGGTTTACAGCTTTATCATTAGCATTTTACATGGAAATCGTTTGACAAACGTTCTTAAATTATAATTATTTCTCTTTTGTGCTACAAAACAATTTTCCTACAATTTTCCAAAGTCATTAAAATTACAGGCTTCAAATCTGTCAAATGAGTAAAATAACACAGTACTAGCCATTGTTTTAGTAGACTCAGTATGGCTCCTGCTGTAGTCTTGGCTGCTATTGCGGCAACCATCTTGAATAGACAACAGTTCACTTCATTTGCCCTGCATGCTGATACGCCGTATTCCTACTTCTCTTGTCTGCGCAGCACTAGTGCGACGTAAAACCCAACCATCCATCCATCCAACTACTCTTGTATCATTCCTCCAAGGGTATGCTAGTAAAATAACTTAAATTTTTTAACGCTAATCAAGAGAGTGCATTCTTCACGGTGCAATGCATCCAGCACATGTCACTTCCAGAAAAAAACACATTGCATTTCACTTTTTCTCAACAACTGACACAGCACGAACGGATTCGAAATGTTCAAAACAGCAGAGGTCTGGGAATGGAAGCCCTTTCACAAAACATCTAACAAAATCTAGCCAGATTTTTTTTTTTTTTTTTCAGAAACATTAATACATTTTTCCTACAAAGAATTTTTAAAGCTAATTTAAGCCTCCAGATTCACATTATTTCTTGTTTAAATTGTTTCGTACAGTCGGAAACAAAAGTGTCCGAACACTAGCAAAAATTCCTATGTTAAAAAGGTACACTTCATGCGGTTTTGTCAAAGAAATCCTTATCGAATCATGTTCTTACACTGACTAAGAACAGGATTCAACAAGGATTTATTTAACAAAACCGTATGAAGTGTAACTTTTTTACATAAGAATTTTTGCTAGTGTTCGAGCACTTTTGTTACCGACTGTACAAGTAAAACTTACTTTTAGGAATCAGTCGTTTAAAATTAAATTTGAACGATAATATAGAATGTTTTAAAAGCAGTTCCCTTATACAGGGTGTCCCAAAAACATTAAAAAGTGGTTTAATTCTGTACCTACATATTAGAGAAAAGTGGAAAATGTCAGATGCAATAGTGTTTAAAAAAAGATAAAAAATAATAACTAAATTATGTAAATTATTCTCTTGTTGATTTTGAAAAAAAGCATTATTTAAAAAAAAATTATATGACTCTCCATATGCAAATTCGGACAATTAGAAAATCTTTATTTTCCATCCAACAAGACCATTAAGAAAAAAATGCATAAATATATTTTTTAAAGCAACTCAAGTATGATATAGGAAAAAAAGTTGACTTGTACCATTTTCCCATATCAGTTTGAAGACTTAGAGTTACCTTTTTCACCGTGAAGAGTTAAAAGAACCCAATATAAAATGATAATAAAAATTTTTAGATAAAAAATGCGATAACATGTATCCAAAAATCCTAAATGCTCTGAAATAAAGTTCTAATAGACAGAAATAAGCAATGATGATCTGCCATGTGAGTCGTGGGACGGATGTGGCCCTCGATTTCCTTTTAAGCAGTCTCGGATTTCGGACATACGCAATACGCATACAGATTGATATAAAAAAAATACGCATACAGATTGATTGCTATTTATAAAAAACACTTCATTTTTTTTTTTTTTAAATAACGATTACGTTTAAAATTGATACAATAAAAATTTAAATGAGCAATTGTGTAGAACATACAATTTGAGTTTAGAATATGTTTCGAATTCAGCCTCTTGAGTAATAATAATAATAAATTTTAATTCACCGTTTCATCTGATAATAAAATATGAATTCAAATATCATAAAACAAATTAATATTTCAAAATCATCTGGGGCTGTCGTAGTCCGATCGGTAGAGCTCCGACCTCGTGATACGAAGATTGTGGTTCGATACTCGAGCCAACCAAAGACAATCGTGTACACTAATGGTGGCTGATGCACGTAAAATCCGTCGTGGCTGTAATGTTTCCTATGTTCCCATCCAAATTCCTATGTTCCAAATTCCTATGTTTCCAGTTCCTACGTTCCCTCTTGGGTGTTATCGAAGCAGGGGAGGATCATCAGTTTTGATCATCCCTTCGTGGATGATCAAAATTGTGATGTCATGTCTCTGGGACCACCATCCTTAAGTGTGAGTCCCAGACCATTACCAGTTGCCCATTGCATAGCACTAGTGCGACGTTAAACCCAACCAAAATCGTCTGTGAGTTATTTTGTAAGAATATCATATTGAGTAGTACGATAAATCTGAAAATAAATTACATACTTGAATAAACATATTTCATATTTTAATTTTTTAAAAACAAAAGTAATAGTTTCAATATTTAAAAGAAAAATTAAAAGAAAAAACTTAAGAATGCCTGACTGGATTAAAAAACCTTCCTTAAATACGCAGAAATTATTTTAATGTAAATACTACGATACATTTCATTGTTTTGTAATATGTAAGAAAAATTAAATTTCTATTTTTGTATATGGTGTCTATGTATAAAGTTTCAATTAAGTATAACTCACTCAGTTTATAAGATAGTTAGGCGTCCATTTGGTCGAAATCACGCTGAGATTATAAACATAAGTTGTCTATATCGAGAGTTTGGTAAGTTGAGAGAAAGGTGTCTATTCGAATTTCGTTTACCTAATGTTTGTTTCGGAAGAAGTACAGATTGTCCCTGTTGGGTTGTGTTAGTTGAAGGTAATGTGTCCATTCAATATTCGTTTAGTTGGCTTTGTTTTCAGAAGAAGTGTGAAAAGTTCATAAAGTAATGTTTTGGATGTTGGTAAATTTTGAGAGTTCACTTGTATGTCAAAAATTTCAGTTAAGATGTTTTAAGATGAATGAAGTGATCCTCTAAAACTATTTAAGTAAACTTCAGGCAATCTTGTGGTTTGCTTTTGGAGTTTAGTAAAGTGAACACGCTACTCCTAACCGAGGGAGTTCTATCTGAAAAATCATCAAGTTTAAGAAAGTTTTGGGTGAGTTAATTAATTTCCATACACATTACCATTAATGCGTGTTCTATATTAAAGTAAAAAGTATAATTACATGGGTTAAGTCTCCCATCCCTTTCTTTTGAAACTCTAATAAAACATTTTTACTTTCTTCTATATGTAATATAGAGAAAGTATTGGATTCGCGAAAATTTTCGACCTCCGTTTTTTGACGGATCTACACGTTTTGGGATGTCCTGAACACGAATTGATAGTTTTTAGAAAATGTCTGTCTGTGTGTCTGTCTGTCTGTCTGTCTGTCTGTGTGTCTGTCTGTCTGTCTGTGTGTCTGTATAATTTTTTTGTGGACGCTGTATCTCACGAACATATGAATGAAATTTAACCAAACTTGGTATTTAGTTGCACCCTGACATGAACTGGTGCCCATTAGATTTGGGGATCAATAGCTCAACAGGTGGCGCTGTAATCGCATTTTATGCAAATTTTTAACATGGCAGCATAGGACAAAATTCCGTATAAATGGGCATAATGAGAGTTATTTTAAACTTGTGATTGTAAAATGAATTTGAATTATTGATGATAGTAGTAGTTAACTAGGAAAAAAAAATTGTGCATGGGGAGGCATCGGTTCCCCCCCTGGGGGGGAAGTACCCCCCCGGGGGGGTTAAATTTTGAAGATGGGTATCATTCGAAAGATCTCGTCAATACCTTTAAAACGAATGGTTGAACCATAAATCTGTGATAATTTAAAACAAAGTTATCGATTTTTTTTACTTTTAACAAAAAAAAAACTTAGAAAAATAATCGTATTTTTTTTTTTTTTTTTAACGAAATTTTACTAAACTTGGTATTTAGTTGGTCCCCGACATAAACTGTTGCTGATTATATTTGGGGATCAATAGCTCAACAGGTGGCGCTGTGATAGCATTTTATCTAAATTTTTAACATGGCAGCATAGGACAAAAATTCGTATAAATGTGCATAATAAGAGTTATTTTACACTTGTGTTTGTAAAATTAATATGAATTATTGATAATAGTAGTACGTAACTAGGAAAAAAATTTTGTGCATGGGGGGGCATCGCTTCCCCCCCTGGGGGGGAAGTACCCCCCGGGGGGGGTAAATTTTGAAGATGGGTATCATTCGAAAGGTCTCGTCAATACCTTTAAAACGAATGGTTGAACTATAAATCTGTGATAATTTAAAACAAAGTTATCGATTTTTTTTACTTTTAACCAAAAAAAAAAAAAAAAAAATTTTTTTTTTTTTTTTTTTTTTTTTAAATATTGTTAGTGATTGAATATGTATTAATTTTCACAAAAAAAAAAAAAAAAAAAAAAAAAAAAAAAAATCTTTTTTTTTTTTTAATATTGTTACTGATTGAATATGTATAGGAAAATATAGAAGAAAGTCTTGTGGTGGCCACAACATACTAGTTTTTTTTCTTTTTGTAATAGATACAACTTGTAATGGAACTTGTATTTAAAATTAAAAAAAAATAAAAACTGCTGACTTTGGAGATTTACACAAGGTGAAATGAGGGGAAATAAAGGTGCTGCTATTAACTCACTCTCAAAAATTTTAAAGATACAGGTATGGGGTTTTATGTAATTACTAGTTAATACCCGTCAAAATTTGACGGATGATGTGCAACTAAAATCTCTTCACGGCATAAAGTTTAAAACACACTTGCTTTAATGTTTCACATTGTTCTTAACCGGTTTAAAACCCCCCTGCCCAATTTCCCATATTTGTAAAACCACGTGAATATAATCCAAAATATTAACTTATTGTATTCTAAAAATAAAGTGCAAATCAGAATAAAGTTAAAATTTGTTTTTACTGGAATAGTATTATAACACTTTATTCTATCAAAATAGTATATTTCAACAAAAGTATACTGTTAAAAATAAATAAATAAATAAATAAGAATAAATTTAATACTTTAGCAAATTAATTTGCTCATTAAATTTTTAATAATAAATTATACTATGTAATTTTTCACTCGTATAAACTATCAATATTTTAATGTTATTTTTTTCAAATTATTTTTACTCTAATATAGTATCGAAATGAAATGTCAGAAATTATAATAATTAGATGAATAATAATTAAATAAATAAATAAAATAAAATAAAACCCCCTTTGATTTTAAATATTTATCTCCATCTTTTCTAAACAAAGTTTTCAACTGACGAAAGTTAACTTTTAAAGAACAATAAACTTTGATAATTTGTTAATTTTAAAAGATTATTTTTTTTTCCTATTAAGAAATGGAAAAAAATAATTTTAAGAATATGGTATAATATATTGACATGGCAACACATGGCGCCACATCCAGTGTACAGAAATTTTCGGCGAGTGAAAATGCGTACGATGGTAACCGATACGTATTCGCGAATTGCTTTATTTTTAATAGGTATACTTCCTTGGAAAATATGAATTAATCGTGTTAATTATTTTTATGATTGAGCCACGGAATAATATTAACTTTAATTAGGCGTTTGCTATAGACATATCAATATTAATGTCGACTGCTTGATCTATCATCGGTAGTCTGCATAAAAAGAAACGAATATTCCCGTTCCCTATTGGTTCAAAATTTTCTCGCGCGTGGCCAGATCGTACGATTTTGGTCTTACAGAATATGCTTTGTGTTTTAATATTATGGATATTGCTACATCAAAATAATAAAGAAATTAGCGGCCAAATTTGTCTAGAACAATCGTACACAATTTCTATGATGTAACTTTTTGAAAATCAACAGAAAGAAATGTTGACTAACGTAATCTTATTTTGTACTTTATTTTAAGTACATTTGCAAATTATGACACCTTCTCTACTTATCTCTAACAGGTAAAGAATAAAACCACGTTTTAATATTTTTGGGACACTCTGTATAACTAAAAAGTTAAGGTATCTTTATTAGACCCGAAAAATTTTTAATTCAAAAGAAAATGAAAACTATCTTCTTTTCAAAAGGGGTTAAAAATGAAACTAAGGGAAGTGCAGTAAGTAATAAAAGACAAAAAACATGAGAGAATAAATAATTTAGATAACTCTTTAGATGAAAATAAAATAAATTGTTGCTTTTTTTTTTTTTTTTTTCCAGATTCCTAGATGTTATGATACGTATAGAATGTATATACAGCCTTGTCATGAAAACTTGTTAGCAAGTTCTTTTTTATGCCGCTACCTCATATGAAAAGAATTTTACTCTACTGTGTCACCTATAAGTGAAGCACAGGGCAATTAACGAGAGTGGATTACTGCCATCTAGTCCTGATAGAACTTTTCTTTAAAAGAAAAAAGAAAAGAAAAGAAAGGAAATATCTGCTAAACTTATTTTCTGTTCCTCAATTTCGCTTTCAATCCATCATCAAGCTTCCCAGAGGACTTGTGAGTCAGTCAAGATAAATAAACGGTGTGGCAGACAGTCAGGCAATCCAGGGACTAATTTTGGACTCTCTTCGTTATTTGGTGAAGAGAAGATTCTTGAGCTTATCTTTTTTACTCCCGCATTTTTAGTAGGATACTTGATGGTGAGTAAGTTTGGCAGAGATTGCAAGTGTTTTTGATTATGTGAGGATTAGATTAGATTGAAAGTCTCAATGTTGGTTTGACATTCATAAAATGTTTTTAATTAAGCAACAATGACTTATATAGTTATATTTAGATCATCACAAAGGATAAAAGAACAACCGCAAGTGCGCTGAACTTTAAGTGATTCGTAGTTATTTTTAATTTTTTTTTTTTTTTTTTTTTTTTTTAGTCTCAATCTACGGATTTTCACGATACCAGTTTTACGATAGTTGCACATTTATCGAAATCGAAAAGTTATCGAAAATATAACTGAATAATTTGAAAACAATGTTATGATTTAAAAAAAAAAAAAAAAAAAAAACTAATAGTCCTCCGTACTAAACTAAATTCTGCTTTTGCCGGAATTTCATCAAAATCTTTCTTTTTTTTTTTTTTTTTTTTTTTTTGAAAGAAAAAAGAAAATAAAACAAAATTAATAATAATCAGTTTCGAAAGGGAGAGCATCAAAAAAGGTTTTTTTTAAAATAATTTTGAATTAGGAAACAAAATGCGCGAGTGCAAAATTAAATAAAAAATAAAACAAGATAATTAGGTTTAAGTTTGAGTTGGTAGTTTTCTAATATTATATTTAAAAAGAAATATACATATATATATATATATATATATATATATATATTAGGTGTGTCGAAGAATGCTGTTGCTTTTTGAATTTAAAGAAACTGACCACGGAAATTTTCCTGGACAACATTTAAATAAGCTTTAAGAAGTATGTAAAGTATAAGTATTTTGTTTATTTATTTATAGTGTTAAATATTTATATGAATATACCGAATATTCGTGCACGACAGCATTCAAGTCTTTGGATATTTCAGAGTTGCACATAACAGCCTTTTTTTTTTTTTTTTTTTTTATTACGTAGCCTTTACCTACAATGAAGGGGGAAAAAAAGCATAAAGAACAATAAAATCTTCGACTAAAGTTTCAAATATTATTCTTAATTTTTAAATTTAATATAGAAAATTAAAAAACAATGTAAATACCTTTGTAATATTAAAATTATTGGTATAAAGTTTTAATTACCTCTATGTAAAACATGTTCTCATTGTAAACATAAATTGAAAAAAATAATAATTAATTTTGCCTGGGATTTCCAAATAACGCATTATGTTAACTTTTTTTTTTTTTTTAAGTAACCTTTTTATCGCTAGTATTTTATTTTCATCTTCAACATAAAATATTTCCATAAAAGTGCAAAGGTTTAATTCTTGCATAGAATAAAAATTGTGCGATAAAATTAAATTTTTTGCTTACAAAGGAAATAAATAAAACTTTTATTTTCAAGTATTTAATTGTTCTTTAAGAAGAATTTCCAAAAAATAAATTATCTTTTCCTTCAGCTGTTATTTCAGCAGTAAGAAAATATCAACCAGTAGTCGTGTGAGAAACTTTTAGTATAAATTCGCAGCATCATTTAGTTATTTATCTTCCATATTATGTGGATATGAAACTAAATTTAAAATTACACAATTATCGTTCTTCGGTTCAAATTTTCTTCTTAATCAGTTTTAATTTGTCATACTATGGTAGCATGGTAAATTAAAATTGATTAAAAAAGAAACATCTATAAAATACGTATTTATAGATCTCATATAACCAATTTTGTTCATATTAATATTGTGTGACAATTTTTACTTTTCGAACATACATATGTAAGAAAAGTATTGTAATCATGACAAAAATTCAACTTTGAGATTTTAGAGTATATATACGTTTTGATGTTCCATGACTTCATTTTTGCTATTTTTACGGAGATGTATCTATATGTGTGAGTGAACACAATAGCGTCTAAACGCCTTGTTCAAAGGAGCTGCAAGTTGGTACGTGTATCATAGGTCACCATAGCCCTAATTCTATTGATTTTAGTGAATCTAGCCCTTATATTTTTTTTACAGGGACACCAGGAAAAATTCTTTATCGTTATGGCCTATGGGATCAAATTATTTAAACTGCGATAGCAACTAAATGCCTTATTTAACCCGTTAGCGCCCAGTATCCTCATTTGAGGACAGCTAATAAAATGGCATGTATATTTTTTGTGGTTTCTTGGAATGATTTCTGCTTTTTAGTGACAGTTTATAGCGTCACTCTAAATGATCCCTGAAAGTTTTATGCGCCTACTATTAATTAATATTTCATAATTTGGATAGTCATTTTATGATTTTTCATTCGTCGCACATATATTTGCTTTTTTCGCAGGTATACTAACTTAAATCAAGTTGAATATTAAAATATATTATAATACTTTATTTTCGAGATCTTTGTCAACATTTTATAGAAAATTAGTCTGTTATCTCAAAGTTTTTCTGTCTCGAAGTTTTCTCACTAGAACACTAAACGTCAATAAATGAGGATAGACTTTAAATTTAAAACTATGAGAAGAACTGTTTAAGTTAATATATTTTAATGTCAGTTGTCTATATTTATTTAGAAGTGAAACAATCGGCTAATAATATTTTGCAAAATTAATTCGGGCGTTAACGGGTAAAACGAACTGAAAATTTATATACATGTTATAAGTCGCCGTCATACAAATTGTATAGATTTTCGTGATCCATTATAGTTTCTCACATGGACACAAAGAAAAATTCTTTATCATTTTGGCCTATGGGCTCAAATTATTTAAAGTGCAATGTCGTCTAAATGCCTTATCTTATTAAAATGAAAATTTATATACATGTTATAGGTTACTGCCGTACGAACTGTATAGATTTTGGTGATAAATATTCTTACAGGGACTCAACGAAATATGCTTTACCATT
This sequence comes from Salticus scenicus, assembly GCA_963930645.1. Taxonomy (NCBI): domain Eukaryota; kingdom Metazoa; phylum Arthropoda; class Arachnida; order Araneae; family Salticidae; genus Salticus; species Salticus scenicus. The sequence continues at coordinate 139,809,901 of OZ005650.1, read as the reverse complement.
ATGATCTACGGGCTCAAATTACTTGAAACGCAATAGCATTAAATTAAACAACATACTATGTGGGGGCAACATCATATTAATTTTCTCTTTTGCTTATTTAACGACTTCGCTTACTTTAATTCAATTAAACAACCGTGAATTACTTAATGTTCGGAAAGTCGAGTGGAGTCACTCCAGATTTTTATATTTTTATTTTATTTTAGGTCTTGACCGTATCACTCCTTTGTTAAAAAAAATAAACAAAATTTTTAAAGAACTGTTACACAGGAAATAGCTAAAAGCTTAAAGAAATAAAAATCGTGATATGATTAACTTTTTCACTAAGAATTTTATTTATTAGAATGCTGGTATAACTATCCAGATAAATAATCCCTGCATTTGGAAATTTAACTCTGAACGATGATTTTCACCGTTTAAACTTATTTTAATATTTTATTAAGTGATATTTTATGTACTATAAATTTATTAGCAAAAAAGTCTTAAGAATTATTTTACATAGTAACCATAGTGAACTTTCAAAACATAGATAGGTGATTCTCCAAAACCTAACAATATCATTTCCGAGTAAAATATCACAAAAAAGGCTTGGTATAATTTTTTTTTAGGACGTAATGTTTCCTGTGTATTTCCGAACATAAAAAAATGATTATTTATTCATTATTTCCTATAAAAATTTTAAAATGACTTGCAAGTCATTCTCCTGTCCTGTCCAAGAATTTTTCTCAAACTTATTATTATTATTTTATTTTAATTAATTGTTTTATTTTTAATTTCGCATAAATATCTCACAGATTAAATTAATAGTAGTAAACTATGTGCATTTAAAGGTGTAAGATAATATATTTTTTTTTAACCCATTTAACCATTGAACTTAGCAAGGTATATCATTTTTAATTTCGTCTCAATGTTTTCATGTCACTTCCCTGGCTTAGAGAGTTTCTCATATAATTTTAGTGAAAAAGAGGGAATTTTCAGCCTCTGATGCATCATAAAACTCTATTTCTACCATTTTGTTGGAATCGTAGTGCTTTGAGGATCTGATTGACCTAGTGTTCTTGTCATAGTTTTAAAGTTTTAGGACCACGGTGGACTCTCAAGATGTCAAAATTGGATTAAAAATTCGATATTTCAATTTTGCTAAAATATGAAACTACATAACATGTGTCAAAAAGAATTTTTCAATTATTTTCATTCTATGACACGTTATGAGCATTTATATTTCTAAACAAATATTGAATCTGTTGTAAAATGAAAGCTTTAAACATCATTTACTTTTGCGAAATTGCGTCAAGTTTAAAATGTTCCAGGTGTCTTATTTTTGTTGAATTTTCATGAAACTCCGTTTAATATTTATGTATATATATCTTAGCGCAAAATTTATTTACATTTTTAAACTTTTCGCTCTTTAAAACTTCAAAATTTTAAAATTTTAAAAGATATATAAAATTTTTCCAAAACTGATTTTTTTTTTTTTTTTTTTTTTTTTTTTATAATTATAATTGTTAAAAATAAATAAATAAATAAATAAATAAATAAATAAAAGTCAACTAACTTTTGTCAAAATCATTTAAAGCTACCTGTAAAAAAAAAAAAAAAAAAAAAAATAGAAGTTTAGAAATAGAAATAGTCAAAAATTAATTAGTTATGACCATTTTTTAAATTTTAAAGATTGATTAAAAATTATAATTAATATCTTAATTAATTATAATGTGAATGTTAGTTAATTTTAATATGTTTCTCGTTTACAAATAATACTAAATAAAACTGTAAGTTTTTGCAATAATAGAATTATAATTGCATATATTTTTTTTTTTAATCCACTGTCACCTGAAACTGGGATACATAACATTTTCTGTCATTCTCCTGTACAACATTTTTATTACATAAGAAAGACATTTTCAAAATTAATAACTGTTATTACATGTAATTAAATGCTAATAACAATAAATAAACCTTCTTAGACCTAACTTTGGTTCTAGGCCTGAGTAGCAAGAATCATGTAAGATGTCACATTCCTAGCAATCAAACGTACCACTTTTCTGGTATTTTACAAGCTTAGTTAAGATTAACCACGTAGTTAAAATGTTAGTTTATTACTTTCTCTTACCCATAAGGTAGAGAAAGTATTGTTTTGGGGTCAAATTTTCGAACGCGAGATTTTGTTATATTTACACGTTTTGAGGTCCCCTGAATACGAAAATCCTGTTTTTAGCAAGTGGTATGTGTGTATGTCTGTATATCTGTGTGTGTGTCTGTGTGTGTGTCTGTGTGTCTGTCTGTTATCAGCATATCTCAAAAACAAATTATGGCAGAAAGTCCAAACTTGGTATTCTAAATGTGTATCATATAGGGATGCTACAGTAAGCTTTTCGTTAGGATCAAGCAAATGGTTCGTGTACAGGGACAATCAAGAGAATTCTAATACATTACGTCTATGGGGGAAATTGCAGGTAAGTAGAGTTTAACGTCTATAGACTGCACTAAACCAAATGAAACGAATATATATTTTTTGTAATAGAGATAGTTAACTGGGAAAAAAAATTCTGTGTACGTAGGAGCTTCGCCTCCCCCCCCTGGGGGGGAAGTCCCCCTCGAGGGGAGTAAATTTTCATGATGGGTGTCTTTCAAAAGAGCTCGCCAATACCTTTAAAACGAATTATTGAACCATTGATCTGCGATAATTTAAAACAAAGTTATCGATTTTTTTTACTTTTAACGAAAAAAAAACTTAGAAAAAAAAATCTTTTTTTTTTTTTTTTTTTTTTTTATATTGAGAATAAAATGGACTTTTTTTTTGGACATTTGGTGTTATACTACTTCTCTAATATGGAAATCGTCTGCATTATCATAAAAGATAAATTTTTTAAATAATAATTTTAATAAATTATTTTTTAAAGACAGAATTATTTTTTAATAACCGAATTAAATTCTATATAAATGTAGGTGCATTAATGAAACGGGGGGTTGAGGGGGGCGGTAGTCCCCCTCACACGGAACTAATTATCATATAAAACTCTTCAGAAGTCTAATATGAATTGTTTAACACAGGTTTACATAACAGTACTCGTTATCTTACCTCTTAATCTGCAACCTGTATTTATAGTATTAAATTTCAGGGTAAGAGAAAGTCGTGTGAGTGACACACCAGATTATTTTTCCCTTGTAATGTATCTTATAAAGAATGAGCATGCATTATACATTTTTTTAAGGAGTTTGTGATTTTTTAAATTTTAAGTTTTTGGGGAAGTACCCAGATATCATTTTTTAATTTTCAACGATATCGTATAAGAATAAAAACGTCACTCTTTCCTTCCTTAAATAAAATTCCCTATCACCATATAAATAAAATAAAAAATAAGGAGTCATAAACCATATTTCTTATTGATGACAACAACTAAAAATACTGTATTTGCTCTCCGATATTATTTTTATGTTGTGAGTAGTTTGAATTACATCACCTGAAAATAATTTCCTGTTCCTTTCTACATCTATTTATAAACACCGACGCAGGATAAACCATCTTTACTCACACTCGCTAACTGCTTGCCCTTGAACGTTGCCTGTATAGAATATACAAGCCAAAAATAAAATAAATAACTTTTCTCAACTGTAGCAATAAGAAGGCAACCTATCTTCTGTTAACTACGAATTACCAGGATAAAAAATCTGTAAGATTACAGAACCCAAGACTTTGCTTTGTTGTTGTGATAGCATGATGTATGGTGTTATTATTCTACTTATCTTCTGCTAACTATGAATTACCAGAGAAATTAATGTGCATGGTTACAGAAATAGAGATTTTTTTTTTCTCTGTCGTTGTAATGGTACCATATTATTACTCGAAGCAAAAATAAGATTTCTTATTTTCGTAGCAACTCGTAAAAATGAGCATTACCTTAAATATTTATATGTATTAAATTAATCTTTACCGTTTTTATGCTAGTTCACCATGCGTAAATACAGAAGCTATATGAAATAAATATTGTCTGTAATGAAAAATATAACAAAAAAAGTTATTTTATAACAAGTAATAAAATATGAAATCAAAGCATCTAAATGCAACATTTCTTAATTGTTAATATATTTTTATAACTATTAATAGTCATAATATCATCTTTTATTTTGGGGAGGGTGGTGTTATAAAGGCAATGATGACGATATATAAGAAAATTAACTATAATAAGAAGAAAAGAGTTTTAAACAAATTAAACAAAATTTATATAGTTGTTTTATGTTCCTTGCGTTGAAAAAGGAATAAAATGAAAAGTTAAATTTTTAGTTAAGAGAAATTGACTGTAAAAGTTTAATTGTGGGCTCATCTCAAGCACCAAAAACATAAGGCATATAAAAATGTTCAAGAAAATATGTGTTAGTATTAAATTTTTAGAAAAAGTAATTACACACGCATCGAAATCTCCCCTCCCCTTTTCTTTTATCCTCTGAAGAAATTGTTATTCGCAGGCATATGATCAACATTACATATGGAAGATTACGAAAGAGGGTAAAAAAGTAAAATTATTATAAGACGGATTAAAATTCAACAAATAAAATTCCATTAATCATAACGAAATAAAATTAATTCTTTACAAAAAAAGAAAAAAAAAAAAGAAGAAGAAGAAGATCATTATGTTTATTATTATTTGGAAACCACTATCCTAGTTCATTTTTCGAAGGTTACAAATGAGCTTTCTCTGTACATAGAAAAACATGCTTTTTTTTTCTTTTAAGAATTTAATCATAAAAAATAATAATTTCTATTTCTATGGTATAATATGATAAATTGTTCAAACATTTTTCATAAAATAGTAACCAGAACGTACACTATCTAGCAATAAGTATTTGGACAATTTCCAGTTCAGACGTTTGGTCAAATATCTAGAATGAATCTTTAGAAATTATCTTGAAACTTTGGGGTTATAAATATGTTATACATCATATAATTCAGTAAAACTTTTATCCTGAAGAGGAAAATAGGACAAGTAAAAAATTAAAAAAGGAAATCTAAATGTTTAGAATTACCCTGTAAAAAGTAATATTTGAAATGCATTTTTGCTGCAGCATGTAATTATCAGAACTATTCTAATTATCTATATCAATTTGTATGAGACTACCCCATAAGTTAATGGATATATAGCGGTTTCTTTAAAAAATTCCAAAAAATAATATAACATTTTAAATTATAGCACGTAGGTTATTAGATCCAGTGCAAAGCCATTTTTAGGAAACTTGTCGTACTACATTTGACCCTGCATACTGCAATCAGAATGCAAAAATGTTAAATATCTTACGAAATATGAGCATTTTTTGTAAATAATTTTTAACTACGCATATGCAAGCTTTTAAAAAATTTCATTTGCATAATTTAATAGCCAAAGGTTTTATAAAAACCCCAAGCAAATATCGTGTAAATTCAAAAAGTTATGAGAGATAGAATGAACAGAATTTCAGTACCTCCAAAAAAAAGGAAGATGATAGGGGGTTTTAGCAATATATATTTACAATCAGCGAACACTGCATTACCATTGGGCATTGATTGAATTTAGCTTTTATTTTCAGAGAAACTGAAATTCTGTTCATTCTATCTCTCATAACTTTTTGAATTTAAACGCTATTTTTGGGGGGCTTTCATATAAGTAACTCAATATTTTAGGCTATTAAATTATGAAAATTATTTTTTTTTTTTTAAATTGAGCATGTACTACGCATGCGCAAGTTCTAAAAACAAATATTGTTTGTTCAGTAAATTATTCAGTAAAAGTGATCATATTTCTTAAGATATCTAACATTTTTGCATTCAGATTGCAGTATGCTGTATCTACTATAGTATGCAATGTTTCCTAAAAATTGCTTTGCACTGAGTCTATCACCCTATTTGTTACAGTTAAAAAGTGGTATTTTTTGCAATTTTTTAAAGAAACCACTGTATCTCAATGAATATATGTGGTAGCCTCACAAAAATTGATACTGATAAGTAGAAGGATCTTCATAATTATACGCTGCATCCGAAATGCATTTCAAGCATAACTTTTTACAATGTGATCCAAAACATTTTGACTTTTGTTTAATTTTTTACTTGTCCCTTTTCCCTCTTTAGGACAAAAGTTTTGCTGAAATATATGAGATATAACATGTTCTTTATGCTCCCAAAATTTCAAGATAATTCCTACAGAACTTTTCTAGATATTTGAGAAAACGTCTAAATTCGAAAGCGACCAAATACTTATTGGTAGATAGTGATTACATGAAATTTTTCATATTTTTATTTTCAGAAAAATAGATTCATTTTTTACTACTTGCCTATTTACCACAAGATCCTTTATTCTGTGTAATTTTTAAACTATTATAAGCCCAACGTTTAGTATAGCTTTAGCATAACACGTTTATTTGTCATAATACATACTAAAAAACAATGCTTTAAAATGGCCATAAATTTTATTATAAGTTTTTTCGGTTTATTTGAAATTTTTTCTTAAGTTTTCCATAAAAAATCTGGCGAATTTCTGATCAAGTTACTTGTTAATTCTGTAGTACTTAAATGTAAAAAATTTATAAATATAACGACATAAGTAAACTTTGTAAAAAATATATTGTTTGTTTAATTAGAATTCTTAATTATTATGGTATTCTCTCTACTTTGTTATAGGAACAACAATAAAATTAAAAGTATATATGTAATTCAACGATAATCCTTTGTTACCCTAAATATAATTGTCCATCCCTGAATAATTCTTCAAAAACTAAATTCAACTATATTAGTATTCTTTTTTTATGACTGTTTTAATGATTACAAATTTACGAAGCTCCAGTACAGTCAAACCTCGATAACTAAAGAAAAAAAAAATATTTTTTTAATTTTGAAATATCAAGGCTTAATTTACTGTTTAGAATAACAATATGTGTAAAAAGAACGAAAATATGTATGTGAGTGTTCACACATTTTACACAAACTTTAGCATAGTTACGTTCTGCTATAAGTCGGCTGTAAGTAACGTAAGGTATTTTAACCGAAAAGACCATTGATAAAAATATCGATTGCTTAAAATTTTTTGTGTTTAAAAAAAAATTATGTAAAATAATAATGAGGGTGCACTGATGGGTACTGATGGTGCCTAAGCGTTATTCATAGAATACACAGAAAGACAACACCCCATATGAAAAGCGTTTCAATATTGTCATATGAATCTCTTTCCTTGTTAATTAGCCTATTTAACTCGATTTTTGAGCTAATAAACTAGTCCTTAAGCTAAACTATAAATTTTATTTTAAACTGGCCTACATATCTATAAATTTTGATTGCATTTGTTCCTATCATTTTTCTGTTTTCTCTACACATTTTATAGAGCAAAATAAGGTTTTCGTATATCCTGTTGGGTAAAAATAATTTTGAAGAACAATTCTTCACAGCTGGATGTCGCTGATGTCTCTACGGATGTCGCTGGTCTCTCAGGGCCTGTTGGCATTTCATTATTACTTTTTTATATTTGAATTTTTTTTCTTTTCTTTAAAAAAAAATTACGAAATATAAAAAATTTCCTGTTGCAATAAATAATCAGTAGATTGCTACAGTTGGACTCTTCAGATCTCTTCGTGTGTAACAGAAATAAGTGGACTTCTAACCATAACATAGTATGGAATTCAATAGAAAATCTAACAAATCGCCTGTACAGTTTACAATTCACATTTTGAACAAAATAAGTAATAATCACTTCATTAGTAATTAAAATTTCTAAATTAATAATCACTCATTCTTAAAATATGAATAAGAAGTTCTATATAACAAAGGTTCTGAAAAATGTTGTGGTATCATATCCATCATATGTGTCATGATTTCAAAATATGGTTTGCAGTACAAAGTTTGACATGAGGATTAAAAATATCACATCCCGGTGAAATATAAATAAAAATTTTTGAAAAGTTTACTTTTACAAAGAATACAAATATATTTGTTAATCATTATAACCATGGTTAATGTTTGAAAAAATAATAATATATGTAAAAAAAATTACTGATGCCTTCCTTTTTCTGTTTATTCAGTATCTTAATCTTACATTCCCTAATTTTTCAGGTTGCATTACTTACTTGACACAGCTTATTTGACAGCGTGCAGTTTTTTTAAATCATTTAAATGGATTCTATAATAATGTATTATATTCGTTTTAATGCATATTTCTCAATAGAATAAAATACTGCTCTTTCACCTTATTTTCCTATAAAGCTGCTCAGTCACCTTATACTTATATTTCACCTTCATACTGCTTTTTCATCTTATTTTTCTATAATTATATTTAAAGATTAAAACATAAATAAAATCCCGGTTTTCAGTTTTTTAATTTTTATTAAGTTCACCACCAGTTTGTTACGTTTTTATTCAGTTTTTAAAGTCCACAAAATATCCTTTTCATCCAACTTCTAGAAAAAAGGAAAATACTTCCTTTGATCAAAACAAATTATTCTAAATTCGTTGGGATATATTATACATTTCTTTCATTTAATCCCCGATCTTCAATATTTTCATATGTTCGTTCTAATCTTGACATTTCATGTTTTCTAAATTAAATCGACCGGTAATTACTAATTAAAATCCAGTAACAGCTGTCCTAATCATTTAAAAAGGGAAGGCTGGAATTCTTTGGAGTGCATACAAATAAACGACGCATTGATTAAAACCAAAATGAATTTCATTTCTTGGCATCCAGTCGGTAAAACGTCAGACAGAAATCATGCTGGAAAAATTCCACCTAATCTCAACCTGGTTCGTCATGCGAGGTGATACGTGCCATCTTTTCCAGTGTCGTCTTGTTTCAGGTATGTGGGACAGTATATATAATCTTGAGGGAGGCAGTTTGTCTTTTCAACAGATTCGCGTATAATTCATCTATTCTTACATATTCTAGTAAAAGGAAATGCAAGAAGGAAAAAGCAGAAAAAAATTTAGTTGAAAAATGTGAGAACACTCCGTACATTTTTTTTAATCGCAAAAAAGTCGCACACAGAAAAGTGTTTTGTTTTGTTAAAACAGTAAAAATTTTGTTAAATCAATATATATATATATATATATATATATATATTTTATACAGCCTTAACAAAAAGTTTTGTTACCAGAACCCAAATTATTTTTTTTTTAACCAAACAGTTTTGATGATTAAACTACTATTTGTTTAAATCAACAAAATAATTTTGTTAATTTAGCACATCACTCACTCATTAGCTGCTTACGGAGAGATATATGACGTAGCTTATTGAAAACTATCCAGTGAAAACCATAGTCTTTTGGTTAATCGAAGCAAGTTCATTTGGTTAATCCCTTGTCTACCGATGGTACTTTACAGCATCGTTAGTTTAAAAAGTGTATGAAATCGAATTTATGGAATATATGTGAAAGATATTTATAAAAACAGAACATAAAAATTCATTTTAATCTCACTACAAGGCGCTACGTGCTACATGTAGCGATTTTTGTTCGAGAAAGGATTTTATAGAGTGCTCTCGCTAGTTTTGCTTGGCATTTTCACGCGATCTTCACGTGTGCTGTAATTAATTCCTATATTACTCCAAGAATCTCTTATCAGTCTTAGTAAAAATATAAGGAACAAAAAAAAGTAAATACTTTTTTTGCGTGTTTTTAAGGTTCAAATATCTTTTTGAGCTCTATGTATCAGTGATACACTGACAAAATCATCATTAATTACTATGCTGAGGTGACATGCATAATTTTTATTGAATGTATCTTTAAAGCATACTATGGCGTACTCGGGGTTCGTGAATTGTCTGTGAATGAAAGGCGAATCTTGCAGAGGTTTAAAAGTTTATTTACAGAATTTTCCAGAAGATTAGGGGTCTATAAACCAAATATCAACTTCAGTTTCACCAGAAAATACAGCTTAAATAACAGCTGACAACATCAAATCCACGGCATAAACTGTAACATTAACAGACAGCAATACGTTATAATCAGTAGGAGAGATTTAGTCAAACGGAGCTCTTCACAGTAAGCCGCTTAGCGAAAAAACTGACTCAATGGCCGTATCGGGATTCCTTTTATAGCCCCCTATTAAACAAGAATTTTATGGTAACTTCTTAAATAATAAAGTAGATATTCGAGATATAAATAATAAGGATTTTTTCGCCAAGGTCGTCAAAAATGTCACCAAGTAGCGAAAAATTCACCAAATTTGGCGCCAATGATATTACTTGCCTTGGTGAAGCTTTTTAATGGGTTTTTAAAGGAAAATAAGCTATTTTAACGCGAAAATAAGCTAGAAATGCAGAAAATTAACTTTTTATAACCTAACTAAGTCTCTGAATTAAATTACATAAAAAATAACTAACATAATTTACAAATTTGTAACAATACTCTTGTATAACTAAAGAAATGGGTTTCAAACACATTTTTTATCTGTTTCATAATTCGGCAGATAAAGTGTCAATTCAACAAAATTATTGATGAAATAACAAAATGAATCTTAATATCAGTCAACGAAATAAATTTGATTTTTTTCAACAAAACTTTTCTTTCTTTCGGTCTATAGAGATGTTAAAAATATCATTTCGTTTGAAAATATGTCTTTTATAAGTGTTTATAGGGAAAATAAGTTTAAAAACCTACCTTCACATTGAAAATTTTATTAAAAGATGAAAATATTGCATCATAGTTCGATTCTAAAGTCAAATTAATGTCAATGATAGAGACGTCTAGTAAGAACTTCGTTTTCAGTAACATCACATTTTGACGATACGATATTCCGTGAAATTTTAAGTTATGTTAAAACTAGTTTCAGTATTTTTTTTTTTTTTTTTTTAAATTACTGCATTTTATGCTGAAAGGTTGGGAAGTTTTATTATTAAAGATCTCAAATATAAACTTTCATTTAAGTTGAAAATTTTTGAATGAAATACGAAATAAATATTTAAAAAAAAACGAATTACCATAGATATAAAAATTATAAAATAGATAATTATAGTATATCAAGGCTCTATATGATATTTATAATGTATTTAATTACCAAAACGTTTATTGAAATAAAACAACACATTCTTCAAATTGGAGTGATGAAGAGCATGTATACTGATTTGATAACCAGTATTTTCACAACAAAAATGATGTACAGTAAAGCAGGTTTTGTCTGTCGATGAAGTCACAATAGCAAAGAGATGTAAAATGAAAAATATTTTTTTATGGCTAGTTTTTTACTGACAATGTAGTTTTTAAAAAATCTGTGTCTTAAAAAATTGGAATAAGAGATATCCTGATTCATTTATTATTGTATAATTAATTCAAGTAAAATAAAAAAAAAACTGACTTTTTGTAAATCTACATCTAATTCCATGTAATCTTCAAAATTAGAATTGTATACAAATCTCCATATACTTCATAATGAGCAGATTTTAATATCTATTTTATCATTTAGTCTCTTTATAGTTCAAAGAAAATATTTATGAAATATTATTTTTTTTTTCATTCTATCGTAAAAATGAAGTTATACTCAATAAATACATATTATTGGCTTTTCGGTTATTACCTGTATCCGTGTTCTTACTTTCAGAACATACATCATGTAAAGGAAGTATTTGTAATTATGAAAAAATTCAACTTTGATGTTTTGATGTTTCTATATGTTTTGAGGTCGCATGATTTCATTTTTGCTATTTTTAGTGTGATGTATGTATGTACAGGGAACATAATAACATCTAAACACTTTGATCGATTGAGCTGAAAGCTGGCAGGTATGTTATAAGTCATCATAGCACGAACTGTATATGTTTGGATGAATGTATCTAGCACTTATAGTTTTTTTACACAAAGAAAATTTCGTTATCGTTACGGCCTATGGCCTCAAATTATTCAAAGGGTAATAGCATCTAAACGTCTCATTCAAATGAACTGAAAATTTACATACATGTTATTAGTCACCATCACACAAATTGTATAGATTTTGGTGAATCTAAGATTTATAGCTTTTAAGAGGGGACAATACCTAATCTCGCCGACAGCCATGGCCTATGTTATTCTATAGGAAAATTTGTTTCCATAATTACTCATTACCTAATAAATATTTTTCAATTCAGTTTTAACATTTAGAAAATTCATAAGTTTTAAATTAGTACTTATTTTCCAAAAACTTCCAAAAATTTCAATAAAATATTTCATGTAACTCTTATTGTTTAAAACTGTGTAATTGCACATAATTATCCAAAGAAAAGAAATAGATACTGTCACATTTTCAAGCTGAATAATACATGTACCAAGGGTAAAAGTAATACCTTATACTATAACAATACAAGCAATATATTCTCAAACAGAAATCAGTGCTAAATCTCTTCGAAATCTTTGGTTTTATGTGGTAACTTATTAGCTTTGATTAGCAAAAAAGACAAAACATAATGAAATATGTTTCCCCTTCAAATATGTTGACTTTTAAATTCCTTACCAGGAATTTAAAAGTCAACATGTTCGATCGGGAAACATGTTTTATTATATAATGTCCGTGTAAGCAAATATTCTCTTCAGTTCAATAAAACAAACAAGTCTAACTAACTGGTGCTGAAAAACTTTTTTGCTGTTTTCAGACTACACTTGTGATTTCTTTCCATCTAATAAGAAAACATGCTTAACTCTTTTATTACCAAACAACGATATATCCTCGTTCCCAGTACTTGCGTAAAGTACCAAAGACGATATATCGTAATATTCTCCTTTTTGGATTTTATAAGCATAATTTTCATTTTGTTTTTTATGAACTATTCCCTAAATTTTAAGCAAATTCGTCAAATTGGTCTAGCATTCTTCGTATATAGGTACGATACTTTCGGGGACACAAAAAGGATTACCTATTTCGAGCCGAAAAATTGTTGCGCATTTGTGCGTTTTACCACAAGATCTTGGTCTTCATTCTCTCCAGTATGTTTAAAGAAAACTCTGAATTTTTAAGAGAGTTATAATCTTACCTTATGACAAACATTTCAATCTTATTTCCACAGCGTGCAAGCAGCTCATAAACTTGTCCTTGCGACATCTCCTGAACATTGATTCTTCCCACCTGTATAATCTCATCACCTTCATGAAGACCACAACGTTCAGCAATACTGTCTTCTGCAACCTGAAGAATAAAAAACATAAATATGTATATATCAATAAAGAACTACTAATTGTAATAAATTCTATTTATTCGTAAAAAATATCATCGAAATAAATAAACAATACAGTTACATAACATCTTCTCTTTTTTTGTTGTTGTTGTTGCTGTTGTTTTTGTTAATGATTCAGTCATAATGAAGTTCAATTTCGATAACTATCCCATTTTGACATAAGTTTTGAAATTACTATAAGTAATTGCAATAACAACTGGATTCTACATTTTAAAGTAGGCAGATTCGCAACAGTAAAAATCGTTTCGGTGCAATTTATTAATGACTAGTCGACAAAAAAGACAAGCCTATTATATGCTGTTTCAACAAATCTATAATATTTTGCAAAACATGTCGTTTAAGGCTAACTACTCTTTGACAAAAACAAAATTAAGCAATAGGAATTAAAAATAAAATAAAAATAAATAAGACTTATTCTGTCACTTAAGTTGAGTTGTATATTCGATTGTTATGAAATTATTAAGCATTATTAATATTATTATGTGCTTAGTTCCTTTTTTAATGAAATTAAAACATTTTCCCCATCTTAATAAAGAGTGTTTAACGAACATATCGTACTAAAAGAAATATACAAATCGCTTTCAGTCGTATAACCTTAACAGTGTCCGTATATTTCTAATTTTAGATCACTTTCTACACATCTAATGACAGAGTGAAAATGAAAGAAAAATCTTACAGATTTTAGTAATTTTGCGGATAATGATTATCTTTTATCTTAAGAGTTTGAGATGGGTTTTATGCATTATGCGGTATGAGTGTGCCTAGATCAGTATACGCGCGTGCGTGTATGTGCATGATTGCGTACGTGTGTGAGTTGCACGTTTATGCGTGATTGTTACTGCATGTGTGCATGTACGCTTCGTGCATGCGTGCAATTAATAATTATATCCTGTAATATGGGGAAAATGTTTCATTCTACATTATTGCAGATTACAATGCTGTTGTTACAAACTGAAAGGAACAGCCTTTCTTGGATAATTGTTTTACACGTCATTACTACCTCAATACTCATTTTTATGTTTCAAACTCATTATTTCAAAATGATGATCCGTGAGGATTCATTTTGATAAACTTAATAAAGTAAAAAAAAAAAAAAAAAAATCAATTTAATCATTTTTGACCCATCGCACATATGAACCTGCATACCCATCGCACATACCCTTCTTTAGCCTAGATACGTCGTATCTAGGCTAAAGAAACAGTCATAAAACAGGTGTCAATTTTTATTAAACTACGTTTTGCCTTTTTAACATACATTTAAAAAACATTTTAATTCAAGTGCAACAGAAGCTTTGATGAATTTATTTGTTTTTATTGCATTTTAAATACTTTTTCAAAGTAGAGGACATCATATAGTATTGGCTAACAATATGAAACTGTCATGTATTTCTACAAAATTCTTATATGACCTTCATAAACGCTGTTCTCTGGTACAAACTTGTCATATCTTTATGAAATGATGAAGTCATTTTAATCTGAAAGCTTAAAAAAAAAATTAAGTATTGTCAGCCAGGTTATCTTACATACTATAACACAATTTTGATCCTCCGCATAAAGGATTGATAAAAAGAAGAAAGTTTGACGCTGAGTGGCTCAACACCGCATTAGAGCTGTTCTGGTGGCATGCCATCACAATTTTTACCCTCCACGTAGAGGATTGAAAAAAAGATTTTTTTTTCCTTGACAAATTATTGCATCTAAGTGTTTATTATTATTATTATTATTCGACAAATTGTTGCATCTAAGTGTTTTTTTTTTTTTTTTTGGTCAAAATTAATTTATCACTTACAACGAGAGGTCACGACATGGAAAATTCAATTCGAGACGAACTTATGCAGAATTATGGTGTACTATGAAAGTAACAACATACTAAAGCAGTGACGCGCACTAGCCAAACAATATTGATTAAAGAGCCTTTAAAGTTGTAGTAATTGCTTAAGTATATGTTATTTCGGCAAACATTGAACTCTCTAGTGGCGTACCTGATAACGTGCGCACACAGTCCGAAGGTATTTAACTCCATGCTACCTAAGAGAAACTTTTTTATAATTAATAATTAATTATCTAAATAGTTAGTATCTCTTTTTTTAATTTTATTTTATATTTAAAACAGTGCTAAAATTTCTATTGAAGCTTATCTAAAATTAAAAATATTTTATAAAAATAATAATTTTAACTGTATATATATAGAAAGATATAATAAATACTATCCAAACAAATTAAATAATTTCTTCTCCAATCAATATATCTTCTTGAAAGAATATAGTACAGAACTGCGATGCAATTAAATTATTTTGGGCAAGCAAAACAATCTAGATTTTAAATATTAATTAACAAATTTTTTTCTTCGACATTTACTTGGGTTTTTTTTATCTCTCTCTGCACGAAATAAAATTCCACCTGTTATTTCAGCTAATATTAACAAGATAAAAGCAGTTATGTAAAATTGTACCACGAATCACAAAAGTTTCATCATTTTTTGGCTTATTGTTAAATTACAAAAAGATGATATTTTTTAAAAGTCAATTATTTGTAATTTATGCCTAAAGCTTTTCAGAAGTGTAAGTATTATACGATAGCAACTGTAAAATGAGATATTAAAGTCGAAGTATGCTAAAACATTGTTAAACTTACCCCATTTCACCCTGATATAATAAAAAAAATAAGTTAATAAAAAATTTGTCGAATAATCAAATGGCAATTTTTTAAATAGTCTTTGAGTATCCTGCATGTATTTCGATTTTTAAACACTAAAATAAAAAGTAAAAATGGGTTATGATTGGTTGAGAGGGTTAACCGTCGTGCTAAAGCTCGGTAGTGTCTGGTAGTCCCTATTACAATTTTTATTCTTTGTGGAGAGACGGAGTTGCCGGGTTTGATCCCCTATCGCACTCGTTGGCATAGCCGTTCGGAGTTTTCCCTAGTTTTCTTCAAAACTTGCGTAAATAGGATCTAGGACCTCTTATAAAGACCTCACGGATGGCACTCCCCTTACGCCTAGGAGCCTAGTTCAGTCAATCGGCCTTAATCCTAATACCAATTTCAATACCTTTGTGAAGGGAGATAGTAAAAGTGGAATAATTTATTCTTGGTGACTTTGTGACATCTGAGTGGATGTTGTACTCATGGAATTGTTTGGAACTTATACTTACCTGATGTCATTCTACTTTACGTTCTGCTCTACTTTTTTTTAGCAAAATTTGTCACTGGTGACAAGAAACAAAACGCTATTAAAACCTTTGATAGTCATGTTTAAAAAAAAGAAAATGTGGTAAGCTATTACATGTTGACTAAAATAATAGTCATGGTTACGAGGAAAAAACTATTAGAAAAGGCGTTCATGGAATCGGAAAGCTTGCCAGAAAATTCAAAGATAAGTCTAGTTTGACTTCGAGACAAAGCTAAAGGGAAGATAAGAATAGACCGCCTTTTTTTTTTTTTTTTTTTTTTTTTTTTTTTTCCTTACTAACAAAGTCTAACAACATAAATTAGCAGTTTTATGATTATGTATCTGCCAAAAAAAAAAAAAAAAAAAAAAAAAAAAAAGAAGAAGAAAGAGTTAATTATCTTTTATTTTTGACACGAACGTATTAAAACTTTCCTACATGCTGTAAATGAATGAAAAAGAATTATTGTTGATGTGCGAGTTTTCTCCAGGATGGAAAAAACATTAAAACGTTACAAACTTAAATAAAGGTAGATTTTCTTTTATTAAAAAGAAAAAGAAGAAGAAAAGAAAGAATTCTATATTGGTTTTATTTAATTACTAGTAAAAAAAAAAAAAAAAAAAAAATAGGTTTTTACATTATGGTGACTGGTGCATGTAAAATTCGTCGTGGCTGCAATCTCCTCCATGTTCCTTGAAAGAATACCATGGGGGGTTACCGAAACGGAGAAGCCATCCAGTGTTGTTAACTATAGAGATTTTTCCCTAGACATAGGAATTTTTAGTACTTTTCTTCTAGGTATAGGGACGGATTTTCATTTCATAAAGACTTTATGTCTTACTTTTTTAAGACTTTTTGTAGGATTTTGCATGGATTTTGTTTCTTTTCCACTTTGTTTTGCGTGATTTTTCACTAAAGTAGAAACTTTTATCGGTGTAGGGACATTTTTAACTATCCTTAGGAACATGGCAGTATTTCAGTTAGCAATCCTGGAACCATCCTTTCCGCAGTGAATCAAAATTGAGATGGCACGTCTCCGGAACACCCCACAAAGTGAATCCCAAACCGTCGCCAGTTGTCCATAGAGCTGCTTTAATGTGACATAAAAACATTCACAGCCTCAATCTATTTGAAAATTGTAAGTTTATCCTCGTGGAGTTCCTGATGCTCCCTTTCTCAATTTTTTTAAAGCAAAAGATGTCCCCTCAAATTCGTTGAACATATTTTTTACATATTTTTGAAATTCCGACGTTTTCTCGAGACACTGGGTGGAACCTTAGTGGACCTGGAAATTTATTTAAAATTTTGTCAAATTTATATTTCATATAAAAATATAATATTTGTGATTGTAAAGTGCTTAGTTTTGTTCAAAAGTACAAGATACTGTAAAGTTTGTATTCAGAACATTGTAAAGAGGAACTGGGAATAAAATATTTCTTGTATTTCTAAATGACAAAATTGAACCAAGCAAATTAATTTTCTGTTATTACTTTTCGATCATATACTATGTTAGGAAACTATTGTAACCTTGAAAGAATTTGACTGTAAAATTTTGATATATTTACACATTTTGAAATATTTGATGGATCTTACGAGATCTTGTATATATTTATTTAAACATGTGTTCAAGTTTTATACTAATTGTAAAAATATAATATACATCATCGCTTTCATGACAAAAAGGCGTAACTCAAAATTACTAACTTTTCAATATTAGATTAAAGAACTGGTCTACAAATCAATATTTAAACTTTAAAACTTCTTCATATACCATATAATTAATGAAAGCACTACCAGCTTCGAAAGGACGTGGCCTTTCTTCTTCAGGTGCAAGATACCTTGGAGGAAAAAACAACTCAGTCTTGCTTTTTCCTCCAAGGATGGATGGATGGATGGTTGGGTTTTACGTCGCACTAGTGCTGCGCAGATTTTCCTCCAAGGTCTCAGGTGCAAGTGTTTTACACCTGAAGAAGAAAAGTCCATGTCCTTTTAAAATCGATAGTACTTTCATTAATTTTAGGGTGTGTGAAGAACATTTTAAGTTTAAATACTAACTTTTTTTAAACACAAACCATAAATCCTTTATAATTAGCCAACCAATAAGAATTGAGTTACGCCACTTTGACCTGTCATAGATATCACTTTGCACTTTAAAAAAGAAAAAACTGCTTAACTCAAAATCGCGATTTTTTGAGTTACTCAAAATTTTACTTGAAGTGCTTTACTCAAAATCGCGAATTTTTTATTTACGCTTTTTTCTCATGAGAGCGAGATATAAATGAAATGTGTTTTATTTATTTTTTTTTTTTTCCCTTAAAGTAAGAGATATGATTTACTTTTTTTTTTTTTTTTTTCAAAACGTTGCATTTATATGTACTCAGATATCCTGAATTATTTTTTCTATTTTTAGAGTGATGTATGTATATGTGTGGGAGTGAACACGATAGCTTATAAATGCCTTATTCGATTGAACTTAAACTTAGTACGTATGCTAAATATGATCGTAGAATAACTATGTAGATTTTCATGAATTTAGTACTTAAATTATTTAAAGTACGCTAGTGTCTAAACTTTACATTAAATTAAGATCAAACTGGGTAGACATGTTATAGGTCGATGTGACAAGAATCATATAGATTTTCGTGAATGTTGGACTCCTTTGTTAACGCATGATCAATATGAGAATGATATACGCATTACTCAAAGCTTTTTTACAGTGAAGCAAATTTACACATATTATATCTTATGAAGCTAATTATCTGAAATACATTAAGAGCTTAGTTCTATAGTTCTTTTTCAGTGACATACAAAAGAATTTGAATGCACTACAGTCCATTGTACAAATATATTAATTTGGTGAGATATAATCAAACACTGTATTATTATTTTCACTTTTATTTATTTATTTATTGGAATATTCAATGATTCAAGCTTGGTTAAACGCTTGGTAATGATAAGTACTAAGTGATCGGAAAATCCAATGGAGTCAGTCCAGATTTTTAGGTATCAGAAAAAAGAGAGAGAGGCATATTAATTCAATGTTATTTGTTAAGATTTATTTAATTAGGTTGTAACAAATATTTTTAAGTGTAAAAAAGTGGGTAAAAATTGATTTAAATAGATATATATATATATATTCCCGAAGGTTTTTTTTTTTTTTTTTTTTTTTCTTTCCTCCAAGAAATGAAGAAATGTTTTTGTTTATTACCTTGTACTTTTAAAACTTTTGGAGCGTTTCTGGAAAAAAAAATACTCAAAAGAAAACTATTTTTCTTTTCTATTACTTTACACATTTTTAGAAATTGTACAGATGAGGGGGGGGGGGAGGAACGCAACAATTGATGTAACTTCGTTGCTAATCGATGCAAAAAAAAAAAAAAAAAAAAAAAAAAATGTAACAAGTATCATTCGACGGAGAATTGTGAGGGGTTTTAGATAATGAAGTGAAATTTTGAATTAGGGGTTGTCTACACATTAAAACGCATACCAGATTTGATTTTTTCAATAGTAACACCCAATTTTGACTTTATATTTGAATTTATGAGAGTCTGGCAATGTGGAAAAATATAAACAAAAATGAGTTAGGAGTTATCTGTAAATCTGAAAAAATAAAATTAAGATCGTATAAGATTTTTTTAAAAAAATGTAATATTTCAAACCAGAAATTTTTTTATTAAAAAAAAAAAAAAAAAAAAAAAAATCTTACAAAAATAAATGATTATAGAAACGCTATCACTTTTACAGCACCTTGGCTGTCCGTGATTTCGGTGCTTCAGATATTTAGAAAATAATGTAAAATGTAAATACATATATATGAATATAATATATTTTAGATATATTTAAATACATTACACGAAAGATTGCTCAGGGAATGCTGTTTGGAAAATATGCAATATTTTTCCTTTAAAAAGGGTCTATCATGGCAGTACTGATCGCCAGTCAAACTTAAATTTTCTTTCTCTTTAATAAAAATTATTCATTTAATGGTGTAGGTGTGATATAATGTCATACTTGCCAACATCCTAATTAATATTCCGTAGTGTTGTTAGTCCCGCCCTTTTTTCCACACCAGTAAATTTTTAGAGTAATAGTAAATACTTTAAAAATACTTTAAAAAGATACTGGTGTGAAAAAGATGGCGGGGTTAACAATACTACGGAATATTAATTACTGTGTTGGCAAGTATACATAATGTGCAAACTGCAATAATATGGCAATACACATGTATATATAAGTATACTATATACACATGAATATTTAACAAAATTGATATTAATTAATGGTGCTGTTGATGATGAATAAAACCTTTGTGAGCAAATAAAATAATTAACTACAACAACAACGCATAAACTTTTTTTTTTTTTTTTTTTTCAGATACATTATTGTAAGCTATCGTGAAGTACACATCAAACATTTTTAACCCGTTAGTAGTCGCTATAGACAGCGCCACCTATACAGATTGCGCACATTTTATTCAACTGTCGCCTATAATTTTATGATGTGATATATGATATACGTAATCATCATTTCTTCGATTCTATTCGCCTTTTATGTATATCATATGCCACTTCTAAAAATTTTTGGTGGCTATTGAATAAAAAGATTTTCAACACTGATGGGATAGGCGGCAAATCGACCAACTAGCGACTACTTTGTATTTATTATTTTTCGGTTAGTTTAACTTTTTGAAACTGTACGATTTGTTTTATAATTTCTATGAAAATATAGTTCCCTAATTAAACTATATTTCTAAAAATATTTTTTTAAACTAAAGTATATTTTATAATAATAATCCCCCTCCCCCCCCCCCAAAAAAAAAAGGCAATATATGAACTAAATGATTAATCTTTTAACCATGACGGTAGTTGAGAAGCGATTTAACAACTCTGCCTTGCATTTCAATGGCTGTCAATAGACAATTCGTTTTTTTAATTGAAAATTTTTACGCCCGCCAATTTTAAACAGTAAGCCACGCCTATATAATTGATTTTTCGTTCTAGTGTTTCTTTAAATGGTTCAAAATTTATCACCAGTAAACGATGAGGTAAATGCACTTGCATATATTTTTGCCAACGTAATTTAATGGGTTTAACACGAATACACAAAGTCACGTTTTCTTTTCTTTTTCTGTATTGTGTTTTTAGAAGAACGCTGAAAGGCGGGACTTGCTTTTTTTTTTTTTTTCGAAAACAAGAACAGGGGTCGTTCTCTCCGCCCTATTTTCAAGACACTCTTGGAGGTAAGAAATTACTGCTTTTTTTGCCACCACTAATTTCATGAAGAAATATTTTTGGTATATTTATAATAGTGTGCTGTTATTGATTTAAATTATTTACGCTTTTTGTTCATATGTAATATAAAAAAAATATAAATGAATAATTTTACAGCATTTGTTATAATTCAAGTTACTAAAGTTTGTATTCTCTAAGCCTTTTTTATTTATTTGCTCAGTTTGAAATTTTTATGGAAAAATAATAATAATAATAATACACATTCGTTTCAATTAAGAAATTTGCACATATATATCTGCATAGAATCAAAGCAATAAACGCATGATGTTACCTGTATAACAGATTTTTTTTTTCTAAAAATATAAAACTGTTCTCTAAGGTAAGCGTAAATTTACCTTAATATGCTCACAAAAGCATTTTAAACTGCAACTGAAATTTGATATAAAAATGTAAATTAAATAACATTCATAATATATTTTATACAGATTTGAACTTGATTTAACTGATAACTTTGAACAAACACTAAATCAGAAACTAAACTAAAAATAATTTATATACCGGGTGATCTAAAAGTCAGGACAAACTTTAAAAATGAATAATTCGAAAACGAATCAAGATACAAAGATACGGTTTGCACCAAACGGAGGGAAAAGAAGCCGGATTTTGTGTGGCAAAGAAAAAAAAAATTATTCTGTTGGCGACCAACAGATGGCGCTGTCGTATTTCTGATGTAGGATTATGCAAAGCAACAAACGATATAAAAAGGAACAACTACAGCAGGTAATGGTAGTCGAAGCTTATATGCATCGAAATATCGCATTCTCAGTCGCTACTTTAATCACGCATGACCTCCAAGATCTCCCGATCTGACACCCTGTGACTTTTGCGTGTGGGGATTCTTGGAAGTCAATAGTGTACCGTGACCAACCGGCATCACTAGCAGCACTGGAAGATGCCATCCGCCAAAATGTGTCTGCCATAACGCAAGAAATGTTACTAAATGCTGTGAACGATGTGGTGAATGATCTCACAGCTGTACTTCTGAATGATGGACATTGAACAGTTACTGTAGTAGTACTAATTAACTGTAATTAAGCTGACTTGTAAGTTGTCAGCATTTTTTTTTTTCATTTGTAAATCAGTTTTTGGTGAAATAAAACACTATAGCGCCATCTGTTGGTCGCCAACAGAACTAATTTTTTTCCTTTGCCACACAAAACCCGGTTTCTTTTTCATCCGTTTGGTGCAAAGCGTATCTTTGTATCTTGATTCGTTTTCGAATTATTCATTCTTAAAGTTTGTCCTGACTTTTGGATCACCCGGTATATATATATATATAAAAGTTTCGCTTTTGTTTTAACATAAATATGTTGTTGGGCTGGGACATTTTCTGAAATTTGCGGTATGCTAAAGAAAGTGTAACATTATAACATTAAAAAAGTGAAAAGCTCCCTATTAATAAATTTCACCGCAAACGCTGATCGTCATTAGCTACTGTTACTAGTCTGAGTTGGGTTGTGGGAATTAAAGCTTAGTCTTCTAGGCCTGAGGGTGAGCACCCTCTTTAATGTCTTTCTGAGGGTTCATAGCCCGTATTTACGCAAGTTTCGGATAAAACCACAGCAAACACCGAACGGCTAGGCCGACGAGCGCGACCTGTGATCGAACCTGGCACCACACGTCTACCAGCTTTGAGCGCAGAACCGCTCGGCCGCTGGCGGGCCCCATTACTACTGAGGTGTGGCGTCATTCTTTCAACAATTCTGCACAGTAACAGCTCTTGTTGGTCGGTTGTGGCGATCATTCTTTGAAAAGTTAATTTCATCATAGCGTTTTATAGCAACTATTAAATAATATGTACAGTCACCCAAAAAAAAAACGCCACCCCCCCACCTAATTTTGCCGTAAATTATCGTAGAAACATGCGACTGGTACCAATCAGTTTGTAATAACGTCTAGTTTATAATGTTATAGTTAGATTTTACTTAGGGGGTCGTCTACATATTAAAACTGACATCAACTTCATTTTTTTCAATGGTAACCCCCATTTTTTATAATTTATTTGAATTCTTTGGATCAAATCATCACGGAAAATGGTATAGTTTATATATTTCGCTCAATTTTTCATAGAGTTATAAGCTGTCAAAGTTTGGGGGTGCTAATGTTAAATGAATGTGACAAACATTAAATCATATCTTCCGAAATAATTATGATATTTAAATTCTGTTTTTTTTATTCGTTAGAATGAAGTAACCCAAACATATTCCATGCAAATTTTTGCTAAAAATACATTTTTTGAATTATGAAAATTATTAATAAATTCATATTTGAAAAAATTATGAATTATGACCTATGTTAATTTTTGCACGAATAGAACGGGCATCATCAAAAACATGGGTTTCCAAATTTACAGCTCGTTCCTAACATTATTTTTTGAGTTACAGTGATATTTCACTTTTTATTTCTGTTAGGGGGCCGTCACTTGTTATAATCTGTATCCTCTATAAGTAAATGCTTGTATATAATTTGACGGAAAACTATTTTAATTTACCTTTATGTTATTTTTATTGTTTCCTAAGCAATATTTCAATGTTTATTATACAAATTGGCATATTTTTGTAAAGTTATCACAATGTAGGCGAGGGATTGTGAAAGAATTTCAAAAGAAAAGAAGCCCCGCCTCTGATTCGCTGAAACACTATTTAAAAAAAAAAGACAAATTTGCATATTCCTATTTGACTCTATATGTGATGCTGGTATGCATAAATCACAATGGTATTTACTACATCGATTATTGAAGACAAAACTTAAATGATTTAATTACAAATATGCAAAATTATTTTGCTTTATATTATAAAGTTTTAGAAAATTTGTGAAAAGGCGTGGCTATTTACATTAAGCCTTGATATGGAAGCTATGTTGCTGTTTTTCGATGCTGCGAAATTTACAAAATATATTTGTGTTAATATACTATACAGATAGAAGAATAATTATATAATATCAACAAATCTTCTTTAATCAATATGTTTATATACATTACTGTATGGAAATGTTTATATATGAATATTGTATTTATTTTTAATGAGAGATATAAACACAAAATACTAAAAAAAAAGAAGAAAATGTGTTATAAATTTTTATAAATCAAGCAAAATATATATGCATACTTGCGAACCTAACCCGTAACATTGTTAGTTCCCGCCTCTGTGTGTACACAATTTAATTTTTAGAGTAATTAACTTCAAATACATTTACGATTAACTCATTGAGCGCCACGCGAATAAATCCCATTCAGGCCACACGTGCTGCTTAGAAGCGTGTTATGTTTATCGAGTTTCAATAAACCCCATTAGGCCTTAACGATATAATCCTATAAAAATCCTATTAAAAAAAAAAAAAAAAAAAAAACATCAAGTAAATTTTAAATAAATTGTCAGTAATTACTTAAAACTATGTAAGTTCTGTAGTTTTATATCATATTTTACACTGCCGGCTGACTTAGCCTAAATGGAAAGCTACAGCTCCCAAATGACACACAATACAAAACCCCGCCTTTTTCCAGTGTTTAAAGGGTATTAACGTTTAATATGCTTTATATTCGTTTTGATCTTTCCTTCTCCTCCTTATCTTCTTCTTTTTTCCTTAAAAAAAAAAAAAAAAAAGAGTTATGTAACATTTTGACCTTTTCAAGTGAAGATTTAGATTAAGGGTAGTCAGCCTTTCTACACCCACCGTCCACTTCGGCATCTGTGTTAAAGTGTAGAATTTTAGAACACCCCATTAAGTAGTAGGATTTATTATTTTACATATTAATTTGTTACACATTATAAAATATAAAAGCAAAAGAATATCGTGGAGATTTATGTAAAAGTTTTTAATAATGTCATGAAAAAAAAATAATAATTAATTAATTAAAAAAATAAATAAATAAAAATAAAAAAAAATCTGTTTTAATATTTTTAAAAAGTCAATTAAAGAAAATGAAAGTACTGCAGTATGAGAACAAACTCCCATTGTCTCTGTGAAACGGCCGTGGGAACCAGGTTGAGTGTCGCCGTTTCAGACAATTATACGGCAGCTTGAGTTAAAATAATTTTGAATTTTCAAACAAATTTAAAACCATTCATCTTTTTTTTTTTTTTTTTCCTTTTGATAGATATTTTAATATCTATTCAAGCTATTTAATTTTCTTCGTATGAAGTGAACTATCTGATGTTTAATCAATAGAAACCAATAAAAATCTTTTAATTCATAAACTAACTCAGAAAGTTCTGTGATTTAGTCATTTTTTTTTATTTTATAATTAATATTTCTGAAATTTTTTTCCGGAGTGAAACTTAATAAATAATGTATACTGGGTGGTAGATCGTGATTTATATTTTCTAAATGTATAGACGGACCCCTAATACATTTTCACGTGTAACTCTATTTAAAATTGATTTAAGGTATAAAAATAGGTATGTTTTTCGAACCGCCTTGATCTCAGAAATCTGAATATGAAGTCAAAAATAGGGGTTGCCATTGAAGAAAATGAAGTTAATGCCAGTTTTAATATGTAGACGACCCCTTAGGCAAAATTTAACTATACCGTTATAAACTAGACGTTATTACAAATCGATCGGTACCAGTCAAATGTTTCTACGATAATTTACGGCGAAATTAGGTGGGGGGGTGGCGTTTTTTTTTTGGGTGACTGTACATGTTAAACCTGCTGCATTTTCTATACCATACACAGAAGCACTGGATAGTTAAAAACATATACGTTATTCAATATTTCGAGTGCTGGGGAAAAGTGGGTAAATGTAAGGATTGAGGCAATTGTCTGCACTGAGGACCTTGGCCTGAGTTGGGGAGGGAGGTCTTTCTAAAGGGTCCTAGCACATATTTAAGGGATTTTAGGAGAAAACTCCGAAAGGCTAGGTGAACGAGTGTGACCTAAAAACGTACCCGGCATCTCATATCTACTAGTTTCGAGAGTGGAACCTCTTAGCCATTCTTGGGATTTGCATGCAGTGTAAAAATTTAATATTCACACATGTGATATTTGTCTTATAAAATGAAACAAAAATTTTAAAGATCTCAGTTTTTTACATCAATTTTTATCAAAAAACTTTTTTATTTTATATAATTTAGCAGCTTAATTTGTTAATTCATTAGAAGGATTCATTAGACAAAAAAAAATCCGTTTTCCGTCGAAGATATTCAATCATAAAAATTGGGGATTTGAGAGTGATTGACGCTGAATATGATAATGAAACGTATATTCTTAATGTGAAAATTAGCTATCAAAACGACTAATTTATTTAAAAGTTTCTAATTAAAATGCTATAGACACAACATAAAATATTAAAAGTACCGTACAATTTAGGAGTTCAAAGACTTCTATTTATTCATTTATAGAGACCATACGACACACATAAGCTAAAGCAAGTCATACCGTAAATAATTGTATGGTGCGTGCGTCTGAATAAATTATAATTTTACACCAGTTTCGCAAGTGTATTTTATCCACAAGTTACTGAAGATTTCAATGAGAATAATGTCATGTTATTTTTTCTATCGATATTTTATTGATTAAAAATAGGTGAAATGGTCAACTGACAGAATTAAAAAGCAAGCACAAAAGTTAAAAGATTTTTTTAAAATTATATAATACAAAGCAATAATGACAATAACAATTGTTGCTACTAATGTCTCCAGGGTGAACGAAGAAAAAACTGTAAAACACACTGACCATTTTAATGAGATACCGAAACTGAAAAAGACGGTCATGACGCCATATGGTCTCATCTTCTGGTCCAAAGGCCATACGACAGAACTCACGGTTTGTTAGAAATATTTCATACTTGCAATTCACATTCCGAGAACGTTTGCTTCCAAGAGGGAATTAACTTGAATCTAACGACAATGTTAAGCTGTGTCATTAAGACCTGTGCCCTCAATTCTCCAGTTACAACAATAATGCAATAAAATGCGCGCGATATTGTCTAGAATTATCATTAATAGAAACTTTGTGAGATTGAAAAAAAAAAAAAAAAAAAAAAAAAAGATGATAAAAGCCTGCAACAATTATTTCAAGTCAAAATAATTTAGTACAAGCCTTTATTTGTCTAAATATTTTTTCGCCTGATGAATTATCGAGCTTAATTATTTAGACCCAAAACAACTGATGTGTATTTTTGCAATTTGTGGTATTTTTGTACAAAGTTTTGTTCATCATATATCCAATAAACTGCGTAATAAGCGATCGCATATCTATTAAGAATTATTTTATACATTTAAGTGTGAAATAACGTTTAATATTGCAAATTGCGATAATTTTTTGTGAAGTTTATTTTTGTTACGAAATAAAATTAAAAGATTTAAAATTTAGTCTCTACAACTTCACTTATCTAATAATCCTACTTCTCTCGAATAACCGAATATTTTTCCATTGATAAAAAAGTTGAAAAAAAAAAACTCCAGTGTTTGTAATCGCAAGAAAATTAATGCTAAAAAAAAAAAAAAAAAAAGTTTTACAAATTTACATTTATATAAATTATATATAAAGTTAAAAAAGAAAAGTAAATAAGATTTTTCGAGTTGGAATCGATAAAGCCAGACAGAAATAAGTAGTATCAAAGATTTACTATCAGTACCCAGCACTTTAAAAATACGAGTGAAAATCGGTAAGTTTCGCCCGTTTGACTGTAATAATCTACATTTATTATTATTTAAGAATACTAGAGATAAGACCTTGAACTAGTTTTACGAAATTTAATCTGGTAAAGTTTACGCAACTGTCAAGGACGGTTTTTTGTATAGCATATATTCTTGTTCACTCAGTTTTTCTTAGCAGCTTCCGAGATAAATACTGGCTTTTTGTCAATCCGCCTGTTGCTTTCAATGATAATTACTAGAGCGTCACCTTGTCTTTATTTTTCTGAAATGATTTATTCTACATGTTTAACGCTTGTAGGATTAGCCCAGCTTACTTACTATTTTAGAAGACTAATAGCATCTAATAAAAAGTGAAAAATGTTGTTTACATCGATATCAAATAAAAACCTATGTTTTATTTTAAATCACTTTTTTTTTCTTAATTAAAAAGTATAAAAACACTATGATTACTGTGATTTTATGAAATTTCCATTCCTAAGTTAACCTGTTAACCCAATCATCAGAATAGTCCTAAATCTAAAAAAATTAGGAAAGAAGTTCTAATTTCCGTGCGAACTTAGCAGGTTGTTGCATGAATGTTTAAGATATATACAGTCGGCAGCAAAAGTACCCGAGCACTAGCAAAAATTCCTATGTAAAACAAGTACAATTAATACAGTTTTGTTAAATAAATCCTTGTCGATTCCTGTTCTTAGTCAGTCTAAGAACAGGATTCGACAAGGATTTATTTAACAAAACAGTATTAAGTGTACTTTTTTTATGTAAGAATTTTTGCTTGTGCTCGGATACTTTTGCTGCCGACTGTATACTCGAAATCAAATAAAATAGAATAACTTTTGTTTTAAAAATTCTATACGAAAGAGCTATTTTCTATAATCAAATCTGTTTGAGACTACATAAAATATCTCCTTCCTGTTTACTGATCATTTTAAATTCCTGAAAACACTGTATATAATTTGAAATAGTTTCATTTTTCTATAAAATCTTCAAAAATGGCATAATTCTATTTTTTTAGCAACATAGATTACATGGACAGTTTTCTAAAAATGCCATTTAAAAGGAACAGTCGGTAACAAAAGTGTCCGAACACTAGCAAAAATTCCTATGTAAAAAAAGGACACTTCATACGGTTCTGTAAAAAAAAAAATCCTTATCGAATCATATTCTTAGACTGACTAAGAAGAAGATTCGACATGAATTTATTTAACAAAACCGTATGAAGTGTACTTTTTTTTGCATAGGAATTTCTGCTAGTGTTAGGACATTTTTGTTACCGACTGAACGTGATACTAGAAATCAATATTGCTCAATTAAAACTTTAAAATATACTTTTCTTTAATAATTTCACAGTTTAAAAGAAAAAAAAAAGGCACTTATAAACTATATTTAAATTTTACATTTTAAATATCATTATTCTATGTTAAAATCAAGCTATTTCTTTTACCTTCTATTAAATAACTAATTACTCTAAGAAAAATATATATCCCTTTCATCTAGAACAAACTTAAGTCGTCATTTTGGGAATCCCTAAACTAGAAATGTAGATTTCCGAGTTACGCGTAATATATGGTAAACAAATAAACTAAATAGACAAAATGATCGAGAATTTCTAGTCTATACTTTTCTAAATGGTTAAACAATATTATGAGTATTAGGAATTCTTTGTATTGCGAAAAATTCTCGTCTGATTGTCTAGAATTGGGTTACAAACCAAAATTATAGATATTAAAATTCGCCTCTTGCGTTCGCATTTATCTGCAGAGATTTTTAAATAAATTTGACAACGGTAATATAGGTGAACACTCTAGAATTCTAATAGGGGTTTTTTAAACTCACCGTCAAAGGGAGCTAGAATAAAGATTATATAGAACTGTTTTCATCGGATCCACATTTTAATTTCTGGATCTCAGTGACTGAATTTTTTTCAGTGCATTATATTAAATAAATAAATAAAATAAAAATAAAAGTAGACTGACAGTTTCTATGTATATTATCCGTCTATATTCTTCATTAAAAATTGCACAAAAAAATAATTAGCTACTTAAAACTATTACCAAGAACTTGATAATGATACCTAAAACATCTGTGCATATGGATAATATGGATATAATAGAACATGTTTCTCAATTATATAATTGCTTTTATTTAAATCACAGATATTTTTACAATCAGTTATCAAACTAATTTTTATTTCGTAATATTTTATGTCTATTATTTTGTTATAAAAATGATGATATAAAATCCCCTCAGATGAGTTTCTTCTGAATTTCATGGAAAACCACGTAACTCTATTCATTACAAGGAAAAAGATATTTTTTGTTTAAACACCTTAAAATAGGTGTTGATGTTAGTGGTTCAAGGCTAATTGACTACACGGATATTTCTATATAGGCCTAAGTTATGTGCCATCCGTGAGAGTCTTTCTAAGGTCCCGGCATTTCCCGTCTACCAGATTAGAGTACAGAACCACTCAGCCACTGGTACGCCTTAAAATATAAATCTTAATTCCGTGTATTGCCCTATTCATTGAATAAATAATGATAAAGCAACAAAAATACTCAAAAAAGAGTAAAATTGAGTCAAATCTGAGTATGCCACATACTCAAAATAGCTCCGTAGTGTATATATATATACTCAATTTTAAAAATGCCATGTACTTATTATAGAGTATATTAACATACTCAAAAATAGACATCGACCATCGTGAATCACTATGTCTCAAACATAAATTCTCATTAATATATTTTCCCGCAAACCAGTAAAAAATCGCCATGAAATATAGTCTGAATATTTAATGGAACAAATTTTGTGTTTGATCTATTTCTGTTTAAATTTGTAGAAATTCTATTAAAGAACTTCTTTTAGTTCAGCCTACTTATAATAAATTATGAACTGAACAGATATTAAATTTAATTCATACGATATTTCATAAATGAAACAAGCATGTTTTCCCTTTTGAAACAAAATTACTCATTTCGAAATGAGTTTGACCATTTACTCATTTTTGAACATTTCATTTTTCACAGTGTGTGTCTTTTTCAAGCATATTTAGAAGAAAAAGGAAAAAAAATTCATATTTTTATAATTTTACTTTGGTTTTCATACAAACAAGACAAAGTATATAAATCAAGCAGTATATTCCGTACATTTTTAGTTTTAAACAAATCAAAAAACGTTTCGTTCAATAAATAAACTAGTTGGCATAAGTGGACTCTGCTTAGTTCCCCATCATAAATTTGTTCTCATATTATAGCTCATATTAAATTCATGATAAAAGAAATGAAATCTATCGATCACTCGAGACAGTCGCAGGATAAAATGCTCCATACAATAGGCTACTCTACCTCCGCTTCAATACAGTTACCTTATCCTAATTTGTTGTTTAATTTTATTAGAGTCTATTTCAATTTTAAGTTTTCATAGTATTTTAATAGTATTCTATAATATTCCCAATCCAGTAATCCCCATGATGTAAATTTATGGGAAATACTGTTGTTCGATTCTAATATGTTATGAATATTGCAAATTTCGATTAACTTACTAAGTTTTGAATGCAGAATGCCGATAGTCAATGATGTTTATGCCAGTAACATAAAAGGTGTTTTAAAACTTACCTGATATTTTTACGATGGAATTAATCCTCATCATACACGTTTATGCGTAATTTTGCCCAATTTCCCACTCTAAGAAAACCGTAAATTACTTACGCAAATCGAACTTACGAAGTTTTCAAAGAAAGATGCTAATAGCTAATGATATTCATGCCAGTAATATAGATGATATTTTAAAACTGGTCTAATATATTTACGATGAAAATAATTTACATAATACACGTTTGTGTGACAATTTTCTCTATTCTCCCATGTTAAGAAAATCGTAAATTTCCAATAACCTACAAAGTTTTAAAATTAGATTAATATATATATATATATATATATGGGCTTCTTCACAGTGTCATAAGTAATACTATAAAATTCTCCGATTTCTTTACCACCATTTATTCTTTAAACATCGTGTACACTGAGGAATAAATTAACACTCTAACAAACTGACATCCCACAGACAGACAATATACTGTTTTTGTGAGTTTTGGATTCCTCGCAACTTAAAATGTGTAAAAATATCAAAAAATCAGGTCTAAAATTTTCATAATTACGTAAATTCAACATACCTAAAGTATGACGGTGAAATAAGAGAAATGTACGTAAACACGTGGCACGATATGTCGCTGCTTTGATTCTGCGTACGTGCCTCATTTTTTTCTCCTGATTTAAAAAAAAAAAAAAAGAAGAAGAAGAAGAAAGAAAGACGTAATATTGTTTTAACACGAAACAATTGTTGCGAATGTTTTCATGGTGTTTCTTACAAAATGTTTATTTTATTTTATCTATTGACCTTCAACACTAATGTTCCAGTGCATTTTAAAGCTAAATACTTTATGCATTCAAAACTGTACGATGAATTGATATTTAAAAAAAAAAGAAAAAAAATCTAAGCATCGCATTTTCTAAATCAATGTACAGAGCTGCCAACCTAATCCGGCAAATCGTTAGTACCGCCTCTTTTTGTACACCACTAAATTTTTAGAGTAATTCTCTTCAAATACATTTACGATGAATTAAGAAAACAAATACTCTAAAAATTAAGTGGTGTAGGAAAAGGGGCGGTACAAACAATTTGCCGGATTAGGTTGGCAGCTCTGAATGTATGCTTCTGAGAAAAAACAATGGAGAAATTTTAAAGGGAAAAATATATGTTATCTTTAATATTTAATCGTTAAGTATAGAAAATGTATTAAATAAATGAGTTTTTTAACAAAAAGTTCCATTAAAATGAATTCTCAAATTAATAAACAATTAAATAATATATATATATATATATCGAACAAAATTTATTACTGTAATTCTAATTTATATCAAACTTAATTCCCGCAAAATCAAATTAGTTTAAATATTACATTTATTTCGAAACAAATCAAAAATCAGTATTTTAAAGATTTTTTTTTTTTTTTTTTTTGCCTTATATCTTTCAATTATTGAATGATATGCACCTAGAACAACATATAATTTTTTTTAATTTCATCTGCATTATTTATTACTATATTTTTACTTAAACAAGTAAGTAAATGAAACTCAATGACAGAATTAGTCTTAACTCTCCATTTTATGACAAAACAGATTCAAATTATTTTAAGAAAAAGTAATATTTCATTTTATAAGAACGAAATCAGTTTCTCTATTTTAATGTTGATGTCATACTTAGGTAAAATTATATTTCTTTCATGAATAAAAACACATGTCTTGAAGAGCTCATTTGAAACTTTCAAAAATTTCATACTTATACAGAATGTATCAAAGAATATACTGGTACAGAATGATAAACAATGATTAACGAATACACTAGTATATATACTGGTACAGAATGAAATTTTAAAATGTATCTTTCAAATATTGCACTATTTGACTTAATTTCATCTGCATTAGTTATTATTGCATTATTATCTAATAAAGTAAATAAATGAAATTCAATAGCACAATTGGTCGTAACTCTACATTTTATATAAAATGGATTTAAAGTATTTTGGGAAAAAATGATGTTCTATTTCGTAATAGAGAAATTCTTTTCTCTATCCCTAATGTTGACATCATACATCGGTATGGTGGTATATACATATATTTATAATACATATATTTATTATTATTATACATATATTTAGTTTTATTTTATAAAAAATAAAAATGAAAAACTAAGTAAGAATGAAGATATTTACAACATAATGTAAAAACAGATTAACATCAGATAATAGGATTAAAACAATCAGTCTATTTTGAATAAAAATTTACTGAAATACGTTTGATATTGGCATTCTAACTATTTTAGAATCTAATAGTAGTGTAATAGTTGTAACACATAATTTTTAACCATATTTGGACTATGTTTCAGGATTGCTTGCTTATTGTCGATTTTTTATAATATCAAAATTAGATTTAGATATCAAAATGTTTATTAATAAGGCGATAAAACAATTATATACTCTCCAAAAATATATTACACGATTAATTACAAACTCAAATAAATAAAAAAGAAAGATGATAATAATAATAGAAATCTCGGAAAACATTTTCATGCAAGTGAAAAATACTTTTTAATAGAAATGAACTAGAAAATATTTGAGAACTTTTATGAATGTAAGATCTAGATCTTTTCTTTATAAAAGACATTTTTTTAATGAATCTACAATAGACTTTTTATAATTTTAAATGAATGAGTAGTCGAATGCTCTTAATTTATTATTAAAAATAATTATTTATTTTTCTTGGCAATTTTAATTACCAAGAAGAAGCAACAAACTAGCTTACTGATAAGGAATTGATTGTTTCTAAGTTATCGAAAATTTACAGTATCCTCTAAATTTTGCTGGTTTACCATTTTTTTTTTCTAATTTTTAAAACTTAGATACAAATATATACTCTATAGGTAGTCTAAATTGATTATCTTAGATTTAAAAAAAAAAAAAAGTTTTACAAAAAGGAGTTAATTGATAAATCGTGTATTAGAGTATCTATGTTATATATTACCCACAAAAATTACTTTTTAATGTATATTTTGTTATAAATTGAATATAAACTTATTAAAAATATAAAAATAATTATATTACATAATCAATAGGTAATACAATATATCTTGCGTATTTAATAATTATTTCGCTCAAGATTCATAAAACATTTATTAAGAATATAAAGTCGATCTTACTGCATTTTATAGCCAACATTTATTGTAAGATGTCATGAAAAATAAATGTTCTAAAAATAAACAATTAATGGAATTATAAGTTATATGATGAAACTCCCAAAGGTATCAAATTTAAGGTCTTACTTCCTGAAAATTATTATTTATTTATTTATTTAAAAATATTTTTATTCTTCTTAGAATTTACTTAAAAGTTCTCCTCTTTAAGAAGATTCCTGTTGTTTTATTATATCGAACCCGGAAGGAAAAATTTCTCCAAGTAAATTTCCAAAATAGCCCAAGAAGATATAGGAAATCTTCTCAGAGAAACAATGAACTTAATACATAAAGGTATTGATTTTAATAGTTGATAATGTTACTAAAGGATAATTTTCTTACCATCTGTATTCGCAGAGGTTGCCCATATTCTTTGCCCCCAGTGATTCCAAATCCCCATC
Organism: Salticus scenicus; assembly: GCA_963930645.1. Lineage (NCBI taxonomy): Eukaryota > Metazoa > Arthropoda > Arachnida > Araneae > Salticidae > Salticus > Salticus scenicus. Next base: position 139,774,510 of record OZ005650.1, on the reverse strand, counting down.
TTTGGGAATCGTTTCTCTTCAGAGAGATCAAGAATGGACGTTGGAAGGCCATCTTTCTTCAGAAAGCTTGAGAATACTTCTCTTATAATTTCGTTATTCGAATCAAAATAAATAAGATTCGTTCGTTCGCGGTACAGTCACCCCTGGCTGACTATATCGTTGCGGGCAGGCTGACTGTTCAAACTATATTTGAACTCTTTTTGACTCAGAATTGAACCCCTGTAAACACGTGCTTAGGTTTGCTGCAACACGCTTAAAGACTGGGCTGACGCCAATGGGATTCGCCAAAGGGATAAGGTAGATCAAGTGCTTTTATTCAGAAGATGCTAATCTTGAAATTTCTCCGAATCGTGTTCCTAAGAGTCAACGAAATTTTGATGTTTACTTCGGTCGTTAGTCTTCTTTTATTATTTTATTTAACACGAATATAATTATATCATGATTGAGACAATCGTAACACCATATTTTTGAATGTTAAAAAATTTACGTATAATATTTAGAGACATTATATAAGGTGATTGATCGTATTCTTTTGAATAACATACATTTGGTCAAATGAAAAATGTAAAGTACTTCTTTTATACACGGTTTTCTACTTGTTTTCGTTGTACGTGCTAAAATCCCTTAAGTAAATCCAGAGTTGCAAACTTTTATAGTTTATTCCGGAGCATTTTTAGCCCCGCCTTTATTTCACACCACTGTATTTGTATAATATTTTTTCCAATATATAACTACGATAAAATTAGAAAAGAATTATATTTTTAAAAAGTGTTATAAAAAAAATGCGAGATTAACAATGCTTCGGAATAGATTATAAAAGTTGGCGACTCCATAAATCTTTAATTACTAATCAAGTTTTTAATACACTTACTTCTTAAGTGACATGTGGCATTGTTTAAACTATTTTCACTCATTTGATTTAAATGTTTTCAAGAAGTCATTTTTATACAATTATCTAAAAAAAAAAAAACCTTTTTTTTTTTTTTTTTTTTTTTTTTTCTTTAACAAACATACATTTGATTTATCATTATTGCGGTTTCATATCAATCTCTGAATAGCAGTTTTCTCATTTAATAATTCATTATATATATTACAAAATCCCGATTCTTTCTTTCTTTTTTTTTTTTTTTTTTTTTTTTTTAATGCCATAAAAATAAAAAATAATGCATAAGGTTTTAATTGTCACCCAACTTACTTAACTATTTTAGAATGCTTATTTACTTACCTAGTAAAATGTGAAGGAAATCTTTAAAAGTAAAATACCTACTTATTTATTTATTTATTTTTTAACCAATATTTTAAGACTTTTTTTTTTAATACCATGTAAAATATTGATTTATTCTCAGTTTTCTTACATGAATTTTCAAAACGAATGCTCTATGAAAAGCGCCATTCTTTATTTTATTTTTAGTGGTTTACTTTTTAGAATATTTGATTGTATATATAGAATTAAAAAAAAAAGAGTGAGAGAGAGAGAAAGAAAGAAAGAAAGAAAATAGAAAAAATTACAGAACTATATCTTTTCGTCTTTCGCTTCATTATAATTTTTATTTTTAAAAAACATATTGATATCACTATAAAATTTAAATATATTAAAACAAAATGATAATCCCATTTTAAATTTTTCTGCTTGCCTACAAAATTTGTTTATTGTATTCATATGTTTTCTTCTTTTATATTTATCCTATACTAGGAAAATTTTAACGATTTTCGTGAATCCATCTATTTCTCCATTTTATAATTTTCATAAATATCCTTAGATTGATATGAAGCTCGTGCAGTTTATTGCGTAATACTACTGCGAGTTTTCTATTAAAGAAAATGTAGTTAATGCTTGTAGATTTTTTTTTTTTTTTTTAACAACTTCAAGAAAATGGTTTTTGATACATTACAGCACACGAGTAGTAATAATTCTTTAATAGACATTTTAAACATGTTAGACTTTCTAAACCAGGATAATCTGATATTAGTCATACAGTTTATTTCAACATATAATAAGTCTTTTTCTAATATTAAGTTTTTTCCTCTTACAGGAACACATTTAAATTAAAAAAGAAAGAAAGAAAGGATTTATTACGTTATTTAGGTAATAACTGTTTAAAATTCATTTTTATATTTATAAACTGTTTCAAATAAATTTAAATTTATTGTGAATTTGTCGCAAAATGTGACTTCACCTAAAGTCCCATGTTATTCTATGGAGAAATTTGTTTTCAAAATTATTCATTAACTAATGTACTTTTTTAAATTCTGTTTTAATATTTAGAAAAATTCACAACCATTATATTGATTCCCCTTTTTCAAAAATTATTTTTAAAACTTTAATTTTTTATTTTAAAACTCGAAAGTGCAAAAAATTGACTAAATGCATTCTTTTTTCCACTTTACAGCCGCAAAATGAAATATTTAAAAAAAAAAAAAAATTAATATTTGAAAAACGGGATTCAATTGAATGGTTGTGAGTTTTCTAAATGCGAAAACGGAATTTTAAAGAATGCATTAGCTAATGAATAATTTTGAAAAACAAATTTCTCCATAGGGGAATAACATGAGACAAAGTTGCCGTCAACGTTAGGTGAAGTGTCCTCTTAAGAGAAATAAACAATTGCACATGGAGGTAAATTAGTATTAAGTCCTGTGGGAAATTTTTGGACCGGGAAAAGTTGGTCCTGAAGGGAAGTGACCTTTGAAAAGAGGTAGAATTTTTGAGAAGTAACTCTATATTATTTAAAACTGGTTTTACTGGAAGAAAACATTGCTTAATCGTAAATAAAAATAAACATTATAGTTAACTACTATACAATATTATAAAATTTCATGCCTGTTTAAGGTAGTTTGAAATTTACTCTGAGAAATATATATATATATATATATATATATATATATAATAGTGTCAGTCTTGCCTCTAAGTTAAATTCAGTTCTATATTTTTGTGAGTTGTTATTGCTTTGTATCTATTAATTGCTAAGTTTTAAGATTAAAATTTATTACGATATCTATCATTTATATATATATAGTTAATAACCTCAATTTTAATTACATATTGCATTGTGTTCTTTTATTAACTCTAAATTGGATTTTTAAATGATAACATTTGATTAGATTTTATTCAGCACACACACACAAAAAAAAAAAAAAAAATTAAGGCCATTACTTCTTTTACACTCCAAAAGATGACGCTCATTACTCACTAGTTTGATTTTATGTTTTAACAAAATGACACTTCTGACTTTCCGAATTTTCGTAAATCAAATTAATCTCAATTTTTAATCAAAATTTAATTTTAAATTATCACTTTTAGGTTAATTATTAAAAATCAAACAGTTCACTCAACTTAATCGTTCAGTTGACAAATACGATTCCAAAAATAAATTCATCGTTCAGTTATTTAATACGATTCCAAAACTAACTGTGAATTTAACTATATACAGCCACATGTTTGTTTAGTGATCAAGCAAGCTACTTATACCAGTTTTTCATGTGTAATGTAAGTTAAACTTTAGTTTTATTAATTATTACTAGTATTTCATTTAACTATTATTATTATTTCATTTAATAATTTTGAAATTACTGCTTGAATTTAAATAAGTTTGATTCTCATTTGGTTTTTCCACATATTATTATTTCAGTTTAATTTTTTTTTTTTTTTTTTTTTTTTTTTTTGGGGGGGGGGGGGGGTTATAGGGTATAGCTTGTTGTAAATGTTCAGCAATTTGCATACAAGACAGAAATAACACCTATTTTACATGCAATATTCATTCTATTCCCTTGAAAACGTAATAAATTTGCATTTTTCAATTTAAGGTGGCTTGATATTCGTAATCTTTTTTTTGTATTTTTTCTCGTTTCATCTTATTCAATGTTTCTTGGTTTCATCTATTCAATGTTTGAAAAGCTTTTAAATATATATATATGTATAATCCTTTTGATAGTAGAAGCAAAGAATGAGAACGAAGAATAGTTAGTCAAACAATTCCCCAAAGAGACATACAGACGCCAAACAAAGCAACAAGATTTCCCAAATTGATTCAATTATCAAGTTCAATAATAGCACTGACGCCAATCCACTGTTCAACATTACCTGTTACAAATTGAAATAGGGCCGTGTAATTAGACTCTGATGAAAAGAAGGTTGACTCTAAGACAATATTTCAAGGTGAACAATAATGACCCATTAAGCGCTGTAGAAGCCAAGCAACAGACACAAGATCACCGAAACCACAAAGACCAATAAGAATGAACAATTTCTCTATGTAGGAGAAGCACAGAAAGGTTGAAAAAAAATCATATATACCGCCGTTATCTAGAATAAAGAAGTAGCCTTTTTCTGAATTCTATACTAGAAATATAAATTTCTTAGTTATGGGTATAACGTAAACAAATAAACTGAATAGACGAAATGATAGAGAATTTTTAGCCTATAGTTTCCTAGATGATGAAACGATACATTATATTCTGAATCCATTGCGTTGCTAGAAATTCTCGCTTTGATATATACCTAGAATTGATTCATAAACTAGAAATATAATTGCGCCTCTTGTGTTCACATTTATTTGCAGAGATTTTTTAAATAAGTTTCACCACGGTAATATAGGAAAAAGTACTAGAATTCTAATAGGGAATTCTAGAATTTGCTAGCAAAAAGAATTAGAATTTATAAGGATGAAATAGAACTATTTTTACTACAATAACGACTTATTTTCTAAATATCCAGTCGCAGAAAATTTTTTTGAGTGTATAAACAACATATATACAAACTACATAATGTAATTTGTTCCACTTCTTTACGCCAAGTACGATTTGTTTGTACTAATAGCAACCCTTTCTTTTATTTTCGTCTCTTTTCTTCTTTTCGTTTGGGATGCTACCAAAATCTTCACAGAACAGAGAAATTCTGTGAACGGATTGGATGAATCTTTTTGCTCACTCTTCTCCGAAAAATAATCAATTACATCTTCGTCTGAAGTTCCTTCCAAAAATAAAAATAATTTACTTTAAACTATTTTATTTTTAAATTTAAGAATATTATTAAATTAAGAATCTAGTATAATTTCTCTCTTTTAAAATTTCCGGTGTGAGAAATATAGACCTAATTTAATAAATTTCACTAAACAAAAGATATTGATCTATCTAAGAATATTCTCTACTTTTTACAATTCCTCCATCACCGGCAGCAGAGTCCCCATATATTCTACGGGGAAATTTGCTATGAGAATTATTAATTACCTAATGATTTTTTTATTCCGTTTTCACATCCAGAAAATTTATAACTATTAAATTTGTCCTTGTTTTATAATAAAGTGCAAAAAAATTATTTAATCCGTTTTCCACACATTATAACTTCGAAAAGAATTTTTTATTTTTTTTAATTCATTTTTGAAATTGAGAACAAATTTAATGGTTGGGAATTTTCTGAATATGAAAATGGAATTTAAAAAAAAAGAATATTTTAGGTAATGAATAATTCTTGTAACAAATTTCCCGTTTGTAAAATTATTCACTATTAAATGTAGCTCTCTCCCTCTTTTTTTTTTTTTTTTTTTTAATTCTGTTTTCCCATTCGGAAAATTCACAACCGTTAAATTAGTACTCGTTTTCCAAAAACTTATTGTTTATTTATTTATTATTTTTTTCCATTTTACAGCCGAAAAAAAAAAAAAAAAAAAAAAAAAAAAAAAAGAGAGAAAAAGCACTTAGTTAATCTTTCGCGTTTCTAAACTCAATTTTTTTTTTTTTTTTTTTTTTTTTTTTTTTAATCAATTTTTAGAATTAATTTAACGGTTGTAAATTTTTCGAATGTGAAAACGAAAAAAAAAAAAAAACTTTAAGTAATGAGTAATTCTCTAAACATATTTCTCTATAGAGTTACATGGGATTTGGTGACCGAAGACGGAGAAACTATTAACAGTTGAAAGCAGCCTTAACATCCCTTCGGGACAGTGACGGGGCCGCCGCGAAGAGGAGATTACATGTTGCTTTACGGGCCAGGACACTTATCGTCGTCCGCCATTAACCACGTGACTGTAAACAGTGGGCGCTAAACAGAAATTAAAACGAAATGAGAATATTTACGGAAAAACGGAAGCTGTGTTGTTGATTAAAATTCTTTTAAAGTTTCTTGTTGTTATAACATTTGGAACTCTTATATTATACAAGGTGTAAGTTAAAATACCTATTTTCTTCATGTATGTTCGTCGAAAGATTAAAATAGCGTTTTAAATTAAATGCTAATTTTAAATTTAAAAACAAACTATAACTTCTTAAGCCTGTTCATTCACATGTCTCTAGGTTTTCATATTCGGGGCACATTTTTGTAAAAAATAGAATATTTTTATGAATTTTTTTCTTATTTTTGTGAAAACAAAAAAATAGAGTGTAGACTGTAGAACCTTCCATTTAAAAGTCACTCTATATTAGATTTAATGTCAAGTTACGAGTTTAATTGAACATAATGCAGGCAGTCAGCTGAAATAATACTGAAAACATGCACTTTATATATGTGTATAAATGGTTTATCTTTCTAGAACAAAATCTTGTGAAATAGATATTTTTATGAATTTGAAATTTGAGAAAAGGGCCGAATTTATTGATTTGAATTTTGTAAAGGGGCAGCCAAAGGCCCAGAATTTTTGATTGGATTGGCCCTTGTATTAATAATTGTCTTTTTGATCAGTATTTAAAAATAATTTTCTTCAAAATAGTCAGCTTTTGTAGAAAATTCTGATAGAAATAGTTAATAATATTATTAAATTTTAATTATTATTTAATTACTAGAATTTTAGTACTTCTTTCTACAAATCATGTCATTAATAATTATAATTGTGCGTTTATTTTGAAATTATTTGCCAAGTCAAATAAATAATTTAATATATGTATATATATATCTATATATATAAAAAATCTATATATATAAAAATGAATTGCTGTTCGTTAGTCTCACTAAAACTCGAGAATGGCTGAACGGATTTATCTTATCTTAGTCTTGAAATGTTCGTGGAGGTCTAGGGAAGGTTTAAAAGGCGAGAAAAAATCGAATAATTTCGGGAAAACCCTAAAAACAGCCCTTTTCTATTTCCCATACAAACGTTTTCTAGAGTCAATTTGAACTTTATTGCTATTCAATAAAGTTTAGGTGTGTTCCTAACGGCTGATGGCTGAGCTACAAAAATTTGCATGTTGATTCGTAATGACCTCCCCTGATGCACCTCGAAGCCGGATTTTCGAATTTTGTTTTAGTTTTCTTTTAATTAATTAAAATGTTAAAATAAAAACCTTCTAATAACTGATAAATTGGCCATTTAATTTTAATCCTTAATTTAATTGTTGCCAAAAAAAATTATTCTTTTTTGGACAGAAAAAAAAGAAAAAAAAAAAAACGTGAACAATAAAAATTACATTTATTCAAAATATTTAATTTTATTCCTTAATTTAATTGTTGCCAAAAAAATTATCATTATTTTTTCGACGGAAAAAAAAAAAAAAAAAAAAAAAAAACGTGAACAATAAAAATTACATGTATTTAAAATGAGGAAAGTAAATTAAAAAAATTAGAAATATCAGTCGTATCGTTACAAATAAGATACCAAATGAAAGATGCAATTTTTGTGAATCCAACGGATTAAACAGCTTATCGATCGGACAATTAGATTTTTTAAAATTAACTAATGTATGTATTTTATAAATTTTCTTTCACAAACACAAACGTGTAGTATACAGCCTGTACAACACTAGACCAAATTGAAGTTCAAATTTCATCAATATTTAAATAAATAAATGAAAATAAAAATATGCTTAATGGGAAATATATATAACCATTAAAAGTTTAGTTGTCTAAAATATGTCAGAAATAGCGCTCATAGCATATTGTTACAAGGTATTAAGTCTTATTTTTACAAGGGATAAAATCTAAAATGGTGACAAAAATTCAAAAGTCGCCAAAGAGAGCTATATTAAGGCGGTACTATGATCATGCTTACAAACCATGAATACTAATAACCACAAAAAATTAATTGTCTCATGCAACAGACGAAGCCGTAGCCGGTCATAGCATATTATAATATTTAGCGTGAAATTGTTATCATTTTTATGGTTGATCGGGGATAAACAAAATAAACATAGGAAATAACGTAAAAGCAAATATTATGTGCACCACGTATAGTGTTGTTCATATGTAACTGGGATTCAAATATAAAGAGGATACTTTTTTTTTTTTTTTTTTCGATACTATCTATTTCGAAACTGTTATCTAATAAGGACTTAATGCAAGCCTATTGGTAAACCATTGTCTCAGGTAATAGGGACAAGCGCCCGAGTTTTAGCGGATGACCAAATCGCTACCGAAGGCAGCAGGGATCCGAAGCGAGCTTTTGAGCAATTTTAGTATTTTATTTTATTTTTATAAAGCTATATAGAAAAGAGTTTCCTTTAAATTTAGTGACCAGCGAAGCGGGCAAAGCCTGCTAGTATATATATATATATATATATATATATATATATATAGTAATATAATATTATCAGTGCAAACATTTGAAATTTAAAGATGATTTAATTTCAGTATTCAAACAATTATTCTGATCAAAAACGAAGACCACCCAAATCAAACCAAAAAAGAAATAAAGTAAAATCTAAATGAATATTATAGCAAATTGGAATGAGAAAAAAGCATTATTTACATTTTAACGTTATCAAGGGCCTGGTAGAATGCAAATATGCTAAAAAATGGATGTTTTTCTCTCACAAAGAAAGCAAAAGCTAAGAATTCCTTTGTTCTCAGGCCCGAAACACCCATTGTAAAACTCATCACTACAAATGATAATCCAATAACCATTAAAAACGTAGATCAATATATATATATATATATATATATATATATATATATATATATATATATATATATATATATATACTTAATATCATAGTACCAAGATTAGTTTTTTTTTACTAAATTTATAAAAATGCATTAATAATGCATAATTTATATGCATTAATAAATGCATAATTTATAAAAATGTGCTTTATATTATATTTATAAAAATATTTTTGACATGCATTTAATATTTTACTTACTTTATACTTTAAAATTAATATTTTGTTAGTTAGAAATTAGTATGTTGTGGTTATCACAAAACATTTTTCTATATCATTCTATATAACAGTGCTACATACTGTTTAACATAAACGAAAATCTAATCATAGATTCTCACAATAAAGACTTTAAATGTAGAATTTGGCGCAATTTTATTCACCTATGCTGAGATGTAGCCATGTGGAAAATCACAGAAGTTGTATAATAACAGCGCCACATTTTGGGCGTTATGCACCCAAATTCAGTCAGCATTCGTTTTCATAATGATTATCTCACATATCAAGTTTAGTGTATTTATGTATTAGAAGTTGAGATTTAAACTTGGATTATATAATGTTATCTATACTTCTGTTGAAATCCTCCTTCTTCAATCTCTCAAGCATAAAACGTTTAAATGTTGAAAATAAAACATATATGAAAATGGAACTCGTGTACCATTTGAAATGGAATAAGTGTTTTACCATCCAGAGAATATTATAATATTTAAAAATAAACAGTAAAAGTCTTTATTTATTAAAAGCATAATTGATGAAATGTTCTATCTCTTGTTATCATAAAGAAATGGGAAAAACAGAAATTCTATCAAAATTTAAAAGGTTGTTATTATTTTTTATTTTAGTTATTTAATTGTTTTATTTCATTTATTTATTTATTTGTTTTTCATTTACTTATTTATTTATTTTTATTTCATTTATTTATTTATTTATTTTTGTGCCGAAAGCAGTAAAGGCAAAAAATGTTGTACTATTTCTTTTATTTTATGGAAAAGATGCAAGTCGAATTTTTTTATTGCTGTACCCAAATATGTCATCCAATCGCTGTTCGATTCAATGCCTTGGCAGATAAGTGTAGTTATCTGCCAGAGGTCGCTGCTTTATGTACTGTTTTCTGAGAATATATTACTCAAAACTTCCTGAAAATTTAACCAATTGCTCTTTCTACTATAATGTATGTGCCCAATAAGTGTCATTCTTATATTCGCATTCCTTCTTGGTGTTGCAAGTTTCACAAACATGAGTGTATTATACACTTGTATTTAACTTCGTTTGCTATCTGTCTACGTCATATCTTGCAAACGAATTTTAACTCATTTATTATCATCCAATCGAGGAGAAATTTTGCAAAAGTGTATAATTTCGATGATAATCATGCAGTAATGGACTTAGGAAAAGGGGCCGAAGTCTTGGACTCCCAAATCCATTTAAAAATTTATTTTTGAATTTTAATTCACTTCCTATCATTCGACTGACCTGCAATTTTCTATACATACATACAACCCCCCCCCCCCCCCCCCCAATGATAATACATGCTCAAGTGGTAATGGGCATAAAAAGGGAGAGAGCCGGGGGGGGGGCTGAATCCTCAACTTAATTTATAAATTTGATTTATAATTTTAACCCATTTCCTATCATTCGATTAAGCTAAAATTTTGCATGCATAATTGCGGTGACAATGTATACTTAGGCAGAATTTCGGGAGGAGTTGGGGGAGAGGCTGAAGACCCTGAATCTCTACTCCAGCTCAAAATTTTTAGTACATTTTGGAACAAAAGTTTTCATTTTATTTTACTTTATTATTATTATTATTATTATTATTATTATTCTTTGCGAGGCATTATTAGATGATTATACTTGTGTGAATACGTAAGGTGTCTCTTTTATATCTAAAATAGAAGAATACTCAATAAAATAGAAGATTACTCAATTTCTTGATAGTAATCATATTTGTACGAACACATGAACGTGTGTGCATCTATAATACCTTTTCGACTATTTCATTTCAGTAAATGATTTTGATAAATATATGGAATTTGTAAATATTTCAGTTAATTTGGTCAGTAAACGAGAATCTGAAAAACATTTAACAAGTTATTTTGCATGTTTACATTCCAGATAAAACTGTCGTGTGAAATCTTCAAGTGTACCTAACCATATTCAGCAGTGTATCATAGAATGGATTGCAATGATAAGTGGGCATGAAAGAAGCCAACATCTGATGTAGGAGAATGCTTACAATTTCAGGCTCCAAAACGCATGTAAAATTTATTGTTGGTTATTATAGTATAACAATATCAAAACTAGATCACTCACATTGGATGATTCTAAATATATTGCAACTAAAGCTTGAAATTTATCGTTGTACATACCAAAAAAACAGAATCGTGCATCAACTGATGATGATTAAAGGATTAAAGCATACAGATTGCTAAAAAAAACACAATTTTTAAAAGTCAATTATAAAACATTTTTTTTTGTTGTTGTTGAAGACAAATCGCGCCGTGCCAAGAAGAAAAGAACACACAGTTCAAAGCTCAGTATTTCAGAAAAATCAATTTAAAGATAACGATAAAGCCTTCAACAGCATTGACATAAAACTGATATATCTACCTCCTGTGCTAAGTGGATAAATTTCTGACAGAGATGCGACTTTTTTTTTTCGTATGTTGAGGCACTTCTTACAAATTTTTCAATAACATGAACTCACAATTGCCATTTTTTAAAGTTATGTCACTTTTCAGGCCGGGATGCGAAATATTTATCCTTTCGTGGCCCTCGAAAAAGTGGTCCTCGTAATTCAAACATTAGTAAGTAATCAGAAAACTACAAAAATTTTCATGTTCTTCTTAGAATGAGATTAGATTCTGGGTGTAAGGATTTAAAGTAGCATTTAGATACCTGTGGTCGTAATGCAAGTTACACAAACTGAAGTAAACAAAAAAGAAAAACTGTTTCTGCTTTTCGAGAATCAATATGTGTTGAAAATGTATTATTATGTCTATTATTTATTTTATGAATATTATTATTATTGGATGGCAACGTTGGTTAAAAAAAATATTATACTTGATCTCGTTTTATCGAGAGCTCGTATGTATTAAAATTTTTAGAATAAGTAATTTTCTGTTTTAGAGCAGAAGGTTTTTCCATTGGGAATAAAGTTTTTTTGTATTTTTTAAATGATTTCTTTTTGTAAATAATATTCAACGTAGCTGTGTTCTTTTTTACTGATATTTGAATTTTTAGAAGAAACGCAGTACGTGTTATTCAATTGAGTAGCCGCTTTGAAGATAAAAGTGTGAATATTTAATTTACTGGCGTCCGTAGATAACACTAGTTTTTAGAAAGCAGAAGGAAACGGTGATTTTCCTTAGGTAGCTTTATCATTTGTGGAGTCCGAGCGACAGGACATTAGTGAAAAAACAACATGTTTCAAGCAGTAAAAGGATTTAAGAAAGATGATTTGATATATGTGGCGTCTGAAATTGGCGAAGAAATACCAGCCAATATTACTATTTCAGGTTTAAAAAATATTATATTGAACAGTGAAGAACACAAGAAAGATGCTGAATTTGTTCAAGTACTATTAGGGAATGCTGCTGCCGAGCGAAAATTACAAGAGCAAGAAGGAAAAGAAAGAGAAGATAAAAAGGAAAAAATGAAACAAGATAATTAATTTGAAAAAATGAAATTTGAATCTGAAAAAATGAAACTTGAAGCTGAAAAAAAAAACCGAGCTCGCTAGAATTCAAGCTCAAAGTCGAGGTGAATCTGTTCCACTAAATTATTTACCTGATTTAAGCAATTCAAAAAGGAAATTTACGTTGCCAGGATTGGAATTTAGACAATTTGGCGATGACTTAAAAGATTGGCTTCCTTTTTGGAGTCAATTTGAGCAGGTGCATAAAGATGAAGATATCGCACCGGAAGATAAATTTCAGTATTTAGTGCAAGCCACGGTTGCAGGTTCCCGTGCAAGAGAAGTAGTTGAAAGTTTTCCGCCAACTGGCGCCAATTACGAAAAAGCGGTTGAAAGCTTGAAATCTCGCTTTGGAAGAGAGGACCTCTTAGTCGAAGTATACGTTAGACAGTTACTAAAATTAATTATTTCTGTTCAAATTAAGAAAATGTTTTCATTAACTTCTCTATATGACAAACTTGAATCGTATCTACGTGCATTGGAAACATTAGGTGTAACCACGGATAAATGTGCATCTATATTGTATCCCATGGTTGAATCTTGTTTCCCAGCTGATTTTTTAAAGGCTTAGAATCGTAGTAACAATTCTCATTCAAACACAGATGCTAAAGAGATGTTAAATAACTTAATGGAATTTCTCAAAAAAGAAGTCGAAGGCGAAGAAAGGATATCTTTGGCTGTAGCTGGTTTCGGTTTAGGAAAGGGTCAAGAGAACAAACTTTTAAAAAGGAAGCAATGCAATTTTGAAAATTTGAAAAGTAAAGTACCTACTGCTGCGGGTTTATTAACGGCCACTTCAAATAGAGAGGTGAAGAAATCTTGCGTTTTTTGTGATGGCAAACATTCAAGTTCAGATTGTTTTTCAGCTCAGAAAATGAATTTAGCAGAAAAACAAAAAATAATTAAAGATAAGCATTGTTGATTTGCCTGTTTATCGCCAACTCATACTGTTAAGAAATGCCGAACAGTTCTAAAGTGTGTGATCTGTTCTAAAAAGCATTTTCCTCTAATGTGTGATGTACTTGATTCACAAAAAAAGGCTGTAGGAAAGAAAGAAGAAAAACATGCAGAAAATGATGTTAGTATGTCCAATTTCAACAAACGAAGTCCAAAGATATTTCTTCAAACCGTGAAAGCCAAATTGATCTCTGGCAATAAATAGAAAACTGTGAGATTGCTCTTTGATTCCGCATCGCATAAGTCATATATTCTGGAAAGTGTAGCCAAAGAAATGGATTATGTACCTATTCGCCAAGAGAAAATGGTTCATTCCCTTTTTGGCGGCGTTATCACTAACGAGGTCAAGCATAACTGCTATAAAGTGACATTGAAACATTTGAAAGAAACTTTTGGCTGCAATTTCGAAGTTTTGGATCAGTCTACAATATGTGAAAATATTAGACCGGTTTTTAAAGGCCCTTGGATAAAAGAGTTAGAAGAAAATGAGATTAATTTAACGGACATTGGCGACAAATGTGAAGCGATCGATATTCTCGTCAGAGCTGACGTCATGGGAAAAATGTTGACAGGAAACAGAAAGGTCTTATCATCGGGTCTCGTGGCTTTAGAAACATACTTAGGTTGGTCCTTAATGGGAAAAGTACCGCCTGGAAAAACCTCGGAAGAAAACTTGGCGATGTCAGTGTTATCGCTATATGTAAATGAAGCTGAAATCTCAAATCTATGGAAGTTGGAATCTATGATCCTATTGAGAAGAAGCCCAAATACGAGACTGATATTCAGACTAAAGAGCATTTTTCAGAAACAGTGGCAATTAATAGAGAGGGTCGCTGTGAAGTTTGTTTGCCATGGGCTGATGATAAGTTGCCTTTACCCGACAACTTGACTTTGGCGAAGAAACGGCTCGAATACACAACAGTAAAGCTTATAGCGATGAATATGTATGAAAAATATGAAGATGTTCTTCTGAGCTGGATTAATGAAGGCATAATTGAGGAAGTTCCCAAGAACGAAGTAAATTCTTATGGCAATTACTTACCTCATCGTGCTGTAATAAAACCTAGTAGCAGCACTACTCCAATTCGCCCAGTGTTTGATGCTTCAGCTAGATTAGCAAATTATCCTTCTTTAAACCAATGCTTGGAATGTGGTCCCAATCAGATGGAACTTATCCCAGATATTTTACTTCGATTCAGAGAAAAAGAATTTGGCGTTATCGCCGACATTAGGAAAGCTTTTCTGCAAATAAGCATTCGTAAAGAGGACAGAGATTTTTATGGTGGGAAAACTTAGAAGGAAAGAAACTAAAAGTTTTTCGCCATACAAGAGTTGTTTTTGGTGTTAAATGCAGTCCTTTCCTTTTGGCTGCGGTAATTGAGTATCATATTCGGCGTTGTAATGGATTTGAAGAATCTTTAAAGAAAAGGCTTTTAGAGAGTTTCTACGTAGATAATGTCGTTACCAGCGTTAATAACAAAGAAGAATTAGATAAGTTTATCGTTAATTCTAAAGCTCTAATGGCCAAAGGTTGTTTTGATCTTAGAGAATGGGAATGGTCTGGCGACTGTAATGAGACTAGTTCTAAGAAAGAGACTCAAGTATTAGGTCTTATTTGGAATAAAGAGCTTGACACATTGAAAATTAACATGAAATGGTTAGACAACATTAATATGGAAAAAATAACAAAAAGAAGTATGTTGTCTGTCGTCCACAATATATTTGATCCTTTTGGCTTCACCTTACCAGTCATGCTTTGTCCAAAAATAATGTTACAAAAAGCATGGAAACTAGGAACGAGTTGGGATGAACAGATAACTGGTGAGCTTCATAAAGAGTTTATGCAGTGGTTTCAAGAACTGAAGTATTTGACTGATATACAGATACCTAGGTTTATTCGAGTATCTTCCGAAGATTTAAGCAACTGCACTATTCACACATTTGTTGACGGAAGCAAAGATGCCTATGGTGCAGTTACATTTCTTAGAGTAGAGGATGATAATCAAATTAATTTATTTTTGCTTGCAGCAAAGTCTCGAGCGGCTCCGTTAAGAGGTGTAACTATTCCTAGAATGGAACTTCTAGGTGCTGTAATTGGAGCGAGACTGACGAATTCGGTTATTGAAGCTCTTGGTTGGAGAAATGTTATGACTCATTACTGGAGTGATTCTACAACGGTTCTTGCATGGATACAGCGAGAAGAAAATTGGTCCGTTTTTGTAAGGAATAGAGTGCAGGAGATCAGAAAACTGAGTGATCCTTCATCATGGAGACATATAACGGGGGAGAAGAATGCTACAGACTTGCCCTCCAGAGGATGCAAAGCAAAGCATTTAGTCTCATCAAAATGGTGGGAGGGTCCACAATGGATGAAAGACGTTTCTGAATTTCGAGCAATGATGGATTTCTCCAATCGCGATTGGAATGAGGAAGAAATTGAAAAGGAAAAACCTAGGAAAACTTGTATACTGACAAATACTGAAGCTATTGTTGATGAAGACTGGTACTATAGATACTTTTCTAGTTATGACAGAATTATTCGTCTTGTTGCATGGATCCTTCGTTTCAAGCACAACTGCAAGAATTTAAATTGGAGGAAGCATGGTGAATTGACAGCCTCAGAAATTCATGAAGCAGAAATGAAGGTTTTACTTCTAATTCAGAATGAGTCTTTTCCTCAAGAAGACGAAAAGAGATTGAAAACTTTGCAAACGTTTAAAGACGAGCTTGGTGTCATTCGTCTGAAGACGAAAATTATTTATCGAAAGGATAGTGAAGATTTTCTTAAACCTATTGTTCTTCCATCAAAACATGAAGTGGTCAAACGGCTAATTTATAAAGCACATGTTGAGAAGTGCCATGCTGGTGTCCAGATACTATTAAATATACTTCGAGAAAAGTATTGGATCCTAAACGGCAGAAAGGCGGTGAAAAATGTTGTAGCCAGCTGCACTGCATGCAAAAGATTTCGGCCAAAGAACTTAGAAGTAAGCAGTCCTCCACTTCCAGAAAACAGAATTAAAGATGCTGCAGTTTTCCTGATAATTGGTGTTGATATGGTTGGGCCATTATTTCTCAAGAATAACAAGAAAAGCTGGGTTTTAATTTTCACTTGCGCAGTATACAGAGCGGTCCATTTGGAGCTTGTTACTGCTGCTTCAACAGGTGCGTTCTTAATGGCTTTTAGAAGATTTACAGCTCGCAGAGGAAGATGCTCTACTGTATACTGTGACAATGGTTCAAATTTTGTAGGAGCAGCTAGAGTCCTGCATCGGGTCGGGTTGACTGATCTTTTTTTCGTGCGGGTCGGGTTCGGGTCGGGTTGACTGAATTTTTTTTTCTTGCGGGTCGGGGTCGGGTTCGGGTCGGGTTTGGTTTTCAACAAGTCGGGTCGACTTGAGAACACCTTTCAAAATATTTTTTACAATTGTAAACAGAAATTTATAGGCATGTTTACAACTATGTAACTAATTTAAACATTCTGCACATACTAGACATGTATCGGTTGGTTGGTTGGTTGGAGGATTTAAGGCCGATTGACTCCAGATGTGTCCTAGGTCTATAGGGGATTGCCCTTCTCTTGAGTCTTTCCAAGGGGTCCTAGCCCGTATTTACGCGCGTTTCGGAGGAAACCACGGAAAACTCCGAACGGCTAGGTCGATGAGCGCGACCTGGAATTGAAACCGACACCTCACATCTACCAACTTCGAGCGCAGAACCGCTCAGCCGCTGGTGGGCAGACATGTACCGGAGATCCCTATTCGTATCCGCGGATATCCGCCAGAAAAGTAGATCCGTATTTGTATCTGGATCTGTTTTCTTTTCTTCAACGGAACTAATATGTATCTTTTGCAGGAATTGTATGAAAATTAGAAAAGTATTATAAATCTTTCTCGACTGTTGTTAATATATAAATTAAAGAAATACAAATACAGTACAACCTCGCATTTGCATTCTGAAAATTGAAAAAATTTCGCAGTTTACAAGTTTTTTCTTTTTTTTTTTTTACTTTCTTCTATATTTAGTAGAAGAAAGTATTAGATTCTATCAACTTTTGGTGTCACCCCCTCGTCGGGTGGCACTGCTATACAGCGATTTCTGAAATTTCAGGGAAGGCTATATCTCAGGTTTTGTTGCGTATAATCCAACAAAACTTGATATGTGAGAAATCCAATATGAGATATTATGCTGATTCAATTTGAATGCCTATCAGCCAACAGGTGGCGCTGCTACACAGCGATTTCCGCAATTTAAGGAAAGCTATATCTCAAGGAAAGCTATATCTTAAGGAAAGCTATATCTCAATAACTACTGCACATAATTTCATATAAATTTGTATGTAGGTGCCATCTGTATATATATATAAATTACGTGTCACGATGTTTGTCCGGGGTAAACTCCTAAACTAAAGAACCGATTTTAATGAAATTTTGCACACTGTGTGCAGTTTGGTCCAACTTGAGAGATAGGATAGTTTTTATTTCAATTTATTGTCACAATATTTTTTTATTGCAATTATTTGTTAATTATAGACCTTTATTAAAGTTGCTCCAAAATATCTGTGAGTTCCATTAATTTAATTGTTGCCAAAAAAAAAAAAAAAATACGAGTTCATTTTCTTTCGACATAAAAATAAATACATTTAATCAAACGTGAACGTTAAAAAATTATAAAAAGTTAAATTATGCATCTCACGAAAATTGACGTCATAATCAATTTAAAGATTTTATACACATTGATAAAGTGCTAATCCAGTTCTATCATAGATATAGTAATATATATAGATCTCTCATCCCCATGTTATCGTACAAAGATTTTTGATGAAGAAAAAAAAATAAAATAAATGAAAGCTTTGGAAACAGCCATTAAGTGGTATTGAAAAAAAAAAAAAGAAAGAAAGAAAGAAAGAAATATGAATTTGAAACTGTATCTGAAGTCTTCCATTCCCCTTTAGCAAATAAATTATTCATAAATTTTATTTGCTAAAATATTAGTATGTATTCCCGTGTGTATTCACTCAGGGAAAGACGGCCATATTGTGGTAAAAACGTCGTCTTTTCCCAAATGAAAAGGAATAACTTTTTTCTCCCCAATGATCACTCTATTCTATATCTATGCTATACTATATCTATGAGTTCTATACGCAAGCGAAGTGTGACTCACTGACCGTCTGTGCAGCCAAGGAAAGATTTCCTATGTTAATTGCCCACTGGATTTTTTGTAAGAAATTCTTAAAAATCGAGGAAATTTATTTCCCGATTTTAATCCTTATATTTGGGTATAGATATGTATTAGTTATCGCGGGTGTTAGATTGAATTATTTTGCTGTCAAATTGACAAAATTTTAATTTTAAATTTCAAAACTCTGTCGCCCTTGGCTTTTATTATTATTATTATTATTATTTGGCGATCAAAAGCGTAACACGAAAATATACATGCCAGATGTATGCATTGTACGAAATGTAATATGTATTATTCATTGTACGTATGTATGACATGTAATATGTATTGTACGAAATATTGTTTCATATTATTCATTACTCTTTTAATATAAGTTGTTAAAATAACCATGATTTTTGAAAGGAATTAAATATTTTCGCCAGATAATTTGGCGATATTCTTTTTTTTTCGCCAAGGATGACAGAAATGAAATCTATTCCGCTGCAAAATATTAGTATCTTACATCAGATATTTTATTTAGACATTTGAAAACAAATTTGACTTCAAACTATGATAGAATATTTATCATTTTCCTTTTAATTAGTATATTATTAGTATATTGAAATTTAAAAGCATGGTATGTAAAAAGTTTTTTTTTTTTTTTTTTTTTAAATCTTATAATTATTCTTATCTTAATCCTCAATGTTTCCCATCTTTATTAACTTGAATTTACTATTAAAATTTTAACATACTCAAAAACTTCTCATCACTTCGTTAAAATACACTAAACTTTTCCAAAACCTTTTTCTATTTAAAATGATACATGTATTTACTTTAAATGTCCAATATTTCATAAGATTTCCAATTTTAAAGTTTTAAAATATTTATCAAATTTACTTATTTTTCTGGTTTAGCCTTATTGTTTTCCTTTTTATAACTACAGCTGTTGCCCTCTTTAAAATATTTAAAATGATGAGGTCATTTTATAGTAAAATTATCCATTATAGCATATATTATATTTCACTCCTCCATAAAAATTGATTTTAAAATCGTCTGTTTCTTTTATACTTTTATTTTAATAGAATTTTAATAGAATTTAAATTTATATATTAGTCATTTTAGCAATTTTATCCAAAGTAGCATTAGAAATAATATATATCACTTCTCCATTAAAATTTATAGGACCCTACAATAAAATTAATTTGTGCTTAATATCAACACTACGAAAATTTTTATCAATCGCTTCCAAATTTTGACATAAGTTTCAAATCTCAACCCTGTGGGTTTTTACATCGGTTACAACGTTTTCGTCTTTATTCGTAAATAATAATTTGACTGTACTAAATAGTTTACAGCCGTATAATTCAACGTATAACTTAGTCACAGCAACGCGTGGCCGGGTCTGCTAGTTTAATATATATTAGTGCCTGTCAACTTTTGGTGTAAACCGCTCAACAGGTGGCGCTGCTACACAGCGATTTCTACAATTACAAGGAAAGCTATATCTCATGTTCTATTTTGTATCATCAAACAAGACTTAATATGTGAGAAGGCGAGATTATGAGACATTATGCTGACTCAGTTTGAATGCTTGTCGGCCAATAGGTGGCGTTGTTATACTGCAAATATCATCGATAACAGGA
Source organism: Salticus scenicus (assembly GCA_963930645.1). NCBI lineage: Eukaryota > Metazoa > Arthropoda > Arachnida > Araneae > Salticidae > Salticus > Salticus scenicus. Next base: position 139,754,191 of record OZ005650.1, on the reverse strand, counting down.
TGGCTGTATCTCAACTTCTATGCCATATAACTGTACGAACTATGATAAGTGAGATGATCATTATAAAAACGCATTGTTTACGAAGTTATTTATAGACGATAAAACTGTCTCTCTTTGGATATTTAGTGTTAGATTTCACTAAGATGAAAATTATTTGCATTCATCACGTTAAACTTTTTAATAATAGTTTTAATAAATTATTCGCACTTAGTGAATTTGACAGAAAAATATAGAAGAATGTCTTGTGGTGACCACAACATACTAGTTTTTTTTTTTTTAATTTACCAACTGTGTGACAATGAAAATTTATTTTATTTTATATCATGTTATATAATTTTACCTTGTTTTGCATGATTTTTAGATGAATAAGTAATGTTGATTTATTTTTCGGGTTTCGGGTCGGGTTCGGGTTAGATAAGTCGGGTTTCGGGTCGGGTTCGGGTCGCAAAAATTTCTCTGTTGCGGGTTCGGGTCGGTTTTTGGGTTGATGATATTTTTTTTGTCGGGTTTCGGGTTGATGAAATTTTTTTGTCGGGTTCGGGTCGGGTTTCGGGTTGATTTAAAATTCATCTGTCGGGTTCGGGTCGGCTAAAACCCGACCCGCTCAGGACTCTAGGAGCAGCCAACTATTTCAAGAAACTAGACTGGGAACGCATACGAAAACATGGAGCTGTCAACTCTATTGATTGGAAGTTCAATCCCCCAACTGCTGCTTGGTGGGGCGGTTGGTGGGAGAGATTAATTCGAATTTTAAAAGATCTCTTGAAAAGAGTATTAGGGATGGCACGTCTCGATTACGAAGAAATTATGACGGTTTTAGCTGAGTGTGAGAGGGTAGTCAACTCAAGACCTCTTACTTACATCTGTGAAGAGGAAGCTGTAAGACCAATTTCGCCATCGATGTTCATCCAAGATATGCATGAATGCAGTCTTCCTGATTTGGATGCTGTTGAGCAAAATTTTTTGTGTAAAAGGCTCAAATACAGACAAACCATTCTCAAAGATTTACGAAGCCGTTTTAGATCTGAATATCTTGGTGCTCTTATTCTACGTAAAAGTAAAAGCAAAAAGTCAGCCAAACATACCGTTACTGTTGGCGAAATTGTTATGGTGGGAGCCGATAATAAAAAGAGAATCTACTGGCCTTTAGGTCGTATCACTGAGGTTATACCAGGTAAAGACGGACAAGTACGACTTGTTAAAGTGCAAACTTCCCAAAAGGTGCTCTTACGCCCGATTCAAAGAGTTTATACCCTAGAGATAACATCTTCTGAAGATCTTCCCACACCGATGACTCTCAGTAAAGTTAAAGAATCAGATAACATCTCCAAAGTTTCAGACAGTACTACTAGTGAGCAAATGAAGTTTAGTAGAGTTGGCAGAAGAATTAAAGTGCCGGAAAGACTGAACTTGTAGATTATATTAGATATTGTTGATCATTCTACTATTTGTTTTACTTTTTCATTTTTATATATTTTTTAAAGTAATGTTGCCATCTTTGTACCCGAGTTGCTTTGACTAATAGTTTTTATGTTTTGATTACTATTTATAATCAAAAGGTGGGAGGATGTTGAAAATGTATTATTATGTCTATTATTTATTTTATGAATATTATTATTATTGGATGGCAACGTTGGTTAAAAAAAATATTATACTTGATCTCGTTTTATCGAGAGCTCGTGTGTATTAAAATTTTTAGAATAAGTAATTTTCTGTTTTAGAGCAGTAGGTTTTTCCATTGGGAATAAAGTTTTTTGTATTTTTTAAATGATTTCTTTTTGTAAATAATATTCAACGTAGCTGTGTTCTTTTTTACTGATATTTGAATTTTTAGAAGAAACGCAGTACGTGTTATTCAATTGAGTAGCCGCTTTGAAGATAAAAGTGTGAATATTTAATTTACTGGCGTCCGTAGATAACACTAGTTTTTAGAAAGCAGAAGGAAACGGTGATTTTCCTTAGGTAGCTTTATCATTTGTGGAGTCCGAGCGACAGGACATTAGTGAAAAAACAACATGTTTCAAGCAGTAAAAGGATTTAAGAAAGATGATTTGATATATGTGGCGTCTGAAATTGGCGAAGAAATACCAGCCAATATTACTATTTCAGGTTTAAAAAATATTATATTGAACAGTGAAGAACACAAGAAAGATGCTGAATTTGTTCAAGTACTATTAGGGAATGCTGCTGCCGAGCGAAAATTACAAGAGCAAGAAGGAAAAGAAAGAGAAGATAAAAAGGAAAAAATGAAACAAGATAATTAATTTGAAAAAATGAAATTTGAATCTGAAAAAATGAAACTTGAAGCTGAAAAAGAAATCGAGCTCGCTAGAATTCAAGCTCAAAGTCGAGGTGAATCTGTTCCACTAAATTATTTACCTGATTTAAGCAATTCAAAAAGGAAATTTACGTTGCCAGGATTGGAATTTAGACAATTTGGCGATGACTTAAAAGATTGGCTTCCTTTTTGGAGTCAATTTGAGCAGGTGCATAAAGATGAAGATATCGCACCGGAAGATAAATTTCAGTATTTAGTGCAAGCCACGGTTGCAGGTTCCCGTGCAAGAGAAGTAGTTGAAAGTTTTCCGCCAACTGGCGCCAATTACGAAAAAGCGGTTGAAAGCTTGAAATCTCGCTTTGGAAGAGAGGACCTCTTAGTCGAAGTATACGTTAGACAGTTACTAAAATTAATTATTTCTGTTCAAATTAAGAAAATGTTTCTATTAACTTCTCTATATGACAAACTTGAATCGTATCTACGTGCATTGGAAACATTAGGTGTAACCACGGATAAATGTGCATCTATATTGTATCCCATGGTTGAATCTTGTTTCCCAGCTGATTTTTTAAAGGCTTGGAATCGTAGTAACAATTCTCATTCAAACACAGATGCTAAAGAGATGTTAAATAACTTAATGGAATTTCTCAAAAAAGAAGTCGAAGGCGAAGAAAGGATATCTTTGGCTGTAGCTGGTTTCGGTTTAGGAAAGGGTCAAGAGAACAAACTTTTAAAAAGGAAGCAATGCAATTTTGAAAATTTGAAAAGTAAAGTACCTACTGCTGCGGGTTTATTAACGGCCACTTCAAATAGAGAGGTGAAGAAATCTTGCGTTTTTTGTGATGGCAAACATTCAAGTTCAGATTGTTTTTCAGCTCAGAAAATGAGTTTAGCAGAAAAACAAAAAATAATTAAAGATAAGCATTGTTGCTTTGCCTGTTTATCGCCAACTCATACTGTTAAGAAATGCCGAACAGTTCTAAAGTGTGTGATCTGTTCTAAAAAGCATTTTCCTCTAATGTGTGATGTACTTGATTCACAAAAAAAGGCTGTAGGAAAGAAAGAAGAAAAACATGCAGAAAATGATGTTAGTATGTCCAATTTCAACAAACGAAGTCCAAAGATATTTCTTCAAACCGTGAAAGCCAAATTGATCTCTGGCAATAAATAGAAAACTGTGAGATTGCTCTTTGATTCCGCATCGCATAAGTCATATATTCTGGAAAGTGTAGCCAAAGAAATGGATTATGTACCTATTCGCCAAGAGAAAATGGTTCATTCCCTTTTTGGCGGCGTTATCACTAACGAGGTCAAGCATAACTGCTATAAAGTGACATTGAAACATTTGAAAGAAACTTTTGGCTGCAATTTCGAAGTTTTGGATCAGTCTACAATATGTGAAAATATTAGACCGGTTTTTAAAGGCCCTTGGATAAAAGAGTTAGAAGAAAATGAGATTAATTTAACGGACATTGGCGACAAATGTGAAGCGATCGATATTCTCGTCAGAGCTGACGTCATGGGAAAAATGTTGACAGGAAACAGAAAGGTCTTATCATCGGGTCTCGTGGCTTTAGAAACATACTTAGGTTGGTCCTTAATGGGAAAAGTACCGCCTGGAAAAACCTCGGAAGAAAACTTGGCAATGTCAGTGTTATCGCTATATGTAAATGAAGCTGAAATCTCAAATCTATGGAAGTTGGAATCTATGATCCTATTGAGAAGAAGCCCAAATACGAGACTGATATTCAGACTAAAGAGCATTTTTCAGAAACAGTGGCAATTAATAGAGAGGGTCGCTGTGAAGTTTGTTTGCCATGGGCTGATGATAAGTTGCCTTTACCCGACAACTTGAGTTTGGCGAAGAAACGGCTCGAATACACAACAGTAAAGCTTATAGCGATGAATATGTATGAAAAATATGAAGATGTTCTTCTGAGCTGGATTAATGAAGGCATAATTGAGGAAGTTCCCAAGAACGAAGTAAATTCTTATGGCAATTACTTACCTCATCGTGCTGTAATAAAACCTAGTAGCAGCACTACTCCAATTCGCCCAGTGTTTGATGCTTCAGCTAGATTAGCAAATTATCCTTCTTTAAACCAATGCTTGGAATGTGGTCCCAATCAGATGGAACTTATCCCAGATATTTTACTTCGATTCAGAGAAAAAGAATTTGGCGTTATCGCCGACATTAGGAAAGCTTTTCTGCAAATAAGCATTCGTAAAGAGGACAGAGATTTTTATGGTGGGAAAACTTAGAAGGAAAGAAACTAAAAGTTTTTCGCCATACAAGAGTTGTTTTTGGTGTTAAATGCAGTCCTTTCCTTTTGGCTGCGGTAATTGAGTATCATATTCGGCGTTGTAATGGATTTGAAGAATCTTTAAAGAAAAGGCTTTTAGAGAGTTTCTACGTAGATAATGTCGTTACCAGCGTTAATAACAAAGAAGAATTAGATAAGTTTATCGTTAATTCTAAAGCTCTAATGGCCAAAGGTTGTTTTGATCTTAGAGAATGGGAATGGTCTGGCGACTGTAATGAGACTAGTTCTAAGAAAGAGACTCAAGTATTAGGTCTTATTTGGAATAAAGAGCTTGACACATTGAAAATTAACATGAAATGGTTAGACAACATTAATATGGAAAAAATAACAAAAAGAAGTATGTTGTCTGTCGTCCACAAAATATTTGATCCTTTTGGCTTCACCTTACCAGTCATGCTTTGTCCAAAAATAATGTTACAAAAAGCATGGAAACTAGGAACGAGTTGGGATGAACAGATAACTGGTGAGCTTCATAAAGAGTTTATGCAGTGGTTTCAAGAACTGAAGTATTTGACTGATATACAGATACCTAGGTTTATTCGAGTATCTTCCGAAGATTTAAGCAACTGCACTATTCACACATTTGTTGACGGAAGCAAAGATGCCTATGGTGCAGTTACATTTCTTAGAGTAGAGGATGATAATCAAATTAATTTATTTTTGCTTGCAGCAAAGTCTCGAGCGGCTCCGTTAAGAGGTGTAACTATTCCTAGAATGGAACTTCTAGGTGCTGTAATTGGAGCGAGACTGACGAATTCGGTTATTGAAGCTCTTGGTTGGAGAAATGTTATGACTCATTACTGGAGTGATTCTACAACGGTTCTTGCATGGATACAGCGAGAAGAAAATTGGTCCGTTTTTGTAAGAAATAGAGTGCAGGAGATCAGAAAACTGAGTGATCCTTCATCATGGAGACATATAACGGGGGAGAAGAATGCTACAGACTTGCCCTCCAGAGGATGCAAAGCAAAGCATTTAGTCTCATCAAAATGGTGGGAGGGTCCACAATGGATGAAAGACGTTTCTGAATTTCGAGCAATGATGGATTTCTCCAATCGCGATTGGAATGAGGAAGAAATTGAAAAGGAAAAACCTAGGAAAACTTGTATACTGACAAATACTGAAGCTATTGTTGATGAAGACTGGTACTATAGATACTTTTCTAGTTATGACAGAATTATTCGTCTTGTTGCATGGATCCTTCGTTTCAAGCACAACTGCAAGAATTTAAATTGGAGGAAGCATGGTGAATTGACAGCCTCAGAAATTCATGAAGCAGAAATGAAGGTTTTACTTCTAATTCAGAATGAGTCTTTTCCTCAAGAAGACGAAAAGAGATTGAAAACTTTGCAAACGTTTAAAGACGAGCTTGGTGTCATTCGTCTGAAGACGAAAATTATTTATCGAAAGGATAGTGAAGATTTTCTTAAACCTATTGTTCTTCCATCAAAACATGAAGTGGTCAAACGGCTAATTTATAAAGCACATGTTGAGAAGTGCCATGCTGGTGTCCAGATACTATTAAATATACTTCGAGAAAAGTATTGGATCCTAAACGGCAGAAAGGCGGTGAAAAATGTTGTAGCCAGCTGCACTGCATGCAAAAGATTTCGGCCAAAGAACTTAGAAGTAAGCAGTCCTCCACTTCCAGAAAACAGAATTAAAGATGCTGCAGTTTTCCTGATAATTGGTCTTGATATGGTTGGGCCATTATTTCTCAAGAATAACAAGAAAAGCTGGGTTTTAATTTTCACTTGCGCAGTATACAGAGCGGTCCATTTGGAGCTTGTTACTGCTGCTTCAACAGGTGCGTTCTTAATGGCTTTTAGAAGATTTACAGCTCGCAGAGGAAGATGCTCTACTGTATACTGTGACAATGGTTCAAATTTTGTAGGAGCAGCTAGAGTCCTGCATCGGGTCGGGTTGATTGATCTTTTTTTCGTGCGGGTCGGGTTCGGGTCGGGTTGACTGAATTTTTTTTTCTTGCGGGTCGGGGTCGGGTTCGGGTCGGGTTTGGTTTTCAACAAGTCGGGTCGACTTGAGAACACCTTTCAAAATATTTTTTACAATTGTAAACAGAAATTTATAGGCATGTTTACAACTATGTAACTAATTTAAACATTCTGCACATACTAGACATGTATCGGTTGGTTGGTTGGTTGGAGGATTTAAGGCCGATTGACTCCAGATGTGTCCTAGGTCTATAGGGGATTGCCCTTCTCTTGAGTCTTTCCAAGGGGTCCTAGCCCGTATTTACGCGCGTTTCGGAGGAAACCACGGAAAACTCCGAACGGCTAGGTCGATGAGCGCGACCTGGAATCGAAACCGACACCTCACATCTACCAACTTCGAGCGCAGAACCGCTCAGCCGCTGGTGGGCAGACATGTACCGGAGATCCCTATTCGTATCCGCGGATATCCGCCAGAAAAGTAGATCCGTATTTGTATCTGGATCTGTTTTCTTTTCTTCAACGGAACTAATATGTATCTTTTGCAGGAATTGTATGAAAATTAGAAAAGTATTATAAATCTTTCTCGACTGTTGTTAATATATAAATTAAAGAAATACAAATACAGTACAACCTCGCATTTGCATTCTGAAAATTGAAAAAATTTCGCAGTTTACAAGTTTTTTCTTTTTTTTTTTTTTTTTACTTTCTTCTATATTTAGTAGAAGAAAGTATTAGATTCTATCAACTTTTGGTGTCACCCCCTCGTCGGGTGGCACTGCTATACAGCGATTTCTGAAATTTCAGGGAAGGCTATATCTCAGGTTTTGTTGCGTATAATCCAACAAAACTTGATATGTGAGAAATCCAATATGAGATATTATGCTGATTCAATTTGAATGCCTATCAGCCAACAGGTGGCGCTGCTACACAGCGATTTCCGCAATTTAAGGAAAGCTATATCTCAAGGAAAGCTATATCTTAAGGAAAGCTATATCTCAATAACTACTGCACATAATTTCATATAAATTTGTATGTAGGTGCCATCTGTATATATATATAAATTACGTGTCACGATGTTTGTCCGGGGTAAACTCCTAAACTAAAGAACCGATTTTAATGAAATTTTGCACACTGTGTGCAGTTTGGTCCAACTTGAGAGATAGGATAGTTTTTATTTCAATTTATTGTCACAATATTTTTTTATTGCAATTATTTGTTAATTATAGACCTTTATTAAAGTTGCTCCAAAATATCTGTGAGTTCCATTAATTTAATTGTTGCCAAAAAAAAAAAAAAAATACGAGTTCATTTTCTTTCGACATAAAAATAAATACATTTAATCAAACGTGAACGTTAAAAAATTATAAAAAGTTAAATTATGCATCTCACGAAAATTGACGTCATAATCAATTTAAAGATTTTATACACATTGATAAAGTGCTAATCCAGTTCTATCATAGATATAGTAATATATATAGATCTCTCATCCCCATGTTATCGTACAAAGATTTTTGATGAAGAAAAAAAAAAATAAATAAATGAAAGCTTTGGAAACAGCCATTAAGTGGTATTGAAAAAAAAAAAAAAAAAGAAAGAAAGAAATATGAATTTGAAACTGTATCTGAAGTCTTCCATTCCCCTTTAGCAAATAAATTATTCATAAATTTTATTTGCTAAAATATTAGTATGTATTCCCGTGTGTATTCACTCAGGGAAAGACGGCCATATTGTGGTAAAAACGTCGTCTTTTCCCAAATGAAAAGGAATAACTTTTTTCTCCCCAATGATCACTCTATTCTATATCTATGCTATACTATATCTATGAGTTCTATACGCAAGCGAAGTGTGACTCACTGACCGTCTGTGCAGCCAAGGAAAGATTTCCTATGTTAATTGCCCACTGGATTTTTTGTAAGAAATTATTAAAAATCGAGGAAATTTATTTCCCGATTTTAATCCTTATATTTGGGTATAGATATGTATTAGTTATCGCGGGTGTTAGATTGAATTATTTTGCTGTCAAATTGACAAAATTTTAATTTTAAATTTCAAAACTCTGTCGCCCTTGGCTTTTATTATTATTATTATTATTATTTGGCGATCAAAAGCGTAACACGAAAATATACATGCCAGATGTATGCATTGTACGAAATGTAATATGTATTATTCATTGTACGTATGTATGACATGTAATATGTATTGTACGAAATATTGTTTCATATTATTCATTACTCTTTTAATATAAGTTGTTAAAATAACCATGATTTTTGAAAGGAATTAAATATTTTCGCCAGATAATTTGGCGATATTCTTTTTTTTTCGCCAAGGATGACAGAAATGAAATCTATTCCGCTGCAAAATATTAGTATCTTACATCAGATATTTTATTTAGACATTTGAAAACAAATTTGACTTCAAACTATGATAGAATATTTATCATTTTCCTTTTAATTAGTATATTATTAGTATATTGAAATTTAAAAGCATGGTATGTAAAAAGTTTTTTTTTTTTTTTTTTAAATCTTATAATTATTCTTATCTTAATCCTCAATGTTTCCCATCTTTATTAACTTGAATTTACTATTAAAATTTTAACATACTCAAAAACTTCTCATCACTTCGTTAAAATACACTAAACTTTTCCAAAACCTTTTTCTATTTAAAATGATACATGTATTTACTTTAAATGTCCAATATTTCATAAGATTTCCAATTTTAAAGTTTTAAAATATTTATCAAATTTACTTATTTTTCTGGTTTAGCCTTATTGTTTTCCTTTTTATAACTACAGCTGTTGCCCTCTTTAAAATATTTAAAATGATGAGGTCATTTTATAGTAAAATTATCCATTATAGCATATATTATATTTCACTCCTCCATAAAAATTGATTTTAAAATCGTCTGTTTCTTTTATACTTTTATTTTAATAGAATTTTAATAGAATTTAAATTTATATATTAGTCATTTTAGCAATTTTATCCAAAGTAGCATTAGAAATAATATATATCACTTCTCCATTAAAATTTATAGGACCCTACAATAAAATTAATTTGTGCTTAATATCAACACTACGAAAATTTTTATCAATCGCTTCCAAATTTTGACATAAGTTTCAAATCTCAACCCTGTGGGTTTTTACATCGGTTACAACGTTTTCGTCTTTATTCGTAAATAATAATTTGACTGTACTAAATAGTTTACAGCCGTATAATTCAACGTATAACTTAGTCACAGCAACGCGTGGCCGGGTCTGCTAGTTTAATATATATTAGTGCCTGTCAACTTTTGGTGTAAACCGCTCAACAGGTGGCGCTGCTACACAGCGATTTCTACAATTACAAGGAAAGCTATATCTCATGTTCTATTTTGTATCATCAAACAAGACTTAATATGTGAGAAGGCGAGATTATGAGACATTATGCTGACTCAGTTTGAATGCTTGTCGGCCAATAGGTGGCGTTGTTATACTGCAAATATCATCGATAACAGGATGGCTGTATCTCAACTTCTATGCCATATAACTGTACGAACTATGATAAGTGAGATGATCATTATAAAAACGCATTGTTTACGAAGTTATTTATAGACGATAAAACTGTCTCTCTTTGGATATTTAGTGTTAGATTTCACTAAGATGAAAATTATTTGCATTCATCACGTTAAACTTTTTAATAATAGTTTTAATAAATTATTCGCACTTAGTGAATTTGACAGAAAAATATAGAAGAATGTCTTGTGGTGACCACAACATACTAGTTTTTTTTTTTTTAATTTACCAACTGTGTGACAATGAAAATTTATTTTATTTTATATCATGTTATATAATTTTACCTTGTTTTGCATGATTTTTAGATGAATAAGTAATGTTGATTTATTTTTCGGGTTTCGGGTCGGGTTCGGGTTAGATAAGTCGGGTTTCGGGTCGGGTTCGGGTCGCAAAAATTTCTCTGTTGCGGGTTCGGGTCGGTTTTTGGGTTGATGATATTTTTTTTGTCGGGTTTCGGGTTGATGAAATTTTTTTGTCGGGTTCGGGTCGGGTTTCGGGTTGATTTAAAATTCATCTGTCGGGTTCGGGTCGGCTAAAACCCGACCCGCTCAGGACTCTAGGAGCAGCCAACTATTTCAAGAAACTAGACTGGGAACGCATACGAAAACATGGAGCTGTCAACTCTATTGATTGGAAGTTCAATCCCCCAACTGCTGCTTGGTGGGGCGGTTGGTGGGAGAGATTAATTCGAATTTTAAAAGATCTCTTGAAAAGAGTATTAGGGATGGCACGTCTCGATTACGAAGAAATTATGACGGTTTTAGCTGAGTGTGAGAGGGTAGTCAACTCAAGACCTCTTACTTACATCTGTGAAGAGGAAGCTGTAAGACCAATTTCGCCATCGATGTTCATCCAAGATATGCATGAATGCAGTCTTCCTGATTTGGATGCTGTTGAGCAAAATTTTTTGTGTAAAAGGCTCAAATACAGACAAACCATTCTCAAAGATTTACGAAGCCGTTTTAGATCTGAATATCTTGGTGCTCTTATTCTACGTAAAAGTAAAAGCAAAAAGTCAGCCAAACATACCGTTACTGTTGGCGAAATTGTTATGGTGGGAGCCGATAATAAAAAGAGAATCTACTGGCCTTTAGGTCGTATCACTGAGGTTATACCAGGTAAAGACGGACAAGTACGACTTGTTAAAGTGCAAACTTCCCAAAAGGTGCTCTTACGCCCGATTCAAAGAGTTTATACCCTAGAGATAACATCTTCTGAAGATCTTCCCACACCGATGACTCTCAGTAAAGTTAAAGAATCAGATAACATCTCCAAAGTTTCAGACAGTACTACTAGTGAGCAAATGAAGTTTAGTAGAGTTGGCAGAAGAATTAAAGTGCCGGAAAGACTGAACTTGTAGATTATATTAGATATTGTTGATCATTCTACTATTTGTTTTACTTTTTCATTTTTATATATTTTTTAAAGTAATGTTGCCATCTTTGTACCCGAGTTGCTTTGACTAATAGTTTTTATGTTTTGATTACTATTTATAATCAAAAGGTGGGAGGATGTTGAAAATGTATTATTATGTCTATTATTTATTTTATGAATATTATTATTATTGGATGGCAACGTTGGTTAAAAAAAATATTATACTTGATCTCGTTTTATCGAGAGCTCGTGTGTATTAAAATTTTTAGAATAAGTAATTTTCTGTTTTAGAGCAGTAGGTTTTTCCATTGGGAATAAAGTTTTTTGTATTTTTTAAATGATTTCTTTTTGTAAATAATATTCAACGTAGCTGTGTTCTTTTTTACTGATATTTGAATTTTTAGAAGAAACGCAGTACGTGTTATTCAATTGAGTAGCCGCTTTGAAGATAAAAGTGTGAATATTTAATTTACTGGCGTCCGTAGATAACACTAGTTTTTAGAAAGCAGAAGGAAACGGTGATTTTCCTTAGGTAGCTTTATCAATATGCGCAAAATATTTTAGCATCTTAGCCTCTGAGAAATAAAACATTTCAGGTATAAAATAGATAAATCTTTCTCCTAAAGGCACTGGGGAATCGGGAAAGATCGAGTCCTGACAGAAGATTTTTATCATTCGTCCATTTAACAATAATGAGTGAATATAGAAAATAAATAGTTAGCAAAATTAATTATTTTGACATACAGTCGGCTGCAAAATTATTCGAGCACTAGCAATAATCCTTGCCAAAAAAAAGTACACTTAATACAGCTTTGTTAAATAAATCCTTGTCGAGTCATGTTCTTAATCAGTCTAAGAACATGATTCGACAAGGATTTACTTAGCAAAACAGTCTTAAGTGTACTTTTTAAATATAGGAATTATTGGCTAGTGCTCGAATAATTTTGCAGCCGACTGTATTCAAGAATAAATATGATTTGGCTTATTGGTCAAGGTTATGATGGAACATCCGCTATGAAAAGGCAATTTAAAGAAGTTCAAGACCATATAAAGATGGAAGCTTCTAATGAACTTTACGTACATTGCAGCTTACACTCATCAAACGTAACAACTGCATGTGCATTACCATTTTTTTAGAAACTATATTGAAATAAATAGCAAAACTCAAGAATTTTTAAAACCCAGAAACAGCAGATTCTGTTAAATAACTATAATGAATGAGAATTCTTCCAAGTTGAAGCAGATTTATCTCGAAAATTATTTCAAAAGCCCGATGCAGTTAAACTTTATTTAACATATTTTTTCTGCGTTGGGAAAAATTGCTAATGCAAAATACGACGAAAATTCAGTGTCACGTGTCTGTTTCTTATGTGCAATGATGTGCAAAAATGCGCTCCTCAATTTAGCTCAAACGTTTTTGTATTTTGAAAAAAATTTCGTTCTTTTGTTTGTTTGTTTTTACTGTGAGCGTAAATAGAACAAAATTCTTCTTCTTTTTAGGAATTTTAGCGGGAAAAAACAACTGAAACTCATGTTCATTTGATTTCTTTCTGTAAATAGTTTTTGTTTTCAAAAATACATTGTCCTTTTTATAAACGTTAAGATGTAAAATGTGTGAGGCGAGATATAAAAGGTGTGTGCTGAGTATGTTGAGGGCACTAACAAGGGAAGTATGAATGAGTAAAATTCCGATGTAAACCAAATCGAGCTTAAATTAAAGAGCATGGCCGAAAACATAGGATAGCGTTCAAATTTGCTGCAACAACTCCCCAGGAGGCAAGAAATGGCCCTTAAACTTTTAGATGCTTTTTATGAAAATCGAAAAAAGAAGACTCCAGATCGCAGAAGCGTGGTGCTGTGGCAAGGTCTTGGATTCGTGTTCGAGCCCCGACGGAACACTTACCATTTTTTTTTCCTCAAATATGCATATACAGGTATATTATATGCATACTTTTTTTTTTATATATATACTAGGGGGCTCTGCCCCCTGCTCGCTCCGCTCACCAACCCCCAAGGAAGGGGGTTGGTGAGGCTGCCCCCTCACCCCGACTTGCTTCTCTCATTAACCCCTGCTGGATTCTACCCGACTATTCTCAACTTTGCCTTTCATTGAATTGGAATATTAATAATACATAATACAAGAGAAAAGTTTAACAATATTATAGAAATCCACCATATTTGGTATCACATTGAAATATACAATGTTTAATATTATATCGTTCCTAGTATGTGAAAAATCTGTCTTAACGTTCGACAGTTTAATAACAATTTGCCATTATTTTGAGAGAAAACATATGTTAGACAGCTAGACACACAAAATAAACAACGATAGCACTAACTGTTCAGAACAGAGAGAAATTCTTAACATCTAAATGATTTAGCGTTACAGCTTTAGTATACGATCCACTTGTTAAATTTTTGTCACTGTTTGACGATGAATTTTTCGGGTATTATTGCTTGATTAAAGAAATTATGAACTTATTTTTTCTAATGCCTATATTTTTTATTATTGAATTTTTTTAGTTAATTTAGGGCAATGTGTAACACTCTGCATTTATTTCCAATGTACAGCAAGGTTTAAAATGATACTTACAACAGTAAAGATGCAACTTTTTAAAGTGCATTTTTCCTAGAATATGATTTAGTCGGATCCATTGAAAATAAATATCTTATGTGATTATTGGAATTATTTTAAACATTTCATTAGTAGTTGTACGACAGGACAATTTTTTTCAGATAGCGAATTTGCATTGACGCCATGAATTTGCCAAGATGCCCGTTAATATCTGATTTTACCACTTCTTAAACTATATTAAATACTAAGTTAAATCGGTAAAAAAAAAAAAAATAATAATAATAATAATAATAATAATAATCACATTTTTCGAAACCTACTGATAATTGAAAAATTCATCCTTGATTATATTCTAATAACAAATTGCCGGTTTGGAGTATTCGAGATAGACCATCATCATTCATAAATTGGATATTTGTTGACAATTTGAATAAATATTCATGGTGGCTCCTGAATACATGTTGGCGATATCTTCTGAATAATTATTATTGTTGGCGATATCTACTGGAATATATTGATCATGACATCTTAATAGTTGTTGGCGATATCTCCCGAACTTGTGTTAATGATGGCTTCTGAATGTTTGTTGGCTACATCTTCTGGATATGTACTGATTACACCTTGATTTTTTTACATATATATTATATAATATTGAATTTAGAAAATAAAAAATGCGTGTGGAGAATGAAATATAATGATATTGGATAATTTAATTTATAGAGACATGAATGGTACAGGAAAAACTACTTCAGCCATTTTCTTTCTAATAATACGGATAATATTTTACCTGGAGATATTTTGTACATTTAGACCAAATAAAAAATGTTCTTCTTTTTTTCTCACTTGAATTAAGTTTAAAAAAAAATTGAAAAACAAATCCTTCCGGCTTATTCGGAAGGGTAGGTTGATTTCTTTTTCCTTATCCAGTAGCCGTCATTTTGTTTCAAAATGACGGCTACAAATTATTAATGCACTTGGTAGAAATATTGATGTAAGCTATGCACATATTGAGTTTTAAGAAAATCGGTTCATAAATACATTTTTATGTGAATTTAAAATTTTCAAGTGGCCGGCGCTTGGAAAAAAAATGGTGGGTTAATTTGACAAATATATGAAATGTATTTTTGAGATAAGTCTACTGTACACATATAGTTCGAATTAATTCAAAATCTCAAAAGTCATTGTGTTGAAAAATTAAGTGGCTGCCACTTCGATCAAAATGGCAGAGAAAGTTGCTCATCTAAGATATCGTTGCAAATTTGAAAATAATTTTTTTTTGGTAGAAATTCTTTCAAAGAGGCTTAGTAAGTTGCTAAAATGTTAGTTTTCTGCATTTCTAGTTTGTTTTAGAATTAAAATAGCCTAACATTTCCTTAAAAACGCATTAAAAAAGATCCAGTAACGCAGGTAATGGATTTGGCGCCAAATTTGGCGACTTTTCCCCTATGGCGACTTTTTTGGCGATTTTTGGCGAGAAAATACTTATTATCGATATACCAAAGATGGACGCAATAACGTGATTGGTTCACGAGTTCCGTGAATTTTCTAAATTTTTGTTGTTTGAATGATAAATCCATTTTTCAACTTTGATTTGAATTGATTAAGTATTTCTAAAGTTCCAGCAAACACATCGAAGATATTTGAAACATAGGTTACTGTCCAACTGTGGTTTAAATCAGTGCCGTGTTTCAAAAGTTATTATTATGGCAAATTTTCAAGTGGCAGTCTAAGTGGCTGCGACTTGGAAAACAAAATAGCAAAACAACTTGACCATCGAAATCATCCAGTATAATAATCATCCAGTACGATAAGTTCATTGTCCAGTTCTAGTTTAAATTAAATCAGTATTTCAAAAGTTATCGTCATAAGAAATTTTCAGGTGGCACCACTTGTAAAAAAAAGTGGAGTGAGATGCCCAGCGAACTTATCTGAGATATTTGAATGATAAATCCACTACTCAAATTTGATGCGAATTGATTCTGTATTACTAAAGTTACCATAATGACAAATTTTCAAGTGGCCGCCACTTGGAAATAAAATTGCGGATCAAGTCCCCAAGTGAACTTATCCTAGATATTTGAACCAAAAGTTCACTATCCAGCTTTTGTTTGAATCAGTTTAGTATTTTAAAAGTTATCGTGATGACATATTTTCAAGTGGCAGTGTGATTTCAAGTGGCTGGAACTTACACACAAGATGTCGGGACAAGTTGCCTAGTGAAAACATTCAAGATAATTATATAATAACATAACTGTGAAAATTTGGTTCGATTTGAAGTATTATTTCAAAAATTATCGTGATTTTAAATTTTCAAGTGGGAGTCTGATTTCAAGTGACCCAGATTAACTTAAGATATCTGCCACTTTATTAAAAATGGCGGATATAGTTTATTAATAAACTTCATTGAGATCCTTATGTGGTCTGTATTTTCATCAAAATTCAAACAATTTCGTAATACGCTTTTTACAATTTAAATTTAAAATTTTCAAGTGGTCTCCACTTGAAAACAAAATGGCGGAGCAACTTGGTGAACAAACTCATATAAGATATTTATAAGATAAGTTAAAACACTGTTCAAATTTGGTTCCATTTGGAGTATTATTTCAGAAGTTATCATGGTTTTAAATTTTCAAGTGGTGGCCTGATTTCAAGTGGTCCCGCTTAACTTAAGGTATCCGCCACTTTATTAAAAATGGCGGATAAAGTTCATTAATAAAATTATTTGAGACACTTGTGTAATCTATGCATACATCAAAATTTTAAATATTCGGAATACGCTTTTTACAATTTGAATTTGAAATTTTCAAGTGATCTCCACTTGAAAACAAAATGGCGGAGCAATTTGGTTAACAAATTCATTTAAGTTATTTATAAGATAAGTTAAGACACTGTCCAAATTTGGTTCAATTTGGAGTATTATTTCAGAAGTTATTGTGATTTTAAATTTTCAAGTGGTAGCGTGATTTCAAGTGGCCCCGCTTAACTTAACATATCTACCACTTTATTAAAAATGACGGATTAATTTCATTAATAATTATCATTAAGACCCTTATGTGGTCTATATTTACACCAAATTTCAAACAAATTCGGAATACGCTTTTTACAATTTGAATTTGAAATTTTCAAGTGATCTCCACTTGAAAACAAAATGGCGGAGCAATTTGGTTAACAAATTCATTTAAGTTATTTATAAGATAAGTTAAGACACTGTCCAAATTTGGTTCAATTTGGAGTATTATTTCAGAAGTTATTGTGATTTTAAATTTTCAAGTGGTAGCGTGATTTCAAGTGGCCCCGCTTAACTTAACATATCTACCACTTTATTAAAAATGACGGATTAATTTCATTAATAATTATCATTAAGACCCTTATGTGGTCTATATTTACACCAAATTTCAAACAAATTTGGAATACGCTTTTTACAATTTGAATTTGAAATTTTCAAGTGGTCTCCACTTGAAAACAAAATGGCGGAGCAATTTGGTTAACAAATTCATTTAAGTTATTTATAAGATAAGTTAAGACACTGTCCAAATTTGGTTCAATTAGGAGTAATATTTCAGAAGTTATTGTGATTTTAAATTTTCAAGTGGTAGCGTGATTTCAAGTGGCCCCGCTTAACTTAACATATCTACCACTTTATTAAAAATGACGGATTAATTTCATTAATAATTATCATTAAGACCCTTATGTGGTCTATATTTACACCAAATTTCAAACAAATTTGGAATACGCTTTTTACAATTTGAATTTGAAATTTTCAAGTGGTCTCCACTTGAAAACAAAATGGCGGAGCAACTTGGTTAATAAACTCATCTAAGTTATTTATAAGATAAGTTAAGACACTGTCCAAATTTGGTTCAATTTGGAGTATTATTTCAGAAGTTATTATGATTTTAAACTTTCAAGTGGTATTGTGATTTCAAGTGGCCCCGCTTAACTTAACATATCTACCACTTTATTAAATATGAAGGATAAATTTCATTAATAAACATCATTGAGACCCTTATGTGGTGTATATTTACGCCAAATTTCAAACAAATTCGGAATACGCTTTTTACATTTTGAATTTGAAATTTTCAAGTGGTCTCCACTTGAAAACAAAATGGCTGAGTAACTTGGTTAATAAACTCATCTAAGATATTTATAAGATAAGTTAAGACACTGTCTAAATTTGGTTCGATTTGGAGTATTATTTCGGAAGTTATAGGGATTTTAAATTTTCAAGTGGTAGCCTGATTTCAAGTGGTCCCACTTAACTTAAAATATCTGCCACTTTATTAAAAATTGTGGATAAACTTCATTAATAAACTTCATTGAGACCCTTATGTGGCCTGTATTTACATGAAAATTCAAGCAAATCTTGCTCTATATATGCTTTTTAGAATGTCGGTTTGAAATTTTCAAGTGGCTGCCACTTAAAAATAAAAAGTCACAGCAACTGGGTTAACGAGCTCGTCCAAGATATTTATATGATTAGTTCACTGTTCAAATTTGGTTCGATTTCGAGTATTATTTCGGGAGTTATCGTGATGACAAAATTTTCATTATATATATATATATATATAGATAGATAGATAGATAGATAGATAGATAGATAGATAGATAAATAAACGAAGTGATTGCAATCATCGAGCTTTAATTTAGGTAGAGAGCGAAATGGCAACCCCTTTGCGTGCCCAACATCATCGAGAAGTGTCACGTGACAATAACTTTGAGATTATTCTTTTCTCCTGTGCGCGTGAACTACTACGGAATCATAGAGGTATTGCGCCCGCGTGGTTTGTGATCTTTCCTCGTTGTGCGTAAGCGCATAGCGTCAAGCCACAGTGGGCGCCAAGCGTGAATTCTCGCCAAACTCACTTAGCTCCATAGAGGTCTGCTGCTACAAAGAGACGCTAGAAATAATAATAATAAATACATAACTCTTATAATATATTTGTCAAATAATATCTAATGATGTAAATAATCTTTGGTATTTACAACCTAAAAAAATGTTTTTTATGGGAAAAAAACTATTGCCAAGAAAGCGATAAGTAGCGAAAAAAGTTAGTTCAACGAAATAACATGTTGGACACGTTTTCTTCCGTAGAAAAGAATAGGGATTCGCCCTCTACTAGTATATCTGCTCGATGATTGCAATAGGTCGATTTCTAAAGAAATTAACCCAAAAAAAATTGTGCTAAAGCAATGGTACAGTTTAACCTCTTGGCGAAATTTTAAATTTGGCACCGAAGTAGCTTAGACTTTTCTCGCAAAAATCTTGACATGAATAACTGAGTTGCCAACGCTGCTAAAGCATAAAGCGCCTCCAAAAGCTGATCGTATGCTTTTAATTAAATTATTTTTCATGCGGAAAAAGAAAGAACTTTTACTTATATAGTCGTTATTGTGATAAATTTTCGTTTATACGTTGCGCTTATAAATTGAAAAATGCTTATGTTTTGATCATTTTTTTATTTCTAATCATAGGCATTATTAACTTGACACTAAATTTGTAAATTTAAGCATATGTATATGTATATATATTCCGTAAAGAGATAATTTTACCTTA
Organism: Salticus scenicus; assembly: GCA_963930645.1. Classification (NCBI taxonomy): domain Eukaryota; kingdom Metazoa; phylum Arthropoda; class Arachnida; order Araneae; family Salticidae; genus Salticus; species Salticus scenicus. The sequence goes on along the minus strand of OZ005650.1, from coordinate 139,734,587 downwards.
TATTCCTTAATAATACCTTTGTGTAGTGTAGAGTATATTTATTTTTAAATTCATAATTAAATTTCATAATTATTTTCTCTAAAATTATTCATTTATTTTAATATTTTGTTTTATTTCTTTTATATATATTAATATATATATATATATATATAAAAAAAAAAAAAAGAGCAGTCGCCTGGGCTCGATCTCACGACCTTTCGCACTGGAATTGAATATTCTAACCACTGTCCCACAACGCCTTGCTAATAAAGTCTCTTTCGTAGGCTTTTACAGAAACAACTAAAACTTTTAGGATCGTTTTCTCGCTCCATGGAGGGTTGTTGCAGCAAATTTGTACGCTTCCGTATGTTTTCGACCATGCTCTTTAATTTAGTCTCGGTTTTGTTTTAATCGGAATTTTACTCATTCATACTTCCCTTGTAAGCATTAAGATTTACTTAAACAAAGTTAAAAATTTTGTCCGGACCTGTCTCCTTTCAGCTTTTAAATGGATTCCAGGTATAACAGATCCTTTATTTTTCTACTGTAAATTGAGCATTTTCGGATCTAGTCAAGAATAAGCGACGGTCTCCAAATGAGCGATTATGGTGATGAGTGATTCTCATCAAATAGCATACGAGGAAAACAATGCGATGTCCTGTTGACATCGTTCAAATCTGAAATTCCGCCAAGGCCGTCGCTTATTCTTGACTAGACTACAACGCCTAGAATATACAGTGTGGCAAGTGCTTATGATCGAATGTTTAAAATACTGCTAAAAATAGAATAATAAATAAACTTCCCAGATGGCGCTGCGATCAAATTTTTTTCTCAAATCAGAGATAATTGACTTTTCTCAGTTTCGTCTGGTCAATCACGTGATCTAAGCACATAATTAACCAATAGGGAGTTTTTCAAGCAATAAACTCGATCGTACTGACCTCTGGTGACAGGCTTATTTTTTAAGGCACTGATTTGCTGGCCGCTTTCCACACTATGTACAGTCGGCTGCAAAATTATTCGAGCACTAGCAATAATCCTTGCCAAAAAAAGTACACTTAATACAGCTTTGTTAAATAAATCCTTGTCGAGTCATGTTCTTAATCAGTCTAAGAACAGGATTTGACAAGGATTTACTTAGCAAAACAGTCTTAAGTGTACTTTTTAAATATAGGAATTATTGGCTAGTGCTCGAATAATTTTGCAGCCGACTGTATTCTAGGCTCTGTAACTAGACTCATATTTTTAAAACATGTTGTTCCTCCCTTATTAATGAGCCGCGGCAGCACTGTCGGTAGAGAGCCGGCTTCGTAATTGGAAGGTTACGGGTTCGGTACTCGAGCCGGCCAAAGACCGTCGTGTGCACTAATGGTGGCTGGTGCACGTAAAATCTGTCGTGGCCGCAATGTCATCCATGTTCCCATCAAAAATTATACCTCCTGGGGGTCACCGAAACGGGAGAGGAGGATCCTCCCTTCTGTGGAGGATCAAAATTGTGATGGCATGTCTCCGGACCACCTCTAGAGGTGTGTCCCAGACCGTCGCCAATTGCCCATCTGCGCAGCACTAGTGCGACGTAAAACCCAACCATCCATCCTCCCTTATTAAAGCAAACTTTGTGATTATCTATATTGCAACAACAAAAAAAATATTATCAACAGTCACCTTGGCTCGTGACAATTTATGTTACTTTAATGGTAATTACTTATTTTATTTATTTCACATTCATTTATATTTCGATTAATTTTTGGAACTCTCGTGCAACTTTAACTAAATTGTTTTTATATAAGATTATTCAGTTCTTTAAGGTTCTTTGCCTAGTTTTGAGGGCTAATAAAATTTGTTTGTATTTTAAATATTATCATTATTATTACTAGTATATAACCCCGTCAAAAATGACGGAATGTGAAAAATAAATCTTGAAAACAATGTTTAGAACATGAAGATTACCACGTGATCATTTAAATGTATTTTCAATTTTTGTTTATAAATCAAATATGTTTCGATATTTTATAATTTTCGTTCTGAAATTAAAAAAAATTCTACCCGATCAATAAATATGAATGACAATAAAAAAACTGCTCGCTGACAAAAAATATAGGCCCGACAACCACAACAGCAACAACACATCCCAGTGTTCTTTTAAGTGCTCTATTAAAAGTCATCATAATAAGAATAATCTGGTGTGTCACTCACACGACTTTCTCTTACCCTGAAATTTAATACTATAAGTACAGGTTGGAGATTAAAAGGTAAGATAACGAGTACTGTTATGTAAACCTATGTTGAACAATTCAGATTAGGCTTCGGAAGATTTTTATATGATAATCAGTTCTGGCCCCCCTCAGCCCCTCGTTTCATTAATGCACCTACAATTTATACAGAATTTAATTCGGTTATTAAAAAATAATTCTGTTTTTAAAAAATTATTTATTAAAATTATTATTTAAAAGAGTTATCTTGTATGATAATACAGACGATTTCCATATTAGAGAAGTAGTATAACACTAAATATATATTAAAAAAAAAAAAAAAAAATATTCTCAATATTAAAGTAAAAAAATTTTTTTTTTTTTTTTTAATTGAAAAGAATTAATAACTTTATTTTAAATTATCGCAGATCGATGGTTCAACCATTCGTTTTAAACGTATTGTCGAGTTCTTTTGAAAGATACCCATCATGAAAATTTACTCCCCTCGAGGGGGGGCGGCGAGGCTCCTACATACACAAAAAAAAATTTCCCAGTTGACTATCTCAATTACAAAAAATATATATTCATTTTATTTGGTCTAGCGCAGTCTATAGATGTTAAATTCTACTTACCTGCAATTTCCCCCATAGACGTAATGTATTTAAATACTTTTGAATGTCCCTGTACACGAACCATTTGCTTCATCTCAACGAAATCTTACTGTAGCATCCCTATATGATACAAATTTAGAATACCGAGTTTGGAATTTCTGCTACTATTTGTTCTTGAGTAAGCTGATAACAGACACACAGACAGACAGACACACACACACACAGAGACCATTCGCTAAAAACATGATTTTCGTATTCAGGGAACCTCAGAACATGTAAGTATAACAAAAAAACACGTTTGAAAATTTGACCCTAAAACAATACTTTCTCGACCCTATGGGTAAGAGAAAATAAAAAACTATACACTTCATTTTACCAAAATACTTTTTTTTAAGACTATCGAAGATCCTGTTTTCAAATACGCAAGCGAAGTGTGACGTCACTGACCTTCCGTGGATGCAAGAAAAAGATTCCCTATGTTAATCGTCCATTGGATGTTTTGTAAAAAATTATTAGAAATCGAGAAAAATTAATTCCCGATTTTAATACCTGTATTTGGGTATAGATATGCTATCGTATCCATGAGTTAGATTGAGTTATTTTGCTGTCAAATTAACAAAATTTTAAGTTTCAAAACTGTGTCATCTTTGGCGTTTTTTGTATTTGGCGATTAAAAACATAATACGAAAATATACATGACAGATGATTATTTTCGTAATATGTATTGTACGAAATATTGTTTCATATAATTCATCGCTCTCTTAATATAAATTGTTAAAATAACCATGATTTTTGAAAGGAATTAAATATGTTCGCCAAAATAATTTGGCGATATTTTTTTTTTCCGCCAAGGATGACAGATATATTAAATCTGTTCCGCTGCAACATATGAGTATCTTATATCAGACACTTTATTTAGACATTTGAAAACAAATTTGACTTCAAATTATGATAGAATATTTATCATTTTCCTTTTAATTAGTATATTAGTTGGATATTTATTGTGTAAATATCATCCTTTGAAATGAAATGTTTATGTTTTGAATCGAATATGGAAGTTTGGCATTTTTTTTATAGAGTTTTGAAATTTAAAATTTAAATTTTATCAAATTTACAGCAAAAACAACTTAATCTAACGCATGCAGACGATAACTAATACATATCTATACCGAAATATGGGGATTAAAATCGGGAAATAATTTGCCTCAATTTTTAATAATATTTTACAAAAAATCCAATGGGCGATTAACATAGGAAATCTTTTTTTTGCATCCACTGACGGCCAGTGACGTCATCACTTTGCTTGCGTATTTTCTAATTAACTATCCAATAATTAGACACTCCATGCTAACCCAAATTTACCTCTACTCGATACTTACAACCAGCCATCTCACCCGCAACATCGCCAAAATATCCGGGATCCAGCTAGGGACTTTCTCATTCTCAACCGAACATTTCATCTTGATTCGACATTATCACCTTAGACTACTCTACTTTCAATACTCATTTCAACTGGTGACCTTTACTTGCCGAACCAAACATTCTATCCCAACTATAAATTTACACTAATTTCAAAACTAAAATCAACTGGCGTCATTTACGTACTGAACTCGACGCCAATCATACCTTACAATGTAAACAAACAATGAAGCTTAATAAAAATATTTAAAGACTTTAATAGGGCAGTTCCTTGTTTGTAAACAAACATCTCAACTTTTATGAGTGGTTGGCAAAAAGGCTTGGGAAAATCATAGCGATGGCGATTACTTGATTACACGGAGTAATATTAATAGGAGTTGAAGGTCCAATGGGAGAAAGCTACGAAACTGTGATCTAAATTTTTGGTAAATATTGAGGGCGCCACTTGTCATTCCTCCCTACCTCGGCGCGGATATACTGTTGTTTTCAATAGAATTTTGCTGGAGTACATTTAAAATTTTTTATTTTAAGCAATTAAATTTCTTTGTAAGTTCTTAAAACTGCATAATTCAGATGTATCAAATAAATGCTTCATTCCTAGTTGTAAAACAGGCTATGATAGTGATAAGAAAAGAAAAAAAAAGGCCGTAGGAGAAAAATAAAGTCCGAGTTCATGTTTTCTGCACCTAAAGTAAGTTTATTTTTTTTCTTTACAAAATGTCATCCATTCTTCTTCCTCCCAATTGTCTAATTTAGCTAGCTTCGGTTCATAAGAATCGTCATTTTTTAAAAGCTTTCTTTCAAAGTAAAATTAGTATAAAATGGCTCTTAAAAAAACATGTTGGTTAGAATACTCTATTTAATGAAAATTGCTTTCAATCGAAATTTTTTCAGCTTGATATTATTTTTAAAAAAATAATTAAAACGAGACATTTCCCCATTGAATATCATTGCGGAAGCTGGACAGAAGGAAGGATTGCACGCTGGCGCCATCTGTAAACATTAGAAAACAACATCACAAAATTTCAGCGTTACCTTCTTCTCCTGTCTTATTACTCCGTGCTTGATTACTACCAACGGAAAATCAATGGTGGGCGGGAAGCGGGAAAGTCGAGCGCGCTTTTTTGCCAACCACATGACGTCACGAGGAAATGCTCTATATGCTTTTAGAAATATTTTAAGAGTTTTAAGGCTTTAATATGTTTTAGAAATACTTTAAGCGTTTTTTTTTTTTTTTTGTTTCGTAGAAACAGTCAAAGAGTCGTTCATTCGGAATCCATTTGGAATTTGTATTTTTCGAATGGCAACAGTTTTGGTTTGTTTTTATTTTGCATTCCGTTGCTTACAATCATGAAGTTACATAATTCTATTTATAAATTCATGTTTATAATAGCCAGTGATCCATTATATTTAATTTAGATCTTTAAACATTACAACTGAATAGTTTTTCAAGGTTTTAGTTAAAATAAATAAGAATACGTACGATACAAAACATATTATATGTATGTTTCCGTAAGTTGAACCAGCTCAGTGAGTTGAACAAACGGAAAAAAAAATGGCTGCCAAAAGTTTCTGTTGTGACGCGGTACTAACCGGATTCGTTCATGACAGATGAGGATCATTATATATATTAATTAAATCTTTCGACCTACGTGACAAATTTGGGGGTGGCGCCGGGTAATATTCCTCCAGTGTGGATCCTAGTGAATGAAATAGGCAAAGCCTACGTTTACGGAGAAAACCTCCCGAATTTGGATTTTTTTTTTTTTTTTAACTCGAAAAGGTTCTAAGATGGCAGAAAGCGCCAATCCAACTTTAATAACCCCACCATCAGTGACTTCTACAGTCGGTAACAAAAGTTTCCGAACACTAGCAAAAATTCCTATGTAAAAAAAGTACGCTTCACATGGTTTTGTTAAATAAATCCTTGTCGAATCCTGTAATAGAATTATATTCTCTAAATAATATTTCATTTTTCATGAATTTGTTTTCCAAACTGGAAAATCGCTTTTTAGCTACTTCAAGATTATTTCCCAAGAAATCACGAGAATGTTTCCACAATAACCGCGCTTCATAACGACCGTTCACGAATTTTAAATTTTGTTCAAATTCATCTACAATTTCTAGATTAGTAGAATGTTTTTCATTATTTTCCAAAATTCCAATAGATTCAAGATCCCAAAAGGTCTTTAATTGATTATATATATTTTCGACAGATATTCTCAAGCAATTTACACTCCTTTTATTGGTCATTATCTGCCCTTGAACTGTATGCCCAAATATAGTGTCTGCGACATATAAATCTTTAGTTAAATTTTGGACTATCCCCCTCTGAATTTTCCATAAATAGTCCGAGCCTAACAAAATATTTATCTCATTCCCGAGACGAGACCCGTATCTGCTGGCCTATAGGCTCTTTTTCTCATTAGTTCTAGAATTTCAGGTACCACTGTTTTTACTACAGCGCCTGTTATATTATCTACAACTAGCGCTTCGATCTTTATAAAGTTGCACGGTTGCGCAATACTAATTAATTCCAGCACCACTACATCATAACAAGACTCATAAGGTTGTCTACGGCCAAAGGGATAGACTAACAAATTTAATTTTAATTTTCTCACTTTTTCAATTTTAATTTTCTCACTAAAGACTTTTTCACGAAACATTTTTCGGACCCGCTATCGCAAATTATTCTGGCTAAAACGGTATTATTACCGACCGATACAGATACGACACATGTCTGAAGCAAAGTTGATTTTTGTTTAATTTTTTGTTCAGACATCGTTGATACAATGGTACTAATTTTTTCTTTTTCATGGTTTTCACTCTTACTTAATTTAGGACAAAACAAATGATAATGTGTCGTATTAGAACATTTTGTACAAGGATTTAATTTAGTTCTGCAATCTCCTGATAAATGCGATTTAAAAAAACACTTATAGCAACGTCCTTCTTTCTTTTACCTATAACGTTTTTGCTCATCCGAAAATTTTGTACATGTCAAACCTCCATAGTTAGAAGCTTTGCAAAATATGCAAAATTGCTTCGCGGAACTACTTAAGGCTGCAGCCAAAGGGATGTTTTTCTTTGGAGGAAAATTTTGATTTTTACTTTGATAGCTTTCAGATATTTTACTAGGGGAACTATTTACAAGGCTTGTAGCTTCACGACATCTCAATTCATTTTTAATAAAATTAATTTACTCAGTAACCTTAGTGTCTTTATCCGGATCGCGTTTTCTGTTAAATTCTAACACGAGTTGCTCAGGCAATAATTTTAATAATATTGGTAACAATAAATGACCATAAGAACCCGATGTGACACCGAGAGACTCCAAATTTCGTATACAAATTTCTATATTGTCATAGAGTTGTCTCAAGCCTTTTAAGTTAGATGAAGATTTCACTGCTTCAAGATTCAGTATTTTATTCATATAACAACTTATTACATTTTTGCGTTTTCCATATCTTTCCTTGAGAAGCTTTAAAATAGAAATATAATTTTCTTCATTTAGTTCGAACCCACTAACAATATTATGAGCAGGGCCTGACATGAAAGATTTCAAATACTGAAATTTTTCTATTATCGTATTGTCGTATCTATTATCGTTAAGCTTGTGTTGGAATCAATAGTGTTCGAGAAAGTATTAAAAAAATCAAGAAATTTGCTTGTTTCACCGGTGAATTTGTCCAAAGGTAGCTTTGGCAATTTTACTATCGATGCTTGTCTACTATTAGAGTCAGAATCCGAAAAACCTTCATTTTTGGCACCAGCATCACAAATTTTATTTTCGGTAACAAAATTACACTTCTTAAGACGATTTTTAATTTTAAATTTCAAACTTAAATTTTTTTCAGAATATTCTTCAACAGATTTTATTTCTTTTTCGTATTCTGCCTTTATCATATATTGAATTGTCAACTTCGGAATTTAATTCTTTTAATTCCTTTTCCTTTTCAATTAAAATGTCATGTGTTTCTTTTAACGAATCAATATCCGTATTCTCTATATCAGCAGCAAATAAAGCTTCCGCTTTTGTTACTAATTTTGTAATTAACGTTCTAACTGTTGACCTTTCAGTTTTAATTTTTTCTAACATATTCATGTTTAATCTCAAAATATAAACTCAATAAATTATAATTCAAAATTATTAAACATATTTTCAAAATAGCAAATCAAAATCATTTCTTATACTAGATTTTTTAATTAATCATTCAATATATATATATTTTTTTCAGATAAACATCAATAACAAATTATTTCTTTATTAATTTAATTTTTCATTCAAATAATGTCAATTTCTTAATAACAATATTTATTTAAATCAATATAACCTTTTTTTCAATATATTTTCATGAATATATTTTTCAACAATTTCAAGATTTATTTTATTTATTTCCTACAAGTATTTTCAAATTCTTATTTTTCAGGTATTCAAGAAAATTTTTAGTATAATTCGAAATATATATTTTCAAACAATTACTTTTTTATTTCAAGAACTAAAGGAATATCAAAAGGTATCCTTCCTATTTCCGGCGTTTCAGGACACCATGAAGAAATTCGTCATGTAATCCATGCCGAAATGTTTATATCCAAGTAATATATTTCTGGTATATTCAGATGTGCGAGAGTTTTTTTTTTTTAATCATTTTACGCACATAAACAAGGAATTTCCAGAAGACAGTTATTCAAAATTTACAAATAAAAAGAAATCCAGTTTGTCAATTTTCTTACTTTATATTAATCACACAAATAATATATTTACACTGATAAACATATATTTACAAGAATTAAACTAGAGGCTTTCATTTGAAGCACATTGAAATAATCAATAAAACAAGATTATCGGATTTTTTAGCCTGCCAAGAATAATACATTACTTCTGGTTAAGAGAGTAAGTATTCTACTCACCAGATGGCGCCACACCTCAGCTGTGAGTATTTTTGTTTTCTCTTCTTGTCAGTTGTTGTTTATGATTGTGATGTAACTACGCACGAGTTAGCAGCAAGAGCTGCTCGCAACCAAAAATAAATGTGTGTACAATTCATTTAGTGAGTTAATTACTTCATACAGTCCATGTGTATTCTTTAGTAAAAGTGAGAACCAGCGCATAAGTTTAACAAATTCACAAGTGCCAAAATATTGGTCGGAATCGCCGGAGAAAATTAATTTCGGTTTGGTTTTAGATTTTGCCGCGCCGCTCTCGATGTTCTGAGTGACTCAACGCCGGAATAAGCCGGTAAGTGACTTTTAAACATTCTATTTAAATGTATCACTGTGAAAATAGTAATTTTAAAGTTCAAGTGTTGTGAAAATATTTATATATAATAAACTAGTGCTATAAAAAAAATAAATAAATAAATAAATTCGTATAAAAAAATAAATAAAAAATAAATAAAAAATAAATTCTTAAAAAATAAAAGTAAAGGTGATTATGTCCTCACAAAAGGCAATTATAACGCGGAAAAGAGTCCTTAAGGGACAAATCACTAAATTTAAAGAGAAATGTGATCTTGAAACGTCAGATTACGATATTTATCAGTTAGAATTATTTAAAAATAAATGCAATAAATACTGTTCTGAACTAGGTGAAATTTTTAACCAGTTGTATGTAGTTTCAGATGAAAAGGAATTAGATGCACTAATTGATGAACAAGACAACATTCAAAATAGTCTTGACGAATTATTATTGTTACTAAACAGAAAGATTTCAACAATAAAAATAAACAATGAGGAAGTTTCAGTTTTAAAAACAGAACAAAAAGTCGAGAGCGTGCTCTTACCGAAACTGCTATTACCTACTTTTAGTGAAAATATTACTGACTGGTTAACGTTTTATGACTTGTTTACCGCTAGTGTTCATAATAATACCAATTTGTCAAGTGCACAACGATTGCAATATTTGAAATCATCGTTAAAAGGTGACGCTTTTAAGGTAATTCAGTCGATTTCTATCTCAGACGCAAATTATGAAATTGCCCTAAATTTATTGAAAGATAGGTATTCCAACAAAAGAGAGCAATTATTTGCTCAAATTAGAAAATTAATATCGCTTCCAAGTATTCAGAATGAATCGTCAATCGCAATTTTACAATTAGTAGATAATGTAAATGAAATTATTCGCTCATTTGAGATTTTGGAGCAAAAAGATGATGACCTCAGTGATACTTTAATATTATACTTAACACTGCAAAAATTAGATACCGCTACTAAAATGTGGTTCGAGCGAGAATTGAAAAATGAAAATGTCCCCAAGTTAAGGGAGCTCCTTGAGCTCCTTGCTCTTTTGCAGCATCATGCGCGAACTGTAGCCAATAACAAACTTCAGTTTAAGAAAAACATTCCATCAAAGGCAACTGTTTTGATTTCTAACAACAATAATGCAAATAGCAATTGTATTTTTTGTCATGAAGAGCATAATTTGCAGAAATGTTCAAAATTTTTGAATTTAAGTGTTCAGAAACGCGTAGATTTCGTTAAAAGTAACAATTTGCGTTTTAACTGTTTACATTTACATAAATTTAAATTGTGTAAAAGTATTAATAAATGTAGACATTGCGCCAAATCACACCATTCGCTTTTACATTTTGAGAATTACAAACGAAATCCAAAACAATTTGTGAATAGTAGTATGCCATTGAACGTTCAAGCACAAACTTTCAATCCCTCAGAATCACATACTGATAGGAATGAATCCCCTTTGATTTGTGTTTCTCTTTTTGGAAGTTACACTTCTTCAGGTAATTTAGAACCAGTTAAACGCAAGCAAATACTTCTTTGTACTGCATTGATTAAGGTGAAGGATTCAACTAACAATTATGTCTATGGGAGGCGTATTCTGGATACAGGATCCCAGGCTAATTTTATTACACGAGAATTTGCAAACAAATTACAAATTAATGCGAGGGATAGTTCAATTTCAATTTCATGTTTGGGTTCCTACAACACACTAACAAGTGGGCAAGTCGATTTATTATTTTGACCCCATTTTCGGAGTGACTTACGTGTTTCTACTTCTGCGTTTGTGATCAACGAGATAACAGGAAAAACTCCAAATGTTTCATTACCCAGTGACATTAAAAATCATTTTAAAGATTTAAATTTGGCCGACCCGCAATTTGACAAGTCAAATTCAATTGACATTTTACTTGGAGTTAATGTTTTCCTCACACTATTAAATGGCAATATTGTTAAAAGAAATCCTAATTTACCGTTTGCTGTAAGTTCAAAATTAGGGTGGGTAATTGCAGGAACAACTTTTTTAGAAGTTAGTGAATCAAATTCTATCGCAGTAAATTGTATAAGCACTACTGACTTAATTCAGAGGTTTAGGGGTGCTTACACGGATTTACAAAGGTGTTTTTCACAATTCAACAAAAACGAGAAAGTTCAAGGGTTTTTGGCATCTGAGGAAATAAAATGGAATTTCAACCCTCCTGGAGCCCCACATTTTGGTGGCCTTTGGGAGTCCGCAGTAAAATCCATGAAGTACCACATTAAAAGAACAGTGGGTGATACCGTACTTACTTATCCAGAGTTTGCTACATTTGCTAGCCCAAGTTGAAGCCTGCCTTAACTCAAGGCCGCTCAGCCCAGCTTCTTCAGATCCTTGTGACTATTCAACTCTAATACCAGCACACTTCATTTTGGGTACATCATTAACAGCCTTGCCTGAGCCTGATGTCAGCGAAGTCAAAACAAGTTATTTAGATAGATGGCAAGTGCGACAATCAATCTTGCAGTAATTTTGGAAGAGATGGAGCAGAGAATATTTAACCCAACTTCAACAAAGACATAAGTGGTTTAAAGAAAACAAAAATGTGTCAGAAAACAAAAATGTGTTAGTGTTTATCAAAGATGACAATTTACCTCCTCTAAAGTAGAGAATGGGACGAGTGAGCGACATTCATCCGGGTCCAGATGGCAGAGTTCGAGTAGTAACTGTTCAAACTAGTCATGGTTACGTGAAACGTCCCATAGTGAAAATTTGTCCTCTTCCTATAGACTCTAATTAACACAAACTTTTAACTGTAAAGCATATTGAACATTTATTTTAGTGTTTATATTAATATTTTTTCTCTTTGTAGTTACAATTTTGATTAATCTTTGTGTAATTTGAAACCTTCCTTAAGGGTTTCAAGGCGGCCGGAATGGTTAAGAGAGTAAGTATTCTACTCACCAGATGGCGACACACCTCAGCTGTGAGTATTTTTGTTTTCTCTTCTTGTCAGTTGCTGTTTATGATTGCGATGTAACTACGCACGAGTTAGCAGCAAGAGCTGCTCGCAACCAAAAATAAATGTGTGTACAATTAATTCATTTAGTGAGTTAATTACTTTATACAGTCCATGTGTATTCTTTAGTAAAACTGAGAACCAGCGCATAAGTTTAACAAATTCACAAGTGCCAAAATAACTTCCATTTCGGGAGTAAAACGCAATTACCGTTCAAAACGGCCATGCTGTTTTCAAGAGAACTTTTTAGGCCTTCATCCTCTCACGAATACAAGTCAAATCTGGTGAATTTTCAGTTTCCATGTGGTTAACAAAAAACCAATAAAAATAAAATAAAATGAGTATACAAGTCATAATTACTTGTCTGTCATCTGGAAGCAATAATTGATGTCAGTTGCTCAAGCAGATGGTTCCAGGGGGAATTAAATGAGCATGATGAAATCAATATAATATATATTACTCATTATAAATTTCCTAAACAGTCATTAAAAATGAAATATTAAAGTATTAGATTGAACTCTTCATCAAAATTGACAGACATACACAAAATATCATCATTAATTAAGCTGCTGACGAAAGTAATTTTATATAATTGGTAGACTTAATAAATCCTTCATAAAATAATTAGATGAATAAAATAATTTATAACAATCGCCTCCAGCACGCTCCGAATGTGAACAACAGAAGAGAAGAAAAAAAAATAGCTGTGTGCGCTGCGGTCTGTGTGGCCGTAACCTGTATGGTTCGCAAACAAGTTATATAGGATTCATATTATTTTAATTTACTTATGATTTTCTTAATTCGTGTATGCTTTGTCATGTTTCGTACAAAATAAACATCGTTAATATGTATCCAAGTATTTAATGGACCTCTGAAAAACACCGCAAAACTAAATTATTTAAAAAAATTAGTCTAAATTTTAATTTAATCAGTATAGTAGGTATAAGATATTCTATTTTTCAGATTTGCATGGTTTCTTCAAAGATTAAATTTTAAGAAATCTTTAGTTTCAAATCATTTCGAAAGATGGCAGCACCAGCTGGATTGTTTATACAGTTGACTCACTGAAAAACGGTTTCCTGCGCTATTTATTCGTTTCCTTGTTTATTAACTGTTAAAATACACATTACACATATATACTTAATTAACACTATTTATTGTTTACTTTTATGTATTTATCTGTGATGAATGAGAATCGTTCAAAAAATATTCATTCTCTGCGTCATCCGGTACTTGAGCTACAGATTAAGTATGCCATAGCCGAAAGTACTAATACGGAAGCGCAGAAGACTGCTAGGTATATAATACTCTCCTGCCTGCCGGTTCTCTAACCACAGCCTTTGCTATAATCTTAACGAAGCACCGCATTTCGGCCATAAATCTATTGTGGTTAAGATTTGAATCGAATTCAGAGTTTAAGTCTTAATCATAGACATAATCAAGGAAGATGACGCACGTAAATAGTCAAATACTTACATTCCATTCCCCTTCTTGTGAATTTCCAGTGAATGTTTCGTTTGATGCGCAGTTCCTTGAAGTAAGGTATCCATCCTCGGCGCATCTATCGCTGTTTGTTGTGGGCGCTGCCTCGCTGACACGGATATCCGTGCTCGCTGACTGATTGACAGACCACTGAGCTGAAGAACAACTTGAGGAAAAGCTAGATCGGATTTGCGTGCCATTTTTGCTAGGTCATCATCAGGAATTTCGCTTAATGATACGCTTATGGTAGGTCCAAAAATTCAAGATGATTTATTCGCAATTATTTTGAGATTTCGTTGCCATAACATCGCAATTACCGCAGATTTAAAGAAAATGTATCGACAAGTGAGGGTGCACGAAAATGATAGAGAATTTCAACGTATTGTTTGGAGGGATAGCGTAAACAAACCACTAGAGACATTCCGTTTGTGTACAGTCACTTACGAAACCGCATCAGCCCCTTACTTGGCCACCAGAGCGCTAAAACAGTTAGCAATAGACGAAGGTGAAAATTATCCAAATGTGACTAACATACTATTAGAGGGCTTTTACGTTGATGACGTTTTGACAGGTGCATCAAATACTGAAGAAGGCAAATTACTGATAACACACCTATCTGAATTACTGTCCAAGGGAGGATTTGAATTGCACAAATGGTTTTCCAATGATGAACAAATGCTAAGGGATACAGGGGTAATAATTCAAGAAAAAGAGCCAGAATTGATACCCAATAAGGCAATTAAGGTATTGGGAATAGAATGACATCCTAATGAAGACTCATTTAGTTGTAATGTAGTTGTGCCGCAAATAACTACTCCTGTTACTAAAAGAAAAATATTGTCAGTAATTTCGAGCATTTTTGATCCATTAGGTTGGATTGCTCCTTTCGTAATATCTGCTAAGATTTTTTTACAAGAACTTTGGAAATTACAACTATCATGGGATGAGCATACTCCTGATAGCGTCAATGAAAAATGGTTAAAAATTTGTGAGAATTTACCCTCTTTGAAACACATTCGCATCCCTAGGAAAATATTAGTAACAGATCCAAGTAAGATTGAATTGCATGCATTTTATGACGCTTCTGAAAAAGCTTACGCAGCTGTTATTTTTGTTAGGTCCATATGTGAAAATAATGAAATAAAAGTACAAAATCTAACAGCAAAAACACGTGTGGCTCCTCTGAAATCAATTTCACTTCCTCGTTTAGAGTTATGTGCCGCTTTACTTTTAGCTCGTTTAGTTAAGGCTGTTTTACCCGCATTACACATAAACATTGATGCAATTTATGCTTCGACTGACTCAACTATAGTTCTTTCTTGGGTAAATGCTGAACCTTTTAAATGGCAAACATTCGTTGCGAACAGGGTAGCAGAAATTCAAACATTACCTGGCGTACATTGGAATCATGTAAAAAGTGCAGAAAATCCCGCTGACTGTGCTTCGCATGGACTACAACCTACAAAATTATTTTCACATAATCTATGGTGGTCTGGGCCTCATTGGTTATCCACATTTGACATTCCCAATTCTGTTTCAATTACAATCGACAGAGAAGCATTGAAGGGAGAAAGAAAAGGCATATCATGTACAATTTCGCAAATTCAAGAACCTTTACCTGTCATATCAAATATATCTTCGTTTACAAAATTGCAATGTGTAATTGCATGGTGTTTACGATTTGTTTCAAATGCAAGAATAAAATCACCAGAAAGAACATTAACGTACCTAACTAGTAGCGAAATTACAAATGCAACAAATTGCATAATTAAAATTGTTCAAGTTTCTACCTTTCAGAATGAAATTCACTGTTTGAAATCAGGAAGGGCTGTGCCTCCTACTAGCAAAATTGCTAGTCTATGTCCATTTTTAGACAACACAAATTTGTTGAGAGTAGGTGGACGATTGAAGCACGCAAATTTACCGGTAAATAAGAAACACCCAATTTTGCTTCCGAAAAAACATCATTTGACTGAAATTATAATTAAACATTTTCACATTAAGTATTTACATGCTGCTCCTGAGCTCTTACTTTCTTTAATACGACAAAGTTATTGGATAATAGCAGGTAAATCAGTAATCAGATCTCTAGTGAAAAAATGTGTAACATGTTGCAGATATCGAGCTCAATCTGCTACACAAATTATGGCTGACTTGCCAGAAAAACGAGATATATTTACCTTTTAAGACTCTTTAATTGCATTGGTTTGGACTTCGCAGGTCCCTTCATGATCAAACATCGAACTGGACGTGGTCAAAAATCTTTTAAATGTTATGTTTGTATTTTTGTATGCTATTCAACAAAGGCTATTCACTTAGAAATTGCAGAAGATTTGTCCACCAACGCATTCTTGAGTACCCTTAAGCGATTTATATCCAGAAGAGGAAAACCCTCTATCATTAACTGTGACTGTGGAACTAATTTTAGGGGTGCTTACACGGATTTACAAATGTGTTTTTCACAATTCAACAAAAACAAGAAAGTTCAAGGGTTTTTGGCATCTGAGGAAATAAAATGGAATTTCAACCCTCCTGGAGCCCCACATTTTGGTGGCCTTTGGGAGTCCGCAGTAAAATCCATGAAGTACCACATTAAAAGAACAGTGGGTGATACCGTACTTACTTATCCAGAGTTTGCTACATTGCTAGCCCAAGTTGAAGCCTGCCTCAACTCAAGGCCGCTCAGCCCAGCTTCTTCAGATCCTTGTGACTATTCAACTCTAACACCAGCACACTTCATTTTGGGTACATCATTAACAGCCTTGCCTGAGCCTGATGTCAGCGAAGTCAAAACAAGTTATTTAGATAGATGGCATGTGCGACAATCAATCTTGCAGTAATTTTGGAAGAGATGGAGCAGAGAATATTTAACCCAACTTCAACAAAGACATAAGTGGTTTAAAGAAAACAAAAATGTGTCAGAAAGCAAAAATGTGTTAGTGTTTATCAAAGATGACAATTTACCTCCTCTAAAGTGGAGAATGGGACGAGTGAGCGACATTCATCCGGCTCCAGATGGCAGAGTTCGAGTAGTAACTGTTCAAACTAGTCATGGTTACGTGAAACGTCCCATAGTGAAAATTTGTCCTCTTCCTATAGACTCTAATTAACACAAACTTTTAACTGTAAAGCATATTGAACATTTATTTTAGTGTTTATATTAATATTTTTTCTCTTTGTAGTTACAATTTTGATTAATCTTTGTGTAATTTGAAACCTTCCTTACGGGTTTCAAGGCGGCCGGAATGGTTAAGAGAGTAAGTATTCTACTCACCAGATGGCGCCACACCTCAGCTGTGAGTATTTTTGTTTTCTCTTCTTGTCAGTTGTTGTTTATGATTGCGATGTAACTACGCACGAGTTAGCAGCAAGAGCTGCTCGCAACCAAAAATAAATGTGTGTATAATTAATTCATTTAGTGAGTTAATTACTTTATACAGTCCATGTGTATTCTTTAGTAAAAGTGAAAACCAGCGCATAAGTTTAACAAATTCACAAGTGCCAAAATAACTTCCATTTCGGGAGTAAAACGCAATTACCGTTCAAAACGGCCATGCTGTTTGCAAGAGAACTTTTTAGGCCTTCATCCTCTCACGAATACAAGTCAAATCTGGTGAATTTTCAGTTTCCATGTGGTTAACAAAAAACCAATAAAAATAAAATAAAATGAGTATACAAGTCATAATTACTTGTCTGTCATCTGGAAGCAATAATTGATGTCAGTTGCTCAAGCAGATGGTTCCAGGGGGAATTAAATGAGCATGATGAAATCAATATAATATATATTACTCATTATAAATTTCCTAAACAGTCATTAAAAATGAAATATTAAAGTATTAGATTGAACTCTTCATCAAAATTGACAGACATACACAAAATATCATCATTAATTAAGCTGCAGACGAAAGTAATTTTATATAATTGGTAGACTTAATAAATCCTTCATAAAATAATTAGATGAATAAAATAATTTATAACAATCGCCTCCAGCACGCTCCGAATGTGAACAACAGAAGAGAAGAAAAAAAAATAGCTGTGTGCGCTGCGGTCTGTGTAATATATGGGATTCATATTATTTTAATTTACTTATGATTTTCTTAATTCGTGTATGCTTTGTCATGTTTCGTACAAAATAAACATCGTTAATATGTATCCAAGTATTTAATGGACCTCTGAAAAACACTGCAAAATTAAATTATTTAAAAAAATTAGTCTAAATTTTAATTTAATCAGTATAGTAGGTATAAGATATTCTATTTTTCAGATTTGCATGGTTTCTTCAAAGATTAAATTTTAAGAAATCTTTAGTTTCAAATCACTTCGAAAGATGGCAGCACCAGCTGGATTGTTTATACAGTTGACTCACTGAAAAACGGTTTCCTGCGCTATTTATTCGTTTCCTTGTTTATTAACTGTTAAAATACACATTACACATTTATACTTAATTAACACTATTTATTGTTTACTTTTATGTATTTATCTGTGATGAATGAGAATCGTTCAAAAAATATTCATTCTCTGCGTCATCCGGTACTTGAGCTACAGATTAAGTATGCCATAGCCGAAAGTACTAATACGGAAGCGCAGAAGACTGCTAGGTATATAATACTCTCCTGCCTGCCGGTTCTCTAACCACAGCCTTTGCTATAATCTTAACGAAGCACCGCATTTCGGCCATAAATCTATTGTGGTTAAGATTTGAATCGAATTCAGAGTTTAAGTCTTAATCATAGACATAATCAAGGAAGATGACACACGTAAATAGTCAAATACTTACAGTCGGTAACAAAAGTGTCTGAACGCTAGCGAAAATTCCTATGTAAAAAAAGTACACTTCATACGGTTTTGTTAAATAAATCCTTATCGAATCCTGATCTTAGTCAGTGTAAGAACATGATTTGGCAAGTATTTATTTAACAAAACCGTATGAAGTGTACTTTTTTTACATAGGAATTTTTGCTAGTGTTCGGACACTTTTGTTACCGACTGTACATTCCATTCCCCTTCTAGTGAATTTCCAGTGAATATTTCGCTTGATGCGCAGTTCCTTGAAGTAAGGTATCCATCCTCGGCGCATCTATCGCTGTTTGTTGTGTGCGCTGCCTCGCTGACACGGATATCCGTGCTCGCTGACTGATTGACAGACCACTGAGCTGAAGAACAACTTGAGGACAAGCTTGATCGGATTTGCCTGCCATTTTTGGAAGATTTCTCTTCCGAGTGTGGCACGGCAGAAAGCATTTGATATCTTTATATTTCAAATTAAAATTGTGTAAAGGTTGTCTATTCGAACAACCATGTGCAAGACATGATATTACAATTTTAAATTTTAATTCTTTAAAGAGTATAATAGTAATAGTCGACCCAACAAATGCTGCTTGTCGTGCAAGGTTTGACACCGTACGGCAAATGATTTCAGAAAAACTGGCACTCACGAACACTGTGTAAAGGTATTGGAAGCTTTTGCTCCAGTTATTCTTCAGCTCAGTGTGACAGACAGACGAGGCGATTCAAAAATCTCGCGAACGAATCAGATTGCAGCATTGTTACAATGGACCTTATGCACGAGTGGCAACAGCTGCGGGTATTTACCGATTTAAGCGGCTGGTATTGGCTGATAGAGAAGTAAATAAAAATTTCGGGCTCAGCGATTGGCGAAGGAACTTTCATATACCCGCAATGACACGCTGTGCATAAGGTTCATTCTATACCTGGCATTCCTAGATCTTTTTTTTTTTATGTCCTCCATGTTCCCAACAAAAATTATACCTCTGGGGGTCACCGAAGCGGGAGAGCCATCCCTTCCGTGGAGGATCAAAATTGTGATGGCACGTCTCCAGACCACCTCTAGGGGTGTGTCCCAGATCGTCATCAATTGCCCATTTGCGCAGCACATGTGCGACGTAAAACCCAACCATCCATCCAAGATTTTTTTAACCAAAACCAAAGCACATACGCGCCATCTTATTTATTATACATCTATGATCTATGGTCTTACTTTTTCCTCCTGAATACGAACAGTTAGGACACATGATTTTGTTCCTTTTACAGTTTACTTACACTCGTAATTTAAAAAATAAGATATTTTTAAAAATCACGCAATTCATAATTCACAAGCAAAATTCAGACTTTTCCTTTGGTGAATTGCAAAACTAAACGCACTATTGTACAGTCGGCAGAAAAAGTATCCGAGCACTAGCATACTAGCAATAATCCCTGTCTAAAAAGTTACACTTAATACTACTTTGATAAATAAATCCTTGTCGAGTCATGTTCAAGATCATGATTCGACAAGGGTTTATTTAACAAAATAGTATTAAGTGTATTTTTTTTCACATCGAATTATTCATGACTAGTGTTCGGATACTTTTGCTGCTGACTGTAGTTCACAAACACATGAGCTAAACGGGTTTTAATTTTATGAACGCGCCCACAGTTAATATTTTGCTCCCTAGATGGCATAGTTTCGTTTTGATTATTTTCATTTTGATGTTGGTTGGTTTTTATTTAACCTCTTCAATCTTCAATGTGTTCACAAAAATGGCGGATGCCAATGGCGTTATTTTGTGGTATCAGTGCTTAATAAGGACTTTAGTAATTATTTCTTCCTTATTACTATTTTCAAGAGATGGTAAGTCTGTCCATTTCATTTAGAAAATTGCATCTGTAAAAATATTTGCATATATTATTATTATCAAATTGAGTGTTAGTAAACAGTTTTATTAATACCCAAAGAAGTGAATTTATACATAATTTATGTTGAATCTTTGGTCTGTTTATCTTCATTCTATTTTTATTTAATTTTAAACCATTTTCACTTATACTGTTGAATAATACCAAAGAAATTTAAATCATTATCTTCAAATTGTGTGCATGCGAAACACAAAAATGACATTTTAACATTATTTTTTTTAAACTGTTGATCCTTTTTAGGAAAAGCTTCTTTAAAAGGAAAAACTAAATTTACTTTCAGTGTTCTTACTAGCATTAGTTATAATTTATTGAAATTTCAATCACAATATATATTTCTTAAATATCTAGATTATAAGTTTGTGTTTACTGTCACCTGTTTTATTTTTCATTCGTAATTTAAAAAAAAAATATTCCCAGTTTGTTTCATGGATTGATCTTATTACTTACTTGATTAATAATTTTCTTAGTGACTATTTATATCGATTCAAGTAATAAGATTATTGTTATGAATACTTTCCCCCTCTTTGTTATTGTTTGTATATTTATAGTTTATTGTTATTAAATAAAAATTTTGATTGTACGAATAATTATAAACGATACTTCTTTTAAAATTCATTTAAATGGTTTAATTTCCATGTATGAGTATTGCTTAGTCCCTTTTATTTTATAATGATGTATCTTATTTTCACAAAGTAAACTTTATATATATATATATATGTAGGTTAATATGTTTTTAAATATTATTTATCATATTGTTGTTTTATTGTAATATCAAATATTTGCTCTGAATATATATAAAAAAAAATTTGTTATTGATTAAAGTAATATGGAATATTTCAACCTTCTGGGAGATAATCTGAAACTATAGTCATTAGTTACATTTCTTACCTGTTAATTTTAATGTGGCAATTTGTGTTTTATTACCCTGTCATGATTGTTACCCAATTTTTGCTTATTTGAATGCAGATTTTTTTTTTTTTTACCATTCGACCAATTTAACCGTCTAGGAATACTATTTCAATATTTTAAAGTTTTTGTATGTGTAAGGAAAAGCAAAGCAAAAGTCCAAAGATTACCTATGCATTTAAGGTTGTGTAAAAGAATCATAAAAAGTAAAAAGATTTTATTGTAAAAATTTTAAACCAAACTTTCTAACTGAGGAATCGCTAAGATTTCAGGATGATGTCCAAACTTTCTCAGTCACTCTTAGAACCAAAGACGATGAGATTAGAAGTTGCACGAGTCTGGTTCTTGTACCGATTTTCTTTATTTAAAATCAGGCCAGGCTCTAATTTATTTATTTTATTATTATTAAATATTATTATTTTTTTTTTTTATTCACAGGCCAGACCTGGATTACACTTTTTCAGGCTGATTTATTATTCACTTTCCTCATTAATTAACAAAGATTGTGAATGATAAACCGTTTCTCTTTCTGTTTTACATAATTTTATATGCCAGTATGTAATATGAAATTTTAATTTGTTAAAAAATGTTTATTACTTCAGCTAGATTGTCGGACTGTCTGTATGTTCATGCTCTGATTCCATAAATATTTTAGCATGGATCACTCGAGAGCGTTTCAGTGGCACAGCGCGCCCCAATGCCCTTTTTTTCCGGTAAAATCCCGTAGTCCTTGCCTTTTTCCGAGAATAAAAATACCCCCCCTCCACCTTATTTTCCCTATGTGAACCTGACCCTCTGATGTGTTTAACACATTCGCTGCCACCAAAATTTATATATCAATCCTCAGAAGCCGAATTTAAAAAAAGTGTTTTAATGATTAAAAACGTTGGCTGCACAAAAAAAAAAAAAATTTAAATACAAAATTTAAAAACCACACACTGAAAATATAAAAATAATGCTTCACTAACGTGCCACAAAAACCTCATCGTTCAACCTCCAAATCCGAACTAAAACTAAAGCAGTTTACTTATCATACTCGATTGACGCCCCAGAGCGTCACCGGCATGGGAGGTAGCGCCATGCTGACGCGCCAGCGCGTCAGTGGCAGCGAATGTGTTAATTCTTCTTCAAATTATTTCTGATCTTTTTCCTTTCCAGAATGCTCATTTTTTCCATTTTGGTGTGTATTTTTTTAAAAACTAAATGAAATAAATAACTAATATGAAATTTCAAAATTTGTGTTAACCATTTGCTCAACAAAAAATAGTGTTATAAAGAAAATAAATTGTCAGCATAAGTTTTTGTAAAAATTAACCCATTTGTGTTTAGACAATCTTTACAAAAGTTGTCCTTTTTCGGATATGATATGCCCTTTTCATAAAAATTGCCCTTATTCTATAATGTGCACTAGAGTCATCCCTGTTTTTAGCTTGTCTTGTAACTGATACTTATATATTATTGAAGATCACAATAGGAAGTTTCCTATTCAAAATGTAATGTGTGCAGCTACTAGTTTATACTACTTTATGGAGTAGAATATCTTTAAAGCATATTTTAAATACTTTACAGAGCATTAAATGTAATGAAATTAGTGTACATTTTTCATATACACTAAAGTATTTTTTCCATTAAAAATGGTTGAATTAGCATTATTGATTTGTTTACGGGGTCACAAA
Source organism: Salticus scenicus (assembly GCA_963930645.1). Lineage (NCBI taxonomy): Eukaryota > Metazoa > Arthropoda > Arachnida > Araneae > Salticidae > Salticus > Salticus scenicus. The sequence continues at coordinate 139,711,395 of OZ005650.1, read as the reverse complement.
AAATTATTTGTATAAATTATAAGATATAAGTGAAAATGGATGAAAGAGCAGTGTTAACCATTTTTAATACTTTAAAGCATTGTTTATACTTATGTTTTTAGTTATCTGTTTGTCTGTCATAATGAATTTCCATTTAATTTTGTATTCTAAGTAATTTTGTTAATCAATATTCTGTTGCTTTAAACCTCTAAAAAGTACAATACTATAAATTCTTGTCAAAAATACGTGTTTTTTTTTTTTTTTTTCTTTTTATCAATCCAGGTCAGGCTTTATTTTATCTGATTTTTTCTAGGCTAGGCCGTACATTACAAAAATATAAATGGGCCCTTGCCAAACTTTTTGCTGTCAATCCAGGCTGGGCCCAGGCCTCAAAATTTCGACCCATGCAGACCTGTACATGAGAGATGACCTAAATCAGAAATTCTGCCTGAGTTTGAAAGTGTCATAATATCATCATTAATCAAATGAACATTTTGAAAAACAAATGCATGTTCAGCAGTGCATTGTTTTATAATTATATTCCTGGTGGCAGAAAGCATACAGTGGTGTGACGAACGTCACAGAATTTTCATTACCTCCGCGGTCAAATCCAGAATATGGACAAAAATTGCATCTTCAGATTCCAAGTCTTAGATCATAAATGTCAATGTTCATTTTGTGTGTGAAATGCAGACTATTTTTAGTTTTTCCTCACTTGGTTACAGATAATCAGAAAGCATTCTGCCAGGGAGAATATAGTCCTTTATTATTTTATGTCGTTGAATGCTTTACAATTGTATTCAAAGAAAGTTGTGCTAAAGGGAAATTTCAAATTCTGATAACAACCATAGATCTCTTGTATCGTATTAACCTTCCTAGCAAGTTGTTGAAAGCATATAGGTGGTAGCTTTTTAAATGATGTGTCTAGTCTTTTGATTTTCACAGTTCTCTGCTATATCTCACATTTCTCTAACTATTAATAGAAGGGTTGGCTTGATTTTTCCTGGCCCGAAAAAAACCTGGGTAGGTTTTTTTAATAAAACACACTTGAAAAAACTCAAGTGGGTTTTTTCAATAATCCTTATTTAAAATTCTGCTTTTATCTAACTTATAATAAACATATAAATATAAAACAAATATTATATAAATTAATAGAACAAGAACATGAACAAAGAATTTTCAGAGATATTGGAAGTTCTCAAACTGCTCTGTAGAAAAAAAAAAAAATCCTCCATGGGAAAAAAGTATACTTATCTTATTAAAACAGAATAAAAATTTTTTATACAAAAGCAAGAAAAGAGATGTTTGTTAATATACAGAAAATTGTGTGACTCGAGGAATGTAAATTATAAATCAAATAAAAAAAAAAAAAATTTTAACAGTGCAACACTGTTATGTAATGTAGAGCAGGGATGGCCAACCCACGGCCCACAAGAAAATTAATGATATTTATAGTTTGAGAACTTTGCTTGAATTAATAAATCCTTTCTGAATTTTTGAAGTAAAAAATACTTATAAATGGTTGGTTGCTAAATAAAGAAACAACACACCTTTGTAAAAAAAAAACTTATTAAATTTATTATTCATTCTTTTTTATTATGGTTATTAATATACAATCATAAACTTTTGACGGTTCTCAGGGGTTGATCCAGGCAAAATTTGGGTCCTTTTTGTGGCCCCTTCATAAAATGGGACCCTTCACAAAATTCAAATCCATAAAAAGGGACCCTTCACAAAATTCAAATCTATATAAAGGGACCCTTCACAAAATTCTAATTTATAAAGTGAGTCCCTTAACAAGATTTTGCTTTATAAAAATGATCCTTTTATTAAATGTTTCCATGATTTCAGTATTATTTTTAATTAATGCCTTAATTTGGCTCAATGAAACTCTATTAACTCAATATTAAACATTATATACAGAGATTGTAAAAATGGAAGATTTTACACAATATTTTACTTTTTCACAAAAAAGGGGTCCAAAAATTAAAACCTGGATCGACCCCTGGTTCTATTGTTAATTTATAAATGAAAGTTTAATATCAGTGTATATTGCTCTAAATCTTCACCCTCTCTTCTCCTGAAAAAAAGTACATACACACATGATTCATACACTAACAAACACATACATACAGTGCGGTGCGCCAGAATAAAATTAATTTCCAGTGCGGCCCGCCAAGTGTTTTAGGTTGAACAGGCCGGATGTAGACGGACAATAATTAAAAATGTTATGAGAATCTACTGACTATGAAAAATTTAATAAAGCAACACTAAATAATTATTAAAATCCAGTTAACTTTAGAGATTTTTAAAATTTTGATTTTAATGAATATTTAATATTTAATTTTTTAAATTATCTTATTATAAATGATATACATAATGTTAAAAAAAGAAAAGAAGGAAGAAAATATTCCTGAAAGCTCTGAAAAAAACCAAAAACCCTGATTAAACCCAAAAAACCCTGATTAAACTCACTGAGCTGAGTTTTTTTCCAACCCTGATTAACAGTATTGTGGCTAATAAAAAAAACTTTAAATATCTCATATAAATATTTTTACAGCTTTATTCATTTTTAAGTACCCATGTCAATTCTTATGCATCTCTTTTGTGGTTTCAGTTTCCTGTTTAATATGTTATTGTGCTGGCTTGTGTCCTGGTACAGATCAGACAAATGGTACTTGCGTTGCTCGTCCTTTCAGCAAATGTTTTAGTGCAGTAGAACAAGTGTATAATCCAGAGACAGATTTATATGAAATTGAAAGAAGTTATGGATGTTTACCTCCTGAAGAAAGGGGGTTATTGCAGGTTTGTAAATTTTATTTTATAAGAATGTTTTGCTAGTTCTCTGTGTAAAGATATAGTGCACTGTCCTAAACTTAGAACAGTCGTCCTGGTGTTTTTCAGTGAAGATTAGATTACAACAATAATTAAAGGGCTACAAATAAAAAACTATGTTCGGCTTGATAAATCACTAAATTCTGTTTATTCAGATTTTTTTTTTTTTTTTTTTTTTGTAAACACAGTTGCTATCAAAAGAAACTCTTTACACATTTATCAACATTTAAATGCTTTGAAAAAATAAAAGATAACTTTGGTGATTATGGATGTTTCATATTATTGTCTAATTTGTCTCATAATGAATGTTTTTGTGTTTTGTGTCATTGAAAAATAATGCATCACGTCAGTAGCATATGTCCCCCGTGAAAAGTGGAGAGATAGCCAAGAGAGATAATTTTGGGGAGATAGCCACCCCCGCATATATGCTGCTTCAGCAAAAGTTGATTTAAAAAAAAAAAAAAAGTCATTGGATATGCTGCACCATCAGATACGCCACACATATTCACCAACGTAATATGTTTCTAATAATTTTAAGCATGCAAGAATTAAATGATAATAAAAGCATTAAAATTTAAAATAATTATTTAAGTTATTCAATAAAGATAACAAAAATGATCTTACTTTAAATTCACAATCATAAACTTCTATAACCCTCTTCATAAAATTACAAAATGATACATTTTATTATTGTTAATGAATTATTTATTCAATATTATCCAATTTCTGAACAATACACATTTTTTCTTTGTTTTCCTTTAAATTAATTTTCCCACAATTCTTTTGGACTTAATTTTTTTGAAAATATATACCAATCATTTATCCACAAAAACAAAATAAAAACGCATTTCTAATGTGAAATAAACTTGATTATTTCGTACAGCAGACTGTCGATCAACTTTCACCGTTGATCTTGAGAAACACATCAACATTTGTTTCTTTCTTTTTTTGTGTGTGTGAGGGTGGGGGGCGTGGTTAACCACTTCACCAGCCACTGTAGTATGTGCAAGGCTACGTTTCCCCAAGTTATCTCGGGATGGCCGCTGAAGTGGTTAATATTTGTAACTGATAGTAGATTTTTTAAATTTTGTGGAAAAATTTACAATAAATTTCTGGGATTTTCAAAGAAAATCATCCTTAAAAGAGATTCCATTTCGAAGAGAGCCATCCTTCTAGCAGGGCTGAGAACAGCTACGCAATTGGCGTAGTAACTACGCTTTAGCCTGCTTCTGCTACACTCTACGCATCGCATATTTAAAGCTACACTTTTCCTTTCCCCATCATTATCTTGTTTACAACAAGCAAACTCCGATTTCGCAAATCACGGTTACAGATGAAGTATCTTGAAAACTCCAGAGTTTGGTAGGTTGTTTCGTTTCCTTCTCATAAACTATGATGATAGTGTGACTGTGTACGCACACGTCAGTAACGTGCGGTGATTGGATGTTTGAAGAAGTCCTTTTCTATCGCTAGAGGTCTAATCTGTTTACTTTCGCTATTTGTATTTGTTATCGGCTGGACTCGCATTTCTGCATTTATTTATTTTTTTACTTAAAAGTGGACAAATTTGTTTAGTTTTTTATTTAACAGTATTTTAAGTTAAAATGAGCGATGATGATGATAATCCAAAGAAGAAGAAAAAAGTTCCTGATAAAAAATTTCTATCTGAGTATTTTGCTAAATGGCCATGTTTGCAATCTGTAGATTCATCACCCTATCAGGCGTATTGTACAATATGTAACAGCAATTATCACGTAAGTCATGGTGGACTTTGTCTGTTCGCGTCATATTGCAACAAGCCGATGTATTATTTCTGTATGTTGGATTATTAAAAGTCAATAAATTTCAGAAAGAAAGTTTTAATGTAAACAAAAGATTTTATGCTTATTTATATTTTAAACATTTTCTTATTTTTTAGCAAACTGCACTTTGTAGTTTAAAACTACACTTTTTCTTGTTTTTTAACTACACTTTAGCACTCCCAGAGGTTGGCAGCCTTGTTCTAGGGTGCCTACTACTTTAGTTACCTAGGTTGATAGTTATCACATTCACAATGTTTCTCGTTCACATAGCCCTAATGAAGCTGTGGAAATTAAGAATTGCATCATTCCTCATTTTAATATGTTTAGAAGGGTTTTCAACAGGTGTTTATAATATGAAATATGAAGAGGTTTTGTTTATACAGCACCGGAGATGTTTCCGGACCTGGCTATTTTGTCTTTATAATTAACTAGATCTGACGGTTTGCATGTGCACTATGTATGGATTATTACAGCTTGAGAACAATTTCTGCGGAGTTTGCTCGAGAACAAACTCCGCGGCGTGTGTACATTGCGTTTGAGAAATAAATGGCCTGAAGTGAAATTTTGACCGTCAGTGGTTATTCAAGCGCTGCTAAAAGGGAAAAAAAAACACCAGCTATTCCGCATGTACCAAGATTTGACTTTTAAAATCGTATAAGCCTCCAAATTACGGTACTGTCTTAAAATTTCTTGAAAACTAATTTTAAGACAAATACTAAATTCAAAATTTAAGTTTTTTTTTTCAAAAATTGTTAGGTTTTCTTCTAACTAGGTCTTGATTTTACATTATTATAGTTTAACAATATAATGTAAGCATATTTGGATGTTACTTGATAAGTTAATTTCTAAAATATATTCTTGTGTTGGAATGTTGAAATTTAATGAAAATTGTTTAACATTCAAACATGAAAGGTTTTTTTTATTATTATTATTATTAATCAGTCAATGTTATTAAACTCTAATAATATGAAATTGATAGGAAAAGATAAAACTGATTAGCATGAAACATTTTTAAAATTAAAAAAAAAAAAAAAAAAAAAAAAAAAAAAAATCCTTTTCAATTTAAATAGTTTTTAGGAAATTTTACTGTACTTCATATTGATACAATCCAATACCCAACACATATATACAAAATTTCATAATTCTAAGACAACAATTAGAAAAATTATAATGTCCATCATCCTATTAAAAGCATGAAAGTAATATTTTCTTTTTCCTTTTAGTGCAAAGGTTACTTAGTACCCCATGCAGTTCCAAAAACAATTACCTGTTGTTCGAACAAGGATTTCTGCAATAAAGACTTAGAGCCACAACTTGTTATCCCACCTACCACTGCCGATCCAAGTAAGTTATCTTACTTGGTTTCCTTACTGAAAAAAAGTAATTTTTTAGACTTATTTCTTCAGTTTGATATTTAGGTAATAAGTTTAATTATTGTTAATACTTATTGTTCTGACCTACATAGTACAAAAATGTTTTATTATTATTATTTGTTGGTAATGTTTAAATGACTAACTGTGAAATTATTTGTATTCTGGTATAAAACTGAGTTTGAAAGATTTTAAGCAAGTATAGTATTGAGTCAAAAGAAAAAAAAAATACCTTTTAGCTTTTTTTTTTTTTTATCTTTCACTACCTTTTACAGTTTTCCTTCTAAGTTTGAAAAAGGGCAGATGCTGGTACCTAGGAAAAATTAGGCAAGATGCCGCTAAAAAAGAGGGCACATTTATATGGAGATGTAACAACAAAGGGCATTTCACTTTGTGAAAAATTGGCATAAAGATTGCAAAGATTTTATGCTTATAAAATATAGTCCTTAAGAGCAGACAATACCTAATCTTGCCAACAGCCAGAGCCCATGTTATTCTATGGAGAAATTTGTTTCTAGAATTACTCATTACCTAATATACTTTTTAAAATTCTGTTTTCACGTTCAGAAGATTCACAATCATTAAATTAGCACTCATTTTCGAAGCATTGATTTTTCACATTTTTAATATTTTATTTTCTAGCTAATGTGTGCAAAATATGCACTTAGAAAGATACCTAACTCAAAAATATTAAAAAGTGAGTACTAATTTAATTAGTTGTGAGTTTTCTGAATGTGAGAATGAAATTTTAAAAAATACGTTAGGTAATGAATAATTTTAGAAACAAATTTTTCGAATGAATAAACATAGGCCTTGACTGTCAGTAAGATTAGATATTGTCTGCTCTTAAGCAATCATTGCTTCCACTGTAATTGGTACTTTTGATTATACATTTATGAATAGCTTTTAATTTCTTTGTTACTTCTGGAGGTTGTAGAAATGTGTCAGAGTATAACAAAAAGTAAAGCAGAATTAGAGCACTCTTTTTAGGATAGGACGGTATGTTTAGGAGATAAAAAGCACATCTTTTGGAGGGCAAAAAAATTGCAGTGCCCTTCTCAAAGGCTCTAGGAAAAACCCTACTTTTATATTTCGTATTACATATAAAACTAGCACGTAAAATTAATGTATTGCGCATTAAATGTTCTCTTTGGGAGAATGGGGCAAAATTTCATTTTAATATGCATTATGCGGAATGTTTTTATTTTAAAGATGTCAAAACATATTAGTTTTAAAATATGCTTAAAAGTGGCATAAATGTCATTGACTTTAAACATTCTACTTTCAAAAGTTCTTAAGTAATAATCAGAAATGATCTATTAAGTAGAATTTTTTACCTATAATAATAGAAGCTATAAATATCCTATCTCTATTTAAAATTCAAGCACAAAATTAAAAGGAAAAAAAATAATTACTGCATTGGATTTTTGTTAAAGAAGGATATTTAAATGAGAAAATAAAAATATTCTAGATTTTTTTTTTTTTTTGAAAAATAATAATTTGAATTTTAAAACTCTTTGTAAATCAATTTGTTGTGAAGACAGAATATTCAATCTAATTACATATTTTCCTTTTCAGTCTACAATGGAGAGTTGCTAAATTATGATGGCCCATATCATATAGTGATGTTTGCTCTTTCAGTGTCTGTGTGTGGTTTGTTTGGAGGAATTGTTATTTTCTGTATGTTTATGAGGTAAAAAGAAATTTTATTTATTTTTAACTCAGTACTTTCTTTAACTCTTAAATTTGTTAAGCCTCTCATTCTTTGCTGTTGTAGAGATGTTTGAAATATGAAATTTCTACTCAATAATTTTATTGTGGCATGCTTTATTATTTTGCCGTTGGGGAAAATAATATAGTTTGTATAAAATAGTATCTTGTAAAACCCTGTTCAGATTTTCATGAGTAGTCTTCTGTGTCTTTAAGGGGGAACAACACAGTAGAAGCTTTGTAAAATACATTTTTTTAAAATGAATTTTGCAATGATTGAGATAAATAAAACATTATATATTTTTTTTGTCTTATTCTACTTACCTTAATCTTCATTTTAAAATGTAAAAATTACAAAAATCAAAAAAGATATTTTTAATATAACACAATCTTTGAAACTGTGTTTTGCAATTATCGATAATTGGCTGTATGCATAACTTGAGTAAAAAGAATGCGAAACTGAATCTGTTTAGATTTTTTTAAACTATATAAATATAGTTTTCGTTGCACGTAGGTTTTTTTGAAAATTTGAATTTTTCACAAAATGGCGAAGTGTTTAAAAAAAACTCAAAAAATATTCAAAAAAAGGAGTACATATTCTTGGATTACTGAAAAACTATAAATCAAATCAAAAAACCCCTACGTGCAACGAAAACTAAACATATTGTGAACACGGTGTCAAAATTTGAAGCAAATCGGTAAAAAATTACAGTAGTTAGAGCGACAGCCGTTTTGAAAAACTTTGTTTCGAGTAAAACAAGTTTAAAGTTTTATGAAAAATCATTCTTTATAATTTATAAAATGCTTACAATACTACAATGCATCTATACCAGGTCCATAAGATGTTTCTTCTTCATTATTTTTAGCAGTCTCACGTGCTATTTCAGCGATTTTTCTAGATTTTCTACCCTCCTGTGATGCCTCATATGCTTTTAGAGTAGCAGCCGAAATTCTGCGATTATCTTCATTGTCAGCGTATTCTTTGGATATTGGGCCTATACTTATTTCCAGTTGTTCCATAACATTCAATAATCCTTTGCAACCCTCGTTGAAAACAATTACAGCTGAATAAGTTGCAATTTCAACTATTAAATGAACACATCACTATGTATTAAAACATGTGAACGCCGCACCTCTGATTTCGAGAGTATTAAAAAACAAGAACTGAAAAGTTTGTTACGAAAATGTGGCAACAGTGTGTGCGTATGTGAATCAAGATGGACTAACGTTCCATTCTACATGTTTTTTAGAAAATACTTTACTTGATGTTAATTTCTGTATTCGTTATGTATTTTATGTTTGTGCCGTAAGTAAATATACGTTTAAAAGTAAACCAAGTGTGATCAGTGTCTTGATGTGTCTCGAAATGAATTTACCGAAAGAAAAGAACCAGGTGCGAAAAAGCAGGCACCACAATTGGCGAAGTCGACAAGCATATGTGAAATAGCTATAGTACTCGTATGGATTTTTTTCATGATAGTGATGAAAAAAAAAAAGGGTATGTTTTTTTTTTTATGTTCCATCAAGAGTCATATTTTGTATAAGTTTTAAATTAAATAATTAGGATTAAGCATTTAGATATTTTGTTCCGATTTTGTATTCCAACAAGGTAAAGAGTATGTAAATGAAAATTGAATATTTCGTAATGTTGAAATAATAATAATTCTAGTGTTTGAAAAAGGAAAAATAGAAATATATTTGTTTGTTTGTATTTAAAAAGCCGGAAAATAGTAAAAAGAATGATGAAAAGAATATGTTTTTATGCTATTCAAGGTCATTGTCATTAATTTCTGTGTGTTCTTTTTATTCATCACGTGATTTAGAATAAATAAGATTTCATTAAAGCAGATAAAAAAAAAAAAGGAGAGAGAGCTCTGTTTTGATTTATTTGTTCTGTTTTATTGAATGATTGTGTATTTGTTAGACCTTGATAATTATTTATATTTATTTATCTTTATTATTATTGGAATATTAATGAAATATCTCAGTAAAAAAAAAAAAAAACTAGTGAATTATTCTTGTGAACGTCCGGTTTTATTTATTTTTTTACTTTGAGGAATGAATCGGAAATTGATTTTTTTTTTCTGTTTAAAAGTAAGTTTGATTAAAGGTTGCTATGGCAACATTATTTCTAATTTATTGAAAGCTGGTTATGCAATAAAGTATATTCTGATTTATTTAATGAAAGAGTTGATTGTGTTGCTATGGCAACATTATTTCTAATTTATTGAAAGCTGGTTATGTAATAAAGTATATTCTGATTTATTTAATGAAAGAGTTGATTGTGTAAACATTTTTTTTTATTTGTTATTTCGATACATATTATTTTTTTTTCTCCTTTTATGTATGCATTCCGACTTAATGATTATTTTATTTAATTTGGGGGAAAATGTTGTTTAAGATAAAAAATAAGATGTCAAATCTGGCGTTCTTAAGGAAAATTTGAACTTGATTTGATTTCATCCATCCGAAGATGGCATTTTTGGGTAAAGGGAATAAAAAAGATTTGCAAGAAGTTGCTACGGAGCTTGGAGTGGAAGGAACTCAACATTTAAAGTTATATGAGTTAAGAGATGCTATTTTGGCTTCAAAGAATTACGATGAAGAATTTGTTAAAGAAACATTAGCGAACGTACTTGAAGCACGGAAGAGGAAAGAAGAGATGGAGGAACGCATAAGAAGGGAAGAAATAGAGGAACGTAAGAGAAAAGAAGAGATGGAGGAACGCCTAAGAAGAGAAGAAATAGAGGAACGTAAGAGAAAAGAAGAGATGGAGGAACGCCTAAGAAGAGAAGAAATAGAGGAACGTAAGAGAAAAGAAGAGATGGAGGAACGCCTAAGAAGAGAAGAAATAGAATTGGAAAAAATGCGGTTGGAAAATGCAAGAATAGAACTTGAGAAGAAAGGAATTATAAATGAAACTTCTGAGAAAACGCGCGTAAAATTACATAACATCTTACAAAAATTTGATCCTAAAACATGCGAAATTAGCCTGTATTTAGTTCTTTTTGAGCGGCAGGCAAAACGTGCCGAAATTAAAAGAGATGATTGGGTTTCTCATCTCATTGGGCTACTGCCATACGAAATCGCGGAAGTTATAGCTCGGGAAGACGAAGAAATCACGAATGATTACGGAAAAGTAAAAGAGTTATTGTTAAAGAGATATAAACTTACTCCTGAAAGATTTCGACAACTTTTCAATAAGCATACTAAAAAAGCTGATATCACATGGAGAGATTTTGCTTACGAATTGAAAAACTATTTTACTGAATGGATTCGGGGATTAGAAGTTAACACATTTGAAGAATTATATGATTTGATTATTACAGATCAAATTAAAAGGAAAGTACCTCCAGAAATTAAAGAACATTTCATCGATGAATGGTCATTGTTTAAGTCATCTGATATTATTTCCAGTAAATTAGATGATTATGAAAATGTCAAAATGACTTTCAATAAAAAAACGAAAGAAATTTCTCATAAAGAAAATTGGAATCTTCCATCCAAAGGGGCGAATTTCGGAAATAACAATAGAGATGAGAAAAGGGTTTTTACTAAGCCACAGCAAGAACAAAGAGACATTCGTCCGAAATTCTCCTGCTATTGGTGTGGAAAGGAAGGCCATATGAAAAAATCTTGCCCCAAATTGAATTCAGCAAGTACATCTTACGTGAAAACAAACAAAAAGAGTCAAGAAAGTAAGGGCCTTAATAAGGTCAGTGTTAATCTAAATAGCGCTTGTTTCGATTGGGAATTTCCAGTCAACGAGAAAGATGGCGAGCTACTGAAAGTGGATTTAGGAATCGGAGGTCAAAAATTTCAAGGCATCGTGGACAGTGGTGCAGAAATCACCGTACTACGAAAATCAGTTGTACCTGAGGAACACTTACAGTCAAGTGGGAAAATTCTTTTGAGACCTGCTATAGGTAATCCAGTGGAAGCACAACTTGTGTCAGTTCCGCTAAGTCTTCATACAGATGAAGAAATCATTCCATATGTTCAAGTGCATGCTGCAGTAGTAGAAGGGCTGCATGAGGAAGCTTTAATCACTCCCAGGGTATATGAATGGTTGAAGGAACAAAAGCGTTCTTATTTGGGAGATGATACAGGAATCACTTCAGTAAAAGAAGCTAATGAACAATCCTTGTTCAGTGTGGAGGGAAGGTCTCCCGAAAACATTTCTTTAGGGGATAAAGTGAATATCCCGAAGAAAGAAGTCGATGAACAATCCTTGTTCCATGTGAAAGGAAGAAATCCTGGAAATTCAGGGGTTGAGGTTAATATCACCCCAGTGGAAGAAAACAATGAACCGTCCTTGTTCAAAGTGGAGGGAAGGTCTCCCGGAAACTATTCTTCAGAAGAAGAGGTTGAAGTAATCACAATAAATGAAGTCGGTGAACAATCCTTGTTCAGTGTACCTGAGAATAATTCAAACGACAATTATCTTGGGGATGAGGCAATTAGTACCCCACTCACAGAAGATAATGAAAAGTGTATGTTTTGTATGGAGGGAGAAAGTCACGAGATTATTCGAAAGGCAAAGCTGAACAACAGCGAGTCGCATCATCCAGAAACCAAAGTCTTTAATAACTCAGTAGTTAAACAGACATTGACCGAAACCGATAGTAAGGATGAAAGAAATGAAAATATCCCGGTTCCACAAGCACAAGTGTTTAGGGATGAGCAGTTAGCCTGTCCTACATTGAAAAGGTGCTTCGAAGAAGCTAGACAACATAAAAATGGTTACTGGATTGAAAGAGGTTTATTATATCATATGGGTAAAGTAGGCGGACAGAAATATATTCAATTGGTCGTACCGGCAAGCAGAAGAAAGGACATTTTGAAATTAGCTCATGAAACTCCTACTGGTGGACATCTGGCAGCTAAGAAGACCAGAGACAGAATTGCAATGTCTTTCTGGTGGGAAGGAATGCCAAAAGAAGTCAAACAATTATGTGCTTCGTGTCATGATTGTCAAATGCGCAGGAAAGGAAAAGTAAACGATAGAACACCTATCGAAGCTGTTGGAAGGCCAGAACTCCCATTTCAAGTGGTTAATGCCGATATTTTAGGCCCAATAGAGCCAAAGTCATCACGTGGCCATTAGTATGTACTGTGCGTTATGGACCAGCATAGTCGTTGGCCGGAAGCAATACCTCTGAAGTCTTTAACAGCAAAGGCAGCCTGTGATGCATTTATAGAAATATTTGTACGAACTGGAATTCCTCGAGTAATTGCAATGGATAACGGAAGAAATTTTGCCGCACAGCTGACAAAAGAATTTTTAAAACGATTAGGATGTGTTCCTAAATTTTCCACTCCAGGTTATCCACAATCGAATGGTTTAGTTGAAAGATGGATAGGAACTATGAAATCCATGCTACATCATGCAATTAATTCACAAGGTCGAGGCTGGGATAAACAGTTGCCATTCTTGTTATGGGCATACAGAGAAGTGCCTAACGCTACAACGGGTGTTGCCCCATTCCTACTAGTTCATGGGCGACCACCTGTAGGACCTCTAGCCATCCTCAAATCAAGTTGGGAAGATGAAGTCGTACTTCCTCAAGGGATTGGAGAATCTGTAGCTGACTACCTGTTGAAACTCCGGAACCGTTTAGAAGACGCGGCACAGTATGCGAATAGCATAGCTCAAGAACAGCAGCAGAAATATGTACATTATCATAATTTACGGTCAAAAGATACCGAATTTTCTGTTGGGGATGAAGTTGTAGTGTTAATCCCTGATTCAACAAATCGTCTTTGTTCAAAATGGAAAGGACCAGGAGAAATAGTAGAAAAGAAGTCTCCACATTCTTTTTATGTCAAACTACCTGATGGAAGTGTTCGACATCTTCATCAAAATAAATTGCGTAAATATATTCAACCTGTCAGAGCTGTAGGAATTATTTACGAAACCGATGAAGAGTTTGGAGATATACAACATGCGCCCGTAGAATTACGGCAAGTAACAGATGAAGAACTAAAAGCTGATATAAAATCAAATTCGATATCAGCAAAGCAATATAAACAGCTGTTGAATCTGATTAAAGAATATCTAACAATATTTGATGGGGAATTAAGGAAAGCCAAAGTTCCACCACATGTTATCCAGTTAAAGTCTGGAGTAGAGAGGAAACAACCTCATCTTTATAAAGTTCCAGAAACATTAAGATCTAATATAGAAAAACAGATAGCAGAATTATTGGAAAAAGACCTGATAGAACCCTCTTCAGCAGAAATAGCATATCCATTGGTATGTGTAGCCAAGAAAGATGGAACTGTCCGACTTTGCGTGGACTACAGAGAGCTGAACTCAGTTAGTAAAATTCCACCTTTTCCTATGCAGAATTCAGAAAATCTTAGATTTAAAGCTGGTGGAGCTCGTTACTTGACAACTTTAGATATCCTTAAGGGATATTGGGAAATACCCTTAGCAGAGCAAAGCCGAGAATTAACCAGTTTTGTATCTCCAAAGGGTCAGTATCAGTGGAAAGTGATGCCATTTGGGTTATCCGGAGCACCAGCAACATTCCAAAGAATAATGAATCAAGTATTGCGACCTCATAGTGACTACGCCGAAAGTTTTCTTGATGATATTATCATATTTTCTTCAACCTGGGAAGATCATCTTAATCATATTAAATCCATTTTAGAAACTCTGAAAAAATTGAATTTTTCGGCAAATTTAAAGAAATGCTCTTTTGCGATGTCGAAAGTAAAATATTTGGGACATGTCGTAGGCTCAGGAGAGCACGGCCCAGATCCGGACAAGATATCAGTTATTAAAGATTTGAAAGCCCCTAAAACTAAGAAAACCTTGAAGTCACTCCTAGGATTATTTAACTATTACAGAGACTATGTGCCTCGGTATGCCAATATAGCAAAACCTTTAACGGACTTAACTCGAAAAACTGTGCCAAACGACCTTCCATGGTCAGAAGAAGCCGAAAGCGCATTTAATTCGTTAAAGAATTGTTTGTGTTCTATAACCTCTCTGTATACACCTGATATGTCGAAACCTTTTGAAATCGATACTGATGCTTCAGTGACCGGAATTGGAGCCTGTCTAATGCAGAGAGATGAGCAGAATAAACTGAAACCAATAACTTTTGCAAGCCAAAAACTGACCCCTGCTCAATCAAAGTGGAGCACTATTGAAAGGGAAGCTTATGCTGTAATATGGGCATTAGGTAAATTCGAAATGTGGACTTATGGAACCACTATTATCTTACACACGGACCATAACCCTTTAAAATATTTGACAGAAACAGTTCCTAAGAACGCCAGATTACAAAGATGGGCATTGGCTCTATCTCGCTATCAAGTGACTATTGCTCATAAGCCAGGAAGCAGCAATACTATTGCAGATGCTTTATCACGCATTCATGAATAAAGTCATAAGTTAGTTTAATATTGTATTTGTTATTACATATATATATATGTGTGTGTGTTTATTTTGTTTCTTATATTCAAGTATATTAATTCATTAAGATTATTTAAAGTTCATAAGAAAATCCATGTCAGGATAAATGTTTATTCATATATATTATATATATATTTTGTTTCTATTATGTGTTTAAATGTTACTTATTTTATACCATAGAAAATATTTAAATATTAAGTGAAATATAAATGTTATTGCTCTTGATGGAACATCGGATATTAGGTCAAAGATGAGACAATAATTAAGAATTTAAAAGGACAATTAAACTTTCATGAACATTTATTTAAAGATGAAACAATAATTAAGAATTTAAAAGGACAATTAGACTTTCATGGACAGTTATATAAATTATCCACAAATTTTGGTTAGTAGTTTCACTGTGAAGGCCATTGTCCCTCAAGTGAAACTGGAGGGAAGGTGTGAACGCCGCACCTCTGATTTCGAGAGTATTAAAAAACAAGAACTGAAAAGTTTGTTACGAAAATGTGGCAACAGTGTGTGCGTATGTGAATCAAGATGGACTAACGTTCCATTCTACATGTTTTTTAGAAAATACTTTACTTGATGTTAATTTCTGTATTCGTTATGTATTTTATGTTTGTGCCGTAAGTAAATATACGTTTAAAAGTAAACCAAGTGTGATCAGTGTCTTGATGTGTCTCGAAATGAATTTACCGAAAGAAAAGAACCAGGTGCGAAAAAGCAGGCACCACAAAACACATTAACACTTTATTGTTTAAATAATTAACGAATTAATTTAGTTAAAACGTAAAACAGTTAAAATGATGTTACTCTACTATAACGTTTCGATAAAAGTGAGCAAATGTAACAATTAATCGCGCAAACAAGTTCACTCGCTCGTACATGTTGAAGCGCGTCACGAGTCGCATGACGCGCTTTACGTATTACGCTGTAACTTCTACATTTTAACGAAAATCAGTTTAATATTTTGGCATTATAATCTTAAAAGTATAAGCTATCAAAAAATACAATAAAAATTTTTTTCATTTTTCGAAAATTTTACTGTGTTGTTCCCCCTTAATACGTTGTCATGTCAGATGTTAGCCTGAAACATGGACAATGTTTAGAAAATGTGAATGTTCATTAAAGGGATTACATATATAAACTACTCCATTGTGTAAAATTGTACAATGCATTTAAACTGCATCTGATTAAAAAAAAGTTGAAATATATTAGTGGAATAATATTAACCACTTAAGGTAATGCTTCACCTAATGTGGCCGGCTGCCTAATCCCATGTTATTCAATGGGGAAATTTGTTTTAAAAATTACTCATTACCTAATGTATTTGTTTTAATTCCATTTTCTCATTTAGAAAATTTATAACTTTTATTCAACTCTCCTTTTTCAAAATCTATTTGTATTTTATTTTCAGAGATGAGGTTTTTCAAATTTCCATCTGATTTCAGTTTTTTTATAGATTTTTTTTTTTTCTTTCTGGTGTGAATTTGTTTTACATCAGCTAGTAAAATAAAACTTGATTAACTTCTAAACCATAACTATTTGTTCATTTTTTATAGATTAAGATATATTTATCACTGTAATGTAATAATATTGATTTCAAAATTCTAGTATCTTAATTCAACATCTTGCCTTTGTATTTAGTTTCTGTCGTTTTGCTAATCTCATCCCTATATTTTATTTTTATTGTTTATGTCATAAAGCTCTAAAGTGCGAAAAATTAAGATTATTTTTTTGCATGTTATATCTTCAAAATGATGCATTTCAAATTTAAATAAAAATAATAGTAGTAGTAGTAGAAGCTTTTTATTGTTGCGCCCTAAAAAGCATAAAATAAAAAATTATTCTTGCAAAAACACATACTATAAAAAAAAAAAAAAAAAAAAAAAAACATTTTCTTATAGCATGTCTTTATAAGATTAATTTTTATTTTATGTATTTTAGGACTCAACAATAAAAAGCTTCTGCTATTACTATTATTTTTTCATTATTTTTTTACTTAAATTTTTATTTTATCCTTTTTAGTTACAAAAAAATCTAATCGAAGTTTTTAGGATACTATGTAAATACTGAAAGATTTTCTTTTATGAGTTGACACCTCTTCTCTTTCAATCATCTGCAAAAGTTAACACGTCGGCCCTTTGAAGATCAAACTCACAACCATTGCGTTATCGACATTACGCTCTAACCAAATGAGCCAACAAGTGACGAAAAGAATTGCTTACATTTACATTTAAGTGGATGTTGCCTTGTTTCCTACCATGACATGAATCCATTTTCAATAGAGAGCTTTTAAAAATTAACGGTTGTGAATTTTCTAAATATGAAAATGGAATTTTTAAAAATACATAAGGTAATTAATAACTTTCAAAATTGTGATGCAAAAATTTAGAGTGGTATGTTCTGGCTTTAAAATTTAGAATTATGAGAATAAATTTTGAGAAAATGTATAAGTACAAAATTAATATTTAAAAAAAAAAAAAAAAAATTATAGTGTTGTTTATAAATGTTTTCTTATATAAAAGATATGATGAAATAATTTTTAAGTTGATAAATGTTTTAAATTTGTTATTAAAAAAAAAAAAAAAAAATTGATGTAATCAATATGTTTTAAATAATGAATATGGTAATGCTAATCTGTGTAGTCACTGAAGATCATTTTTCAAAAAGTACACACATATATATATACATGTTTACTTGAATTAAAGTTGAAACTTTTTATTGCAGGTAATCAACTTTAATGAAAATTACTGCACATCAAAATGATCAGCCAATAGATAAACACGTTAATTTTAGATTTTTATGAATTTTACATGAAGACACTAGGAAATTAACCATTTTCATAATTTGTTTAGCTTTATTAACCATTCTTTATCATAATAATTTTTACTTTCTTCTGTATTCAATAGAAGAAAATATTGAATTCGTAAAAACTTTCGATTTCTGATTTTCGATGGATTTACACGTTTTGGGAGATCTAGAACACTATTTGACCATTTTTAGAAAATGTCTGTTTGTTTGTGTGTGTGTGAGACAAAAATTTTGGGGCAACTGTATCTCCAGAACTACTGCTCAGAATTGCATATAAATTTATATGTACAGGGGTCGATCCAGGTTTTAATTTTTGGGTCCTTTTTTTGTGAAAAACAAAATATTTTTGTGAAATTTTTATTTATTTTTGTGAAATATAAAATATTTTTATGAAAAAGTAAAATATTGTGTAAAATCTTCAGTTTTTACAATCACTATGTAATGTTTAATATCAAGTTAATAGAGTTTTGTTGAGCTAAATTAAGGCATAAATTAAAAATAATACTGAAAATATGAAAACATTTAATAAAAAGTTCATTTTTATAAAACAAAATCTTGTGAAGGGACTCATTTTATAAATTTGAATTTTGTGAAGGGTCCCTTTGTATGGATTTGAGTTTTGTGAAGGGTCCCTTTTTATGGATTTGAATTTTGTGAAGGGTCCCTTTTTACTATGTGGAATTTTGTGAATGGGGCCGCAAAAGGAACCCAAATTTTGTCTGGATCGACCCCTGATGTAGATGCACCTTTGCCTATCAACTTTTGATGTCAGTTGCTCAACAGTTGGCACTGCTATACACCGATTTCTACAATTTAAAGGAAAGCTATATCTCTGGTTCTATTGTGTATAACCAAACAATACTTGATATGTGAGAAGGCCATTATGAAACATTATGCCGATTCAATTTGAATGCTTATCAGACAATAGGGGGCACTGATATACAGCAATTTCTGCAGTTTAAAGAAAGATTACATCTCAGGAACTACTGTGCAGAATTACATATAAATTTATAATGCACCTTAACATAAATTATGCCTGTCAACTTTTGTTGTCAACTGCTCAACAAGTGATGCTGCTACATAGCGTTTTTCACAATTTAAGGGGAGGCTATATCTCAGGTTCTATTGTGTATAATCAAACAAAACTTGATATGTGAGAAGGCTATTATGAGACATTATGCCGATTCAATTTGGATGCTTATTGGTTAATAGGTGACACTGCTATACTGCAAATTTCCCCGATAACAAGATGGCTATATCTCTGTGGCTTATAACTGTACGAAACTTGATATGTGAGATAACCATTATAAAAACGTATTTTTTAAGATGTTATTTATAGGCATTAAAATTGTTTTCCTTTGGATATATAGTGTTAGTTTTCTCTAAGATAAAAATCATTTGCATTTATCATGTTAAAAAATATTTAATAAATAGGAAAATATAGAAGAAAATCTTGTGATGGCCATAACATACTAGTTTATGCTATAAATTCTTATTAGTTCACTTATTTTTGGCTTGAAACATCTTTACATTGGGTTGGCGGGAAAGTACTGTCATATCTTATTACCTGCAGGTAACTTTACCTATCAGGACAAGACATGCAGGTAGAATGTGTCATGGGGGATCTTATTACTTAGCATGCCTCTTGTGAGATATAAGGGGGCTACTTCCCTCTCATCCCAGTAGCAGAATTGTCTGTATCAACAATTGTCTGCAAAATAAAATTTATCTGTGATCCTGAAATGCTGATCAAAGTTAAGTATCAGAAGAAAAGTATAACAATTAATACAGTATGTAAAATTTATCTCTAAAAAAGCAAATTAATTAAGAATTTGCAATAAGTGTAGTAATCTAGAGATGTAATGTAAATTATATTTAAGCATTTTTATGCTTAGTATTTGTTTTTGAGCTGTTAAATTAATCTGCAGAGCTTTAAACATTCTGCAGCACTCGCTGCCTTGCTGCACTGTTTCTGCTACTCCCAGGAGCAGAATTATATCCGATGTTCTGCAACGAGACATTAAAATTTGCAGATGTTCTGCAGGTATTTTGTCCAAATTTGTCAAAGCACAGTAAAATGCAAAATAAGCATAAAAATAATACTTATTAGTAAAATATTTATTACACATTTATAATAAAACATGGTTTACAATTTATATAATCTAAAACTGAGGAATACACCCAGAATTTGCAATTTTTTTCAATGGCTTTTGGCATTAATATTGTCACATTAATTTGGATATACTACTTACAAAATGTTTATAAATTTTGTCTATACATTGAAACAATGACTGTTTCCAGCAATTTTCTAGTATGCTAACAGATTTACAGGTCAGTTAAAGTTTTATTAATTTTAGAATGTTAGCTGTATCAACATCATCCAGTTAAAGGATAGATGAAATGTTCTGCAAAAGCCTCATTTGTTCTGCGACGTGTGTCGCAGTTTTAAGCACTTTCTGCTCCTGGGCTGCTACTGACCTCTCGTCATACCCTTTGATAGTTAGTAGCAAAGTACAGATTGAATAAAATGGCAATGGATAAAGTTTATTTAAGACATTGCATTTGGTGTGAGTTCCAGAGAGAAAGCAACCAATCAGTTGCTTATAAAAACTTAAAATACATTGGGAAGTGAAGTTCTAAATATCTGAATCTTCCCAATTTCATACCGAAGATTTTAGTTTCAAAGAAAATTTTGATCTGGACGGTCATCCAAGGTCGATAATGGAATTTGCGGTGCATGTTGGAGGGTAACCCACATCTAACCACTAGAGCAACTTTAAAAGAAATCAGCATACACCTTTGGATGCTGAGGAACACTTCAAACATCTTGATTTGTCTTGAAGCAGAGTATTTGCTTTCCGCACAATTTGACTGAAACAAATTTATTGGATTGTGTTAGAATCTGCTCATCTCTCTTTGTTAGACACAATATGGAGCCATTTTTGTTCAAGCAGGGGTCTGTCCAGAGGTAAATCTGGGTTCGTTAAAGGACCCTTCACAAAATTACTAATCCTGAAAAAGGACACTTTGCAAAATTTTTCCCATTAAAAATAGACCTTTTGATAAATCTTTTTCATTTCGAAAACTAATCTTCTATGGAATGAACAGGCCGCCTGAATAATCAGACGGGCTTTGCAGTATTTTCCCCGAGAAGCTGATATTCATTTTCAAATTCGTAAAATGTTTCTATGCATATGTGTGAGTTTAGCTCTATAAAAAGGAAACATCATTGTCTAAAATGAAACTTTAATTGTAATTTTATTTTGCAAAATTAAATTTTTCACAATTTCACAAAAAAAGGACCCTAGCCAAAAAGTTCGGAAGAACTTTATTTTCACATTGAATTTAGATTTGAAAAAATTATGTGTTGAATTTTTCACAGTTTCACAAAAACAGGACCCTGTCTGAAAAGTCTGGACTGATCACTGTCAAGCTTATTACTTGATGTAAAAAGTAAATCTTTTATGAGAATATAAAGAGAAAAAAAAAAAAAAAAAGCTTACTGCACATCTGGAACATCTGTCACAATTATAGCAAAATCAGATCTTCATCAGCGGAAGGTGATGCTTTGTTTGTGGGGAGATCAAAGAGGCCCAGTGTGCTATGAGCTACTTAAACAGTGGCATGCAGTTATCAGGGAAATGCAGGCAGTATTGGCAATCGGAAAAGGAATTCTCTTCCATCAAGATAATGCAAAACCACATACTGCAGTGTTGACTCAACAAAGGTTGAATGAGCTTGGATGGGAAGTTCTTAGTCCCTCACCATATTCACCTGTCATAGCTCCATCGGATTACTATCTATTCCGATCGCTTCAAAATTACCTGATTGGAAAAAATTTACTTCTTTCGAAGCTATTTCCATTTCAGTTACTGAATATTTTGGGTCCAAAGATGAGAACTTCTACGCTAGGGCAATCATCAAGCTACCTGAAAGATGGCAACCAGTAGTAGCAAATAATGGATATTATATTATTGATTAAAATGTAAGTAAACATTATTAAAACTGATTCAAATATTTTATTTTACGACAGAACTTTTCTGCCAACCTAATATTTAACAGGGTGCCCACTAATCTGGAAAAGTCTGGGAATTTTTGACAAACTTTAAGGAAATAAGCCATATTTGATTGGCTCATTTGTATATTGCTAAATTGTTTGCTAATGTTGTGGGATTTTCGTGGGAAATAAACAGTGTAAGTCTGAGAAAATGCCGAAACTTGGTCTGGGAAAAGTCAGGAAATGGGGTAAAGTTTTAATACCATCCACCCTGTTTAACCTGATTAATTTCAGGTATAATATTTAATTAAAAAAAATAAATTATAAATTGCAAAAACACACAACAGCTGTTTCTGATTAGAATAATAGTATTGTTCTTCATCAATGAAAAAACTGTGCACTAGGGCATCATCAAAATAACTAGATGCACCCGTGCTTATTATGAAATTTTAAATGACTTCTTTATTTAGCTTTCTAAAACACAGCATTTGATAAATTTCAGAACAGTGCTGCTACCTACTAAACTGTGAAGGAACCAAAAAAAAAAAAAAACAATTTAATCAAATTAGTAAAAAAATATTGAAAAAATGTTTATTTTCACTGTGAAACTTACGAACGTTAAAGAGTTAATTGATTAAAAGAAAAATTATAATTTAGCTGCATATTACATTGATTTAATACCCCCATCACTTAATTCATGCACCTGTGCTTTTTTATTCTTAGATTAAAGTTTATCATCTTTAACCTAATAATATACTTTAGTTTTAAATTCAGATTCAGAAATCAAAAGGAAAACCAGAGAAGCTATGTGGATGTTGAAACATGCAAAAGTTTCATAGGAGGTGATTCCGTGAGAGATCTAATAGACAGTAACGCTTCTTCTGGAAGTGGTTCTGGTGTACCTCTTCTGGTAAGGAATATTAATTGTTGTTTTACTTTTGTGAGTAAGATTATAAAACGTAAAAGTGAGAAATAGTAATAATACATATATATATATATATATATATTTTTTTTTTTTTTTTTTAATATGCTAAGAATCTAAACTTCTTAAGACAAATTGTTAAATTTAGGATAGTTTGCTTGTTTCTATTTGATGCATAATGATACAGGTATTGGATATTAATTAGTGTTGTTGTGTTTCTTTCTTTTTTTTTTTTTTTCTATGTACAGTAAGTGTGTATTATGTACATACAGTATGTGTGTATGTACAGTAAGTCTGTATTTGCATACACATGCAAATGAATGATTGCTGCAGTTGAGAATTTTATTCATTTATATTGTGTGATTATATGTTCTGTTTTAACTGTCTTATTTCAGGGTTGCTATGGCACCTGGAAAACTCAGGGAATATGAAAATCTATTAAAAAACAGGAAAAACTCAGGGAATTTCCAAAAATTATTGCAAAAACAGGGAAAATTCTGGGAATTTTATAATTTTGTGGAAAAACATTGGAAAAATTTTTCAGAATCAAATATTTTTTAAATTTTTAGTGCTTTATAATGAATCAATTAGATTTTTTTCCCCCAACTATAGTAAGTTAATAAAATTAATGTACCCTAAATATGTTCAGTTGACTTGTGAACATGTCAGATTATAATGCTGCATGATTGCATGTCATCTATTTTACTTATAAAAGGGACAGGGAAAACTCAGGGATTTTGTTTTCCTGATTTGTGTAGCAACCCTGTATTTGTGATTTATTTATAATTTTGTAATTTTTAAGTGAAATTTTTATTAAAAATTGAAATTTATGATGATTTTGATTGTTTTGGGTGTATTGTTTCCAATAAAGTTGCTTGTTTCCAACATATTTAGTGTTTTGGTTAGATTGTCAAAAAGCTCACTTTCGTAAGTCATTGGTGAAGGGTTATAATTGCAGGTTTAATGTGTAACAAAGCCATCTTAGTTATTTTTAGAAAAGTCACTAAGGAAACACACTGAACAAAATAAATTTTGTGGAAGTGAGCCTTATTTGAAAGCTTGTTATTGTAAATTGCTAAACTGTTTGCTAATGTGAGATTTTTGGGAAAAATAAACAGCATAATTATAAGTCAGGGAAAAGGGCAAAAAATGATCAGGGAATTTATAAAAGTTCTACTATTAGCCACCTTGGTGATAAATAGCAAAGTTCTAAGAATTTTATAGGTCATTGGCAAGTAACTTAAAATTTCAAATTTCAAGTCTATTTCATGATGAGCTTTATATATATGAGAAATTCTCTGAAAAGTGGTCATTTCATGTCCCAGTAATCTTGAGGGCATATTTTTAAAATCACAAAAACAAAAAGCTGTCAGAACTATCAATATTAATTAGCTATGCATATAAACTGTAATTCTTTGGTTACTGGAATTTAAATATAATTTTAAAATATTCTTTGAAATGCAAAATATCATTCCCTCACTGTGTCCCCATTCACACATGTAAGTAAATAAAATGGTTTCTATGGTATTAAACATACTTTAATAAATATTTATCCATTATACTACATTTATATATTATGCAATGAAAGAAATTAAAACACACTTTATTGTTGTCCCTGGTATTAGATATCATTCCCTCATCAAACTATAATTACACCCCTACTTACTCCATTAATGGCAGCACATGCAAGTCAAACTTAATTTGTATAGCAGCAAAGTAAAAAGCCATTTTGTGTTCTGTTCGAAACTTTTTACAATGAGTTACATAAGGCTCTCAAACGTTAGATTGAAATACAGTATTTTTATTATACGTCATTCCCTCATTCATTATAAAGTTAACTAAAAGAGATCAAATTTGCTTTTTTATGTTATTATAGTAATAAAAATATGTTTTAATAAATATTTAGTGTTTGAAAATACAACTAAACCTAATCATATTTTTATAAAGTAGTTTCTAGAAGAAATTTGTCATTCCCTCATTTTTCTAATTAATAAAAATAATACTATTTCAAAAAATTATCAGATGCAGTTTCGTTTATATTATTTTTTATTAACTGTAACGTATGTGTGCATGCACAAAATTAAAAAAAAAATAAATAAATAAAATAATGGAGCAATTTTATTTGGGCTAACTTTATTTTTTTTAAGCCCACTTTTCAGAGAATGACATATATATATATATTATTATTATTATTACACAACTATAAAATGTGAAAATTAGAGTATTGTTAATTCATTAGTTAAAGAAATGGTGTTTTTATTTCTGTGTTACATCTCTATTGATTCATGAAAAGAAATCTAGACTGGACTATGTGTAGTTCAATTTAAAATGCAAAAATTCCATCATAAAATAAACTATTGATTTTGTTCAAAATATTCACACTTTTTTTTTCTGTGTGTGTTAATGTTATAAATTATTATATAAGTTATTAAATTTTAATTGTAATAAAGTGTTCTTTTTTTATTTTGAAAGAATGACTTTGACTGATTTTTTCCAGGAGTTATTAATTTTCAAAATCGAAATTTTTCTTGGAATTTTTTTAAAATTCTAAATTACATAAGGATATTTGTCTATAGAAAACCTACCTGTTTGACAAATAATCTTTCACTTTTCTGAAAAATGAATACTGAAAAAGTTTTTAGATATTTAGTTTTCTTTATTTTATAAATAGGTGCAGCGTACTATTGGCAAACAAGTGGAAATGTTGCACAGCATCGGTCAAGGTCGATTTGGAGAAGTTTGGAAAGCGAGGTTACGAGAAGAATATGTTGCTGTAAAGATATTTTTTACCTCAGAAGAAGCAAGTTGGGCTAGGGAAACTGACATATATAAAACTGTCCTTCTTAGGCATGAAAACATATTAGGTAAGATTTTTTTTTTTTTTTTCTTATACATTATTTCTAAATTTTTTTTTTTTTTCCCAAACATTTTAGACTGTTTCATTAAGCAATCAAAAATTAAAATTATTGATTCTTGCATGTTATTTGCAAATGTGCTAGTTACAAAAATAGGATATAAAATTAAAAAAAAAAAAATCACCCTGTTATCTTATTAGAAAGTACTATATTTATTGTATGACATATTTGTTCTAAAATTAGAATAAGTACAGAAAAAATGAATTATAATCTATATTTTGTTTTTCTTAACTTCTTTAGTCAATTTTTATTTTATCTCAAGAAAGTTAAAATGTTAATCTAATTAATAAAAATCATAATTTGCTTCTAAAATAGTCTTTTTTTTTTTTTTAATCACTAATGCATAACATTTTTAAAACTGCCACTCTTCTAATTTCTCCAGAAGATTTTGTACACTGTTTTCTAATACTTATATTCAACATATTCAATATTGTGTTATATCAAATTTCCACTTGGAAATAGTGATTGTAAACCTAATAGTAAATGTAAGTATTGGCAAATATGTGAATGTGTTGAAAATAAGTTTGTAATTTATTTAAATGATAGAATCATGTGGTGTAATTAATTTTTTATTTGCCATCTTGCAAAAAGACCTGTGTTGTATCAGAGAAACCCCCATGCCACTCAGGCTGTATACTATACACCATGGCAAAAAATGCAAAACTAGAGATGTATGCCACAGACTTTTTTTAAAAATAGTATTGAGCAGAGATTCCAAGTCCCCCAATTTTGGCAGGAAAGATTACAATTTCAATCTTTCTCCATCCACAGCATGAACGTTAATGTTCATTTTAAACTTGTTTTATTAGATTCTTATTCTAGAACATTAAAAAAGTAAAATTATTCAATATTTCTCACTCATATATATATATTTATATATTTTTTTTTCTCTTCTCCTTTCTTTTTTATGACCAACTCCCCCTTCCCCTGCACTAAATCCTTGCGATTTACAATATTTCTCCTTTTGGTACATAAATGTTTTTTTTTTTTTTTTTTTACTTTTTTAATTAGATTCCAGAACCTATAAAGAATTAAAATATATATTTTTTTTTTACATTTCACCCCTCCCACTAACAATTAACATCACCCAGAAGAGTTGTGATTTCCAATATTTCTTGAACTACAACATATATGTTAGTTTCTTTTAAACTTAATTATTAGATTTTATAACCTATAAAGATGTAGAATTGTTTAATATCTCTCACTCATATGATTTTTTATGCCTCCTCCTTATTTTCCTTCGTGCTAACAATTGGTGATCACTCTCCAGAAGTCTTGTGATTTTTCAATCTTCTGCATCGTAAGATAAATGTCAATATTCTGTTTAAACTCTCTTTATTAGATAGTATAATCTATGTGGAAGTAGAATTTTTCAAAATCTCTCACTCCTATGATTTTTATTTATTCATTTTTTGCTTCTTGGAATATATATTCAAAATGTTTCATC
Source organism: Salticus scenicus (assembly GCA_963930645.1). NCBI lineage: Eukaryota > Metazoa > Arthropoda > Arachnida > Araneae > Salticidae > Salticus > Salticus scenicus. The sequence continues at coordinate 139,684,178 of OZ005650.1, read as the reverse complement.
TATTTCAAAGTTTGATTATTTTGACACCCTTTTTAGGGTTGCTACGGTACCTGGAAAACTCAGGGAATTTGAAAATCTATTAAAAAACAGGGAAAACTCAGAAGATTTCAAAATTTATTGCAAAAACAGGGAAAATTCAGGGAATTTTGAAATTTTTTGAAAAGACATTGGAAAATTTTTTTCATAATCAAATATTGTTTTACATTTTAGTGTTTTGTAATGAATCAGTTACGGTTTTTTCCCCCAACTGTAGTAGGTTAATAAAATTAATATACCCTAAATATGTTCAATTGACTTAAAAACATGTTAGATTGTAATGCTGCATGATTGTATGTCATCTATTTTACTTCTAAAAGATACAGGGAAAACTCAGGGAATTTTTTCTCCTGATATGTGTAGCAAGCTTTTATTTCAGTAGCAGTATTATTTGTAAATGGATTGCTAACACAATAGATGATGTCACATATGAAATGAAGGCCTTATACAAAAAGACTGTTAGTCAGCTTTTAAACAAAATTCTCATGCTTATTACTATGTTACTTATACTACAGACAATTTTAATTCCAGAATCATAAGCTTCCTGTGAATATTAGGGCTTAGTCAAAATGCGATTAAGATGTAGATATGGCAATCACGAACAAACTGTAATTATTGTTGAAAGAATGTTTATACTTAATGGCCCACCATTTGGTTATACAGGAAACCAGAAAATTTTTCACAGCTGCATTTATTTCAATGTTTGGAGTCTCTTACTACAAAACCTGACAAGTGAATTTTGAATCAACCCAACCCGAACCCGACAAATAAATTTTATTCAACCTGAAAACCGACCCGAACATGCACTAAAGAATTTTTGGCAACCCAAACCTGACCCGAATCTAAGTGAAAATTAATAATTCATCTAAAAATCATGGAAAACACTTTTAATTTATAAAATAAAATAAATTTGAATTGTCACACTACTGTGTGCATGGTAAATCATTTTAAAAAGAATTAAAAATATAGTTACTAACTTACAACTAAGTTAAAAATTAAAAAAAAATCTGAAGAATGGATTAATAATTTTTTAACTATTCATGTGTGTTGTGAACTTCAAATTTACAAAAATGGGTTTCAAGTTTGTAGTTTATTGTTTAATGCTTATCACACACAGAATAATATTAAAATAATGCAATGTTACACATGCCAACTAAACATCCACTAAATCTACATTCTTATAAATTCTTAGACACATCTGCAAGAAAAAAATATTAATTATCAGTTTAAATTCACAATCTATTTTAATAGGGTGTGAGTAATCAAAATAGATGAATCATACATCTGGTTACTGTGGGAGAAGTAGCCTGTTTACAACAACTTATGTTCTAAATAATAATTGCTTTTTTTTTTTTTTCACTGCTTTAGTTGATATGGATGTTTATTTTACTATGATAATTTGGGTAAGCGTATATTCATCTTGGGTATATAGAGAAAGCAAATTTCTGCTTTATTAAGATAATATTTTTTTGAAGGATGTTAGAGAAAAAAATGTACTCGACTCGGGTTTGGGTAAAATCAGTAGTGCACCAGAAATTCCCCGACGGGGGGACACCGCCTCCCCGACAGGGGGGCACTACATTAAGAGAGTTTATGAGTGTTTATCAAAAACTGCAATACTGTTAATAATATTACTGTTAATATTTGTACCATTCCATTTGATAGTACTCCTTGTGGTTTTGGAGATCATCATACCACAGACAGACATTTTCTAAAAATATCATGGTCAAAACGTGTTCTGGATCTCTCAAAATGTGTATATTCATGGGAAAACTGGAAGCTGAAAATTTTTACGAATCCAATACTTTCTTCTATTGAATACAGAATGGAAAAACTGGAATGCTCCGAATTTGTATAAGGAAAGAAAAATGCTGCCAAAAGTAGAAAAACTGAAAATTTTGTATTCTTTCACCCCACCCCACACCCGAGAGATTTTAGGAGTATGCCCCGATGGGAGGTCACAGACTCCCCGACGGGGGGGTAGAGGGGGGGGTAGCTGCCGCCACCCCTGGGTAAAATCAAGTTACCCGATCCGATGCAGGACTCGTAAGTCAGCATGAACAAAATATGGACAAAAATATTTCTTCTTGTGTAATATAAGAATAAGGCCATTAAAATTTTATAACTATATAGCTTTGGTCATATCTGATTAACTTACATAAATATAAACTTATAATAAAAATGCATTTACTGAATACCTTTTTTTTTTTTTATCCCATTACTTATTAAGAAATCACACTGCAAATTATTTTCTAATACGCAAATAGCCATTGCAAATTGACAGAAAAAAATTCTGCTACTGAGGGCACATGTGGCCTATTATGTAAAATTTTGCGATTTGCGGCAAATATTTATTTATTAAAACTATTGTAGTGTAATAGAAAGTCATCAGATGATGGATTTTAATCCCAGTGTTGGACATGGATGTCCTTAATTGTTTGTAATCCAGTTTAAGCTGTGATATTGTTTAATTAACCTTGATGTGAGGAAAAAGAAAGAAAAGCTACTGTAAAGTAATATTCCAAACCCTACAAGATATTACTTGGTATTTAATTTTACTTGATTTTTTTTTTTTTTTTTTTTTTCCATATTTACCATAAAGAAATTAATCATTGTGTAGGGTTTTATTTTATTTTTGTTTGTGTTTGTGTGTGCCATTGTTTGACTGTTCAGTGATATTAAATGTGATATAGGTGAAATTTTTTATTTTATTGAAAATTTTTCAATTTTATGTTATAAATTGAAAAGTGCACAGTATCCCAAATTTCCATTTTCAAAATTAAATTTCACTTTCAGTATAAATTTCCAATTTTATTTATTATTTTGTCATAGATAAAGGCTTTTATAAGTTATAATTTCAGGTGAAAATTTATCATGTAACTCATTGTGAATAATTGAAAATGTATTGTGTTTTTATAAATTGCATAATACAGGATAAATTTTTATCACATGTGTTTCATATCTGTAGGTTTTATTGCTGCTGATATCAAAGGCACTGGTTCATGGACTCAAATGCTTCTCATTACCGACTACCATGAGTTGGGTTCACTTTATGATTTCTTAAATAATAATACCTTAGACACAGCTACTACCGTCAGACTTGCATTTACTGCAGCATGTGGTTTGTCTCATTTGCATGGAGATATTGTTGGTAAACAAGGTAAGCTATTATCTTAAACATTATTAAGTTTGCAAATGAGAAAATTAAAACTAAGAAACCCCTCCAGTGTTTGCACTGAACTAACAAAAACCCGAGTCCCAGGGACACAGTAAAGAAAAGAAAAATGCGAGATCTTTCAATGAAAAAAGTAAATCCCTTAAATTTTAAACTTAAAAATAAATTAAAAAATATATATATATTCTTAAACTTACAAAATTAAATAAACAAAAGTGGAAGAGTATTTTCTGAAAGAAAAAAGATGATATATTTTACATTTTTCTCCTCTGTCATGATATCTGATAAACTAAACTTATTTTATCTCTCTTGAATTTGCAAAATTAGTGTTGAATGATGTCAAAATTTCACTATTTGTCTTTCAGATTTTTTAGGGTGCTGAAAACCTGAAATTCGGTCAAAACAAGTCCCACTTTCACAAATTTGAGTAAACATGTACCCTATCCTCTGTTGGATATTGCAAAATTTCCTTTTAATTCCAAATAAAAATGAAATAATCAGTTTCTTAAAATGAAAATTCATCATTTAAATGTTCATCATTAATGATTTTTACTTTCTTCTATATGTAATATAGAGAAAGTATTGGATTCGCGAAAATTTTCGAAGTCCACTTTTTGATGGATTTACATGTTTTGGGATATGGAGAACACGAATTAATAGTTTTTAGAAAATGTCTGTCTGTCTGTATCATTTTTTTGTGGACGCTGTATCTCACGAACCAATGAATGAAATTTAACCAAACTTGGTATTTAGTTGCACCCTGACATAAACTGGTGCTGATTAGATTTTGGGATCAATCGCTCAATAGGTGGCGTTGTGATCGCATTTTATGCAAATTTTTAACATGGCAGCATAGGACAAAATTCCGTATAAATGGGCATAAAGAGAGTTATTTTACACTTGTGATTGTAAAATTAATATGAATTATTGATAATAGTAGTAGTTAGCTAGGAAAAAAATTTTGTGCATGGGGGGCATCGGTCCCCCCCCCCACCGGGGGGGAAGTTCCCACCCGGGGGGGCAAAGTTTCAAGATGGGTATCTTTCGAAAGATCTTGTCAATACCTTTAAAACGAATGGTTGAACGATTAATCTGTGATAATTTAAACCAAAGTTATCGATTTTTTTTACTTTTAACAAAAAAAAACTTAGAAAAATATCGCAATTTTTTTTTTTTTTTTTTTTAACGAAATTTAACCAAACTTGGTATTTAGTTGGTCCCCGACATAAACTGGCGCTGATTATGTTTGGGGATCAATAGCTCAACAGGTGGCGCTGTGATAGCATTTTATCTAAATTTTTAACATGGCAGCATAGGACGAAAATTCGTATAAATGTGCATAATTAGAGTTGTTTTAAACTTGTGATTGTGAAATTAATATGAATTATTGATAATAGTAGTATGTAACTAGGAAAAAAATTTTCTGCATGGGGGGGGCATCGCTTTCCCCCCCCCCCCCCGGGGGGATAAATTTTCAAGATGGGTATCTTTCGAAAGGTCTCGTCAATACCTTTAAAACGAATGGTTGAACTATAAATCTGTGATAATTTAAAACAAAGTTATCGATTTTTTTCACTTTTAACAAAAAAAAAACAGAAAAAAAAATCGTACTTTTTTTTTTTTTTTTTTTTAATATTGTTACTGATTGAATATGTATAGGTAAATATAGAAGAAAGTCTTGTGGTGGCCACAACATACTAGTTTTTTTCAATTAATATAAAAAATTAGTGAATATTAATTAACATTTAATTATTAATTTTTCTTGATTATTTATTTTTGAGCCCCTTCTATGGTTTTAAAATTGCCGCATCCCTGGGTAGGATTGATTCGAATGAAGGATAAACACAGCATTGCTTATGAACTTGGTTAAGTAATATAATTTATGGTGAAACCACAAAGGAAGCTAAGCATCAAAAGGAAACTGGAGATAAGAAAAGGAACCATCCCTCATAATGCCACATGACAGTCTTATGCTAGGCTTATCAAGACCTTTTTTTCATTGCTAATCACAGATTTTTGGGAAAACATTACTAGAATAAATAACATTTTCAGAAGTATTAAATGTTGAATCTCAGTAGAAAAGCTATAAAAAATCACTAAAAATGAATTCATGGCTGAAATATCTCCAGATAAGAGCTATGATTAGTGTTTCTATGATTGTGATTTTTATTTGCAGTTGTTAATCAATTATATCTTGAATTATTTATTTCAATGTTAATTTAAATTAATCAAATATTCTAATATGGTTTTGTTTTATTTTAATCATGTGCAAACCAATGTAATCTTATTTAGACTGGAAAATAATGACCATTCAAGAAATTTTGCAAATTTTAGAAAAGGGGAAAAGACATATAACTGATATTGAACAGTGAATAAACGAATAATTTTTGCATTAAAATTAATAAGAATGAATCAGGACTGCACGAAAAGGTCATATAAATATAAAAGGTGTATAGACGAGAGACATATAAATAGTGTTTTATTGTACTAAAAAAATAAACCCATAGTTTGAGAAATGCAGATTACAAATACTTTTTTTTTTTTTAGAAATTAAAAAATTATCTGATTTTTATGAAGGGCTTATTTTAAATTCGCCATTTTCAAAACTGATTTTTTTTTTATAAATCCTGATTTTTAAAAATATGAATTGTTAATTGTTGAAACCTTTAGCTTTACTTTTTTTTTTTTTTTTCCTATTTACCACAAGGCAAGTGTTAACAATTAATTTTAGCTTTTAATTTAATAAATAAGATAAAAATAAATAACACGTTAACTTTAAAAACCAGCATACCTTGATCAGTGCAAAATATCAAGATGAATTTTGTGCTTTAATGAATATAATTTATGTAATTCGAAGGCAGATTATGAACCAATGGAACTGTTAGGATTTTGAGGGATTAGCCAATAGAAAATTCAGATATGTGTGCAATGAAATGTTAAGAAAATGTGCATTTTATGTCAGTATCACAAAGTCACAAATGGTAAATAATATATATGTAATGAAAATTTAAAATGTTATTTTAATAAAAATGTCTCCTCATAATTTAAGTCACTTATAATATGATGTTTGTTATATGTTCGATATACCCTCTGGTAATCATTTTACATATGGAATTTCTAGTGTACTGTGAAATCAGTTTATAATTCTATATTTCATTTTAAAAAAAAGTAGTTATGAAGTAATTACTAATATTCAAATTAACCCTTTTCTTCCCCATATATATATGATTTACAAATTGCTTATCTTGTACCCTATTATATCTTTTTTTAGGTAAACCTGCAATTGCTCACAGGGATATTAAGAGTAGAAATATTCTTGTAAAAAAAGATAAAACCTGTGCTATAGCAGATTTTGGTTTGGCTGTAAAATATAAATGGTATGTTTTTTTGTTTTGTTTTTTAATAAGCATGCTTAAGTGCTAATCACTAATTTTGTAAAAAAAATTCCTTGCATAAGATTGAATCATAAATAGTATTTCCCTGAGAATATTAACTGTTGAGTTCCAGTAGTAAAACTTAAAAACTTATGTCCATGTCACATGGGAGATTTCGCTCAGCTTTTTACTTAAACACAGCATGATCAACTTTTCCGAAAGACGGTCGAACAAGTTGGTTACCCGCTGACCTTGAATCTTCCCCCATAAGCTGCTGTGTTGTGTTTAGTAAAATGTTGCGCAAAAATCTCTCGTGTAATATGGCTATTTCTAAATGAAGTTCATTCTTCAATATCTCCAGATAAAGGTCCTTTTAGCAATTCCATTATTGCAATTATTATCTACAATTTCTAAAGAGATTAAATACATATAGATGTTCTCTTTTGCTTTGATTGCCCAGCAAACTATATGTGAAATCTAATGGCCATATCACACGAGAGATTCCTCTCAACATTTTACTAAACATAACTGGTTAGACTTTTCCAAGTTAAAGTCAAAAAAGTTGATTACCCGCTGACCTTGAATTTTTCCCATATGCTGCTGTATTGTGTTGGGTGAAATGTTGTTGGCTATAAAACATTTAATAGTGTAAAACAGATTGAGACTACTAGATACTTTAACTCTCGAAATTATATACAATATTATTTGACAGAGTTGCTACAGTACCTGAAGTTCATGGACAGTTTGAAAAACTTAAGTAATTCAGAAAAACTTTTTTAATAGTACTTTATAGTTAAGAAAATTATGATTTTTATTAACTATATAGTAGTAAGTTAATAAAATTAATATATCCTCTTACAAGTGGCAGCTCGTGAACCGAAAATAGGTGAAGAGCTCAAAAATAATATTTAAGTATTTTTAATCATAATTTTAATTAAGCATAGTCTTAACTAAAATTAACTAAAAATACTTATTTAAATGTAAATTTATATTCTATAATTGAATGCAGTGTAAAATACAGTGTGCCTCTTCATCAATTTTCGATGCACAAGCCACCACTGCCTCTTACATTCAATTGACTGTAGACATATTAGATTCTAATGCTGCATGATTGCTTATCATTTTATTTTGCTTTTAAAATAGACAGGGAAAATTTGAGGTTTTTTTTTTTTTTTTTTCAGATTTGTGTAGCAACTCTGTTTAACATTTCAATTAATTAAACTGTACTAATGACCAATGTGAATCTACCTATGTCAATTTGTTTTAAATGTTATTTTTACCAAGAAAAAAATGTGTGATTATGACTTTTAAAAGGAAATTTAATTTTTAAAGTGAAAAGGCAAAATTTATTCTAGGCCTATCATTATGCCAAATTGGATTTATCTTATGTCAACTTTTGCTATTTTCAACCCTACAAATACTCTTAAACATTGTTTTTCATATGTTAGGAAGGCTGAAAAGTAATGTCTCTTTTTTACATTAAATTCAAACAAAATTTTAATAACTGTTTATATTTAATGGATGATGTAATCTAATAATCCTTATTATCAACAACCATTTGTCATCTTGTGTACAAATTTTCATTGCCAGATTCATGAAAATTGATTTATGAGCAAAATATCTGGAGATAGCATTTTAGATATCATCCAAATTTTTGGCCACATAGTTGTAGTGCTCAAAATAAGTGAAAATCCAATAGTGCAATGTCAGACGAGTATGGTGGGTGTGGCAGTACATTGTACTCTAATTCACTTTTTTTCTTCTTGGGTTTGTTTTGTGCATTTCAGTCTTGCATTTTTGTGTTGCTGAATGTCTTTTCTGTTGACAATTGCTGGGCACTTTGAAGGATTGATTCACTCAATGCAATTGTTTACAATAAAAGTCTGCATTTGCAGTTTGTTCAGGATTCAGCATTTCATTATTAACAATTCTATGAATACTTCACCAAACATACAAAAATGTCTCTTTGGGATGTAAATCTGACTTCTTCATGGCAATTCATTTAGAGAAAGCTACTGCCTTTTAATTTTTTAATTGTCATGAAGGACCAATTTTTCATCTTCAGTGATCAAGCGATCAAAAAATGTTTCTGTATTGGGCTGTTAAAGCAATAAATTGCATGCAGTGAATTTGGTTAGCTTTCTTTTCTTTGGACAGATTACGTGAGACGCAAATACTTGCTCTGCATACTTTACCAATTTCCTATAAATGTTCTGCGATAGTTCACTCTTAACAAGGTTTGTTAAGTGTTGTAGTTCTTGGATTTTCTGACACATATTCTTCCACTTCCACCCTTACATTCCATTGTATAAAGTTGGTTTTCCTGATTAATGTGAGATTGAGCCATTATTTCAAAATTACTTGGTCTGAGCTTTTTAAAAACAGTGTCTGGAGTTTAAGAATATATAATGCACTATATAAGTATCGTATATGTTTTTAGTCACTCGAAACTCATAAATCATGCAATGCCGGATAGTTACCTCTTCTAATATTTGGCAGGTCATTTCACCCAAAATTGCATAAAAATTAAGATTTAGTTATTTATAAGTAAAACAAGTCACTACTTTAATGTTTTTTGATACAAGTTATACAGAGTTAATTGATACAAGTTAATTACAAGGATACAAGTTTTTTGATACAAGTGACCAATAAGTTGATAAATGAAACTACATTACTTTCTAGTCTGCCTGATTAGAAACAACATTACTTTCCAGTCCACCTAATATGTAATAATATTTATTTGTATGTATATTTTGTGTGTTTAATACTTTCAGCAATTTTTTAAATGTTCATTTTTTCAGTGACACTGAAGAACTGGACATAGGTAATAATTCTAGAGTAGGTACCCGAAGGTATATGGCACCTGAGGTTTTAGATGAGTCACTAGAAGCATCACGATTTGAAGCTTATATTATGGCAGACATGTACTCTTTTGCTCTTGTTCTTTGGGAATTAGTTAGACGTTGTGAAGTTAATGGTAAATAAATTTCAAATTTACTCATTAATTTTATTGTGTTTTATTAAATATAATGTTTCAGTTTTTTATTTTCACAAAATATTTGTAGGTTAAATTATAAGGGTTTTTTTTCCCCCCGCGTTGAGTAATAATAGAAATATCTATTTTGATTTGAGACATTAATAATGAATATATATATATATATATATATTTTTTTTTTTTTTTTTTATGTTGGAAAGTAAAATAGCCAGGTAAAAAGTTTTTAAGGAAATTATTTTTTAAAAAAAGTTATCTTATATTGATACAAAAAGAAAATTACAAGGATAAAGTTTAGCATTTTCCGAACCACCTTTCTTTTCTGGATATTATATTTTATAACATTTTAATAAAACTAAGTTGGGTGTTTCATTATTATTATTATTAACTGAATTCCTAAATATTAATTTTGCCTGAAATCAGAAAAATTCCAGCTTTTTTATGGCAGATTAGCCATCATCGGCGTCGGCGACCAACTAATTTGCGATCCTTAAATATTCTGGCCATATTAACTCCTGCTTGGTGACGCCTACATCACCCTCTCCCTATTTCTGAACCTGCAACAGTCTGGTCATTCACCATACGAATAACATTTGAAAATTCTGGCTGTAGCAAAATTCCACCCTAACAAGGCCAAGGCCATTTGTATTTTTAAAATAATGTTTATCCTTGTTAGTTAGGAAAATGCCCTATCGAAATTACCTGTTATTAAGAAATGAAAGAAATAAGTTTTGCTACAGAGCAATTCAAAAAAAGAAACGTAGAAATTAGGTAATTTTGGACCTTCCCCCAAAAGAATTCGTAGTAAATTTTAAAAAATCCTTTAAAAAACAAAAAAAGAATTACGTCATCTGAAGCAGAAAGAAATGTGCTTTGCAGTGTCGCAGAAATTTACGGTAAGGTGGCAATTTAAAACTGGCTGTTTTTTTTTTTCTTTTTCGGCCTTTTGCGAAACTGCTTTTTGAGAAAAATAGAACTCAGATTTTACTTGTTATTTCAGTGACATTTTAACTAATGTTATCTCTGAAACTAACTAAAACATTTTTTTTTTTTCCTTACCACCTCCTGCACATTTTATACCATCTATATGCCAATTTCTATAATTGTTTAGCGCTTATTTGCCAAATGCATATCTGTACAGACAGATGCCGAAATGAGCTTTTTTTTTCTAGCCCCTTTTGAATGAGCGATCATTTTGTCACCATTTTATTTAATTTGTGTTTCAGTTGTTGAAAAATTAAATTTTTACTATGTGGATTAATAAAATTATGCTTGTGAAAGACCATTAAAAAAAGACAGAGTTGTTTATTTTATTTTATCTTTTATTATTTTTTTTTTTTTTTTTTTTTTTCATCTATTGATGTGTTTTATTTTCAACTTTTATATTCCCGATTCTGCATTTAGGTGTTGTAGAACATTATCAGCTACCTTATTATGAATATGTGTCCTCAAATCCTAGTTTTGAAGATATGAAGAAAGTAGTATGTGTTGATCAGACTAGACCAGCTATACCTGGATACTGGAGTTCTTGTCAGGTAATTTTTAACATATGTATATAATAGTTAATTCAGGGTAACTGATTAATGCATTTTTGTACAGTAGACTCTCGATTAAGTGGGATGGTCAGGATATGCCTCGTCACAGATAAATGAATTTCCCTGATAATTGAATCTATACAAATTTTGAAAAAAATGATAGAAAATGGTTAAACTGTTATATAATTAATAGAACAGCAATAATGTAATTTATACCAAAAGGAAGAGAATGAAAATAAATTTTAATGTTATTTAGATTTACAATTAGTACAAATATTAAAGAGCATTTCATTCATAGTAGTAAATGACTCTGTGTAACTGAAAGCAGGCTCTTTAATAAGCCGTTAAGTATTCAAGCTTCTTGCATATACAAATCAATGTAAATTTAACTAAACAAGTCTGCAATTTTCTCTAGTAATTGAAGAGAAACTCTTTCATGTAAATTTATTGCAATTCAAATTTAAATGAATTTAAACAGCTTATCAGTTTACGAGTGCTGCAATTTTCCAATTAGAGATTTTTATATGTACAGGTCATATATATAAAAGTTGTTATGCACTGCTACTTTATTCGTAATATTTACATCAGGTGTATCATAAACTTAATTTAAAGTCAATTAATTATAAGTATTCTTCATTCACATTTACTCTAGAGCAATAATTGCAAACCTTTTTCAGAAATAGGTCAAATTTTGTTCATTGGTGTGTTTTTTAATATTAACCTGTGGGTTATAAATTTATGATATTGCTTAGACATGAGGAAAAAGGAGTGAGGGTATCAATAATTTGGAATGACATTTAACTCCTCTACACCTTTTTCCCCCTTATTGAAGATTGAAAAATAAGCAAGCTTTTCCGACTCAGTCAGAAGAATAGGTTTTCTTTTTTCTTATCAAGTGGCTACCATTTTGAAACAAAATGGTAGATCAAGGTTTTTTTTTATATAAACTTTGTGGAGACCTTGTTAAGCAAATCGATTCATAAATATGTTTTTTTATGTGAATTTTAAAATTTTCTAGCTTGACATTTAAAATCAAGATGATGGATCGTGTTAGCCAACAAACTTTTCAAAGGTATTTCTAAGATGTGTCTACTGTTAAACTGATTGAAATATAAATTTAGTGTTTTAAAGTTACCATAATGAAAAATTTTCAAGCTGCTGTAAATACCAGGGCTTGAAAATTTTCAAACTACTTACATACCTGCATGTCATGTTAGTTCAGAGAAGATATGTCCAAATAACACTCTTGCATGGCCAACACCTTATTCAAATGCATATTAATGAAAAACATTTATTATCTAGCACTGATCTATCGAAAAAGAATTGGTATTAATAGCATTATATCTACATTGATACTGATTATTTTCATTTTAGTATTAATATAAAGACTAGACAGTATATTAAAAATATATATAAAAATTTTTAGAAATGTATTTTTCATTAAATATTTACATGCACAACGTAAAGGAAAAATAAAACACATGCCCAATCTAAATTTTTACATGTCCCGGACATTTTGGGCAGTATTTTTTTTTCGAACATTGTTAAATGCTTCAAATGTGTACATCAACTGTAAGTAGGACTTTAATCAAGGTTTTCCAATGCAAATTTCCTTATTTAATGTGTTTACAGCAGATCCAGATAATGCTGCCACATGCAGTGGGAACCCAAACTCGTCATACCACACAGATGGGGAAGACAATAGAAACAAATACCAAGGTTTTGATCAATTTCAATAGAATTTCATTTCAGAGTTCATATATTTTTTTATTTTATGTTAGATTTTGCATTCATAAATGATTCATTTAAGTATAGTTAACATCAAAGTGAGCAAAGCCAGCTATTATTCATTTATTTTTGATTATCTGTTGACTCTTTCATGGTACTAAAGGTAAATTTGTAAAAATGAACATGTGGGTCATTGAAAAACTTCTTGGTTCATGTCTGGCCCACATGTCCTATGTTTACTACCAATTGTCTTGAATTGTTTTATGCATGTCACATAACATAAATATCATAATTCTTAGTGCAATATTGAGTCTTATTAGTATTTCTTTTAATTTAATGTTGTTGTTTTTTTACTTAGACAATTCAAGTACTTAGTAAAGTTATCCAAGAGAGCTGGAAACAAAATCCTAGAGCTAGGTTAACAGCTCTTCGTGTAAAAAAGACTCTTTCTCAACTTGAAAATCAACATAAAGACATAAAGTTGGTATAATTCAACTGTTCTTTTTATAAAGAATCAAAGACTTGTGGTTTTAATAGAGCATGCTGACTGGAATTTTACTATATAGAGAAATTACTTTGTGCCTTTTATGAGAGTCAGGACTCTTATCCTCCATATTGTTGCCATTTGAATCTACAACTAGTTAGGTCAGGCCTAAGTGCAAACTGTCCAGTTAAGGCCTGCTGCTCAATCTCTATGTAATGCTGGTTCATGAAGCATTTATGAAAAAAAAAATTTTTTATTAATCATTTATGTATATTATCATTGCCTTTTCACACTTTGATGTTGAGAAGAAGAGAGACCTGCAAATTTGTAACAAATCATCAAATCTCAATTTGTTGTTATCATTTTTATTTTGTCATCATTGTTGATTTAAATAATTTTTTGCTAATTTTATATTTTATTTTAATCTGGACTTCAATTTTGTTAGATTTACTGTTTAATGTTATACATACGTTTTATTTACAAAGATACGGGTTATAAAATCCGTAAGTTCTGAAATCTGCAAAAAAATACGGGTAATAACTATTCCAGCTATTTGAATTCATTCAAAAATACTACCATTTAGTGATGCCAAACTCTTATTATTATAAAACTGCCCTGTCATCATTTAAATTTTTACACAAATCTCATAAAATAAATCATTTCTTAAATAGTTGTGAAATATGCTAAAACATTTTGTGAGAGTTTTATAGTAGAATGTTTATTTTATTTGGTTTTTCCACTCTTTGAATTTTCAATTACTCACTATAGTTAATGTCATATTTAAGCAAAAATATCCCATAGTTGCTTATATTTTTCTCCTGTAATATTAGAAAATTAAAATTATTGTTATACTTCAATTAACGATGCAAATATTTCTTGCAATATTCTTAAAGGTAGATTTTAAATTGAAATCAATTCATTTATATTTTTTTAAACTCTATTGTAGATATTGAAGATGCCTGCCAACTTTGCCAGATTCTGTTTATTTCTATAGGTCTAGTGGTTTTTATTTGTCTTCTGATTTTTAAAAACTAAGAAAAAATCCAAAATTTATAGGAATTTTTACATAGATACTTAAGGAAAGTATCTAGAATGTGATAATGTACAAATGAAAGAGGTATATGTTTTTTCAGCATTTCAGCTGAATTCAGCTTTTTTGTAGATTTAACTTTTCAGTTTTTCAGCCTTTTTTTTTTTTTTTTTTTTTTTTCTGTCTTATATTTTGATGTATATTGAAGATTAAAAAATATATTTATTGCTGCAATATGATTTTGATAATCAAAATTCTAGTGTTTAATTCCAAATTCTTGCTCAGTTTTGTTTTGCTTTTTTGCCAGTCTCATTCCTGAGTAAAGCCTGTAAAGTGCATAACTGAAAAATAACAATAAATCTTATTTGTTTTAATATTGTTGTAATTTTGTCGTGGTTTTAAAAATATTTTTCTGTGTAAACTCATATTTGTAAATCTGAATTCTAAACTTATTTTAAAAGAATTTTTTTTTTTTTAATATTTTTGTGATTATTATATCATGCAAAAATCTGCTTTTATTTTTCTTTTAAGAATCATAGCAAGAAAGTATTATTATTATTATTTTAAAGCAATGTTGGCAGGTGTATTGGGATAATAAACACATGTTCTGAGAAAATATGTATGATCTTATGTGTGCTAAATTTACTTATGATTGGAGAAAGCTACCTAAATATTACACTAAAGATTGCATAATTAATGTGTTAAATATTTTTGCTTGGAATATTGTTTCTTTTTTTTATTTAAAAAAAGAAAATGTTTAAATATGTCAGCATATTTAAAAGCCATCTACTAAAAATGCACAGTTATTGAATAAGATCATTTGCAGGTCTCTAATATATATCATAAGGACAAATTAAAAGAAAAATCTTTTGACAATCTTTCATTTATGGTAGTTACTATAATGATTGTTAAAGATGGCATGTGAGCAGCTAGACTTTTTATTTCAAAGTCTTTGTGACTGATAAGTTTTCAGTAAAGCATTTTAAGAATATGCATTATCTTATCATAATTTCAAATAAATTCTTAAAAATTGTGTACTTCATCACTTTAAAAAAAAAAAAAAAAAAAAACCTTTTTTGATATATATTTTACAATAGTGATAAATTGAGAGAAATAATTCTTGTTAGCATTTTGTTATTATTGTGTTCATTGTATTTATCCCTTGTATGTTATTTTTTTTAGAATTAGTATGTTCTAAACTTTTTTGAGATTTTTGTTAACAAACTGTCATCTTTTCTTTTTTTTTTTTTTTTTAATTCAGAATTATCAAGCTGGACTTAAAATTCAATCATTGCCATGCAATGTTGTCATGTGCCAATAATATCATCATTATCTATAATAAAAACAATTAGTGATAATCTATATTGATTGCCTATTTCTTTTATGCATCTTTATGTCCCCCCCCCCTCTTCTCCCAACAGCTGTGCTGTATTTATAAGTGTTTTGTTATCAAACTAAGTTTCTGTACTTAGTTTCTTTTTGCATAATCCTGACATCCCCCCCCCCCCCTTACAATGATGAGCAATTGCTATTGACTCAACAGCCACGACAGATTAACCTGTATGTATATTATTCATATTCTCTGGTTGGTTACTTTTTATTATTTGATATTGTTGTTGAGAAAATGTATTTTTTTCCATATGCTGTAAGAAAGCCCTCAAAATTTTGAATTTCCGCAACTCAGGATATTTGTATTTTACTTAAAATTTGTAAGAAAAAAAAATACATATTTGTGGAATTATAAATACAGTAATTCACATTAATGGTTGCTTAAACATCTTGTTCAATAATTTACTTTGTCAGATGCTTATATTATATTCTTTTTTCCTTTTGTCCCTTTAACTGATTTTTAATTTGCAACTGATATTTCTCTGTGCTGACCCTAAATTTAAAAGCTTGAATTGCTACCCTTTATTGTATCATTGCATCTTTCTATTATTTTTATTATTATTATTTTATAAAGGGGATTCACTTAAGGGACAGGCTGTTCATGATTTTTCTCCTCAGAAAGAAAATGTCTAACTTATATAAAAATGCTGATGCTTATTAATTAAAGCAAAAGGAGGGCCTTTTTTTTTTCCCCATGTTGTAATAAAATTAGCTTTACAAGTTATTTTTGAACCTTTAAAACGGATAAAGTATCAATTCCTATAATGAACTATTTCTTTTTCTTAAAAAAAAAAAAAAAACTTTTTCCTACTTAATGCATAATGGGGTAATATGTAAATTAATAGAAAATAATGCTGGCAACAGTTACAAATTAGTTTGTATTCTTTATACATCACTTGAAACTGTACTTTTTCTTGTTTGATATATTTTCAGCCTTGGTTTCTTTTTCAAATTTGAAATATATTAAATTTGTCGTTAAAGGTTTCAATTAAAACATTTTATTTTAACATTGTGCTAAATTTTGTAATATGAAGTATTTAAATAGTAAAAAAATTAAAATTTATGTTTTGACCTGAGTTTAAAAATGCTGTTAATTCAACCTTATATAATTTTAAGTGAAGATATGCATACACATTGAAATGAGACAGTTTGATACATATATATTTTTTTTCTTTTTTTTTTTTTTTTTTTTGTATATATTGTCTCTGTGCTGAGTAAAATTAAATATCCGGTGCTTTTAATTGTTATTATTTTATGTGTTTATTTCATAATTTTTAATGAACACAAATATTTTTAATTGTAACATATTTTTGATATTTGAACTACATTAACTACAGCTTTCTGTTTTTTAAATATAGATTATCAATAAGTTCGGGATTAGTACTATGCTAAACATGTATACTGCCAATGAGATTTTATTTCTAAGAGATTAGTGTTATTTAAGCAATATTAGTTCAGGAATGCCATTGTTCTATTTCCTGCTCTTGTTGTGTTTGTTAATGAAAAAAAGCCTAAATATCGGCTTTTTTTTTTAATCATTTGTTCTTTTTGTTACGTAATGAAAGATTATTTTCTTTTTCTTTTTTTGTTGTATAGTTTTGTGTTTTTGTATATACATTGTAATCTTTTTTAATTTTCTTTGAGCTTTGAAGAACACATATCAAATCATTAAGATAATGTAATAATTTGCTTAAAAAAAAGTGTGTACAATGCTTTGCAACATTATAATTTTAATTTTTTTAATAGCAAAATATATGTGCACAAATAAAATAATTAAAATTGAATAATCTATTTGATCTAATTTTGAATGTTCAGCTTTATCAGTTTGCGTGGGATATTTCAAAATAGTTTCTTTTCAACACTTTCATTTCAATAAAATTCTGGTAGATCTTACATTGAAAATAGCTTATTTAAATTAGCTGAAATTTTGTGTCTAAATTTGACAAAGTTTTAAATTTATTTTTACAGTCTTCTACCAAACCATTTTTAGAAATTGTTTTTGGATTTCTCTTTATAATACAGTGGAGCCTGTTTTGCATTCATATATTTTTATAACTTTGGTTCCAAATCATTATTAAAAGAAACTCTCATAGCTTTACAGGCTTTTTGCGACAGGGTGGCCACTGGTCAAGAAAAGTCGGGGAATTAAAGTGAATCTTAAAAAATCATGGAATAGTCAGGTAATTTTGAAATTTTTATGAAGTAGAAATAAGCCTTGAAATGACAGATTTAGGCACAGGCCTGCGAGGTTCCAGCCTAGGGGTGCTAAAGTTTAAAATTTGACTTAATTTGAAAAGCAATTAAAATGAGAATTTCAACTAAAATTTTTAAGAGAACTCCAGGTTAAATAAAAGGTTGCCAAAATTAAAAATCAGTTGTGTTTTTCAACACATTCCAGATTTTTACATAGTAATTTGAAACGTGTGAATATGTATATGTACTAGCATTGCCATTCTATATTTGTACAATTGATCACCTGCACAGCAATCGTATGCAACTGAAGGAAGCAGCTATTTTCAGACAGCAATAGAATGGCCAGCACCTAATTCATGCTCAGCCTCGCAAACTCAGGCTGATGGTGGCAAAACTTTTTAATTCCATTAAAATAATAAATAAATAAATGATTAAGTTTTTAATTAATGATATAAACAAATTTCAAAGCTTCATCTTCCTGTCTGGAGCCAAGCAAAACTTGTTTGGAAACTTGTTATTGTAAACTGCTCAATTATTCGTTAATTTTGTGGAATTTTTATGAGAAATAAACAATATAGTATAGGGAAAGTGGTGAAAAATAGTCATGGAATTTGGAAGAGTTCTAATGTAAGCCACCCTGTGTAAAGTTGCACATTTTACTCATGTCTATATAATAGACTTGACTCAAATATTTTCTTCTACTATATTGTGTTCACTTGACATCTTATTTTGGGAGTGATATTTTTTTTAGCTTTTAGCTGTTTGTAAAGATGTTATCCTCACTTAGAAAACGAAAGGTTTTCTCTTTTAGAATGTAAAATTGAAATCTTCAGGAAAGTTGGCAAAAATAGTGCATTAAGTTAGTGAAAAAATTTTAGTATTACCATATCAACGCTCAGTATGATTGCGTATAATTTAAACTATTTGTTAATAATGATTATTAATTATTTTAAATTTCTTTAAAAAATTGTCTTAATTGAATAGATAAAAAGAAGTGTATTAGAAAATGTGAATAATATATCATTATATAACCAGGATGAATCTTTTTCAGGAGCTGTGATGTAAATACATCATCTCTCCTTTAATTCCCATGCCAAAGTACTTTGTTTTGCTGGCATTTTCTCGCAGCTGTTCATTACTAGCTCAATGCACCCTGTAAAGTTTGCTTCCTGCGGCACTTGTCAACGAGAGAATCCGAGATTCTTTCTGTCGCCTGCACGAATTATTCTGTGGTTATCTTTGCGGTCCCATTAGCAAATCAAGACTACATATCCATGATTTTAGGTGTGCAGACCCATTTTTCTTTAGAAACGCAATTTAAAATTTAGTCAGTTTGTGTTCCACCTCCGTTCTAATAAGAATGGCCAGGAGTTTACATCCGTGCATTTTTTTTTAAACCGTTATTTTAATATGTAGTTACACACCCTGATACTTTTTTTTTTTTATAATCTTTTTCCAACAAAAGATATTTATTATTAAAAGTTATTATGACTTTAAATTAAATTGTGAAAATGGCCGGTGATGTCATATTTAAATATTGTGAATTATCTTGAAATGTTAAAGAAAATGGCTGTTATCACAGATTTGAAATGTCTGCACAGATTCTACATTCTGAAAATGAAGGATCCTATTAATAAAATATTTCTAAATTAGTGAAATCGAACAGTGTCTCCTTTTTTCAAGACTGGGTATGTTTTTTCTTTAAATCTTTATTTTGAATTCTTATGCTTGGTAAGTACCCATGTTTGACCAGGTCGAGACGTAGGGTTATAGTATATAATCACTATTTTTTAACATCTTTTGTTTTGGATTAAATGCAGCATCTAGCCATCTTTATTAACTATTTTTATGATTAAAATCATTATGCAAGAACTTGTAAAAAAAAGTCACACCACAGGAGCTACCCCTGAATTCAGAGTTTTTAAAGATTTTGCTATCTCTGAGTTTCATGTTAAATTATTTTATTTTTATATAAATTTCTCATTTTGAATGTTTAATTTGCCTTATAATTGGACTATTACTTATTATAGGTATTATTACCAAATATTACTTATTATAGGTAGCCATGTGATATATCATTAACAAGTTTTCAGTAACTACAAGTAGCAGTTTTCAAGGTTTTTTACGTATTAGGGAAGTTTTACCCCTAATATAACTCCTTATGTATTAATTTGTTAAAAAGAATTTTTGGCTTTTTCTTTTAGTTACATGTATTTTTTAGAAATGATCCCTTAAAAAATGTATGAACAGTGCTCCACTGTAATATATTAAATAGTATTGGTTAAGAAAGTAATCATCCAAAAATCTACATTCTCTGAAAATGTACTTTCTGAAATTAAATGCGCTAATAAATGCTTTTAAAGAAAACCTTAAGCCAAGATTTAAACATGCAGATTTCTTAACTTGAATGAACATATGTTGTTTTATTACACTGAGTGAAAAATTGTTTTTCCTCCGTAATTTTTGTTATACTTCAACCTAAATTGTAAGTGTATTGTACTTTATCATAATTTGATGGATTTTATAAATTTTATGTGACAATATCTTAAAAATTGACACTTCTGTTTTAATAATAACTTAAAAATTTCTTGACTTTGATCTAGAAGTATAATTTCAGAGTATTGTAAGTACATCTATACTCTACTGTATAAAAAAGTTATAACAAACAGTTTAGATTCCTGTTATTTTATAATGTCTGTTATGTTCTGAGAATATTTTTGCTGCTTTCTTCTGAGAAAAATATATTAAAATTATTTGCTTTGTCGTTATTTAAGATGTCGCACATAATTTTTTTTTTTTTTTCATCCTGTATTTTTAGCAATATTTTGTGCCAAAGTAATCTTTAAGCTGTATGTATGTTAAGAATAATTGTTTTCAGAAAATTAAATGTTTAAATGTCATGTGTCTGTAAATGGTGAGTGTGTGTATATATATGTAAATTTACGTAATTTCTAACATGCATATCTTTTAATAATCTACAGTCTTAATATGAAAAATTATATGGCAGCTGAGAACAAAAAAGAAAAATAAATTTAATAGAATAATGTTCTGTTTTTGTAACTATTAAATAATAACTTTTCTATATGTAATAACTTATTAATTTTGCTGCATCTTTTGTTATATTTAACTTTTTATATTGAGAGAATTTTTTCCTATGCATTAAAATAATTATTTTTGTATTGTCTTTTTAAATGCTAATGTTAAGTTTAGTACACTGTAAATTTGGTGCTTTATTTTTCTTGTATTTCTTGTTTTTACTGTGTTTTTTGGAAAATTTTAATTTGTGGTTTGTAAGTTTATTTGTAAAGTGAAAAGTGTTGATTTAGCATTTTGTGATTTCTTGATGGCAATTAACTCGTGATCTGTTAAACTTTTTACTACTTTAATGTGTCTTTTGTTTTCTGCCTCTATTATCAAACAGAAATTGAGTAGAAAGTTTAAATTATTAGCAGTTTATATAATCAATATTTTCTCATATGAGCAGCTACATTATTTAAAATATATAAGTCAAAATTTTAGTCACAATTTTCTTTAAGCAATAAAATTTTACTTAAAAAAAAAAAAAAAAAAAAAAAAGCAAATTATGTAATAGACTAAACATAATATTGAATAATTGTAAAAGTACATACCTGATTTCACCGATGACATTATTTGTGCAAATTAATTGAAAAAAACTTTAATTTTAACATAAGTTACCTTTGAAAGTTCTTAGTCATTTTAATGATTTCGACCATCATCCTGGTCTTTAGAAATTGATGACTTGACCTTTGTTGTTTTGTTGATTTGAGAAAGCAACGTTGCATGGCATCTAAACTTTTTGTCAGCTGTCGTCATTGCATACCACAAAACAGTTGAAATTTTTACTGTTGCTCATGCATGCAGTGGTGTCCAGCCAACATAAAATGTTGATGCTAGATGGCATGGTGTCCTCAGATCAACAAAACATTGAAAGCCAAGTCTTCATCAAAGCTTTTGAAGAAGACCGAGATTTCTGCAAAATTGTTATAGCCACAACTAAGTTCCTATGGTAACTTATATTAAATAAAAAAAAAACAAAGACTTTATCCATGCTTTAAGTAATTATAATTCATGGATTACTACAGAAAGGATAACTGAAAGACTAAATATTGATAATTCATTGCATAGATACTCTTCAAAACAGAAACCCAGTATATGGGTTCCGCATGTTTTTACAGAATGGAACAGGCTTAAATGTGTTTCCTTTGTTTTTCCTTCAACCAAATCATAATTGGAGATTAAATATGGGTCAAATATAAAAATAGGGAAAAACAAAATAAGCTGGAGGAGCTAAATTTAGGCAAAGGTTGAATGTATAGTTAATTATCTTCAATTATTTTTAAATAGCTATTTTTTCTGTTGTTGCAAACTGCTTGCAGTAACATTGTAGCAATATATTAAATCTGTATATTATATATTATAATTTTATTTCTTTATTCCATGCTAAATATTTGACACAATGTTAAATTAAAATATTTCATGAAATAATCTTTTAAAAATCTCGTTCTACTATACACATGCATATAAATAAGTTTCTTTTTTTTTTTTTATTATTATTATTTCTAAATGATATTTATGATTAAAATTGTTCAATATTATTCAGGCTTATCTTGTTTCGCTCCTTCAACCCATCCTCATTAACTTAATAATATTTTTTTATAAATACATTACTAAGAATTTTAAATTTTACTGTGAATTGCCATATCAAAAATATTGTCATTAATAGGGTTTTAATTTATTGAAAAACAACCTAATTGATTTTAAATGAGTAAAAAGGATCTGATGCTATTTAGTTGTTTTACATTTATTTTGAATAAAACCATTTGACAAAGCATGATCTCACATCCCACCTATTGTTGATCTTGTATATTTCTTACCTATTAAAATATTTTTCTGTGAAAAATTTACTTTAAAAAAAAATCTAAAATGAATGTTGTAAAGAAATATAGATGTGGAATTTGAAATTAGAAGAGCTGTTTTATAAAAACAAATTAACAATTAGGACTCTCCATGTTCTCTTCGCTTTTACTGGTGTATTAAGAAATAAGCTCAGGATTATTTTTATAAATTAGAATGTAGATTGGAGCTGTGATATGTGTGTAGAATTAAAGTTGGCACTTTAATAATACTTCTTCCTTTCCTATTTAATTATTGAATGTTTTCTTAATTTTAACTAATATAATATTGTATATCAGAGGTGGCTAACTTGTTTTTAGTTCTTTATTTGGGAAAGCTATCTTGATCTACTTGTACAGAGTTCTTTTATGATTTATTTTCCTTAAATGTAGATATTGAGAGAAACGTTGAATTAAAATTAAAACAAAGCCAGATGCCAGTATTTTTTATTAACCTTTAACTGCTGGTCTCCCAGACTGCTAACAGAAATTTAACCCTAATTACGATTTCTTGCTGATAAAAAACCAACATTACTTTGTAATCCTATGTGTAAAGGAAGATCAAAAGATCATTTTCAAAAGAAGATCCTCCAGGTTTTAAAGCTGGTTTCTAAGACATTTTAATCGATGAAGTTAATTTATATTCACATTTTAACCACTCAGAGTAGTTATGTGACATTTTTGCTCATTGTAGTTAAGGTTAAATGTAATTTTTAAAATGTTAAATGAGCTTATACTATGGGGGGGGGGGGGAGAATGTCCAGCCTTTATAATTCTTTTAAAAACCTTAACTGTGTATCTACTGACCACCAAACTCTCCAAAAAAAGTAATGAAATCGAAAAATGATTCCCAAGAGATAACTAAATTGAAATAATGATAATTAAATACGTAAAATTGTGTTTAGAAGTTGTGCATGTCTCAAGTAAGCCTCTCTGACAATTTTGAAAAATGTCAATGAAATTTCTGATACTTTGTGTGATTAAAATCACTTTTCTCTGAGGGAGTGAATTACATGATTCCCCCTCCTTCCTTTCTTTCTTTTCCCTGTGGCAGAATATTTTCATGCTTTCGCTGACAATCCTCATTACTGCAGATCTTTTCTGCAAGCTGATATTTGTTTAATAACATTTATCTAATGTCCACATAGCATGTACATTTAATTGTAAACTTAACGGCCCTCTTCACTTACCATCGCCGGAAGCCCGAGCCAATGTTATTCTATGGGGAAATTTTCTTTACAAATAGCTTATTAACTAATACATATTTTTAGATTCTGTTTTCCACATTCAGAAAATTCCCAACTGTTAAATTGACGGACCTTTTTAAAAAATGTATTTTTTTTAACTTCTAATACTTTATTTTGAAATTGCAAAATGAAAAAATTTCACATATTGAAAATTCGTGTTTTGCAGCTTCAAAATAAAATATAATTTTTTAAAGAAGTCAATTTGACAGCTGGGAATTTTCAGAATTTAAAAATATGTATTAGTTAATAAGTTATTTGTAAAGAAAAATTTCCCATAGAATAACATTAGCTTTGGTTTCCGGCGGCAGTGAGTGAAGAGGGCCCTTAAGAAGTTATCTTAAATATTAATTTTTGGTTTTTACTAAAGTGTAGGAATGTAAATTTTAACATAAAATCTTTCTGTAAGAGGTGATTTATTCTCTTGTCATCTAATTTCTGCCACTCCCCCCCCCCCTACCCCACCTTTGCATATGTTAAGGGCAGTATTATTGGTCAGATATTTTTTTTTTTTGTGTGTGTGTGTGTGTGTGTAAGTCACTAAATTGCCTCTCGGGTACCCAGCAGACACTTTGTTAGGTAACTGCAATAAGTTTTTATTATGCACATTAATAATAAAGAAAAGCTGCATCACAATTTAATAGGGTGGTCACTAGCCAGGGAATTTTGACAAATTTTGTAGAATTAAGCCATAATTAAAAGCTTATAAATTGCTAAGTTGTTTGCTAATTTTGTGAAGTTTTTTGGAAATAAACAGCATAAGTCAGGGAAAATGGTGAAAAATAGTCATGGAAAAGTTCTAATGTTAGTCACCCTCTTTAAAAAATGAATTTCCAGATTTATGTTGGTCCCAGGCATGTGTTTAGTATCCCTTTCTTTCTTAATAGTTGAATATTAAAAAAAAAAAATTGTAATGACAAAAGAAGAAATTTGAGTCATTTTATTTAAATGTTTAACTTTTGTGCCCAATTAATGGTAGATCCAAAATAGATTTTTTTTTGTTTTTTTCCTAATCTGCTAAAGTAGACTCGTTGGCCACCTCCTGTAGTGTAATATGCTAACATTTTTGGTAGCTGAATCTTATAACTACCTATTTGTTTATATACTTTTGTTGGTAAGTTATTAATGTCGAATGTGCTTTGTTTCCTAAAAATATTTTATTACATGCTTGAAAACGTTTGACAAAGTAACTATATTAATTTTGTTGCAGTCTTCTCTATTGTTGATTCATATTAATTTTGTTGCAGTCTTCTTTATTGTTGATTTATTATAAAAAGAAAGGATATGTTAATTACTCAAAAATTAACATTATCGTTAATTGAAAACTGCACGATTTTGAACAAAGTTTATCATATTCTGGACCATATCAGAAAATAAAAAATTAAAATGTAATTAAAATTATTGTGAAAAGAAATTAATTATTGCACAAAACATTCATATCGAATCAATTATTTTTTTCAAAATCGGCTGCTTATTTTAATTGATTCAAGTTTTTGGTGTTCCTCTGCTGATATGTATTTGTAGATTTATTGGTCATGTGCCATATATTTTATTTACTTTCCTTTTTTGATATTGTTTAGTGTGTATATAGTTTTTTTATTGTCTGACCCACATAGTTTTAAATGCCATTAATTTGTATTTTTGCCACCGAGTAATTATGGAATTGAAATTTGTGTAATAATATCTAGTTAAATTAACTTTGGTAACTAAAGTTTTCCTTTTATTTTGTCTTTCATATAATCAGCTATAAATGCATACATAAAAACAACTTTCTAAATTCAGGTTTTTTTTTTTTTTTTTTTTTTTTTTTTTTTTAATGATAGTAGTTTGAATTTAAGTCAATTAAAAATGAAAAAAGTTGATATATTAACAGTATAATGATTTTTTACATTTATAAGATCTGTTAGTTGTATGTTGTGTGAGAGAGAGATGCACAATCTCACTTGAAATGCTATATACAGACACAACAACTCATTATCTAACTCAAACTGATCAAACAATTTTTAAATAATCGAAATTGATTATTTGAAAGTCATTCATTTGTAGGCACTCTCACACATTTGTTATAAGTTGCTATTCATATTTAGTACTAATATACATATACATATATCTGTTTAGAATTCAGGCCAATTCCTAATAACAATCTATTGAATTTTTGGACAGAAGATTGTTGATTTAAAAGCTTTAAAATATTCTTATTTAAATGACATGTTTCTTCCTTGTGAAAGTGGGGGAAATAAAATTACAATGGATAAATATTTTATGTGTTTGTGTTTAGAAAAGTGAATATTTATAGCAACTAATGTCGCCTAGGAACTACTGTCATGATCTAAAATATGTATTGTTTATTGTGTCATTTAAGTAAAAGAGAAATAGTTTGCGAGTTTCATTTAAATTTTCTTTTAAATTTCAATCATAATTTTTTGTGTATTTATATTAGAAGAAAAGATCGTATAAAAAAGAAAAAGTTAATTTGAAGTATTAAAATATAAATAAAGGACTAATTAAACATTTAAAAATTTTAAAATACCCTATATTTAAAATCCTTTGAAATGCAGCATTTTCATAATATATTTCGACACACCACGATCGTGTGTGTCGAAGTATATTATGAAAATGCTGTCTTTCAAAAGATTTTTAATATAAGGTATTTTTTAAATGTTGATTTGAAGTTTCCCCCCCCCCCCTTTTTAAATATGGTAAATAATCTCCTTCAACTTTAACAAAGCACGCACTTGTTATATTTTAATCTCATACTGAAATAACTCTCATTTTATTACAGAATCATACAGCAAGAAAATTACATTCTTGCCTCTTTTTAATATAATCAGAGAATTTAAACAAATTAGAGTATATGTATAAAAGTAAATAAGTATGTTATATTATTTCAAACTTATCTTTGTCTTTGGTACATAATTACTGTATTCTTTAAAATGTGTTCATATTTCTTTCTATTATGTAGCAGCATTAAATGTTACCAAGGTTAATTTAAATGTTTTTCTATGACCGATTTGATTTATTGTTATTCAGTTGCCTTATAAATGTTTCAAGTTCTTAAAAGTATTTTTGTTTCTTAGTATTCTAAATTCATGAATATCCTCTTTCTTTTATTTCCTTTGCACAAAACTTTTTAAATATCATAATTGCTCGGTATTATATAATTGTATATATAATATAATCTCAAAATTTTCTAGTTGTGGGCTTCCTTTGTAAAAATTACAAACTGGTTTTTAAATTCATGTTGATGATTTCAACATAAATATGTACAGAGAGTCAAATCTCAAATTATATTTATATAAAATATGAAATAAAGTAAGACCTTATATCATCTTTGATGAATAAAGTCTTGATTTTATCCTTGCTATAGTATCATGTTTTCTTTTTTGTATCATCAAATTCACCTGCAAAACTTAAAAACTTTTCGTATGTATGGGAATAATCCAGACTTTCCTGTGGCCTAGAAAGTCAGGAAAATTCACAAATATTTTCTAAAAGTCAGAGAGAAGCCTCAAGTAAAATAAAGAAAATAATTTATAAGATAAACTTTCAAATTTTCTTTTTTAGAAGAGCTTTCCAAAAAGTTCTCATTGGATGGCTCTACTGAAACAGAGAATTGCTATATTTTCCAATAGATTTGAAAAATTGCTGTAACTAGTATCTATACAGAATAATTAATATTGTAGGGTGTCCATCAAATGTCCCTAATTTGGAGAAGTCGCTATACTTAATAATGGAAACTTAAAAAGTATAAAAAAGATGTAAAATTAAATAACAGGGATCACATACAGTTTTTAGAAAAAAATTCACAAACTATCATGTGGTCTTGCTTAGTAGTTCTGGGGTATCTAACTGGTACTCCATTTTCCACCCATGTTCACTGTAGCATTTGCAGAAGCAGTGGTTGTTGAGGCATAAATGTCTTCAAAATCTAGGATTTTCCTTGAGTAGACTTTGTCTCAGTGTTGCCAGATTTGGGGACTTTTTTATTCAACATCCACCATTAAATTTTTATAGCAACAGTTGCCTAACCAAATCGAAGATTAATCGACTATTATGTATGTCAAATTTTACTTCTCAAAATTATTGGTGGTAGTTGAATAAAAAAGTCCCCAAGTCTGGCAACACTGCTTTGTCTCTGATATAGTTCTCCCCCCCCCAAAAAAAGAGTGAAATCTAGAGATTTTAGTAGCCAAGCAAGGGCCTCTGTATCTTATCCATCAGTAAGGGAAAGTTGTAAGCAAATATACTCGAACATCTGTGCCCCAGTGAGGAGGAGTGCCATCTTTTTGTAAAACAATAGTCGGTTATAAATGCTGCATGTGGGATATTGTATAAATTTGCAACATATCTAGATAAATGTATACCATCAAAGAAAACTCAGCAAACAAAAATTGTTCTATGATATGCATCAATTTTTGGACCGAAAATCTGTTTAATATATCTATGAAAATTTTGATCAATATTTGTGGTTTTCTGATATCAGAACACCTAACTAACATTTCGCTTTGAAATGATTCAAAACTTGCTAAATATCTGTGCTTTTCTGATATCAGAATACCTTACTTAGACAATACTTTGAAATATTTCAAAACTTAATAGATACCTGGAGTTTTCTGATACCAGAACTGAGAGTGTATTTTGCTATATTTCGATATTTTTCAAAGAATTTACATCCTGCTATCATTGGAACACCAAAATAACAAGCCCCCCCCCCCCCCCCCCACACACACACACACAACTAACATTTACCAGACAGTCACATTGCAAAACATTTATATTCTCTTAAATTTAAAAAAATTACATCGAAATATATTTACTACATTCAATCCTCTTCAAAACTTGAAATTTTCTAAGGATTTTCTGAGCTCCAAAATCTGTGGTTTTCTTTATTCACACTCTTTCTCAGATGAAATGGTGCTTAAACTGAATAGTTATTTTTTAAATTTAATTATATCCAAGATGGTTTTATGTATGCCATGTGGTCAGGGAATTTTTTAAGATTTTGTCAAGGAAATTATTAGATAAGTTTTGTGGAGAACCCTAATTCTCATATATTAAATAATTCTATGTCATTAATATTGATTAGGATAGCCCATTACTTGGAAAACCTAGAAGTTAAAGAAATTTGACTAATTCCTAACAGAAAAAAAAAAATTCTGACTTAAAAAAAAAAAAATGTTG
Source organism: Salticus scenicus (assembly GCA_963930645.1). Classification (NCBI taxonomy): domain Eukaryota; kingdom Metazoa; phylum Arthropoda; class Arachnida; order Araneae; family Salticidae; genus Salticus; species Salticus scenicus. The sequence continues at coordinate 139,654,904 of OZ005650.1, read as the reverse complement.
ATTTATAAAATGTCATATCTAAAAACCTGATTCATATGACTCAGGGGAAAACCTGAAATACTCAGATAATTTAGAATTCCATTACAATTCTAGAAAATTTTCATGTGAAATCTGGAATTTTTTTTTTTTTTACTTTCTCTTACCCATAGGGTCGAGAAAGTATTGTTTTAGGGTCAAATTTTCAAACGTGAGTTTTTGTTATATTTACATGTTCTGAAGTCCCCTGAATACGAAAATCATGTTTTTAAAGAATGGTCTGTGTGGAGGCCTGTGTGTCTGTTATCAACATATCTCAAGAACAAAAAGTATTCAAATACAATTACGTCTATGGGGGAAATTGCAGGAAAGTAGAGTTAACATCTATGGACTGCACTAAACCAAATGAAACAAATATATATATATTTTGTAATAGAGATAGTCAACTGGGAAAAAATTTTTGTGTATGTAGGAGCCCTGCCTCAAGGGGAGTACATTTTCCTGATTTGTAACTCAAGCTGAGCTGCTGCGAGTTTATTTTTCCGGCTCTGGTACTGCTGATTGTGATAGGCATAGCTCTGTCTCTTCACATACTTGCAGTAAGGACAGTTGGGAAGCTGCTAAAATAGTGGTTACCCATGACAAGATCATCTGGGCTATTAAGTCTTTTGAACCCTTTAAGTCGCCGGGGATGGATGACATCATTCCTGTGCTTCTTATCATGGGTCTTAATTTTCTTGCTCCTTTTCTTTGCAGAATTTTTTGTTCTTGCATTGCTTATGGGCATATACCTCAGTCTTGGAGGAATACTAGGGTGGTTTTCATTCCTAAGCCTGGGAAGGATAACTACTTTGATGCCAAGTCCTTTAGGCCTATTAGCCTCTCTTCTTTTTTGTTGAAAGGAATGGAGAAGCTTATTGACAGATACCTTAGGGATTCTGTTATTGTTGATAGGCCACTGTCTTCCTCAGAGCATGCCTATCAACCTGGAAGATCTACTAATACTGCATTGTATGAACTTTCCTTTCTTTTGGAAAAGTGCATTAATGATAAAGATATTGCCCTTGTTGCTTTTCTTGATATTGAAGGGGCGTTTGATAAGGTCTCATTTGACACTATCATTTGTGCTCTTGACTTGAGGGGTGCTAATCCTATTATTACCAGATGGATTGCTAATTTGCTATCCTCTAGGTATGTTTGTGCCTCTTTTATGGGTACTTGCATGAAGGTTCATGCTAGCTCTGGTTGTCCACAAGGGGGAGTGATCTCTCCTATTCTGTGGTGCATTGTTGTTGACTCTTTGTTAGTCCATTTTGCCAACCTTGGTATTCCATGTGTTGGTTATGCTGATGATGTGGCTATTGTTGTCAGGGGCAAGTTTGGTAACTCTGTCTCTGATGTTATGAATGGTGCTCCTTAGCATGTTGCACGTTGGTGCTCTGATTCGGGCTTATCTGTTAATCCTTCCAAGGTAAACCTTGTTCCTTTTTCTGGGAGAAGATATCTAAATCTTGGTGATGTGTACTTCCTGGGTAATAGGCTGTTGCCTTCATGTGAGGTCAAGTTCTTGGGTGTATTTTTTGACACTAAGTTGAACGGAAGTAAGCATATTGAGTATTGCTTACATAAGGCCACAAAGGTCTTTTGGGCATGTAAGAGTTCCATTGGAAGAACATGGGGTTTATGTCCCAGGGCTATCCATTGGATTTACTCAATGATTATCTGTCCTATCATCACCTATGGCTGCATTGTCTGGTGGTCTCGGACTAGACTGACTACTGTTAGAACTAGCTTTATTATGTTGCAAAGGATGGTCTGTGTTGCTTTTTCAGGCTGCATTAGGACTACTCCAACTGCTGCCCTTGAGTGTTTGCTTGGGCTTCTTCCGCTTTATTTGCGTATTGAAGCTGAGGCTTTAACCTGTATGAAACGTTTCATGTGTCTGGGCTTGTGGAAGTATTATTCTAGACATCTGTCTTGGGGTTCCCTCATTTCATTTGTTGCTGATCTTCCTTCTTTTATTATGCCTAGTGACTACATGGTTATGAAATTTGCCTTTCATAAGCCTTTTAGGATCTTTTTCCCTTCCAGGGAGGATTGGCTTTTGTCTCCTAGTTGGCTTGATGACAACTGTTTGGTTTGGTATCCTGATGGCTCTAAGCTTGGTTCTCATTCTGGGGCAGGTGTTTACTGTCCCAGGCATGAAACTCAGCTGTCTTTCCCTCTTGGAAAGTTTGTCACAGTTTCCCAAGCTGAAGTCTTTGCTATCATCTTATGCTGTAAGGTGTACTTAGACAGGGTTTATCGTAATTTAACCATCCATATCTGTTCTGACAGTCAGGCGGCTCTCTTTTCACTGGTGAAGTGTAAGTTCACCTCTCGTCTTGTGTGGAAGTGCTACTAGGTACTTAGTGACCTTTCTTCTTATATAAGGTAAGTCTACTGTGTACCTGGTCATATGGGTATTCCTGGTAATGAGTTGTCAAGGCCTGGCTCCAGCACACTCTTTTGTGACCCCGAGCCTGTTCTGGGTATTTCTTACATTATTTTCAGGGCTTTTATCTTCAAGCTCCTTTGTAAGAAGCATTATAGGCAATGGCATAAGTCTGATGGTCAAAGGCAAGCAAAAGAGCTTAATCGTGACTATCCTGGTCTTCATAATAAGGAGCTTTTAAAGCTTAACAGGAATGGTTTGAGGAAGGTTATTGGCCTTCTTACTGGTCACTGTACCCTTAAGAGACATCTGAACATTATGGGTATCAGTTCTGATCCCATCTGTCATGGTTTTTGTCTGGAAGAGGAGACTGCTCGGCACATTTTGTGTGACTGAGGCCTCTTCTGCTTACAGGTTTGAGCATCTTGGTCGGCATCTTATTGAGCCTTGGGAGCTGCAGGATATTCCTGTCAGGTGTCTGCTGAGCTTTGCTTCAGCTACGAGGCTTTTCTCATAAGGATGTGTTTGGGTATTGGGTACAATAGACCTCTGGTCGATGTGCCCTAGCTCTCAGTGTCCTGCTGAGGGCTGCCCTCCTTGATAAGTCATAAGTCAACATAGTGTCATACAATACAATCTTTAATAGTTTTATTAAAAAGTATGAACTGATAAATGCTGATAATTAATCCATTCTCTAATTTAAAAAAATATATATAGAGAGAGAGAAAGTTATATTTGTGCTAAACCAATTCTATTCTGCGACAGCAATTGACACTGGGCCTGTGTTTACATAATGTGTCTGTAAAAATGACCTGGAAAAGTTGTGAAATCAAAGTTAAAAATCTAGCCATCTTGTAATTTTTTCTTTTCCTCGAGTGAAATGAGCTTAAAGTGTACAGGTCATTTTTCAAAATTAACAACTTTCGATTTTAGATATTTTGTCAAATATTGAGAAAGAAAAATATTTGACAAAATATCCTGAAACTTCAGTGGTGTAGAAGGTTATTCCAGTGAAGGTATTTCTGTGGAGGTACTGTACTGAAGGCAAAAAAGCAGACCAGTGCCAAATTTAAAGAAAAAAATCTCTAAGAGATGCTTCTTGATTTGTGTTGAAGCTGTAGCATCATGATGCTTCTTTTGATTATCTATATTAATTTGTATGAGAATAGCATGTTCATTGAAGCATATGTAACAACAGGTTTCTTTCTAACATTGAGATTTTTTCACACACACACATATATTATTAATGTGTGAGTTTTTAAACCGATGTAGCATGTTTAGAAAATTTAACATACAAAGCTTAAAAAACTTAGCAGTCAAAACTTAAAAATATTAAATATTTGGTGAAATATAAACTTTTTTCCACCTTTTTTTTTTTTTTTTTTTTTTGGGGGGGGGGGGGGGACTAAATTTTTAATTGCATATGCACAAGCATTAACAAAATAACTTTTGTATATTTTATTAGCCAAATGTATAGACTTACTCTTATGGGGAAAAAAAAAATCCTAAGCAAATACCATGAAAATTCAAAAGCTATCATCAATACAATGAGTTGAATTTTAATTGCTCTCGAAATGAATTAAAACAAAGGGATTCATTCAACTTTTTATATTGAATCAATTAATGCAAAAAAACAAATTTAAAATAGAAGCAACAAAAGCAGAAATAAATGTAATTTAATTTAAATTCAAAGTGAAGCTTATTAATTAAAAATATATAAGTAAACACCTTATCTCTATAGTTTCCCTAAAGAACGCGTACATAGGTTTATTATAGTTGGCTATTTTTGTTACGTCATAAAACTTTATATCTATTTCGCTTTCCTGATAGGATCTAGCAAGAGCAGTGGTGCATTTCGCATATTTTATATCGCTCTGGTGTTCATTTAGACGTGTTTTTATTTTCCTCTTTGTTACCCCTATATCTGTACTGATAAGTATAAAGGATTTAAGAGTAAAAATGTCGATTTTGAGTTAAGTATGTAGTCAGACTCAGAAAAAAATTCTCAATCGATTGGTATAAAGGATTTAAGTATGTCATTTAGTCTTTGAAAAAATCCATTGGTAAAAAAAGGTTCAAGTCAGAAATTTACCATTCATGTATGGTATAAAATATTAAATTCAATTTTTTCCCATTATTAAATGAAGGTTGACAATCCCTGAATGGTATAAAGGGTATAAGTCAACGAAATCCCTTTTTCCTAATCGATTCTTCTGATTTGTTTTTAGTTAGTTTAACTTTATTTTTCGTGTCCTGAAAAATCAAGAATATGGACTTAAATCCTTTATACTTATCAGTACAGACATAACATCCTGTATTTTAGGTAGATTCTTTATAGGAGATCTACCTATTGCAATGGTTCTCATGAAAGGACTTCTGGAAAATTTCTTCATATCTTCACCGATCATGACCCCTAGTACCCAAAACCACCTTCCATTCAAAAGTTTATATATATATATATGTATAACGCTTTTTCCCATGTTAAGTTGTGAACACAATAACTGGTGTAATTTTAATTTAAATTTAACCAACTCGGGATATGTTGTCAGGACAGTAAAAATATCGGTCGAGTTCGTAGATGGGTCATCCAGAAGGGGGTAGAAATTTTCATTTGCCCATAATTTCTTTAATATTGGAAATAGGTAAAAACTTCAAATCAGGTGAATTACCGCCGTACCCTAAAGAACAACTTTTGTATTTGAACTTTTTCTATAACTTCAATTGCTTAAAAGTTAAAAGTTAAAAAGTGATTTTTCGTCAATTGTGATGAAGCCGACTTTTTCGATAGCTTTAATTGCTTAAATTTATAATCTGGTGTAGAGGTCTGCACGGGCCGGAATATCGAGGCCCGGGCCCGGCCTGTTATGAAATCTATTATAAACTAAAAGTCTATGTTTCAATTGACTATTATTAAGCAGATTAAATACAGTGGAAACATTAATATTTAAGTTTTAAGGGTTTCAATAAAAATAACCCGACCAGTGTTCAACTATTATAACACATCAAAGACTAAAGTTTTTAACAAAAAAACAATTTTATTCAACAAGATATAAAGATATATTAAGATTTCAAATTTATAACAAGAACAAGATTACCTTTTACAGGTGTTGAGCTAGACATATTGATAAACACAATGAAAAGCAGATGACAATACACTTCAAGAAATGTCGCAGAACATCCGCGATCGCCTGGTTGATCAGCGGGAAAATATGATGAAGAAATATACTTCCGCGATCGCCGGGTTGATCAGCGAAAGTGAAACAAGACGAAATAACACAAAGTTGAAATGAAGACGATTATGCTCATCCACTATACGATTTAATTTAGAAAAACTTTCATTTAACTTTTTAATTAACTTTTAACTTTTATCAAACTTAACAAACGTCGCTTAAAAAGCGACTAAACAAGATTAACATAATTAAACTAGCAAATATAACAGTCTCGCCTCAAAAGGACGTCGATTATCAATTTAATTCAAAACTACCATCATCCATGAACGACGAAAAAATTTAACCTTTAATAAGGAACAATTTAACAAACAGAAACTTAACATATGTAAAAAACTTAACACCGGCAGCCATCATTTCTAAAAAAATGCAATAGCCAAAGAGCATTACTAGCTTAGCTGGAACAATACTAAAAGCACATACATCGTTGCTTGGCCATCAACAGCTTAAAGCTACTCACACTACTCATAAACTACTGCTTCATATCTAATTGAAGACTAGCTGGCCATTGCTAAACACTGCCGATAACTGCACTTTAACACACGCATCGCGATCTTTTTATACTGACTGCAAAGTCAAAAATCTACATATAAACAATGCATTACCATTGCCACTCAACGGTCATAGCCGAAAATACAATTTACTATAATCATTTCAATAGCAGTGGCAACAGTGAAAATTAAGAAAATTATGCAGAGCAAGTTTGGCAACGGCAACAATGTAAACAAAATATCGTTAGTAAAGGCGCGATGTAAGTAAAAGATGGCTGACCGAGTTTAAGTAAAGAAAACTTTTAAATTCAAATAAAAGGTAAGTTAACAGTTATATAATAAAAGATAAGCATTTATATTTATAAAATTAACAATTTTTATGTGCGAGGACAATTGATAGATATCAAAATCAAAAAATGTGGTCCGGACAAAAAATGATAAAATCAGTCCCGATTAAAAAATATGTAAAATAACAAAAAAAAAAAAAAATTGAATGCCTTTCTATCAAAAAGTTTTTTAGTATGTGTTTTGCAGAGGTTTTATATAACCAAACAATAGTACGTTCTTTTACAAAACTACTGAAATTTTACAAGATAATTATATATAAACAGAAATTTTTTATTATAGAAAAGACACAAAGACAAATAGAAAGTCAAATCAAAAATATTAGCATTCATCAAACAAATATAGGAAGGTATTTAAAATGGTTAATACTACTAAAAATGCACTTTCAACCATTTCCTCTTATATACCGTAATCTATCCGAATCTTTTATGTGCTCAGGTAAACAAAATTTTAACATTAATCCAACCATATTCAATAGAAAAGTTGCTTTTGCCCATGATAAAAATGATGCTACTTTTGTCCACTGGAGAAAAGGAAAAGGAGCCTTAGAGAAAAAGTTACAGCGGAAAGATTTTTATAGCCTTTATACCAATGAACTCAACAGATCATAAGAAACAAAGCCTTATACACAGTAACGTATCTTATTTCTTTTGTTATGTACATGTACGCAAACTGGTAGCATGCATACTATTTTGAATAGGAAACCATGTAATATTACAATAAAATATATTAATTTCGAGGCATGCTAAAAATATTTGCGAAAAATCAGATTTCAGACAGACTGATAGACAATTAAATTGAAGTTACAGACACTTTTTAACAAAATAGAACTTTATGCGACATACCAGCCTGTAAAATTATGTCAAATAAATGACTGAAGAAATATTTTATCATTTTCCTTTTTCGTTGATTAACGAGGAAACCAGAAAAAGACACAGCCCAGAGAAAATTTCATTGAGGTCTGGCCCGGCCCGGCCCGAATATACACAAAAAAACTGAGCCCGAGCCTGAAAAAAATTTTTAACCCCGGCCCGTGCAGACCTCTAATCTGATGCTTACGTCACGTGCAAACGATAATAAAAAAGATCACTGAAAATATAAAAAACATGGTAACAGCTTTAATTAATCATTTAAAAATATAAAATTTAAATAATACGTTAGTCTTGGTAAAAATATTGTTTGTGGTGAATAGTTTAGAACGACGGTTTACGCAAGAATTTAAAACTTACGACTGAAATTGAGAATAATACGTTACAGCTTCCTTTGATTTTTTATCTTGTGGAAACAAGATATTGGACTGTTAAGAGATATGAGGTTTTTGCGGGGGAAGAAAATATAATGACGTCAAAACTGCCATTTTTCATTGCCAAGCTCGCCAAATTTTGTCTTCAAATAACGAATTTCATCGACAAGTCAAAATTTCCTTCGTCAACTATCAAATTTTGCCGCCAAATCACAAATTTCATTGCTAAGTCGCAAATTTTGTCACCAAATTGTATATATTTATGGCTTCTATTTGGTGAATGATTATGAACTTTGATTTTAAAAAATTGAATCATTTACTGACCAATAAATCTAGCCTAAAATTTTAAGTAGAATGAATAGTAGTAGCTGATAATTAAATTTCTTAAAAACAGAATAGCGACGTAAATAATGCAATGTGTGGGAACAAAGCCATTGGCTAAGTATGTGTTAATGCATATATAATATTTCTTTACTTTTGTAATATTAACGTAAAGGAATCTACCTTTGCTTTTAAGCTTGCCGAAAAGGGATTTTTATTAAGGTATTCAAAAGGGATTTTATAAACGCCGGCAGTTTCCAGAGGAGGAATTACATCTTTATAATTTCTTATAATCTGGAAGATATTTGGGTTAGGCTTTATTGGTATATTTAAATTATACTTATTAGCGGTATTTTTTATTTTGTTAGAAGTTCCTTGGTTAAATGGGATTGAAAATTTAAATTTTTGGTCATTAATTTTTACAGTAAAAATATCGGTCGAGTTCGTAGATGGGTCATCCAGCTCAAAGGGGGTAGAAATTTTCATTTGCCCATAATTTCTTTAATATTGAAAATAGGTAAAAACTTCAAATCAGGTGAATTACCGCCTTACCCTAAAGAACAACTTTTGTATTTAAACTTTTTCTATAACTTCAATTGCTTAAAAGTTAAAAGTTAAAAAGTGATTTTTCGTCAATTGTGATGAAGCTGACTTTTTCGATAGCTTTAATTGCTTAAATTTATAATCTGGTGTAGAGGTCTGCACGGGCCGGAATAACGAGGCCCGGACCCGGCCCGTTATGAAATAAAAAAATGTGGCCCGGAGAAAAAATGATAAAATCAGTCCCGATTAAAAAATATGTAAAATAACAAAAAAAAAAATTGAATGCCTTTCTATCAAAAAGTTTTTTAGTATGTGTTTTGCAGAGGTTTTATATAACCAAACAATAGTACGTTCTTTTACAAAACTACTGAAATTTTACAAGATAATTATATATAAACTGAAATTTTTTTATTATAGAAAAGACACAAAGACAAATAGAAAGTCAAATCAAAAATATTAGCATTCATCAAACAAATATAGGAAGGTATTTAAAATGGTTAATACTACTAAGAATGCACTTTCAACCATTTCCTCTTATATACCGTAATCTATCCGAATCTTTTATGTGCTCAGGTAAACAAAATTTTAACATTAATCCAACCATATTCAATAGAAAAGTTGCTTTTGCCCATGATAAAAATGATGCTACTTTTGTCCACTGGAAAAAGGAAAAGGAGCCTTAGAGAAAAAGTTACAGCGGAAAGATTTTTATAGCCTTTATACCAATGAATATGAATAATTGAAAGAGATTTCTAGTTGTATTTTGAAAACAAAATTTTCTTCTCAGTATTTTAAAATGTTTATTTTACCATATTAAATTTATGATAGATAAAATTACTTTAATAAAATAATTCTGAATAAGAAAAATAGTGGCGCCATCTATATTTTTCATTGATTTTTAATTATTATGTAACCTTCTTCATTTTATTTTATGTTTTAATTCCCCTCATTTTTCTAATTAATTTAAGTTAGAAGTTCGTATAACTTTCCCGCGAATTCCTTAAACATATTTTTAAACAATTTCTTAACAGTAATTTTATCAAAAAAAAAAAAAAAAAAAAAACAATAAGAAAAGAAAAGGGGAACCTACTTATTTATTTATTTTTTATCTTAAGAAAAAAAATAAATAATTTTTTATTTATTTATATTTCATTTTTTTTTTCTTTATTATTCATTTAAATAATTACAATTTTTATTTATTTATGCATTTAATTTTTAACCCCCCCCCCCCCCCCCCAATTTTTTTTTTTTTTTTTTTTTTTACTTTTGTTCTTTTGTGATCATCAAAATAACAATTTTTAAGATGAATTCTGATTTCAAAACTAAAGAAGTACATGTAATACTAAATACCTTGTTGGTATTCTAAATACTTTATTAATTAAAAGAAGAAAAGGAAAGAAAAAGGGGAAAAAAAGAAGTTTTTTTTTTTTTTCCCCGATCTTAAAAAAATAAAATAAAATAAAATAAAATAAAATAAAATAATCATTTTTATCGTTCTATTTATTTACTCATTTACTTTTGACCTTAAAAAAAAAAAAAAAAAAAAAGAAAAGAAAAAAAAAATAATAATAATAATAAATAAAAAACTTAGTGTACAGCTGTATATAAATTTCATTTGTATCCTTATAAAAATATTAATTTAAAATATTTAATAAAATCTATTAATACAAAATTAGCTAAAATAAATTAAAATAAATAAATAATAATAGTTTGTGCGCATTAACTAAAATCCGACCCTACAGATGGCGCCACTTTTAGATACATTTTCAAAATTTTAAAAATATTTAAAACATATTTGTACTTTGCAGAGAATTAAACGTAATAAAATGCAATCTTAACTTCATAACTTTAGCAAATTAATGCAGTTTTGCTTCTTAATTACTAATTCCTATGCTTTTATTGAGAATAAATTTCTTCTATGATTAAAAAAAAAAAAAAAAAAAATTAAAATTAAAAACAGAATACCTTTCGAAGTTTACTGTCCTAGTAGCTGTTGGTGTTCGCCACCACTCCCCCCTCCCCCCCCCGCTTTTTTTTTTTTTTTTTTTTTCTCTCGTTGTTTTGTTGCTTGTAGTGTTGTGTCGAGTTTGTTCCTTAACCACTTGGGTCTCCCCCCTCTGATTTTTTTTTTTTTTTTTTTCTTTTCCTCTAAAGCCCTAGTCGGATGGTAACAAATCTAAACTTTCTCAAATCTAAAAACATTTTCTCTTATTTATTCTCGGGAGTCTAGGCTCCTGGTTTTTGCTTGCCCTTTTTTTTTTTTTTTTTTTTTTTTTTTTTTTAAATCTCTCCCACAAATATGGTATGGTACGAGGGCTCCGGCGAGCCTCCTCCGTTAATTCACTTCAATTGTTCAAATCAGAATCTTTTCCACCCACTTCATTCCTTGGATAACAGAATCTAAAACTCAAAAAGCCTTTTTCAAGGCTATCTTCAAACCTGCCATTCTGCTCCGTAAGATTGAAAGATGACGGATTCAGAAGAAGAACTTGATGCAGTGCTTGATAACAATGAGGATCAGGATGATGCCTCTGACTCCTCGACCTCATCTGACAACTCTACACACTCCTTCAAATCAGGGTGTTCGACAAGGTCACAAACACGTAAGAATCGCAAGAAAAAATCGAAGATCTCACAGATGACTCCTCAACAATTCCTGAAAACCAACAGCACCCCATCAAAGGACTCATTTAACCCGCGCAAAGACTTTAAAGAATACAAATCCATAGTCGCTGTCACAAAGGCAGCAATGGAAATTATAGCCACAGTCCGAGCCAAGGGTAGTAGAGCACCTCTGGCCTTACTCAACAGAGCCTTCTTGCGAATAAGATCGATCCACAAGATGGCCAGACTCAAAACCTACACGAACATGGAACCACCATCTACAGAAGAAGCACCAACCACCAGCATTCAATCGCAAGCAGAAAACAGCACATCAACTAATCCCCAAGATCCAGATTCCGAACCACAACACACGCTAAACTTACAGGACATCCTAAAGAACCACCAACAACAAGTCCATGAGAAACTCGACCACATCTCAGCCCAGCAAGACAAGATACTTAGAAAAATCACAAAACACATTCACCCACAAGCCAACGACTCTCCCTCAACCTCTTCCACACAGCAACAACCAGTTAATGAAAACGTCCTCCCAGCACAGCCTGCACTCAACGAACAGCCCATCGCAGCCTCAGACCCCGCCTTCCCATCTCTGGAAGAAGCTCACCATTCAGTACACCATCACAGCACTCCAACCAGCCGCCCTCCCCAATTAACGTCGTTCAGCAACAATTCCAAAGCCCTCAACGTTTACAACAAAACACAAAGCACCATATACATCACATCCAAGGACTCTACACTAAGCGGATTTGAAATCTTAAAGCTCATGCGAAACACTAGAGTTGCAACGGCAGCTAAAATAATAAAATACAACACCTACAGACGCTCCTTGGATATCATCTGCAATACCAAGGAAGAAGCGCAAACCCTGATCCAGGATTATTCAAGCAACCAAGCCCTCACAGAAAATCTCACCTTCAAGATGAAGCCAAGCCCACAACTAAGGTTCATCGTCCTGGGAGTCCCAGAGGAGCTGTCCGAAGATGCAATCAAATCAGAGCTACAAGATCTGGGCTACATTACACAATCCACTAATTCCACACTAAAGCTCATCAGACAGTCTCCTTCAAAAGTGCAGGGACTTAACAACTGCATCTTCCAAGCACCACTCCCCATCGCTGAAGCCATAATAAAACTCAAATTTCTACCACTAGGCCTAATGCGGTGTATGATAAAGCCACATACACAGGTTTCCCGCTGTTCAACTTGCCAAAGTTTTGAGCACACCCCATCACACTGTAATCAGGAACTTTACTGCTCACACTGTGCTCAAAAGCATCGTAACAACAACTGCCAGGAACAGCCCAGCTGTATAAACTGTGCCAGGGTAAATCTAAAGAACGCAAACAAGGGCATTCGCCCCCTCAACTCGAACCATCCTGCATACTCTCCTTCCTGCCCGGTTCGCGAGGAGGAATATAGGAGGTGCAGAGAAGCACTGGATAAAAAGTTCAATGTTACAGACTCCAAAAACACCCAACCACCACCCCGCATGCAACAGTCAGCAAATGCAAGCGCAACTAGACAATTTAACTTCTACTCAAACTCCAGACCGCAACGTAGCAGGCAGTCAACAAGTCTCCAAGCTCCTCCAAGTCCCTTCCCCTGGCTCTTCAACCCCTTCTCACTCTTCATGCCACACCAGAATGCCTCCCAACAAGGACAATCCTCTAACTTCTTCAGAGAAGGAAGCTCCAACCTAGCACCAAACTGTTACTATGAAGGCAACCAGCGGTACCTTATGCCATCGGGTCCTTTCGGTCAAACTCAAGAAGCTCAAGGAGTACAAGGGTAAATCATTTCATTTCCCTCTTTGCCCCCCTTTTCTTTTTTTTTTCTTTTTTTTTTTTTCCGCTCTTTTCTCTCTCTTAAATGGCAAAATCAAGAAAGAAAAAACCCAAAGTTCTCTCCTCTCCTTCCCAAGAGTCTACATCCTCTCCTAATTCGTCATCCACAGACAATTTCAACAGTTTAAAATTCATGCAGATCAACCTCAACGGGTGCAAGGCGGCTAACTTGACGGCCCGGGATTTCATGGAGAAAAACTCCATAGATATCGGGTTGTTGCAGGATGCCTACTGCACCGTTGGGAGTGGTCTGTATGGCTTCCCCTCTTCCTGGGTTAGTTTCAGCTCAAAAAACAATACAGCACACATCATAATCACAAATAGCAACCTAAACTTCACACACCTTTTAACTGGGGAACATTGTGTTTTCATTACACTAACCACGAGGGAGGGTGAACTGACCCTTGGAAGTGCCTACGCCGCCCCGTCTGCGGACTTTGAGGCTTGTCTTTTGGAGTGGCAGCACTTAATCTCTCAACGTACACTTTTTGTCTGCGGCTGCGACCTCAATGCTAACTCCCCCCTATGGTGCTCACCCACTGAGGACATCAGAGGTCGCAGCCTCATTGAATTCATCGCGTCCAACAACATCTGCATGGCTAACATAGAGAATTCAGCACCAACCTTCCAAAAGCGCGATGCCCAGGGCTGGCCGGACTTCACATTGTGTAACCCCAAGACCTATGCCAGGGTGAATGACTGGACAGTCCTGGACATCTTTAATAACTCCGATCACAACTATATCACCTTCTCCCTTAACTCTAAACCCTCCATAACCCAATCAAAACGTTTCGCAACCAAACGCGGAAACTTTAATAAATTCAATAAATTAATGTTAAACCTCGCTCACCCCCTATTGGAAAACTTAAGCTCAATAAAGGACACTAACCAACTAGAAAACTTCACATTAAATTTCATAGCCGCTATTCAATCTGCTGCCACTTCGGCTTTCAGGCTGAAAAAGTCGGGACGTCGCTTCACCTATACCTTCTGGACTCCCCAGCTCCGCACCATGCGTAACAAATTGACAGCAATGAAAAGACAGTTAAAATACCTAGACCCCACACTTATACCACAACATAAACTAAAAATCAAACAGCATTCGGCCAACTTCAAAAAACAAACAATTCCACTAAACACAATGCATGGAAAAAATTTTGCTCCACTCAAACACAAATATTCGGCACCGCTCAAAAATTCTATAGTAGCAAGTTTTTCACCCCCACAGAGTTGAAACTAGAAAGACCTCCAGCTCTTTCCTCCAAGCGCAACAACCTGGAATTCCTAACTAGCACTCTATTCCCCAAAACACAATACCCACTATTTCAAGAACCTTCCTTCTCGGCTCCCTCGGATGTTCCCTTCACGGAGTCCGAGATTAAATCCACTCTTTACAGCTTCAACATTAATAAAGCACCAGGTCCAGATAACATTGATTTTAAAATCTTACGAAACATTCATAGCACTATCCCACAAATATTCCTACTATGGACCAATCAATGCCTCAGACTAAATTATTTCCCAGAAATTCTCCGGAGAGGTGAGGTGGTGTATTTCTTGAAGCAAGGGAAACTCCCCTCTGAGCCCACATCTTATAGACCGATCTGCCTCCTTCCTACCCTAGGAAAACTGCTCGAGAAATTAATCGTAACCCGGCTTAACTATCACCTAGAAACAAATCAACTTCTCCATCCAAACCAATTTGGGTTCAGAGAGGGCAGATCATGCGAACATGCCTTACAAGCCATTAAAGATTCCTGCGCCGTAAGCTGTAATGCCTCTAGATACACCACCATCATCTCTTTGGACATTAAGGGTGCTTTTGATAATGTAGAGTGGCCCCATATTCACAAAGCACTACAGGAACTCAACTGCCCGGGGAACCTGGCTGGAGTCATTCGCTCCTACCTTTCAAAAAGGAAAATCATCATTAACTGGGGCGAGGGAAACACAGAATTTCCCCCAAACTAAAGGCTGCCCCCAGGGCTCGTGCCTCGGCCCGATTCTCTGGAATCTCATAGCTGACGGCGTGCTAAAGCGCATGAACTCTGAGGGCTTTACGACATTCGCTTATGCGGACGACTTCACCCTGATTCTCACGGGCCGTATCAGGAAGGATCTGGAGGACCAGGCCCAGGAAGCACTCTCCTTATTTAGCAGGCTCCTTAAAGAGTTTGACCTCAAACTCTCACCATCTAAAACCAAGGCTCTAACTTTGGCTTTCCCCAGATCCCTAAAAAAGAGAAATCCCAAGATGCGGATTGATGGTATCAGTGTCCAGCATGTTGATCACATGAAGCTTCTGGGAATAACCTTCGACAGACACCTCAACTGGCTGCCCCATGTAAAGGACCTTAAACTCAAAACACTAAGTCATTACCACAACTCAACTAAGATGGTAGGAAAGAGGTGGGGTATCTCCACCTCTCTCCTTAAAATATGGTATCAAACAATAATTGAAAAAATAATAACTTATGGGGCAGGCATCTGGGGAGGTCACTTAAGATCTGACGCCAGAGCTTCGCTTGACTCCGCTCAACGCCCTTTCCTCCTGCAAATTGCAAGAGGGTATAAAACCATCTCCACTGATGCCCTCACCGTTATCACTGGGATTCCCCATGCCCACTTGCAGGTCGCCCAAACCTATACTAAAACTAAAATCCTACAACTAAACGACCAAGAGCTCACTAACATAGTCTTTCCCCAAACTCCCATCCAGCCCCTGACCTGCAGTTGGGCAATTCACCCAGGTTTGGATGTAGCTCCTCTAATAACAAACTTCAAAAAATAGCTTCTCGCCTTCTGTCCCGGTGGCGATCTACACGGATGGCTCTAAGACCGAGGCTGGAGTTGCCTCAGCTTTCTGTGTTCTTGAAGGCGACAGCGAAGCCTATCGGTGGGCGGGTAGGCTCGAGGACTACAACTCAGTATTCCAAGCAGAACTCTACGCAATTAAAAAAGCCCTAGACTGGGCGGTCGTAAATCATAATCAACAACAACAACTAAGTGTTTATAGTGATAGTCTTTCGAGCCTGCTCGCCATTGCTCGCCATCGGAACAGACACCCACAAGTCCTGGAAATAAAAGAAATTCTAATGAACCCTAACCTTAACTGTACCCTGGCACACGTTTCTGCCCACAGGGGAGTAGTCGGTAATGAACTTGCTGATTCCCTGGCCAAAGAAGCCACAGAATTCTCAGTAAAAGAACCATCTCCTCCTGCCCCTCCCTCCTACGTAAAATTAAAACTGACACAAATCTTCATTTTAAAATGGCAAGACCTGTGGCGAAATTCCGAGAAGGGTAGATATACCTTCTCCCTAATCCCACAGGTTTCAACAAATTCATGGACTCTAACTCCTCCCATAACGGCTTTCTTAACAGGCCATGGCCCCTTTCAATCCTACCTCTTCAAGTTTCATCGCCGACGCTCTCCCCTGTGTCCCTGCGGTGAGGAGGGAACTCCCGAACATTATTATTTCTCTTGCCCCCTAACTCAACAGTTCCATTTCAGAAATCCCTCTCCAAGACCAAATAATTGGCTTGAAAATATCTTAACCAGAAAACTGTTAATTAAAAAACTAAACAATATTTACTCACTCTTAATGGACATAACCAATTTGACTGATTAATAACTATTCCCACTGGCAACTAATCTTCTTCCCAAATGAAGCTACTTATCCTCCCACCCTTTTTCAAAATACCCTTCACCAAAACAAAAATCTGTTTGCAAGGAAGCCTCTTACTAAAACCTCTCTTAAAAACTAAATAAACTCTATAGTTTAAATTATCAACAATCCTAACTCTCTCATTCTCTCCTCTGTTACCCAAATTACCCTGCAAAATCAGTTTTCTGCACAGTTATTCTGCAATACTGTCACCCATGTTGTCATCCAATTGTATCATCTGGACTATTCTAGTCAAACTTGAACTCTCTAGTACACATCAAGAGTTGTGAAAACTCATCTAGTGCCGTCTGTCGCGAGAGGCCTAAAGGGCCTGGCACAATCCATCTAAAATTATCATCGCCCAATGTCGCGAGGTGGCTTTCAGCCAAGCGATGACCATGTACTCTTTCTATGTTGTTTTCCATCGCCCCTTGTCGCGGTAAGGCTTCATGCCTGGCGATGCCTATGTAAAACCCTCTTGCTTTTTAAATAAACGTCAGGCAGGTCTGTAGGGGTTCTTCTCGGGACAGCCCACGTGAACCTCGGTTCTGGAAGCGCTCAACACCGCTCTTCGAGCGGTGAGCGTGGGCTGCTCCCCTGTTCAGCCTTTATACCAATGAACTCAACAGATCATAAGAAACAAAGCCTTATACACAGTAACGTATCTTATTTCTTTTGTTATGTACATGTACGCAAACTGGTAGCATGCATACTATTTTGAATAGGAAACCATGTAATATTACAATAAAATATATTAATTTCGAGGCATGCTAAAAATATTTGCGAAAAATCAGATTTCAGACAGACTGATAGACAATTAAATTGAAGTTACAGACACTTTTTAACAAAATAGAACTTTATGCGACATACCAGCCTGTAAAATTATGTCAAATAAATGACTGAAGAAATATTTTATCATTTTCCTTTTTCGTTGATTAACGAGGAAACCAGAAAAAGACACGGCCCAGAGAAAATTTCATTCAGGTCTGGCCCGGCCCGGCCCGAATATACACAAAAAAACTGAGCCCGAGCCTGAAAAAAACTTTTAAGCCCGGCCCGTGCAGACCTCTAATCTGATGCTTACGTCACGTGCAAACGATAATAAAAAAGATCACTGAAAATATAAAAAACATGGTAACAGCTTTAATTAATCATTTAAAAATATAAAATTTAAATAATACTTAAATAAGTCTTGGTAAAAATATTGTTTGTGGTGAATAGTTTAGAACGACGGTTTACGCAAGAATTTAAAACTTACGACTGAAATTGAGAATAATACGTTACAGCTTCCTTTGATTTTTTATCTTGTGGAAACAAGATATTGGACTGTTAAGAGATATGAGGTTTTTGCGGGGGAAGAAAATATAATGACGTCAAAACTGCCATTTTTCATTGCCAAGCTCGCCAAATTTTGTCATCAAATAACGAATTTCATCGACAAGTCAAAATTTCCTTCGTCAACTATCAAATTTTGCCGCCAAATCACAAATTTCATTGCTAAGTCGCAAATTTTGTCACCAAATTGTATATATTTATGGCTTCTGTTTGGTGAATGATTATGAACTTTGATTTTAAAAAATTGAATCATTTACTGACCAATAAATCTAGCCTAAAATTTTAAGTAGAATGAATAGTAGTAGCTGATAATTAAATTTCTTAAAAACAGAATAGCGACGTAAATAATGCAATGTGTGGGAACAAAGCCATTGGCTAAGTATGTGTTAATGCATATATAATATTTCTTTACTTTTGTAATATTAACGTAAAGGAATCTATCTTTGCTTTTAAGCTTGCCGAAAAGGGATTTTTATTAAGGTATTCAAAAGGGATTTTATAAACGCCGGCAGTTTCCAGAGGAGGAATTACATCTTTATAATTTCTTATAATCTGGAAGATATTTGGGTTAGGCTTTATTGGTATATTTAAATTATACTTATTAGCGGTATTTTTTATTTTGTTAGAAGTTCCTTGGTTAAATGGGATTGAAAAAGTAAATTTTTGGTCATTAATTTTTACAGTAAAAATATCGGTCGAGTTCGTAGATGGGTCATCCAGCTCAAAGGGGGTAGAAATTTTCATTTGCCCATAATTTCTTTAATATTGAAAATAGGTAAAAACTTCAAATCAGGTGAATTACCGCCTTACCCTAAAGAACAACTTTTGTATTTAAACTTTTTCTATAACTTCAATTGCTTAAAAGTTAAAAGTTAAAAAGTGATTTTTCGTCAATTGTGATGAAGCTGACTTTTTCGATAGCTTTAATTGCCTAAATTTATAATCTGGTGTAGAGGTCTGCACGGGCCGGAATAACGAGGCCCGGGCCCGGCCCGTTATGAAATAAAAAAATGTGGCCCGGAGAAAAAATGATAAAATCAGTCCCGATTAAAAAATATGTAAAATAACAAAAAAAAAATTGAATGCCTTTCTATCAAAAAGTTGTTTAGTATGTGTTTTGCAGAGGTTTTATATAACCAAACAATAGTACGTTCTTTTACAAAACTACTGAAATTTTACAAGATAATTATATATAAACTGAATTTTTTTTATTATAGAAAAGACACAAAGACAAATAGAAAGTCAAATCAAAAATATTAGCATTCATCAAACAAATATAGGAAGGTATTTAAAATGGTTAATACTACTAAAAATGCACTTTCAACCATTTCCTCTTATATACCGTAATCTATCCGAATCTTTTATGTGCTCAGGTAAACAAAATTTTAACATTAATCCAACCATATTCAATAGAAAAGTTGCTTTTGCCCATGATAAAAATGATGCTACTTTTGTCCACTGGAGAAAAGGAAAAGGAGCCTTAGAGAAAAAGTTACAGCGGAAAGATTTTTATAGCCTTTATACCAATGAACTCAACAGATCATAAGAAACAAAGCCTTATACACAGTAACGTATCTTATTTCTTTTGTTATGTACATGTACGCAAACTGGTAGCATGCATACTATTTTGAATAGGAAACCATGTAATATTACAATAAAATATATTAATTTCGAGGCATGCTAAAAATATTTGCGAAAAATCAGATTTCAGACAGACAGACAGACAGACTGATAGACAATTAAATTGAAGTTACAGACACTTTTTAACAAAATAGAACTTTATGCGACATACCAGCCTGTAAAATTATGTCAAATAAATGACTGAAGAAATATTTTATCATTTTCCTTTTTCGTTGATTAACGAGGAAACCAGAAAAAGACACGGCCCAGAGAAAATTTCATTCAGGCCTGGCCCGGCCCGGCCCGAATATACACAGAAAAACTGAGCCCGAGCCTGAAAAAATTTTTTAAGCCCGGCCCGGCCGAGAGCAAATTCAAAAATTTTGGTAAAAATATTGTTTGTGGTGAATAGTTTAGAACGACGGTTTACGCAAGAATTTAAAACTTACGACTGAAATTGAGAGTAATACGTTACAGCTTCCTTTTATTTTTTATCTTGTGGAAACAAGATATTGGACTGTTAAGAGATATGAGGTTTTTGCGGGGGAAGAAAATATAATGACGTCAAAACTGCCATTTTTCATTGCCAAGCTCGCCAAATTTTGTCATCAAATAACGAATTTCATCGACAAGTCAAAAATTCCTTCGTCAACTATCAAATTTTGCCGCCAAATCACAAATTTCATTGCTAAGTCGCAAATTTTGTCACCAAATTGTATATATTTATGGCTTCTATTTGTTGAATGATTATGAACTTGGATTTTAAAAAATTGAATCATTTACTGACCAATAAATCTAGCCTAAAATTTTAAGTAGAATGAATAGTAGTAGCTGATAATTAAATTTCTTAAAAACAGAATAGCGACGTAAATAATGCAATGTGTGGGAACAAAGCCATTGGCTAAGTATGTGTTAATGCATATATAATATTTCTTTACTTTTGTAATATTAACGTAAAGGAATCTACCTTTGCTTTTAAGCTTGCCGAAAAGGGATTTTTATTATGGTATTCAAAAGGGATTTTATAAACGCCGGCAGTTTCCAGAGGAGGAATTACATCTTTATAATTTCTTATAATCTGGAAGGTTTTTGGGTTAGGCTTTATTTGTATATTTAAATTATACTTATTAGCGGTATTTTTTATTTTGTTAGAAGTTCCTTGGTTAAATGGGATTGAAAAAGTAAATTTTTGGTCATTTGGTATTCGATTTAATTGTTTTATTCTTTTTTTATATAATTTTTTTACCAGAAATTTGGGGTAACCTGCTTCAACTGCTAACTTTTTAATAAATTTTAAGTTCTTTGTTTAAATCTGTTTTATCGGTACATATTAAAATCGCGCGATTAACGTAGCTACGAATGGTATTGATTTTGTATCTATAAGGGGTTTTACTTCTATTGCTTACTATTTCATGGCTTGCCATCGGTTTCCTATAGCCAGTGGTTTTTATTTTACTGTTTTCACAATTAATTTTTACATCACAATTAATTTTTAATTTATTTCGTTATTCTGTTCACATTCAAAAGTAAACTTAATATTTTTATCTAGCTGATTCAATTCATTAAGTATTTCGTCAATATTTTGATCTTTTTTAATAACCGCGAACGGTGTTGTCTAGACCCCACTGACAGTTAGTGACGTCACACTTCGCTTGCGTATAACTATGATTTAACTATTCAACAGAAAATTTAAAAACATGGTATATAAAAAGTTCTTTTTATCTTATTATTATTATTATTATTATTATTTTTTTTTTTTTTTTTTTTACAGATTTGAAATTTTTTAATATTTGTTTATCAGTTTGCATTTTTTTCATGAATTTTATGACCTTCAAAATACTAAAACTTCTAGAAATATTTAAGAAAAGGTTTATTTTTATTATTATTATTACTTTATGCTTAATAGAACCTACTTAAAAGAATTGGGGATGAATTTTGCAATATCTTTAAAAGAAAAAATATTAAAAATAAAAATATAACAATTTTGTGTGTGTGGGGGGGGGGGGATTTTTACATGCACTTTTAAATTTTTTTCTCAAAGTCTAATCAATAAATTTTAAAATCCATGTGTAATTGTTTCAAGTAGATTCTATAAATACCCCCAAAAAATATTGAGTCTTTTTTTTAAATGTCTGTAGAAGTTTTAGGATTTTGAAGATCATGAATTCCTGAAAAAATGCAATTTAAAGATTTCGAATCTGTAAAAATATATCAAAAACAATAAGAATTGTTGCCTGAAAAAAAAAAAAAAAAAAAATATGGAACAAACCCAATAACTGGTGTTACCAACGAATAAAAATAAAGGAACTTAATGGCATTTGATATTAGAAATCCATAATTTCAAAGCTTTGACGAAAATGGTCATTCATGAAATTCAGGGTAAATGGAGGAAGGGGAGATGCATTAATATGTACTGCTTTGCAAGCTTACAGCCAAAGAAACTCTACTACAAAAATTCACTATTCTTTGCAATTCACTGATTTTAAGTTTTCTTGCTGGTTTAAATTTTTTCAGTTTCATCAGCCTCTTTAAAAGGATACAACAGATCACGATCAATCATTCCCATATTAATGATCCCCTTTTTTAATAATATGTATTCACATTAGTTTATACTCATTAATAATATAATTTTAAATTCAATTTTCACATCCGAAAAAAATTATGACCATCAAATATATATATATATATATATATATTACCAAAATTTATTTTAAAGTTGAAAAATGCAAAAAAAAATTCTAATTTTACAGCTTCAAAATAAAATTTAAAGGGAAAAAAATATTTTTTGTCATTGTATCAATTTTTGATAACACTGCACTGCAAAAAAATTTTTTTTCGAGCCCTGATACCATTCCTGCTGATTCGTATGTAAAATGACCTCCTGAATCCGAATATGACCCCCATTTTGCCCAATCACCCACTGTTTTCTCGGGACGCCACCCCTCCCTCAATTTTTATCACTGTTCGGTAATTTTATGGCCATGAAATTGATTTGGAAGATGAAAAAGAGTTACGTTAACACTTAAAAAAAATAATAATAATGTATAATAAATTATAATAACAGGGCCCGAAATTTCAACTTAGATTACACTCGCTGAAAAAAAAAAAGTTACTCGCCACAAAATATGATTAATTTACTCTATTTTTTACGTATAAGGTGACCAGAATTTTTTATTGGAAAAAGAGAAGAAATTATACAGTGTCTTTTATTTTATAAGAAAATAGAAGACATTCAATTTTGAAAAAGAGGTCATTTTAGAGGACATAAAATTGAATGAATATGATTATAAAAGTTGATTCCAAAGCTACTTTACACAAGTGGTGGAAACATTTTTCTCCCAAATGATGAATTTGGATCAGCACACCATAATTTAAATTAATAATATACGGATACGAGAGGAAAAATCTCTAATTTTCATAAATGTCACTGGACAATCTAGATTTTTTTTTTTTTTTTTTTTTAAGTTAGTGTTCACCGGTCAATACATCGAACAGCCGATCGATCTTCCCAGTTTTGCGAAATTGTTGAAATTAAGGACTAAATCCTTTCCATTTGAAAAAGAGGACAGAGGACGAAAAACATAAAAAAGAGGACTTTTTAGTCCTGTAATTTTTTTTCGTTTAAGAAGGCAGAGTATTGAAAAAGAAAACTGTACTCTTAAAAAGAGGATATCTGGTCACCTTACCTAAGATCAGTATGATTATATGTTTTTAAATCGACATATATATATATATATATATATATATATAAATTAATTATTTTTTTTTTCTTTGATAGCACCGTTCACTGTAAGAATTCTATCTATATTTAGACTGAAATTTTACTCGCCACAGTAAAATGTCCACTCGCCAATGGCGAGCTGGCGAGTGGAAATTTCGCGCCCTGATAATAATAATAATTGATTAATAAATTATAATAAATATACTAATTCATAATTTCTGTGGCAAATCCCCCACTAAACTTTTCCCTTGCCGCAAATGTTCATGTTTTAGAATTTTTCACTTCTGTAGCCCCTCAGAAGATATTTAACAGTTAAAAAAAAATTCTTTCCTTCCCTGCAAATCAAATTTATAGCCATAAAATTACCGAAAATTGATAAAAATAGGGGGGACGTCCCCAAAAAACGGTGGGTGATAGGCAAAATGGGTGTCATATTTGGATTCAGGAGGTCATTTTACTATTTTACATAAGAATTTGCAAAAATGGTGTCGGGGCCGATTTTCATGCAGAGCAGTGTAATTTTCCAAGCATGTAAAATGTCTATCAAAGATTCTAGAAAGTTTCTCAATAGATGTCAGCACCATACCGTAGAAGTGAAAGTTTGTATCGTTTATGATGAGATTTAAAAGTTCCATTCTGACTCAGTTCATCAGATCCTACTCTTATGGGGAAATTTGTTTACACTAATTACTTAAATATATATATATATATTTTTTTCTTTTTTAATTCCTTTTTCACATTTGGAAAATTCACAATCGTTGAATTAGAACTTGTTTTTCAAAAATGTATTATAGTTATAAACTCTGATTTTAAAATGTTTTGAAATAAATTTTTAGAACTCATTTAACGGTTATAAGTTTTACGAATGTAAAAATAAAATTAAAAAAATATATATATATATTTGTAATAATGCGTAGTTCTAGTAAATGAGTAATTGTATAAACAAATTTCCCGATAGAATTACATGGAATTTGGTGGCTAGAGGCGGAGAAATTCTAAACAGGAGCCTTAATATATATATATATATATTTCTCTCTCTCTCTCGCTCTCTCTCTCTCTCTCTCTCTCTCTCCTCGGTGATATATGCATTGTTGAATTAAATGGTTTCTTCCCCAAGAAAAATTTTTGTAACTCAAAAAATAATATGGGTTGAAAAACATTTTGAAATGAAATAAAGCTCTTTTCTTGCAATATGAAGATTGTTGCTTGCATTGGACATTCGTTGAATTGTACGAAAACTAAAATACCGAGCTAACTCTAATAAATATTATCGGCAAATTGCGATAAGGTAAATGTATCATGTCGGAGGTGTAGCCTAGTGGGTGGGACATTTCAGTGTACGACCATCTCGAGTGATAGGCGAGTTCATTTCTCTTAACATGAATATTTATAGTAGAAATTTAAGCGATTAAGTTTACGATTGATAATTGAGTAGAATTCACTTATAACATTTCTATTAACATAACTATTAACTTTATTATTATTATTTGAAGAGTGTTACATGGGTTTCAAAGAATTTTTTTTTTTTTTTTTTAAGCATTTTTCTTTATTTAATTTTATTATTTTCTCCATTATTATTTTTACTTTCTTCTGTATTCAATAAAAGAAAGTATTGGATTCATACAAATTTTTGACCTCGGGTTTTTGATGGATTTACACGTTTTGAGAGCTGTAGATCACGATTTGACCATTTTTAGAAAACGTCTGTCTCGCTCTGTGTGTGTGACAAAATTTTGTGGCAACTGTATCTCAGGAACTACTGCACAGAATTTCATACAAATTGGTATGTAGTTATACCTTGACCTAAATTAGTGTCTATCAACTTTTAGTAAAAATTGTCTCGCAGGTTGTGTTGCCATCCCGCTTTTTCTAAATTTTTAACATGATGGTATAGGACAAAATAAAGTGAATTATTTTTCAATAATCATTATGAAATTTACAAGAATTATTTATAATAGAGATAGTCAACTGGGGAAAAAATTTTGTATATGTAGGAGCATCGCCTCCCCCCCCCCTGGGAGGGGGGGGGGAAGTCCCCCCTCGAAGAGAATAAATTTTCATGACGGGTAACTTTTAAAAGAGCTCGCCAATACCTTTAAAATGAATGGTTGAACCATCGATCTGCGATAATTTAAAATAAAGTTGTCGATTTTTTTTTTTTTTTTTTTTTTTTCATTTTTAACAAAAAAAGAAAAAAAAAAAATGTAATATTGAGAATAAAATGAACTTTTTTTTTTTTTTATATTTAGTGTTATACTACTTCTCTAATATGGAAATCGTACTGCATTATCATGGAAAATAATTTTATTAAATAATGATTTTAATAAATTATTTTTACTGAGTGAATTTGCATAGGAAAATATAGAAGAAAGTCATGTGGTGACCACAACATTCTAGTTTTCTTTTTAATATAATAAATACGATTTTTTATTCAAAATTTCGAGCTTATAAAAGAGCAACATTTAAACAATATTTTATGAAATTGTCATTAAAAATTTATCCAAAGACGCTTCAGAAAGTGATGAACATGATTTCTCAAAAACTACTATCTTATTGAAAGTTTGCATTTTATTGAAAAATTTTTCATGTTGCTTTTTAATGAATATAATCTTTTGAATGCAGAAATTGGGTGACATTCTTTTCTTTCATAGCAGAGTAAAGCCTACATAAATTTAATTCATAAAGAAGAAATGTATAAATATTAATTAATATTTAAAACATTATATGAGAAAATTATTGGCCTTCCAACGTATAATTGTTTCCTTATTTTACTTTTTTATATACTGCGAACATTTAAAACAGTGGATTTTTTAACACTTAACGGACGGACCACGCAAATCTACGTCTTCACGTTATGACTGCCTAAGACGGGCAACGTAGATTTACGTTTGCTGTTTTAAAGAGCGGGGTTACGTGAAAAAGTCATTCACTATGATATGTCAGTTATGCAAGGTCCACTTCGTAAGAGTGAATGTTTTATAAAATATCACATCACATTCATAAGGACTAGACATGTAAATAAAAGCATTATACGATTTTATTCAAAAATAGTAACTTATTCAATAAAACTACAACGCCCATATATACATGTTTATTTAATTCTTTTTAAAAGTTTCCGGAAACCGGGACAGACAGAGAAAATACAACCCTTCTGTTAAGTGTTAAAAGTAAGGGTAAAACACAAGAAATTTTGTCATATTATATACTGACGTTTTGTTTATAATTAGATTGGTTATTTTTAATATAACTTTAACTAAATATACATTAGTTTTAATATAATTATACACTTGTAATATTTATGCAATAATTAATTCTGTGAAAGATATTTCAATAATATAATTGTATTTCGTGAAATAAAATTTTAATTCAGTTTCTTATATAATGTAAATTGAATAGTACTTTTTTGCGAGTCAGAAGCTGCGGATTCGGGCCGGGCTGCGGGTCAAGTATACTCACCCGCGGACTCACTGTGTGAATTTTCCAAATCCTTTAATAAAAGTTTTATAAATTATTGTATAAATGTTGCTCTTTCATTTGTTCAAAATTTTGATTTAATATATACACTGCTCGACATTGAAAATGCAACACCAAGAAGGAATGATAATAACGGAATTAAATTTGTTGGACACATACATTATAGTAGGAAGAACAATTGATTAAAATTTCAGGAAATTTGGAGTAATATGTACTGAGAAAACAGTAGATAAAGCAGCGACCTCTATGAGCAATAACAGCACATATCTGCCTAGGCATTGAATCGAACAGCGAATGGATGACATGTACGGGTAGAGCACTTCATGAAGCTTCAACACGATGCCACAATTCATCGATCGAAGTTACTGGTGGGGGGGGGGGGGCAGTCGCTTTTCAATGATTAAACAGTCATTTTCATTGGTGCCAGATCAGGAGAACGCGCTGGCCAGAGCAACAGTCGAACACATTCTGTATCAAAGAAGGTCCGGACAATACAAACAACTTGCGGTCGTGCATTATCTTGCTTAAATTTTGCGCTACGGAGGCCTCGAATACAGGGCAGAGGGGCGGGCCTTAACTCATCAGAAATTTAATGGCAGCTGTTCAAAGTGCCAGGAATACGAACATGAAGTAATCGAGACTTGTATCCAATGGGAACCCATAACATCATTGCAAATGATGGACAGTATGATGATGTCGAATCCCAGCTGGCAATGTGCATTATTCATAATGCCGTTAAATACGGATAAGGCAATCTTGATGCTGTAAACAGGATTGTGATTTGTCTGAAAAGTGACTCCACGCCATTCCTGCGTCCAGGTTCATCGTTGATCACACATTAATGGCGCCCATATCAGTGATGCAGTTTTGAGGGTAATCAGAATTTTGGTAGCCGCATACTGAGTCACTACCTGGATTGATGGTATGTTGTACCATTGAATACACGTCCCGGTCACCTCTTGTTTTCATTCCCGCCACTCTGAATACCAGCCATTACATTTCTGACGAGTTAAGGCCCATAGCTCTGCCCTATGTTCAAGGCCTCCGAAGCACAACATTTAAGCAGGACAATGCACGACCGCAAGTTGTCCATATTGTCTGGACCTTCATTGAGGCCGAATGTGTTCGACTGTTGCTCTGTCCAGCGCGTTCTCCTGATCTCGCACCAATGAAAATGACTGTTTAATCGTTGAAAAGCGACTGGCCCTCCACCACTCACCAGTAACTTCGATCGATGAATTGTGGCATCGTGTTTAAAACTTCATGAAGTGCTCTACCCGTACATGTCATCCAATCGCTGTTCGATTCAATGCCTAGGCAGGTATGTGCTGTTATTTCTCACAGAGGTCGCTGTTTTATGAACTGTTTTCTCAGTACATATTACTCCAAATTACCTGAAATTTTAATCAATTGTTCTTCCTACTATAATGTATGTGTCCAACAAATTTCATTCCGTTATTATCATTCCTTCTTGGTGTTGCATTTTCAATGTTTCGATGTCAAGCAGTGTATATATAAATATTTAGAAAAAATTGCTTTTTTTCTTTTTTCCCAGCTTTTTAGCTTTTGAAACTCATGTAATCCCTTAAGAACGAAAACTAATTTTCCAGAAAAAAAACAATCTTACAGATTGATTTCTGTGAACGAACGAAAATTCTATAATTCTTAATTTTAATCAAAATAGACAAAACTTCTTCGTTTTTTTTTTTTTTTTTTTCCCTGTGTATATATGTATATATTATTAATTTTATCCCTGTGGTACTTTGATTTTCTGAAAAAAAGCCACTAGCTCTAATAAAGATTCATATACAAGAATGGATCAAAATTAGTCGATATCTTTTTCACTCTTTCATTTAAAATTAATTTAATCATCAAAACACATCTTTCAAAGTATTCTTTGACCTACTTTATTTCCGAAATCGATGCCATGCATTGTGTTTCCTTCATATATTTTACCCTATTTCCGGAAAAAAAGGGCTGGAGCTGTGACTATCTTTGGAAGTGAATTCCATCCATCACTGAGGCGAAAATCGATGCTTTTCTGCGACTCGAACCCGGCATCTGGAAACTGTATGATAGAGCATCACTTCACCCGTATCTCTTTTATCATATTTTTTATTCTATGCCATTGTATATTTATTCATTTAATTTTGCGTATCATCCTTATAAAGTTATCAAAATTTTTCCTACTTATCAAAGCTCCGTTCGATAGAAATTTCCTAGAACTTTGATTTCCTGTCTGGTTTCAGTGTTCTTAATTCAGCCTATAATTAATTTGTTCCTAGTTATGTTTTAAGCAGACAAAGCTAATA
Source organism: Salticus scenicus (assembly GCA_963930645.1). Classification (NCBI taxonomy): domain Eukaryota; kingdom Metazoa; phylum Arthropoda; class Arachnida; order Araneae; family Salticidae; genus Salticus; species Salticus scenicus. The sequence goes on along the minus strand of OZ005650.1, from coordinate 139,625,725 downwards.
TCCGATGTCGTAAATTTTTAAAGTTTTCAGAAATTTATATGATTGATCACCATTCATGAAGCAATGACAAGTTATGTGATCATCAAAATGTGCCTGATAAGTTATTTTTTCCCCTGCAATTCTACACAAAAATACCTGAAAAATATCTTCTGTTATAATTAGTAAGGAAAACAATTACTACATCAGACATAGAACTATTTTTAAGCTACTTCTAAAGGTAAAATATTCCTAAGAACGTAAACAACTATATTTTCTAATTCCGAAAGACAAACAAAGAGCTTAAAATAAACCCTTCGCCTTTGAAGGTGAGCAGTAAAATTTCTATAGAAGCTATCGTCTGCTAATACATCATAGTTTTAAACAGTCTGGGTTACAGTTAACAGCGTTTTTAGAATTTTTGACATTCTTTCAGCGGTAGGTTTCTTTTTGGTCGTTGAAATGAAGAATGGATTGTAGCACCCTTGCATATAAATAATGGGTTGGGTAAATATAGTTTTCCCATATTCTAAGCAATACACTAGAGATGAATTTTCCAGAAAATTACAAAGGTGTTCCACTGTTTTTTTTTTTTTTTTTTAATTTTGGGAGATGAAAGAAACATGATGTTTAATACCTTCTATTCTTTTTAATTCTCCATCATACTATAGGTATGGGAAAGCATTCGTGGAATTTTTCTACCTCGATTTTTTTACTTTTTACACGTTTTGAGGTTTGAAATTCACAAAATCGATATAGTGTCCTTCTGTAAGTTAGTCAGTTTGTTAATTACCGTGTTAGTTAGTTTATTACGCAGTTTAGGCAATATCTTATGAACGAATGACCGCGAAGAGGTTGGGCCAGTTTTAAAACATAATTTATGATACTGGTAAGAAACCTATTAATATTCAGATTTCTAATTTGAAAACTTCTTACGTTATTTGAATTTTAAAATTTTCTTAAAATAGAAGAATAGGGCAAAATTTCGCATAAACGTGCATTATGAGGCTTATTTTCATCATACAGGTATCATAATTTTAAAATATTATTTACGATACTACAGGAACAGTTCGCAAATAGTACGGAATTTTTATCAAAATTAAAATATGAAACTGACCTTACTAAAGTTAATCAGAAAAATAGGTTAAAGTATTGAAGAAGAGGGAAGATGGCGTAGTGGCATTTCAGTTTGCGACCGTGACGGATAATTGGTCAAGTTCATTGCTCTTAAAATAAATATAGTATGCCATGCCTTATAATACAAATTCATGACAACAAATATATGATAGGGGAATTGCGCAGAAGCCATCTAAGACAACTAGTTTTACATATATCATACACGGCAAGAAAAACCACACAACTCAAAAAACGGCATTTCTCAATTTATGTCATTGAAAAAACTCCTTTTTTGTGTTGTGTCACTTTTCTTGCCTGGGCACGATGTATTAATTTAAATTATTTTGATGGAAATTAGTGTTTTCCCCGATTTAAATTGTTTAAGATTCAACGTTGTATTATCTTCTAATTAAAAGGAATGAACTATTTTTAATTTAAAATTACTATCATTAAAAAATGTGTTGCCATTTTGGAGAAATGAAATCAGTGATATGTGATCATAATCTTATACTATTAAGTGAGCAATATTTGTATATTTCACTGTTCTCGAAAACGGTAGCTCGGACAGTCACGAGATTTAACACAAAGGTGCCCCCCGAAGGGTCATTGTGCACATCGAAGTCAGATTTTCGAATTTTTGATTAGTTTTTTCTTAATTAATTAAAATGTGAAAATAATAACCTTCTAATTTCTGATAAAAAAGCCCTTTAAATTTTAACATTTTATCCATAATTTAATTGTTGCCATTTTTTTTTCGACAAAATAATAATAATTTAAAAAAAAAAAAAACGTACATTTATTTAAAATGAGGAAAATAAATCAGAAAGATTAGAAAATAAATTAGAAATATCAGTCGCATCGTTACAAATAAGATACCAAATGAAAGGGAAAATTTTTGTAAATCCGATGCATTAAACAGCTTTTCAATCGGACAATTAGATTTTTTAAAATTAGCTAAAGTATGAATTTTAGGTGGCAACATCAGAAGATTGTATGGAAACCGTTAGGAGAAAAAAAATGAAAAATCTGCTTCACATTAAGTCACATGATTTTTAAGTGGGATTAAAAATTGCAGTTTTCAAATTCTTTTAAATTTTCTCTCACGAACACAAAAATATAATATACAGCCTGTACCCCACAAGACCAACTTGCATTTCAAATTTCATCAATTATTTTGGTTAATAAACAAAAGTTATTATTATTTTTTTTTTTTCAAATTAAGTTTTATTCTATCTTCGAAAAGATTTATGTGATCATAGATATAATAATATATATAGATCTATCATCCCCATATTATCGTGCAAAGATTTTTGATGCCGAAAAAAAAGCTTTGGAATCAGCCATTAAGTGGTATTGAAGAAAAAAAGGAAAAAAAGAAGAATGAATTTGAAACTATATCTGGAGCTTTTCATTCCCTTTAGTAAATAAATTATTCATGAATTTTATTTGCTAAAACATTCGTGTGTATTCCCGTGTGTATTCACTCGGGGAAAGACTGCCATATTTTGGTAAAATCGCCGTCTTTTCCCGAGTGAAAAGGAATCATTTTTTCTCCCCAATGATCAATCTATATATTATTACTATATCTATGTATGTGATACAATACATTAATAATTTGGGTTTTAAAAGTTTTTTTAAATAGATTATTTAAACTCTATGAACCATATTTTTATTTTATCAGTTACATTAACAGATCCTGCTGGGCGATTTTTTAAATTTTGGTGTTGAAGTACACCGAACGTTTTTCGACAAGAAGTTTAATATAGCAACAGCCATTTTAATCTAAGTAGCGCATCAAATATATAAAAACATAAATGATTTATTTTTACACAAAATTTACAGAACAAATGCAGTTTTAAAGATAGGAAATTTATTTCAACAAGCACTATTTTAAACCTAAAAACCATTAAAAATATAAGCAGAATATAAAGGATTCTTATGTATAAACAAAAAAGAGTCTGATAAAATTATTAGCAAAATAGTCTTCCCCTTTTCATACAAAAAAAAAAAAAAAAAAAAAATCCATCGCTAATATGGTGACAAAAATTCAAAAGCCGCCAATGGAGCGACATAATAAAGTTGTGTAACACGATAATGTTTACCTATTTATTTATTTTTATATTTAACTAGCAGGCTTTGCCCGCTTCGCTGGTCATTATATTGAAATGAAGTCTCAAAATACCATATCATTAATAACAACAACAATAATAATAATAATAATAATAATAATAATAATAATAAAATCATTGAAATCAGTCAAAATCTAAGTTAAAGTTCTCGATACCTTCGATAGCAGTTTTCCCACTCGCCACACTTCACAAAATCCCTTTATAGTGCATGCTGCATATACATACCTAGCCCACATATTAAAAAAATCGGGATTCTAAGATTATTTGAAGCAAAGTTATGTTTTAAAAATTGATTTTTAGCCCCTCCACCCCCCCCCGGCCCGCTCTTAACTGAATACATGTCCCCCCCCCCGCTAAGGGAAGGTAGGGACGAGTTTCACAAAATCAATTTGTAGTGTGTGTTGAATACGCATAAGCAGTCAACACATCAAAAATTGCCCTTCTAAGATAGTTTGGAACAGAGTTAAGCATGAAAACATGTTTTAAATAACCCCCAACTCTCAAGGGGGTGATAGCACGGAATTCCAAATAATCCCTTTGTAGTTTGTATTGAGTACGCATAACCAATCAACCTATCAAAAAATCGCTTTCCTGAGATAATTTGGAGCAGAGTTACTTTTTAAAACGGGTTTTCGCCCCTCCCCCGCGCTTTTAAAGGTAGGAAAAGGAAAAGTTCACAAAAATCCCCTTATAGTGCGTGTTGGGAACGCATAACCAGCCCGCACATAAAAAATCATCAAGATAGTTTGGAGCAGAGTTACGCATGAAAACATGATTTTGCCCCACCCCACCCCCAAGGGGAATAAGGTGGAATTTTACAAAATCCCTTAGTAGTGTGTGTCTTGAGTACGCATAACCAATCGACATATCCAAAACTCGTTATTATGAGATAATTTGGAGCAGAGTTACTCTTAAAAGCATTTTTTGCCTCTCTCCCCGCCTTTGAAGGGGGGAAGGGTGAAAATTTGTAAAATCCCTTTACTGTGCGTGTTGGAAAAGCATAAACAACCCACATATACAAATTAATCTTACTGAGATAATTTGAAGCAAAGTCATACTTGAAAACGGGTTTATATTGCCCTCCCCCCTCAAGGGGAAAAGGGGGGACTTTCACAAAACCCCATTACAGTGGGTGTCAGACACACGTAATTAAGCCACTCACTAAAATTTTTAACCTCATGTACTATAGATTTCCCCGGATGAATTTAGCGCTAAAAGAGGGGCTCGAATTTGCCCCATCGTAACTCCCCCCCCCCCCCCCCCCCAAAAAAAAAAAAAAAAAAAAAAAAAAAAAATCGAATATCACAAAAAACCAAACATGATGTTTTGGAAATATCCTCAAGAAGACTCTTGGCGATTTTCCATATCTTTGTGCTGTTATTGGAACAGTTTTACTCGAAAACTCGTATTTTGCTAAATTTGCCTCCGAAGATAGTTTTTACCCCCTCTCCCCCCCTTCTTAAAAATCCAAAACTCAAATCGCAGGAAATGCTTTTTTTTTTGCACTCAATTCTAGTCCCTCTCTTAACAATTTCTTCACCGTGAAGCTATTTAGAGCCGAATTATACTTATAAGGGAGGTTTTGCCTTCTGCCCCCTCCCAGGGGGAGCGGGGGGATATTTTGCAAAATCCCGCCTTAATGGGCGTCAGGGTCCTAAAACCAACGTGGTCACCAAAATTTGCGAGTCTATCTCCCATAGAATTGCCACGGCTGTGTTGAATCAGTGATTTTACTCTTTTATTCCCCACCACGCCCCCAAAGGGGTAAAGGGGGGGGGGGGCTTTCACAAAATCCCGTTACAATGGGTTTTGGACACACGTAAATAAGCCACACACTAAAATTTGTGACCTCAGCTCCTATAGATTTCCACGGACGAATTTAGTGCTAAAAGGGGCGGGGGGTCGAATTTGCCCCTTCGTAACTCCCCCCCCCCCCAAAATCGAAAATCGGAAAAAATCAAAAATGAGTTTTTGGAAATACCTTCAAGAAGACGTTTGGCTTTTTTTTTTTTTTTTTTTTTTTTTTTTTAATATCTTTGAGCTATTACTGCTAGAATTTTATTCGAAAATCCATATATTGCTAAATTTCCCCCCGAAAATCCTTTTTACCCCCTCTCCCCCCTTAAAAATCCAAAATTCCAAAATCGCAGAAAATGTTTTTTTTGTACTTAAGTCTAGTCTCCCCATCTGCAATTTTTTACTCGTGAAGTAATTTGGAGCCGAGTTATGCTTATAAAGGTGTTTTTGCCTCTTGCGCATCCGAAAATCATTTTCACCCCTTTTCCCCCTTAAAAATCCAAAATTCCAAAATCGCAGAAAATAATTTTTTTGTATTCAAGTCTAGTCTCCCCATCTGCAATTCCTTCCTCGTGAAGCAATATGGAGCCGAGTTATGCTTATAAAGGTGTATTTGCCTTCTGCACCTCCGAAAATCATTTTCACCCCCTTCACCCCTTAAAAATCAAAAATTCCAAAATCGCAGACAATGATTTTTTCGTATTCAAGTCTAGTCTCCCCATCTTCAATTTCTCCACTGTGAAGTAAATTGGTGCCGAGTTATGCTTATAAATGTGTTTTTGCCTTATGCGCCCCCGAAAATCTCATTTTTACCCCCTACCCCCCTTAAAAATCCAAAATTCCAAAATCGCAGAAAATGATTTTTTTGTATTCAAGTCTAGTCTCCCCATCTGCAATTTCTTCACCGTGAAGCAATTTGGAGCAGAGTTATGCTTATAAAGGTGGTTTTTGCCTTCTGCCCCCCCCGGGGGGGGACGGGGAGGTATTTCGCAAAATCCCGTCTTAGTGAGCGTCAGGGTCCTAAAATCAACCTGCTCACCAAAAATTGTGACTCTATCTCCCACAGGATCGCCACAACCGTGTTGAGTCAGTGAATCAGTGAGTTTACTCTTTTATATATATAGATAATCACTATGCTAATTTATTATACAAACAAATGAGCCTCTGTGTGTTACTGCACATGCACGCTGTCGAACAGAAATATTTGAAAAATTCAAATTAATATTTAAATAAATAAATAAAAATATGTTTAATGGGAAATATATATAACCATAAAAAGATTAGTTGTCTAAAATACGGCAGAAATAACGCTCATAGCATATTGTTACAAGGGATTAAGTCTTATTGTTACAATGGATTAAGTCTAAAATGGTGACAAAAATTCAAAAGCCGCCAAAGAGACCTATATTAAAGCTGTACTATCAGGTTTACAACCCATGAATTATATATAAATAAACACAAAAAATTGTCTCATGCGACAGACGTAGCCGGTCACAGCATATTGTAATATTTGGCGTGAAATTGCTGTCATTTAATGGTTGATTGGATAAACAAAATAAACATATGAAATAACGTAAAAGCAAATATTATGTTGTCTAAACCCAGTTACATTTGAGTCCAGTCCGAGTTACATGTGAACAACACGTATAGTGTTGGGCAAAGCCTGCTAGTTTAACATATTTTAGCTTCTTAATAACTTAAAATATTTTTTATTTTCATTTTTGATAGTCTTCTGATTAACAACTCTTTTGACAAAAATGTGCGATCAACTCGATCATCATGTATCCTGTGATCTCTTCTGACCTTTTATGATTCATCCCATTTCGTTAAGTAATTCTTTAAGGCGACTTAATTTTCTAAAACGTAAATTTTTCAATTATACTAAAAGAAATATTTAATGTTGTTATTTAAAGACTTCGAAATTGATATAGTACAGTCGGTAACAAAAGTATCTGAAAACTAGCAAAAATTCCTATATAAAAAAAAGTAGAGTTAATACTCTTTTGTTGAATAAATCCTTGTTGAATCATGTTCATAGATTGACTAAGAACATGATTCGACGAGGATTTATTTAACAAAACAGTATTAACTCTACTTTTTTTATATAGGAATTTTTGCTAGTGTTCGGATACTTTTGTTACCGACTGTAGTTCAAAAAATAAATAAATAAATAATCTATATTCAAATTAAAAAAAAAAAAAAAAAAATTATGTCAGTGATATTTGTATTTATATAGGGTGTTTTAATAAAGGTTATCCGTAAACTTTTTACTTTCTCTTACTCATAAGGTAGAGAAAGTATTGTTTTAGGGTCAAATTTTCGAACATGAGTTTTTGTTATATTTACACGTTTTGAGGTCCCCTGAATCCGAAAATCATGTTTTTAGAAAATGGTCTGTCTGTCTGTCAGTCAGTCTCTGTGTGTGTGTGTTATCAGCATAGCTCAAGAACAAATAGTAGCAGAATGTCCAAACTTGCTATTCTAAATATGTATGATATAGGGATGCTACACTAAGCTTTTCGTAAAGATGAAGCAAATGGTTCGTGTACAGGGACGCCCAAGAGAATTCAAATCCATTACGTCTATGGGGGAAAGTGCTGGTAAGTAGAGTTTAACCTCTATAGACTGCACTAAACCAAATGAAACGAATATATATTTTATATATGCGTAAAAACATGTCTCGTGTAGAATTCGGTAGGGAAATCATTCACTGTTCGTTTACAGGGCTACACAAAAGAACTAGATAAAAGTGCGACAATAGTTGCAAATTGATGGAACTGTATTTCAGGCTGGGCCATGTATTATTACTATAGGTTTGTATTTAGGTGCACCATGTGGTCTGTATATAATCTTCAAAAGGTATACAATACAGGGCTGCAAATATTTGAGCGACAACATTCTTTTTGTTGTTAGTGGATGTGCTTTAAGAATAATATTTTACCATTTCCAGGAAAGCTGTTCGAGAATTGAAATGAATTCCTCACAGAGATATGGTAAATAATGTATGTTTTTACGCTAAATATTCAGAGTTGGGGTGGGTGGCCCACTTACTCCGCCATTGTGGTGGCCCACTTACCCCAAACACAGGGCAAGTGGGCCCCCCAATTTTTTTTCAACCTTATTAACATCATGAATACACGTTACTACAAAAAGATTCTGTGTTTTATACACTTTAATAATATATAAAGTTTTGGTTTGTATCATGAACGGTTTGGAAGAAAAAAAATAATTAGTACGATTGCGCGAATTACGATAGGACTGCAAATTTAAAAATCGTCACAAAAAGGCTTGTAACTTATCACACACATAAATGAAAACGGTGCCATAATGTTTTCTACATCTATTGGGATAGGTACATAAAATTATTACAACAGATTTTTTTTGAGTCAATAACTGGGGAAATGCCAGGGGGGGGGGGATAACTTACCCCAATGGCCCACTTACCCCACCTTACCCTATTTATAGTATTAAATTTCAGGGTAAGAGAAAATCGTGTGAGTGACACACCAGATTATTTTAAATGTATACGAAAAATTTATACTCCGTTAACATACTGTTACTTAAAATGTAGAATTATTTTTCTGTTTTTAGAATGTTAAAATGAATTTTTTAAACATTTCCTGTAATTCAAACGATAATTTTAGATTAATTTGTTTTACTTTGTTTTATTCTGTAACATATTAAGAGGTTTTTTTTTTTTTATACATACTATAACTGTACTTAGGTTCTATGACAGGAAAATTGCTTTAAATGCTTGGGAGGTTTAATTTCTTTATTCACTCGGAGGTTTAAATAAACAAAATTTCTACAGTAAAATTTAATCTGTATAACAAATAACAATAACAATAATAATAAATAAATAAATAAATAAAAGTCGTTTACGTCAGGGCTTTTACTTTCATTTCAGTTAGACTTTTGCTTTGTCATTATTTGCTGTGTTTCATCTTCAATATATCAGTATGTTTTCCCTCTTTTCCAAAAAGTCCCTACTCCGTCCTTAAGCGTAGGGACAAATCCCTACAGTTGTCAACACTGCTTCATGGGAAACTACGTCAATAAAAATATGAAATGGTATGCAAAAAATAAACATTAGCTGTCTCGAATCAATACAACACGCTCATAAGTGCGATTTAGCTGATGTGCATTTTCAGCTTATAAATCATAGTTTTGTCACATGGTGCGTTATAAAACAATCTGTGTGTACTTTTCACCGAATGTTGCTGTAAAGAACGAAATAGTTGTAACCTTGGATAATAATGTAAATATACTCGCTATTAAAATGGTGATAACGTTAGAATTGATTTTTCAATTACTGTAAAAGATCTATCAAAAATCAAGAGGAGAGAGATTTGCTGATTTCATGTCACATTCACTTTGTAAATACTTAACTGAATTTTAAGATTGTAAGTACATTTTTTTTTTTTTTTTTTTTTTTTTGCCAGTGTTATATAACAAACAAAAGTGCAGACAAAAATTGGACATACGGTAACCATTAGCCCTCTATTCTAAGCCTTAAACTATGATATATTACAATAATACAAATAATAGCGCAAAAACTAAATGTAAAAATCTGGTGTGAAACAACCACACGACTTCCATTACCCGCTATTACATGTATTATATGCATTTTTGAGAGATAATGTGATCAGAAAACATAAAAGTGACCAAAAAAGAAAATCGTTAGAGCCGTTTTTGAGATACCAACTTTCACAAAAAATCAATTATTGACCGGAAAACAATAATTACATACAAAAGCATATTTAAAAGTGAGTTAAAATGGCGAGTTTGAAAAAAATCCGTACAACCGTTTTAAAGGAACGCCTTTGCGAGGCCTGAAATTGAGCTATTTATACAGGACGCCTATCAATTTTCATGAACTAACCAACTATATCATTCGAAAGGATATCTGATAGAGTGTTTAAATAGCAAATTTGAAGAAAATCGTTAGAGCCGTTTTTGAGATACGGACTTACGGTCCCACTTCCGGTTTCCGATGTCCCATTTCCGGTTAAACTCAATTATTGACAGGAAAACAATAATTACATACAAAAGCATATTTAAAATTGAGTTAAAATGGTGAGTTTGAAAAAAATCCGTACAACCGTTTTTAAAGGAACGCCCTTGGGAGGCCTGAAATTGAGCTATTTATACAGGACGCCTATCAATTTTTTTGAACTAACCAACTATATCATTCGAAAGGACATCTAATAGAGTGTTTATATAGCAAGTTTGAAGAAAATCGTTAGAGCCGTTTTTGAGATACGGACTTACGGTCCAACTTCCGGTTTCCGATGTCCCACTTCCGGTTTTTCAATTTTCACCAAAATTTGGAAATTCCATCTGTACGCCAGACGTATTTGAATTCTAAAGTTTCGTAGCTCTATCTTTATTAGTTTCTGAGCTATAATAGCCAGAAGATTCTCCACATACATACACACACACATACACACATACATACACACTGACCAATTGCCAAAAACCACTTTTTTGGACTCAGGGGACCTTAAAACGTGTAAATCAGGTGAAAACCCGATATCGAATTTTCAGACCGAATACAATACTTCCATTACCTGTAGTAGGGTAATGGAAGTAAAAAACAGAGGAAAATCGTACATTAAGCATGCATTATAAAACACTTTCTAACATTATGAGATATAACAAAAATAAAAATGTGCAAGTAAGTGAATTTTTAGGACTGAGGGCCTATTAGTCTCAATCTGGGATTTTTGCGTTGTCGATTTCGATAGTTGGACATTTGTCGAAATCTAAAATTTGTCGAAAATATAATTGAATAATTTGAAAGCGATGTTATAATTTGAAAAAAAAAAAAAAAAACTAATAGTCCTCCGTCCTAAACTAAATTCTGCTTTTGCTAGAATTTCATCAAAATCTTTTTTTTATTATTATTATTATTATTGAAAGAAAAAGAAAAGAAAATTAATAATAATCAATATCGTTACAAGCGATATCGAAAAGTTTTTTTTAAATAATTTTGAATTAGGAAATAAAAAGTGCGCGTGAAATAATATGAAATAAAAATAAGTAAAAAATGAATTTAATGATTTTAGTAATTTTAACACATAATTTCTATACTTTTTCTATAATATTTCTATCCTTTTTATGTGAAAATCGCACTGTTATCTATACTAATATTATAAATGCAAAAGTTTGGATGGATGTTTGTTACTCAATCATGCCCCAACGGCTAAACGGATCTGGATGAAATTTGGTAAAGAGATAGAGAATAGACTGGAATAGGACATAGGCTACTATTTATACCGGAAATTTTATTAGATTTTTTTTAATTAATTAAAATATGAAAATAATAAACTAGTAATTGCCTTAATATAAACCATTTAATTTTTTTTTTTTCATTAAAAAAGAAAGGGGAAAAAAACATATTTTATGTTTATGTAGTTACGACAAAACTAACAGACGTTTTAAATTTTTATTAAAATCATTATAAGAATTTATTAACAATCCTTTTTACTTTATCGCGTAACATTTTAACTATATAAACTTACTTGATTAAAATGCTTTTAACTATTATTATACGATCTTGAAACAAATAACATTTTAATTAATAAAATACCAAGCATAGATTTCCCACATATCTTCTATTAATGCTGTAAAAGTAGTTTTACAGGCATTTGTAAAAAAGGATTCTAATGAAATGGCTGATTCTCCATCGATCGTCGCCAGTAGCCGAATCGCATGTTATTTTCTATATGCAGGAATTTGATACCTAAAATACGCTTTTCGCTTCACCTAATAATTTTATTTTATTCATTCGTTTTATTTTTTATTTATTTTTTTATTTTTTTTCTTTTCATATTCAGAAAATTCACAACCTTTTAATTTGCTTTTTGCTCTCCAAAACTTTTTTTAATTTTTTATGTTTCATTGTAAGGTTATGAAATATGAAAACTGTATTTAGTTCAGTTTTGAATTTTAACCTTTAAAAAGAATTAAAATTTTACGTAGTCAATTTTCGAAAAACAAAGGCAAATTAAGCGATTTTGACATTTTTTTTTTTTTCTTCCATTACCCTACTACCGTAGGTAATGGAAGTATTGTATTTGGTCCAAAAATTCGATATCGAGATTTCACCTGATTTACACGTTTTAAGGTCCCCTGAGTCCAAAAAAGTGGTTTTTGGCAGTTGGTCAGTGTGTGTGTGTGTGTGTGAATCTTCTGGCTACATACCTCTGAAACTAATAAAGATAGAACTATAAAACTTCAGAATTGAGACAGGTCTGGAGTACAGATGAATTTTCCAAATTTTGGTGAAAATTGAAAAACCGGAAGTAGGACATCGGAAACCGTAAGTCTATATCTCAAAAACGGCTCGAACGATTTTCTTCAAATTTGCTATATAAACACTCTATTAGATGTCCTTTCGATTGATATAGTTGGTTAGTTCAGGAAAATTGATAGGCATCCTGTATAAATAGCTCAATTTCAGGTCTTGCAAGCGCGTTTCTTTAAAAATGACTGTACGGATTTTTTTTCAAACTCGCCCTATTAACTCACTTTTAAATATCCTTTTGTATGTAATTATTGTTTTCCGGTCAATAATTGATTTTTTGCAAAAGTTGGTATCTCAAAAACGGCTCTAACGATTTTCTTGAAAATTGTTATAGAAATCCATTTCTTTCTCGTGTACGAGGGTTGCTATTTATATTTCTGGCCTTGGCAACAGTAAGTATTGCTAGGCGACCGCAGACGATTTTAATCGAAAGTTTGATATTTTTAAACGTAAATGCAGCAGACGATTTACCATTATAGCTTTATTTGTGTTGTTGACAGTAAATTGAAAAGTTCTTCTCTTTCAAAAAATGGAATTGAATCGTGAAAATTTTCGTGCGATTATTTTTCACAACTTTCGACGTGGATTGTCAAGACAAGAGTGCTTCGATGAACTTAATTCTTTATACAGCGATAAAGCGCCATCCTACAGCACTGTAAAAAATTGGTATAACGAATTTAATCGTGGTCGATGTTCGATCCAGGACGAATCCCATGCAGGTCGTCCAAAATCCGTTGTTGTGCCAGAAAAGATCGATGCTGTGCGTGAACTGATAAAGCAAGATCGTCATGTGACATACCGTGAGATTGAGGCGTCTTTGGACATTAGTATGACTAGCATCAATAAAATATTGCATGAACATTTGAGCGTAAAAAAAAAGTTGTTCGCGTTCGATCCCGCATAATCTGACAAACGCTCAAAAAAAGGCTCGTGTCGATTGGTGGAAGGAAATGTTGGAAAAATACGTTCAAGGTACATCAAAGGCTGTGTATAACATCTACACAGGTGACGAATCATGGATCTATGCATATGAGCCGGAAACAAAACAGCAATCAACTGTATGGGTCTTCCAAGGCGAGGCAAAACCAACAAAAGTTGTTCGAGGAAGAAGCACATCGAAACAAATGATTGCCTGTTTCTTCGGCATTAACGGTCATGTGGCAACAGTGGCATTAGAGCAACGCAGGACGGTCAATTCTGAATGGTACACGACCATTTGTTTGCCAGAAGTCATCGGAGAAATTCGAAAAAAGCAGAAGATCAGGCGAATCATTCTTCATCATGACAATGCGAGCTCTCACACATCGACTCAAACAAATGCATTTCTGACTGAGCGAAAGATCGAACTGATGGGTCATCCGCCGTACAGCCCTGATTTGGCACCCAATGACTTCTTCTTATTCCCACACATCAAAAATAAATTACGTGGACAACGATTTTCGACCCCCGAAGAAGCGGTTGATGCATTCAAAACGCATGTTTTGGAGTTACCTCAATCGGACTGGAAAAAGTGCTTTGAAAATTGGTTCAAACGCATGCAAAAGTGTATTGATCATCATGGAGAATATTTTGAAAAACAATAAAACCAATTTCGATCCTACATATTTGTTTTTTCATTATTAGGCCAGAAATATAAATAGCAACCCTCGTATTATGTGGTTATTAGAGGAAAATTAACAGTCTTCCTGTTTAGGTAGGTCATCTTCAAATCTCGGAAATTTGTATTTCAAAAAATAAATCTACCATTTTTTTCCCTTATTTTTTACCTTTCTATATGTAAGCTTCGTTTTATATGTCTTTATAAGTTTCTCTTACCGGAAAAATTTTAGGTTTCTACTTCTTTAGGTAACTTTTATGTTTTTTAATCACATTATCTCTCAAAAATACATATAATACATGTAATAGTGGGTAATGGAAGTCGTGTGGTTGTTTCACACCAGATTTTTTCCCTTTTAAAATCTACACTAAAGGGACAAAAAAAAAAAAAAAAAAAAAATCCGCACTTGGATGTTTTCTCTTTTTTTTTTTTTTTTTTTTTCTGCAACCGCCACTTTTATTGTTTAAAAAGCAGATTTGCGCACAATTTTTTTTTTTACATCGTCCTCCCCGTACACTTTAGGATTGAGCCTAGTGTTAGAAAAAAAAACGCAATTGTTTGGAAAATTGTAATTTTAGAAAGTGTTTCAAATATGACAAGTTTAAGACAATTAACGATGCCACAAAAAATATTAATTTTAGAATGAAAATCAAACAATATTTTAATATGCGAGATGGAAGATAATTAAATGCAAACGAAATATTCGTGAGATTATTTTTAGAAAGAAAGATATAAAATTTTTTGGCTATTTAAACTGGAAATATGGCTTTAGGCGACCATGTTGCTCATCTGAGTGAGATGACCGCAAGTTAAAAAGCAAATAATTATAAAATCTGTTTGTATCATGTTCAGTACTTAGAAAAGATTTAAAAAAAAAAAAAGTGTTTAGCAAAATAACTACTTCAAAAACAGTGCGGGAATAATTAAACAAAGCAGGTTAAAAACTTGAAAATTTGAAAAAAAAAAACATTATTAAGAAAAATAATTAAAAAAACAAGATTTCAAGTTTAATTTATTTCGAGCTGACAAAAACAAGCTAATAGGATGGCAAAAGGGTGAGCGATCTGATGAAAATTGCACTCAAAAAGCAGTGACACATTCTCCGTACATTACGGTACGGTGGTGCATAACTTTTCAAGGAATCGGGCAAATTTTCATGCTCAAGAAATCAATTAAATTATTCGAAATAAAACACGGACATTATAAAAGTTGTGCCTGGTCGACTATTTTGGAGGTATCTCAAACTTTTCTACCAATCAGCAGTTCAAGATGATAATTCCCCTTGCTACGCGGCGTCTGCGGTACGTTTATTTGATTCACATTGTTAAATTTACCTACTCACTCCCATGAGCACCTGTAATTCTGAAGTAATCATTTCACTTTAAGTTAAATCCTATAAAGAATATCGTAGAATTGTATTTTTACCATACCTGGAAATAGTCCTAATCTCAATCCGCTCGATAATGTTTAGTCTATAAAAGAAGAAAGGGATTCATAATTTTTAGTCTACAACTTTGCAATAACCTGAAAAAGTTATTTATGATATTTGACACAGTGAAATTTCTGAGGTTTATGGTACAAAACTGTATAATTATATGTCATTGTGCATTAAAGCAGTAATCTATATATATAAAATTCCATATAAAGGCGGAATTGCCGAATGAAAAATACATGTTTTTATTAAGGAATTGTTTAGATCTAACAAATAAATAGTTTTATTTCATATATCAAAATATAACATATTTATTTCACATAATAAATCAGAATAAAATACAAAGTATATGTTTGTTGTATTACGTTTAAAATGAAAGTTTCATGTAGATTTTTATATAGTCCTTCCTTTCGTAGAGTGTAACGAAGCGAATTACTAAATCAAAAATATACACAGATATCATTTTTATCTCTTTGGTATTATGCAAAAATTACAGTTTTATTTGTTTCAATAATTATTTTTGAAGTTATTTCAAATAAAAAAGGTAGGGTAGGTGCTCCAGTGATTAGCATGCTCCAGTAATACATCTATCCCGAAATAATTAATAAATAAGAAAAATAATAAAATCATACATTTTACATATAAGAATTTTAACATTTTATGTCAAACACTGGAGCATAGGGTGCTAATAACTGGTAAAATGAATAACTAGCAGTGTCAAACACTGGAACATAGGGTGCCAATAACTAATAAAAGGAAAAACTGGCAGTGTCAATTACTGGAACTTTGAGTGGGTGTCAAATAAAAATTCCTGAAAAAAAAAATTGTTATCAAATGCAATGAGACTTTTTTTTTTTTTTTTTTTTTTTGTCCCTTAGTGTACCTTTTACTGACTTTTGTCTCTATTGATCCATATATTACATCAAACAATATCTTGTATACATAGGATACCACTATCATACATGGTCGTATTGGGTTTCGAATCCGGGAAATTAAACGGTTGTGAATATGAAATTTCTCTGTAGAGTAATATGGGTTGAGTTTAACGTCGGACTATAGCTATGCAGTGGCAATGTTGCCAGATTTTGCTACTTTTTTATTCAATAGTCACCAATAATTTTGAGAAGAGATAACTGATATACATAATAGACAATTAATCTTCGAAGTGATTAGGAAACCATTACATTTAAAATTTAGTGGTGGATATTGATTTAAAAAGTCGCAAAATCCGGCAACACTGTGCAGTGGTCAATTGACAACGGGGTAAGACTGGTGACGGTTTAGGGCTAGGACTAGGACTCGCCCAGGGTGAGTCCTATTCCTATGTAACTGGAAGATAAAATATAATCTCCTTATTATTTTGTATATATGCAAATAATGAAAAGGTTAAAGAATGAATTAAATGTAAGTGTAAATACTTTGTGTTGGAATATTAAAAGAAAGTAAACACCTTGACTTTCTAGTCTAGGTATTAGACCCAGGGCCCGACTATGCATTTTGAAGACCCGGGGCACTGATGCTATTTGGAGGTCCCCCTTACCCTGCTCTAATGGGCTTGCCAAAAGGACTCAATCTTTAAAAAATAAATAAATAAAAATAGTAATTTTTTCCCCTTCAATTATACCTTCTATTTCTTCATTTTTTTAGCTACCTATAACAAATTCATTAGTTTTATGATCAAAACAAATGAAAAACTGAAGCACATTGTTCAGCCAGTGTTTAGGAAATTATCACAAAATGTAATAATTGTTTAAGCTCTCTAATAAAATATAGAAAAAAAAATTAATCAGTTTTTGTTTTTAATAGATATATAATGAAAAATATTGTACTATTACTTCTCAATTTTTGAAAATGAGGCCCCCTACATTTGGAGGCCCTGGGCCAGTGCCCCGTGTGCCCTTGCCATAGTCTGGCCCTGATTAGACCCTGCTTTCTTGGGAAGCTCTAGGGTTTTATTATTTAATTTTCGTTTTCTTAAATCTTTTACTTTTTATCATGTTTAAATTCATTCGCCTCTAGTACTGAGGAAGAAACTTCCGAAACGGCTGTATACTGAATATAAAATTTTCTTTAATTTTTTGCGTTTATTTTTTCGTGTTGTTTTTTACTTCCTTTTAACATTAAGGTACAAAGATATAAAAATAAAATAACTGATATGGTGACAAAAAAATCACATATTCTAATGTATTCAATTAGTTACTAATCTGAGTAGAATATGACACCGAGAAAACTAATAACTGTTCTCACATCTTGTCAAGCGCTAAAAATATCTGCTCAAAGAAGTTGAAAAAGGATTTAATGGCGATGTCACATGTCATTTGGCTTGTAGCCAATTCCTATAACTCTATCGATGTGGTCAAGAAGGAAGTCGGCCAAGATGAAAAACAATTTTAATAAGCCTAATTGACATGGAAATTATCACATAATCTATAGCCAAGAAGAAGAAAAAAAAGTGGGGCGAGAATAGTTTACTGTACAGCTACTCTACAACAATTAAGTTCTCACTCAGAGTTACAAAAATAATTTTTATTGGCATAGGTGAACGCTGCTCAGTTCTCATTCTCCATCACATATTTATTCTCATAAATGTCTACAATAAGGCATACTGTACTTACGCTAAGAAATATTAATTCGGCTCACTCAGCATGGTCCAAATTGAAATGTCTAACTCACTAGGCTATCTTACCTCCGAATCTATACGTTTACTTTATCATAATCTGCCGATTAATTTTATTAGATTTAATTTCATATTTTACATTTTATGCAGTTCTATTTTCTAATGCAATAATCTTTATATTGCAAGCGAACTTACAATTTTGAGCTATTCATCTATATTACGAAAATCTAATATTTCGAATAACTTACGAAACTTTCAAAGGAGAATGTTCATATATACCGGTTTTCATACCAACATCATGAATGTTTTTTTTTTTAAATTGGTCTGACATTTTTACGATGAAAGTAATTCTCACAATGCACGTTTGGGCGAAATTTTGCCTTATTCTCCCATGTTAAAAAAAATCATAAATTTCGGATAACTTACGAAGTTTTCAAATTAGAACGTTGAAAATAAATAGGATTCTTACCAGAATCAGGAGTGATATTTTATAATTGGTCTGATCATTTTACGATCGTTCGTCCTTGAGATATTATCTACATAGAACAATATAGTAACTAAAGAACGAATTAACTAACTGACTAATCGTCAAAAAAAAAAAAAAAAAAAAAAAAGAGAGAGAGAGAGAGAGAGAGAAAAGAAAAGAAAGAAAGTAAAGTAAATAATCTGGTGTGTCACTCACACGACTTTCTCTTACCCTGAAATTTAATACTATAAATACAGGTTGGAGATTAAGAGGTAAGATAAAGAGTACTGTTATGTAAACCTATGTTAAACAATTCATATAAGGCTTCTGAAGAGTTTTATATGATAATTAGTTCTGTGTGAGGGGGGCTACCGCCCCCCTCAACCCCCCGTTTCATTAATGCACCTACATTTATACAGAATTTAATTCGGTTATTAAAAAATATTTCTCCTTTTAAAAAATAATTTATTAAAATTATTATTTTAAAAAATTATCTTTTATGATAAGGCAGACGATTTCCATATTAGAGAAATAGTTTAACACCAAATATCCAAAAAAAGTCCATTTTATCCTCAATATTAAAAAAAAAAAAAAAAAAAAAAAAAAGTTTTTTTTTTCGTTAAAAGTGAAAAAAATCGATAACTTTGTTTTAAATTATCGCAGATCGATGGTTCAACCATTCGTTTTAAAGGTATTTTCGAGCTCTTTTGAAAGATACCCATCATGAAAATTTACTCCCCTCGAGGGGGGACTTCCCCCCCACGGGGGGGGGGGGCGAGGCTCCTACATACACAAAAAAATTTTCCCAGTTAACTGTCTCTATTACAAAAAATATATATTTGTTTCATTTGGTTTAGTGCAGTCTATAGACGTTAAACGCTATTTTCCTGCAATTTCCCCCATAGACGTAATGTATTAGAATTCTCTTGATTGTCCCTGTACACGAACCATTTGCTTGATCTTAACGAAAAGCTTACTGTAGCATCCCTATATGATACACATTTAGAATACCAAGTTTGAACTTTCTGCCATAATTTGTTTTTGAGATATGCTGATAACAGACAGACACACAGACACACCCACACACAGACACACACACAGACCATTTGCTAAAAACATGATTTTCGTATTCAGGGCACCTCAAAACGTGTAAATATAACAAAATCTCGCGTTCGAAAATTTGAGCCAAAAACAATACTTTCTCTACCTTATGGGTAAGAGAAAGTAAAAAAGGGGGGTTGAAAATTTTCTGGAATACCTAAATTTTCTATACCTATAGAATGATGGAGAACTAATATACTGTGTTCAGACTTTTCATAAAAAATAATCTGATTTGACATTCACACTGCTTTCTCTTACACAGCATTTCTATAAACAAATTATTACAGATTGAAGTGTAATATGAGTGTAATACGAGTATAATGAGTGAGAAACAGAGTATTTCCAAAAGACTTAAAAAGTAATTGAAAACTGTTATGGTTTTCTTTGATATACATTACTGTATGTCAGTAATCGGGCAATTCTAATGGGGATTAAGTGTAAGATGACCATAATATCAAACACTGGTTTGAGGAAAAATTATGTACTACCTCTATATCGGAGTAAATTTCGAGGACATTGAAAACTATTTGGGGACTTTTCAGGGACATAAAAGACCAGTACGTAAATCCGTTATTTAAATAAAACTCTCATTCATACATTACAAAATGCACTGAAATATTCTTTTCTATCAAAAATTCCTGAGCCTAAAGTTGTATATTTATGCAAACTAAAATATTCCAGCATTATTAAAATAGTCAAATCTATAGAACGCATTTACATTTTACTATATTATGATGGGAGAGAACATAAAATAAAGGCATTTCGATGTAATCTTTAGAACACCCACTTCCAGAATGCAAAAATTATTTCCTATATACAGGGCTCGTGAAATACGGTCGCCTGGTCGTCATTGGCGACCAATATATTTTAACTGGCGATAATGTTTTCAACTTTAAGAAAACTCGGCTTTTTTTTTCAATATTTTGATGAAAATGTTGGTCCCAGAATCGGATCCTATTTCACTCTCGATGTCGTCTAACTCTCGCCATTTTGATTCCCGCTCCTCTCACTACGTTTTGAGACCTCTGTTGAATGAATACACCATTAGATTTACATCACTTTTCTTCAGGCATGTTTCACAACTCGGTGTTAAATTAGTGCAGCGTTCTAGGGAGTTGGTTTACGCTGCTCCTATTTGCGAATGCTTAGCAACCTGGGTCTGAATCATAAGCCGGTGTAATGATGTATGAATGCTGATGGTGTATGAGTTTATGAAAATAATAAAGCCGGTTTCATGATAATAAATTTAAACAGGTTTTTCTGATATATCATTCTAGCCTGGTAAATATCAGGGTTTTTTTTTTTTTTTTTTTTTTTTTTTTTTTCCCATAGAATTTTAATTTCTATATCCAAGTAAATAACAAAAAAAAAAAAAAAAAAAAAAGGCAGGGGGATATTTTTTACTGGCTGCCAAAAATTTTTGCTGGCGACCAGTTTTTTTCAAATTCGGAGCCCTGCCAATATGTATACATATATTCCTTTTTCTCTCCTATCAATGCAATTTGTGGTGGTCATATAACTGCTATTTTTGTCAAAAATTCATTAAACAAATTTTATTTTTTATTTCATAAATCGAACAAGATAGAATTTATATACTGATGAGCGTGCACATAAATTACGGTGGTGTTCAGTTCGCAGTTTTGTTTATTCCCAAGCTTATGCAATTACTTGTGCATCTGACCGCGATTTTGAGAGAAATAGATACAAATATTTAAATTTGAGGACATTTAGTGTCCCCAAGTATTCAAAGAATTTTTGGGGACAAAACATAAGAAAGGCCAAAATTCGGGGACAGTCCTCGAATTTCGAGGATGTATGGTCCCCTTTATTGAGGGTTACCATCCCTCTTTTCAACCCTCCTATAGAAAACCATACCTGCATTCATAAACCACTTAAAGTTGTTCTTAATTTTTTAAATATATTTCAGATTATTAAGATAAATTTCGTGCCAGATCACTCTTTGAAATTCATTTAATTAAATTTTGGTTGCGTTGTATATTGACTATAAATTGTATGCACATTACATAGTGTTCTTAAATTTAGTACAGTAAAATAAACGCATAACACAACTTGAAATGTACTTGAAGCAATTTCTAACTATTGCCTTAATATGTTCGAGTTCTTTTGTGTGAACCTGTATATGATTTGCGGATGTTTTTCTATTTTCTATATAAGGCATGCTTTTAAGCATAGAAAATATATAGTGTAGGTGTTCCCAGTGATTGACATGCCCCAGTAATTGACACCTATCCCGAAATAATTAATAGATAAGAAAAATAATACAAGCATATACTTTGCATATAAGAATGTTAGCATTTTATGTCAAACACTGAAACCTAGGGTGATAATAACTAGTAAAATGACTAACTAGCAGTGTCAGACTCTGGAACATAGGGTGCTAATCACAGGTAAAATGAAAAAACTGGGAGTGTCAATTACTGGAACATTGAGTAGATGGAAAATAAAAATTCATTAAAAAAAATATTTATTATCAAATGTATATATTTTAACATATATGTGGTTCTGGATGTCTTTCATGTCATATGTATTAACTTAATATTCCTAAAAATATTTTCTGACGACTAGAACATTAAAAACATCAGAGATTGCTCTAAAAGTGTCAATCACTGGAGCATTTACCCTATATGAATTTTATTATGTTCAATGCATTTTAAAGATGTTAAAATGCACTAATGATATATTTTTCCTATAGATGTAATGTATTTTACAATAATATGATTTTTACTGGAAATTGTATGATTAAAATTTATAGTTAATTGAAAGGGACGCTCAAAATGATTCGAATATATTACGGTCCATTGCTTAAACATATGAACTTGGAGAGAAACATTCAAACACTCTATTATGAATTTTACTTTTGTTTATTTACAAATGTATATATTCACTGATTATGTATTTACTGAAATGTATATATTCACTATTATTCACTGATTTATTTAAATTACGAAATGTTCGGAAAGTCGAGTTGAGTCACAATCAGACTTTTAACCCTACAAGGCTCAATTTTTTTTTAGTGCGCGGCAAAAATATATAGGTTGTAATTAGTGATCAGAAAATAGGAAAAAGTTATAAAAATAAAAATAAAACCATATTTTACGGAAAAATCACCTTTTAACTAAACGTACCGTATGTGGAACATACATAAAAATATGATTTACTAATACGTTTACGGTTTACTATTGTAATATAAAAAAAAACAACTTACCTCTGCGAAATATACACTTCGTTATAACACACAGTAATTTTTTTTTTTTTTTTTTTTTTTTTTTTTTTTTTCGAGTCAAAACTGGTCAATAACTATTCTTTTTTTATTTTTGAATTCAGACAAACGACTAACGTATCACTTTCATTCAAATTTCACACTGAGTGCACTATAACAAAAACACGAACGGCATCTTTAGGTAAAGATTCGTATTACTACATTGCTAAATGTCAGTAGCTTCTATCAAAATGCCAAGAGATGTCGCTACTAATAGTTTTATAGCTATAGGAACGATTAAAGTCGGTGTTCCACATATGGAACTGGGTGCCTTGTAGGGTTAAAGATTGGTCTGTGTGTGTATCTATGTGTTTGTCTGTATGCATGTCTGTTTGGATGTTTATTAATACCATAACTCAAAAATAAATACTGACAGGACGTTCGAACTCGGTATTCAAAACCTATATCATATAAAGATGCTACTTGAAAACTTTTTGTTAAAATCGTACTAATATGGTTCGTATACAGAGACATCCAAGAGAATTCAAATATATTATGTCTATGTGCAAAATTTCTGGTTGGTACAGTTTAATATCTTTAGACTTCATTAAAAAAAAAAAAAAAAAAAAAAAAAGACATGATATGAAACTTTTATTGAAATATGATTTTATGAAATAATATTTATGAGGGGGAGGAACATGTATAGACATGTATGTAAAATAGAACTTTTTCCAAAACTATTTTTTAATTGTTTTTAAAATACGTTTATTTATAGTACGTTTATTTATAGTACTTCTTATCCTACACCTTAAATTGTAATCTGTATTTATCGTATTCAAATTTCAAATACAGGATAAGAAAAAGTTTTGTGAATACCACACTAGATATTTTTCTCAGAAAAAAGAACTTTTGCATTTTCAAGTAAAATTTCCCCTGAGAAATAAATAGATTTAGAGAACCAGGTAGATGAACTCTTATTACAGCCATTTCTAGTGATGGATATGTATAAATAATTAAAATCAACTTACATTGACAACCAAGTGACAATAGCAGCAACAGTCTAGATAATCAGGCTTCAAATGACTGTAATTTAGGTAAGATATTATCTTACCCAGACACTACTTTGTTTGATGTTTTGATGTTGCTACTATGCTACTGTTGATGTAAAGGCTTAAACAACGTTGTTAAAGCAATGAAAAGTACAGTGAATGGTTTTGTGAGAAACGAAGCATAAAGTCTTGCTGCACCTCAAGCAAAAATTACTAATTTCACAGTATACTGTTCAAAGTAATTTAATCCCATCATTTATCTTTTTCTTTTGAGGCTCCGTCGACAGTGTCTTTGTTTTTTCATAAAAAACACGTCTTTGAATTTAAACAGTCGATAAAAATGTTAAAGTTTAGAAATGCCAGATTGTATTGAACGTTTGGCAAAAATGGGAAAGTAAAAATATAGTTTAAAAAAAAATATATGTATAGAAGTACATTTTATTTAATTTTCTTTGTATTTTACATAATATTTTAAAATAGCACATACAGGGTGATTCACAAATTCACAAACCAACGTACAGACTTTTAGGGAAGTTAAGGCGTATCATAAGAATTAAAAATTGCATAGGAACCCATGACTGCAAACGTCATTTTAACCCTTTAAGAAGCTGGATGTTTTTGGTTAATTTTCAACAATAAAACACACAAATGAGCGTGAGTTTTGTATATTGCATTTTTAACTAAACGTTTTCAGATGTTAATGTTTACATAAAAAGAAGTAGTATATCAATATTATGTACAATATATCGTTTAGTTAATGCAGTTTATAAAAGCCCCGCACATATGCCAGTTTTACTATTAAAAATTAATCAGAAACATCATATTCTTAAAGCGTTAAAATGACGTTTGCAGCTATGAGTTACTACTTAATTTTCAATCCTTATGATGTACCCTACATTTCCTAAAAATTTGTGCGCTTGATTTTGAATCACCCTGTATATGCAGCATATGTAGGCATCGCTTCCTCCCTAGGGATGTAAATTTTGAGTGTTTTTCAAAAGAATTCGTCAATACCTTTAAAATGAATGATTGAACCATGTATTTGTGATAATTTGCAACAAAGTTATCGATATATATATATATTTAAAACTCGTTAGCGCCCAGTGTCCTCTTTTGAGGACAGCTAATAAAATGGTACGTATATTTTTTGTGGTTTCTTGGAATGATTTCTGCTTTTTAGTGACAGTTTATAGCGTCACTCTAAATGATCCCTGAAATTTTTATGTGCTTACAATTAATTATTATTTCATAATTTGGATAGTCATTTTATGATTTTTTATTCGTCGCACATATATTTGCTTTTTGGGTAGGTATACTAACTTAAATCAAGTTGAATAATAATATATATTATAATACTTTACTTTCGATATCTTTGTCAACATATAATAGGAAATTAATCTGTTATCTCGAAGTTTTCCAATCTCGAAGTTTTCTCGCTAGAACACTAAACGTCAATAAACGAGGATAGGCTTTAAATTTAAAACTATCAGAAGAATTGTTTAAGTTAACATATTTTACTGTCAGTTGTCTATATTAATTTAGAAGTGAAATAATCAGCTAATAATGTTTTACAAAATTAATTCAGGCGTTAATGGATAAAACAGAGAAAGGTCCGCAAAAAATTCTTTTCTTTAGTATTCGTTTGTAGGAATGAAAACTGACTTTCTTTCATTAATATTGTTTTTCTTTGAGGTGAAAATCGCATTAATTCCTTATAGAAAATTATTTTAATTTTAATAAATAAAAATTCTTCAAATAATTTTTACTGTGTGAAATTGAGTAGGAAAATATAGAAGAAAATTTTAAGATGGTCACAACAATTATTTCTGTTTAGAATAATGATGGGTGCTTCATAAATTTTAAAAGTTTCTTGATATTTACAACAGATAAATGCCCCGTTATTGTAACCATTAATTCGTGTTTAAACATGCAGAACTTGTAATATATTTTACTATGTTTACCCACAATCGGAAATTAAAAATGTGATCTTATTTAAAAATATGTATAAAAAAATGAAATTTATTTAAATTTCTTGGTATTTTATTTAATATTTTTAAGCAGAATTTTAGTATTCATGTTTTAATAATAACTTAAGTTGTTTATGGTTATTAAACAGACTTTTTCTCGAGTTTTTGTAGTAATTTTTTATTGTGAGTTGTGATATTCAACGTAATGGTTTTAAAATGTATCCCGATATTTATTATACAGCAGTGTTATAGTTATAGTAAATGTAACTGCATTATTTCACCTTCAGAAAATTAAATGACAGTTTTTTGAATTAAAGTATAACTTTAAATAAAATGCAAAATAATAATAAATATAAACATACATCTTTATGAAGATTGCAAAAATTTTATCATGAGCCACTTCCTTGATTTTATATTAAAGTTTAAATTATGTCAGGAAATTTTGTTCTACCCTTTATATAAACATGTTTAAATTTATTTTTTAAACATAATCTCTTAAAAGTTTCAGGATATTAATAATTATCCAGTGTTATAGTATACTAAACTTCTACATAACGACTAAAAAAAAATATCTCCTTGATATATTTTGATTTTCTTTTTTCCCTTAATTCAACAAATATTGAAAGCTCTAAATAAAAAATAAAATAAAATAAAATACTGGTGTTCATTTATAAATCTTTCGACTTTTCTTTTGTTCGTGGCATTGTTCGAAAATAATTATATATTTATTATCTGAAAACACATACACTGAAAAACATTTATATAAAAACAAAAATTTCTTTTTAAATTTATTATCTTTATCATGAACATTAAACACGCAATTATAAAAGCATGAGGCATTGTTCATTTCAAATTCCTTAGTTATTGACTATACGGAAGACCTGCAGAAAAAAAAAAAAGAAACAGAAGAAAGAAAATAAAAAGCAATTTTACAAATGCAAGAGCGAAAAATTTCTTATAAGGAAATAACTGCAATTCAAGGACGGTCAAGGAGACTATTTCTCAACAGATGTTAATCTCATGAGATTATATGTAATATGTGGACGGTCAGTATACTTTCTCCGACTGAGGTAAAGAAAGAAATATGCAAAGATACCAGCGTCTGCTGCAGATTTATAGGCACTATTTGAAAGTTTTTATAAACTGGCGATAATGGCTAAATGGCCAATTTTGTAATTTACAGCTCTCTAGAGTCTAGGCTATTCACATTTGCAAAAAAAAAAAAAAAAAACTTGCTTTTTTTTATTTATGTAATTCATATCTAACCTCAAGATCGCTTATATTTAAACATCGTATAGTCAGTGGCTTGAGCAGTCAAGTGTTTACTATAAATCTTTTCCTTCCATTTTTACCATTACCTTTTCCTTCCTGGGGGTTGTATTAATAAATTGACGATCAAACGTCAATATTCCGTCATTTGACAGATTAATACAGGTTGTACTGGTGGTATAATGTATTAAATAAGAATCAGATCTTCACTGAGCTGTAATGTATCCATGTTAAATTGATTTTTTTATAAGCTAAAAGCGTTTTTGTCCCCGGAGCAGTTTTTCGGGGTTTTAACATAAAAGACAACCTGTGTGATATATGACGCATATTGATTGATATAATTTGATATGTCGTTCATTCACTGTTCAGTTACACGATAAAAACAGTATAGAATACAATTTCATACAATAAATATATCTTCCTAGCAATGCGGATATTGCTCGTTTTCATATAAAATTTATAATAAAAATAAATATATATATATATATATCTCATTGAATAACTACGCCTAGGGATGTATAATTTTTACCAGATTTCTTTCTTTCTTTCTTTCTTTTTTCTTTTTTTTTTTTTTTTTTTTTTGGGGGGGGGGGGGGGGGAGGATGAATTTGATGCGAGCATTACAAGTAGAATTTATTAATTTTGTGTATAACAAAACTTTAGGTAAAAACGCACACACAAATATTATGACAAACATTTTAAAACATTTATATTAAATATAATATAACAAATGTAACAATACAATGGTACAATTATTTTCGTGGATAACGGTAAATTTTTTAATCAAGAAAAAGAGCTAGTGCTTTTTAATAAATAACGCTTATATTAAAAATTAATACAAAAAAGATCTGCATTACCAGTGATTGTATTAAAAATATGCAAATACTGAAACTGAAAATTTTATTTTACTTCTTACATTAAATAATAATAATGATGATAATAATAATAATAACAATTCAACAAAGCTTTACATAGCAAAATTCCACTCTTTGTTATCAAAGCTTTTGAATCTAACATGAAATAAAGGGAATAAATGTGCGCATTAATAATCATGTAATATAATTTTCTTCGATTTCATATATTTTATTAAAAAGAAAAAACCTCAGGAATGAGAAGTGGGAGAAGATAATTCTTTGTCACTCTAGGAAAAGCATAATGCTTATCTCGAGTCAGACCAGCTGTTGATCATGAAAAATGTTTGTCACTGAAAATGAAAAATAATTTTAATGGTATACATATATACATACAACATAAGACATATGAAAATTAATTTACAACAAATAAATACTTGGTAATCAAAATTAAAATAAACAAATAAATGAATAAAACAATAAAATATCTGCCATTATCACTAAGGAAATCTCCCTATCTTAATGAGTAAAATTGCAGAGAAAAAAATTATTTAGCTAATTAACATTACTAAAATCTGTGATGTCAGACAGTTCTGCGATTATAGCTATGATACTGAGATTGTGAGAAAGGCAAGAAAATAATACTCTTCGAGAGTCCTTATTTTAAAATTACCATCCATTCGTTCTAGAAAGAGTTGGAGAAAGATATAAATAAAATTGCATAAACCATTTATGCTTTCCCCATTTGAATTTTCCTCTTTTTGAAAAATCAATGATTGTGTTTTTCATGAATTTTATTGTGTTTTTGATCTATTTTCTTTTCTTAATAATGCGTTATTCAAGAATTCTATTGCATATCAAACCTTGTATGAGTATATGATGCCATTTCTTAAAATTAAAACTTTATTTGCGAAATTTATCATATTACAAAATCTTGTCTGGTACTTGATAGTTTTTTTTAGAATTAGAACTTTATTCGTAAATTTTATCACCTTTACAAAGCTTGTGTATGTAAAAATGGGTGACGAAATAATGTGACTGTCTTCGAATTTTGATGTTTTGTCGAGTTGAATATCTAGAGAAATATCTGACGGATCATCTTGGAACTTCATGAATATAAAGAACATATTGCTCCACACGTTTTTCAGCGTCGATTTTATTTTGAAGGCAAAGAAGGTGATCAGTAACAAAAAAAAAAAAAAAAAAAAAAAAAAATCAGAAGCAACAACTTCTGTCTGACAATTCTCCCGCCGTCCGTCCGTCGAGCCTAACTTTTATCACTCTTCGACGTTTTTGTCCTAACTTTTTTTGTGCAATATATGTGGTATAGCATGTTCTTTACACCAATAAATTTCCGAGAGAATCCATGAAGTATTTTCTCTAGATATTTAACAAAACGTCTAAATTTGAAGGTTTTCACAAAATTTTGCCACCGTGATGCTTTAAAAAATAAATATATAAGTAAATAAAATAAGAACCTTATCGTACTTTTAAAACTTTATTGTATTTTCAAAATTTTTTGCTCAACACCGTTTTGCAGGAAAAAGAAATGTGGTTTTATTTTGAAAACGTGAATTTGTGTCACGTGGGGGTTCTAGGCGCCTCAGGGATTCCATCTCAATATCTCACCTGATAGATTAATTTAAACGCATAAGATTTATTGAGTTTAGCGAAATTGCGCGTTTCCATCGAGTTGATTTCGGTGTTTTTAGACTTTTGAAATATTTTGTATACGTTTTTCTTAAAATAAGAACGTCATTAAAAATTTGTAAATTGAAAAAAATCTCCAAAAGTGACACAAACATTTAAAATTTCTTTCAGTATAGGAATTGGAACGAATTTTTGCATCAAGAACAATCAAAAAGTAAAATTAATTGTTTCAATAATTAACAATCAGTCTTCACAGGTAATTTTAATTTGATGAAATTTTATTCTTATTGGTCTAGGTCTAGGTGGTTTCAGTGGTCTTTAATTTGAAGCTCGGCTTTTATGACGTTTTAAAAATTATTAATAAGAGATAAAGTATTCCAGTATAATGATTAACTATTGGATATATATAAAATTATCAAAAAAGTTATTTTCTGTGAAACTTTGATAATAAGAGAGGAAAAACAGATTCTCTAATTCTACCTTCTTTTTTTATAATATCATTTCCTATTAATTATAAGTTTGATGTTTCTTACGTCGTTTACTTTTACCATTTGTATATTTCAATAGCGAATTTAAATTTACAAATAAAAGTTTAAATAAATAATCTTTAATCATATGTTTTACTCTATGTAGTCCTATAAGATTTTTGTTGTTTTTCGAATTCTGTTTTTTAATACTACTCTTTGAACATATCACCTTTTATCTCAATGAGTATTTTTTTTTTTTTTTTTTTTTTTTTTTTTTTAAGAAATTTATATCTATGTAGTATACGTGATTTTCTTTTATTTTCGATATTAAAAATTTAGCCTCCAATGTACTAACGAAAAATAAAAATTATTTATTTTAGAAATTTGTTCAGTAAGATTTAAGGCGATATGTTGAAACAGTGTACTTAAAAAATTCATTTTTCAAAGCAAAATTCAAAGCAAAAAAATCCTATACAATTACATGAGGAAAGAGAAAGAGTGAAACTGACTGATGTAGAGTTTTAATGATTTAGTCTTAATTGTTCTTATTACGAAATAATAATAATAGCAATAATAATAATAATAATAATAATAATAAAATAAAATAAAATCTTGTAAAATAAACTAATGTTCTCATCTCAAAATTTCTAATCAAAATAAAAATTAATATGCAGGTTTTATCAGGGTAGATTTTGTTATGAAAATAAAAACAGTCTTTTCTAAAAGGTTGTGTAGTATAGATCTGACTCTAGAAAAGTTGTGCCAAAAGCAAAGAAGAAAAAAAATAAACAGAAAGCAGTCTTTAGTAAATAAATAAAAGATGAAGAAAGAAAAAGAAAGGAAAGTAATCTTGGAACACTCTCACTGTCAATGCATAATAACTTCATTAGCACACAGATCTTTTTTTAGTCTCTCTTCTTGAATTGCTTTTTAAATGGTTGAAGACCTAGTTATCGCGTTTGCCAATTGGAAACGCAAATGGGTGCAAGAATTATCTAGAAAACTTTTAGCAGTGCCACTCTTCCAGTTTTTTTTTTTTTTTTTCTTTCTTTCTTTCTTTTTTTTTTTTTTTTTTTTTTTTTTTCGCAATATGAATATTTTATTTTATTTATTTATTTTAATATTAATTTCTGAGATTATCGTTTAATTGATTCATTTCTTTTAAACTGGTTTTAAGAATTTTATGAATCGAAACAGTTTGAAATCATAAAATGTCTGAAAATTAATTACATGAATATATATAAAAGAGAGAAGGGAAAAGAGAGAGAGATTTAACCTCTTTGTTTTCAGATGTGTTTCCTGTTAATTTATACGTCTTTTGCTATTTTGAATGTTGTACTTGGTGAAAAAGTGACTGTTTGATAATAATAATAATAATACCAGTGATATCAAAACTGGTGGGTTGTTTGATATGTTGAAAATGTTGATACCAATCAAAGTTTTGGAAAAGAAGCCCGAAGAATGAGCAAAAAGGTTATGAAAATGGTTAAATGAAAATTTATTGCAAGAAGGACGGAAACATCATTGATGATCAGTCATATTTTATATTTGACTCAAATTTCCGTGGTGGTACTAAATATTATCATGTTACAAGACTTAACTTTGTCGTTATGCAATTCAGGACAAAACCTAAGAAAAAATTCCAAAGAAAAGTAATGGTATGGCATGCCTTCGACGAAGACGGTATTCTTTCTAAACAAATCTTTCATTTTTATTTTATTTATTTATTTATTTATTCAGGGAACAGTAAATGGTTCTGTTCATTTAAATCAGTGTATTAAAAAGATTTTGATTCATTTCATCAAAAAACACCATCAAAATGAATATATTTCGTTTTGGCCGGACCTGGATACCAGCGATTATACCATACGAAAGATGTTAACTATTTGAATACCGACGAAATTAAATTTGTGTCTAAATTAGATAATGTCGATAACGTGCCTCAAGCAAGGGATATTGAAAGGTTTCTAAGCATTATTAAAAGCAAGCACTCCAACGAAAAAAAGGAGACTAAAAATTTGCCTCAGTTCTAGAGAATTTACCTTAAATTATTAAAATCGATTTCTAAAGAAACGGTACAAACCTGCACGCAGAGGCCTAAAAGAAATCTCCGTAAACTAGGCTTAAAAGGAGTTTACATAGCTATTTAGGTGTAGACATAGACAATGAAAAAGAACTTATTGAATAATACTCTGACATAAGTTTAAATTTAACCTGATTTGTAGATTTAATATTATTAAATATCAAAGTTGTTTCACTCATTCGGGACGTTCCTTACCTCTCATAGAATGCAATGCTTTAGAATAATTTCGGGTGTCCCTGTACACAAACCACTGGTGGTATTTATTCCATTTTCAGCAGGGAACATACGACAGTGAACATAAACTAGTTGGTATAGGTGGACTCTGCTCAGTTCCCCATCATATGTATGTCCTCATAAATTTCTAGTGCAAGACATATTATATTCCTATTATGAGAAATGAATTTGATCAAACGCTTGACACAGAAATAGAATGAAATCCCCGCCGAATAGGCTACCCACCATTCAGTTCAATATATTTATCTTATTCAAATCTATTAACTTATTTTATTGGGGTTAATTTCGCATTTCGTAGTTTAGTTTTGATGCTACTATTTCCAATGCAACAAGTCCCCAAAATGCATATTTATATGGAATATCGCCCAATTTTGCTATGTTGATAAAATCTTAAATTTCGAACAACTTGCGAAATCTTCCTATTAGAATATTTGTAGTCAATGATATTCAAACAAATATCATAAATGTTATTTTGAAGTTGTCTGGTATATTTATGATCCTCAAAATGGACGTTTATGCTCGATTTTGCCCCATTCTGCCATGTTAAGTAAATCGTAAGTGCCAAATAACTTACGAAATTTTTTAATTAAAAAATTCATAGTCAGGGGTGTTCATGCCAGTATCCTAAATTATATTCTAAAAGTGTTCTGACATCTTTATGATGAAAATATCTCTCAAAACCGACGTTTATGCGAAATTTTGCCGTATTCTGCCATGTTAAGAAATTCGTAAATTTTCAAAGTAGCATGTTTATAGTTAATGATGTTCATACCGGCATTAAAACTGATATTTAAAAGCTGTTCTTACATCTTTACGATAAAAGTATTTCTTTTCATGTACGTTTAAGTGAAATTTTGTCCTATTCTCCCATGTTAAGCAAATCGTAAACTTCGAATAACGTCTAAAGTTTTTTAATTAGAATGTTGCGAATGAGTTGGGTATCACCAGTATCATTAATAATATTTTAAAACTTGTCCGACCTCTCTGCGATCATTTATTCATGAGATATCGTGTAGACAGACTAACAAACTAGCACACTAACGGACTAACAAACTGACAGACACCCTACAGACGGACGCACCATACCCATTTTGATATTTTTGGATTCCTCACACCTCAAAACGTGTAAAAAGTTTTAAAGAAAACGAAGTCGAAAATTTTCACGATTACCTAAGTTCCCCATACTTATATTTTGAGGGGGAACTAATAACATATATCAGTTTCAAGAAATTCCATTACTATTTACGAGAGAGAGCGCGGGCAAATAGACAAACTGAAGTGATAAAGACTTTTTAACTTTGTTGCAAGTGTTAATAAAAAATTAAAGGTTAAAATGTCAACATATGTTTCAATATCTCTGCAAAGTGTTAATAAAAAATTAAAGGTTAAAATGTCAACATATGTTTCAACATCTCTCGGTATTTTTTCCAAGACTGATTTAATTATCAACACAAACCTACAACTTTTTATACACAGCGTTTTTCATTAAAAGTTTTTTTTTTTTTAAGTTTTTTTAAAAGTCTTTTAAAAGTTTTTCGTATATTGACATTTTAACATTTGAACATTTGAACGTTTTCCTTTTCCTTTTTGTTTTTAATTTTAAACTCCATTTTTTTGGCAGTTAAAAACAGTGTATTAATACGACATTTGAATTTAATTTTTCTAGCTTCAATCTTCATGTAATTCTTTTTTTTTTTAAATATATATATATATATATATATTGAATACATTTCGGAAGATAGTTCTGTTGCAATCGTTGGACAAATTCCAATCCTCTTCTATAGAAAACTTGGTGATATGATCATGTTTTTTTTTTTAAGTATTACAGACATAATAGAAATACTAATATTATATTCAACAGGGCTTGATTCTAGACGTCTTTTCTGAAAGTCGAATAAATAAGGAAGATGTTCCTTGTAATTGAAATATTCTACGAAATTATTTAAATTGGAATCAATCCAAAAGACTCGTGTACAGAAGAAAAACGGAACTCATGTAAATGAGACATTATATCTCCAAGCATTTAAGCTATTAAACTTCTTTATTCGAGATTTAGGCACTAACTTTTTAAAATGTTAAATAGATATTAATTCTTTATTTATTGGATTATGAAATAATAATTTAAAAAAAAGTGTATTTAAAATCCTTTTTTTTTTTTTTTTTTTTTTTTTTTTTTAACTTTCTGTTACCCATAAGGTAGAGAAAGTATTGTTTTAGGGTCAAATTTTCGAAAGTGAGTTTTTGTTATATTTACATGTTCTTAGGTCCTCTGAATACGAAAATCCTGTTTTTAGTGTATGGTCTGTGTGTGTGTATGTCTGTGTGTCTGTGTGTCTGTTATCAGCATAGCTCAAGAACAAATAGTAGCAGAAAGTCCAAACTCGGTATTCTAAATGTGTATGATATAGGGATGTTAAACTAAGCTTTTCGTTGAGATGAAGCAAATGGTTCGTGTACAGGGACGCCCAAGAGAATTCAAATACATTACGTCTATGGGGGAATTTGCAGGTAAGTAGAGTTTAACATCTATTGACTGCACTAAACCAAATGAAACGAATATATATTTTTTATATGCGTAAAGACATGCCTCATGTAGAATAGGGTAGGGAAATCATTGACTGTTCGTTTACAGGGCTACACAAAAGAACTAGATAAAAATGCGACAATCGTTGCAAATTGATGCAAATATATTTCAGGTCGGGCCATGTATGATTACTATAGGATTATATTTAGATGCACCATGTGGCCTGTATATAATCTTCGAAAGATATACAAAGCTAAAAATATTTAAGCGACAACATTCTTTTTTGTTGTTAGTGGATGTGCTTTACTAATAATATTTTACCATTTTCAGGAAAGCTGTTCGGGAACTGAAATAAATTCCTCATAGACATATGGTAAATAATGTATGTTTTAAGCTAAATATTCATCGCTTGTTTTTTGTATATTTACACGTTTTGAGGCTTCCTGATTACCGTAGTCAAGTTTTTTTACGTTTGGTCTTTGTCTGTGTGTCTTAGAGTGACTTAATAACGAATAATTTTAGAAGATCCAAATGTTGTATTTTGAAGTTAATATAAGTTTGATGCTGGAAAAATTTGGTCAAGATTGATAAGTTTCAAGGAATGTTCCGTGTGAAAACTGTCTGAATAATTTTAAGTAAACTTTTAATTTTAGTAACAGAGTGAAATTCTATATAAATGTAGGTGCATTAATGAAACGGGAGGGAGGGGGGGTTACACAAAACTAATTGTCATATAAAACTATTCCGAAGCCCAATTTGAATTGTTTAACATAGGTTTACATAACAACACTCTTTACCTTACCTCTTAATCTCCAACCTGTATTTATAAAAATTAAACTTCTCGGTATGAGAAAGTCGTGTGAGTGACACACCAGATTATTATTAATATATATATATATTTAAGTTGCATGTGAATAATTTTAAATACATGTGCAATAAATATCACTTCTTCATAGTAATCAATGAGGATTTAGTGAGGTGGTCCTTTAGTGTACCATTGGTACACAGAGATCGAAAAAGATATAAAAACTTATATACATATGTATATATATATATATTTTTTTTTCTTTATGTCTTCTATACTTTTCTAAGATTGATGGTAGATTTTTAAAGTGATTAATAAAATGATTATAATGCACTCAAAGATTGTAAAAAATGCCAATTAAAAACAGCGACAGCTCTCTATAAATTATTTTCTTAAACTAAGAAGTCTATGTGCAGCGTCCTGTAGTGAGATTAAAGTGAAATACATATACTTTCTATTCTTATAAATACCTTTGACATTTCTTAGATCAATTCGATTTCGTACTCTTTTTAATGTTAATGGTACTTTAAAGTTAAGTAAAAAACTTTAAAATTTTAACTTTAAAAATGTAAAAAGATTATTTTCTTGTGACATACTGCAGGGTATTTTGTATGCATCCTCATTTTATCTCATTAAGCTTTTTATATAGACTTTATAAATCTTCTTCGTAAATTACTATCTTAAAGTTATGAAAATTTGAATATATATTTATTGAAATATAATAATAAATACATTAAAATTTCTAGAAAACCACTTAAATTAAAATAATAATAATAATAAGTTTTTTGAAATATTTTAAAATGCTCCCGGTTAACAAATTTTTATTTTTGTTTTTACATAATTGTAATTTAACTGTATATTCTAAACATATTTAGGTATTACTTTGTGAAATAATTGATAAGTTAATTTTATTATTATTATTTTTATATTTTTATGTTTGAATGCTGAAGTTTAATATAAATTTTTAGCATTCAAACACACACACGCACACACACAAAAATAAAAATAATGACTACAGAAAGTAAGACGCCAATTTCTATCCAAATGTCTTTAAAGTATATTATTAAACTACTATAATATAAAATCGAGGAGGGGGGGGGGGGAATAAAAATTAGCAGAAAACACCTTAAAAAAAAAAAAAAAAATCAAAATTTTCATTTATTTTTATTAAATTAAATAGCTAGAAAATAAAACACGTATGTCTATCAAAATATTTTTAAAAACTATTTGTAAGCTATTATAATGTAAACTCAAGAGGGGAAATAAAAATTAGTGGGCAGGACAAGACGAAATTTAAAGTTTTTCAAAAAATTTAAATTTATTTAATCTTATTTAATTAAAAAGTTAGAAAGTAAGGCGCCTATGTCAATCCAAATATCTTTAAAATCCATTTTTCAAACTATAATAATGCAAAATCGAGGGGTGCGGGATAAAAATTAGTTAGCTGGAAGCACTTTAAAAAATTTCAAAAACTTTGAATTTTTTTATTTATTTTTTTTAAGTTAAATAGTTTTGAGAGAGTTTAATATGCTTAATATTGTTATATTTTAATGCATATCTATGCACTTTACACACACACACACACACACACACACACACATATATATATATATATATATATATATAATTCTAAGACCGCAATTTACTAAAATATATCTTATTCAGGAGAGAACCCATTTTATTTTTTTCTAAAATAAAGGAGAACATTACTTACTTTAATTCAAAGTATTTTTATTAACGTCCTAAAATTTTGTTTTCTTTCCTTTCCTTTCCTTTCCTTTTTCTTTTTTTTAAGACGAAAAATAATAAAGTAACACAGATAAGTTTTTCTTCAAAAAACATCGCTTTTTTCATGGTGTTACGCCATTCTATGTAAATTTTACACACACACACATATATATATTTAAATAAATTATTCCATGAGGCTTAAAAGGACTACTATAATTGGCTCAATATTTGTTTTTCTCACTTTTTTACTTTCCGCACGTATACTGTGTAAGAAAAGTATCTGTAATCACGAAGAAATGTGACTAGGAGATTTTGGTGTATATATATGTTTTAAGGTCTCGTGAAGTCTTTTTTTTTTCTATTTTTGGACTATGTAAGTAAACACGATTACATTTAAACACATTATACTATTCAGTTGAAAGTTGATAGGTATGTTATAGGTCACTATCGCGCTATCTTTATAGATTTTTATGAGTCTAAGTCTTGAAGTTTTTCACACAGGGACACAAAGAAAAATTCGTTATCATTACGTCCTATGGACTCAAATTAGTTAAATGCGATAGCGTCTAAACACCTTTTACAATGAACTAAAAGTTGATAAGCATGTCATCGTTAACGAACTATAAAAGTTTTATAAATGTAGGATTTCTTTTATTTTATTTTATTTTTATTTTATTTATTTATTTATTTATTTTATTATTATTATTATTATTATTATTATTATTATTATTGTTACAGGAATAAAAGAAAAAGAAACAAATCGAATAATTCAATTGTTTAAATAAATATATTTCGATAGGCAACTATTTTCAGCAATTTAAAACCATAACCGAATCTAACTACATACAGCCGTTAATGCAATTCAAATGACCTTTAATTATTTGTGTTTGATTATATTGATCAGCAACACGGTTAATTTAAAATAAACTAAATATGCATTCACCTTATGTCTGTGTGTCTGTGTCTGTTATGAGCATATCTCAAGAACAAATAGTAGCAGAAATTCCGAAGCTTTTCGTTGAGATGAAGCAAATGGTTCGTGTATAGGGACACTCAAAAGTATTCAAATGCATTACATCTATGGGGGAAATTGCAGGTAAGTAGAGTTTAACATCTATAGACTGCACTAAAGCAAATGAAACGAATGCATATTTTCTGTAATAGAGATAGTCAACTAACTGGAGCCCCGCCTCCCCCCCCCCCTGAGGGGAAGTGCCCCCTCGAGGGGAGTAAATTTTCATGGGTATATTTCAAAAGAGCTCGCCAATACCTTTAAAAAGAATGGTTGAACCATCGATCTGCCATAATTTAAAATAAAGTTATCGATTTTTTTCTTTTTTAACATTTTTTTTTTTTTAAATGTAATATTGAGAATAAATTAAACTTTTTTTTTTTTTTTTTAATTTAGTATTATACTACTTCTCTAATATGGAAATCGTCTGCATTAATCTTTCTAAATAATAATTTTAATAAATTATTTTTTAAAAACAGAATTATTTTTTAATAACCGAATTAAATTCTATATAAATGTAGGTGCATTAATAGAACTAATTATCATATAAATCTCTTCCGA
Source organism: Salticus scenicus (assembly GCA_963930645.1). Lineage (NCBI taxonomy): Eukaryota > Metazoa > Arthropoda > Arachnida > Araneae > Salticidae > Salticus > Salticus scenicus. The sequence continues at coordinate 139,586,765 of OZ005650.1, read as the reverse complement.
AGCCTAATTTGAATTGTTTAACACAGGTTTACATAACAGTACTCGTTATCTAACCTCTTAATCTGCAAACTGTATTTATAGTATTAAATTTAAGGGTAAGAGAAAGTCGTGTGATTGACGCACCAGATTTTTTTTTTTATTCATGTGAATGAAAATGTTTCCTTTCATGTTAACAAATAAACAAATAAATAAAATAAAATAAAAAGCTGTACGCATTTTAATTTTGGTGGCATCTTCTTTAAATTACAATTCAAAGAAAAATGTCGGCGGGGGGAAAAAGCAAAAATCGCATAAAACATAAAAAAAATCAAAATAAATATAAAAATTTGTCAAATTCAAAAATTGACACATAATGCACACCACAATTAGTTGATGTACATCTTAGCAAAATCTGATAAGATGTTCAGGAATAGTTTTTTCGTCTATAAAATTTTAATAACTGAAATGTTTTATCCTATTTCAACATTAATACCATCGAAAATAATGCTTTGACATATAAATGGTGCATGTTTATCACATACTTCTCTACAAAACTGCCAAATTTCATGGTTTTATATGAAACAGTTTTTTTTTTTTTTTTTCCTATAAGTTAGGAAAGCGAAGAGACACGATAAATTAAAAACAACAGCGGTAGGTTTTTTTTTTTTTTTAGAATAGATAGGAACAATATATCTATATTTAAAACCCTTTCAAACATTGCATTATATGAAACCAAGTATCACATGAAAAACTATAAAAAATGAACGAAGTTGAAGAAAAGAAAAAATAAGTTACCCGATATTGAAGCATACAAATTCACCACTTTTTCAAGGGCATTGAATGAATGTTGTATGCAAATTAGGTGATCTTTCTGTCATGCTGTATGCAAACTTCTAAAAATTTACAGCATGCAATGCCCGAGGTCACCTAAAAGACTTGAAAATAATTTCAATCAATATGTGGAATAAAACAAGATAGAAACAAACTTATGAAGTGGAAAAAACCAAGAAAGAAATAAAGATATTAAACATCAAACACCATTTTTTTTTTTTATAAATTTATGAAGTGGAAAAAACCTTGAGAGAAATAGACTTATTAAACATAAAACATCAATCCCCTCATAATAAATCAACCCTAAGGAAATTTAATAAGACTAAATTTTAACTTTCTTTACTTTTAAGAAGCATGCCGAAAAAAGGTAAAACACTCCACAACAGCCATGAGACCGAAAACTGTTAAATTCACAGTTAATAAGGGAAATGAATTCATCTACTGAATTATTAAGTAAAATAATTTTTAGTTTAAATTTTAGTGCAATTAGTTGTTTCTAATTTTTAACAAATAAACCCTAAAGTTAAAATTTAACTTTAAAATTAATTATTTAATTAAATTTGAATTTACTTGGGTTACGTAAATTCACAATTTATAATTAACATGTAGAGATAGAAGTGTTTCATGGATTCAAAAGAACAAGTTATGGAGGAAAGAGCGCCATCTGTTAGCGTGAGAAAAAAGTAATAATCCTTTTTTTTTCACATTCCCTCTCAACCATCCAGTCAAACAACAACACCAACCTCCGTAATCAAGCATCTACCCACCCAACCTCCACCTTTTAATTGTCTTTCATTTTTTTTGGTTAAAAATACACAAAAGTGCACTTTTTTTTAATGCTAACACCATATAACAGGATAGAATAAATTAGAAATAAGATTTAATAATTGAATTTACTAGAAATTTAGGATAACCAAAAAGTCTAGCCTGAAAATAGCTTGATTTAACGTTTTTACTTTGTATTCATCAGAACATAGATGTTTTATTCTGTAGAGGAAATTATTTAAAATAATAATTCAGAAATTTAATTCATCAACCTTGAAATTAATTTTTGATAGAATGGAGTAGAAGGCTGATTTTTACCAACTATGTGAAAAATACCAGAGCCGGGATAAATCAGCCTTCTACTCCATTCTATCAAAAATTAATTTCAAAGTTGATGAATTAAATTTCTGAATTGAAATTTCGTGGCCGTTTGGAGTTATGCCATGTTTAAATTTGTCACTTGATATAGCTGCTTTAATGCAGACTCGGTGACCTTGCCAACGTAAATTATGTGAGACGTGCCGAGCTGGTTATCAGCTAGGGTAGCTCAGTGGTTAGAGCATCCGCGCGTTAAGCGGAAGGCCCGGGGTTCGATTCCCGGCTGTGGTATTTTTCACATAGTTGGTAAAAATCAGCCTTCTACTCCATTCTATCAAAAATTTATTTAAAGTAGTTTTATAAATAGTTTTATGTAAACATGATTTGTAATGACTAAATAAATTAATTTTAAAAGAAAATTCTTTCCTTTTAACAAAAATATCAAAATCTAATTTTCCATTGTCATTATAAATTTTTAAATCTAGAAAGTTTATTTTTCAATTCATTTTTAGTTAATGAAAGACTTTGAGGATAATTATCTATGAATGGTGTTAGTTTTGGTATCATTAAAGTAAAAAACGATAATAGCATCAATATATCGGTAGAACATTAAGTCATTACGTAAAGAGAAGTTGCTTTCATAATAATAAAGATATAAATCAGATAATAAACTACTAGCAGAACCACCTTGTGGAATTCCTTTAATACTTTGGTATATAAGGTGATTGTATAGAACAAAATTATTATGTATTACAAAATTTAGTAATGTTTTAAAGTGATGAAACGATATATTTTTTAGTACTATGTTTATGTTCATTAAAAAGAATTAGCATAGTGTTATATAAGTCGTGAATGTCTATATTATTAAATAAATCATTAAAATCAAATGTATAGATATATGAAATATTTTTGAAATTTTTAATTCTATGTAGAAGTTGAAAACTATTTTTAACACAATGCTTATTGTCATAGTTTAAAGTTAAGCTATAAATTTCTTTTCAAAATTTTAAAAGAAGATTACAAGCAACATTATTATATGCATTACAACCAATAGTTACAGTGCGAAATTTTACTGGAGATTTAGGAATAATAACTATATATGGATAGTTGAAATTTTTATATTTTAGTTTTAATAATTTATGAAAGCTTAAAATATTTTTATTATTAATTTCAGTTGTTCAGGTGGTTTACTTAAAAATATTGCTATTTAAAATAGAGTTGTCTAAGATCTGTTCATATAACTCTTTGCAAATAATGGCATAATTATTAGGTATTATTAGGTATAGGATTTATCTACATAAGTAATAATAAATTTATTTTGTAAAAAAACTAATAGACTTATTTAAAGTTATATATTTTTCATTTTTAATAAAACTAGATTGAAGAATAAGCTGATTTTTAAGAATTTTTAAAGCATTAATTTTCCAAACATTGAAATATTCTAAAGGTTTGTTATAATCAATTGCAATTTTATAAATAAATAAATCTAAATCTTGAGAAAACTGACTCAAAATATGATTTATATAAATCTGATGTACGTTTTAAAAATTTTCTGAAGAGTGATCATTACTGGCTACTGGTATTTGAAATTTATACATACACCTTTACAGGTGTACATACACTTTTACAGGTGTGTTGGTATTGATGTCAGGATTAAGGTCAATTGATTACACGAGTGTCCTAGGCTTGGGCAATGTGCCCTCTGTGGTGGTCTTTCTAAGGTGTCCTAGTCCGTATCTGCGCAAGTTTTAAAGAAAAACACAAAATACTCCAAATGGTTCGGTCGACGAGTGAGATCTGGGAACAAACCTGGGGCCCTACAACGTATATGCCGAGAAGTTTCCGTGCAGGAAACTTCCCGGTACCGAATTTCCAAGATCCCGGCACTCACGTTTTCGAGACTCATACTTAGCCCTACAACGAACGTATTGGAAGCCGGTAACGGAAGCCCAGTGCGGAGATATAAAACTTTATCGGTACCGGATACTTTTGACCAATCACAGTGAGTAGGTGGTCAAAAGCGAATATATCCAACGTTGTCAGCCATTTTTAAATAAGAACTGATGAAACAAAAAAGCAAAAAATATGCTTCAAAGTTATACTTTTTGAAAAGAACTTTCAAAACTATTAATTTTTTGTGTGGACACTATATTCATATAAACATTATTTTTAAAGATATTCGATTAGAAAGTTCACGAGTGACAAGAGGAATATCGCTTTGTCAACTGCATTTTTAAGCGAAAGAAACTGTCTAAAATTAAAGGCTAAAGAATAATTTTCTGAAAAATAATCAATTTTGGAGTATTCAGAGCTATAAATTCTAAGCTAAACCATGTAAAATTCATAGTTTATAATGAAAGAATTGTGAAGATTCTATTTAAGAGTTGTAAAATATAACTCAAGACTGATGGAAAAACTTCCGCAGGTAGCCAGTGGCGCTGTGGCAGAGTAACTTTCTGTTGTCTGAGAGTTCCTCGGTTCGATCCTCGTTTAATCCGCTTTTTTTTTTTTTTTTTTTTTTTCTCCGTTTTAGAATATTTGCTTAAAATAAATAATTTGTCATCAAAATCCAAATGTTTATTACTTTTTATTTCACTGAAAAATAAATAAATAAAAGAAGTTGAGTTAAATTTAATGAATTATGAAACAGAAAATAATTACTAAATTAAATCAGGGATTAGACAGATATTCAGTGCCAAGGAATACAAAATAAATAAGTAATAAATAATTTATTTACATAGAAGATAAATCTTTAAGGTTAAACTGCAAATTCATGTGTCTTAAATTCAGACACATAAGCGTCTGAAATGGGTGTCATTATTTTCAGACACGAATTCGCGTCTTAAATTTTAAGACACGTGAAGCGTCTTAAATTAAGACGGGAACGTAACTGAATTTAAGACACGTGAAGTGTCTTAAAAGGCAGCCATTGTTAACCACTTATTTGAGCTGCCATTTTTTACCACTTGTTTTTTTTTTTTTTTCTTGGCAGCCATTGTTGACCACTGATTTCAGCTGCCATTTTTAACCACTTGTTTTTTTTTTTTTTTTTTCTTGGCAGCCATTGTTGACCACTGATTTCAGCTGCCATTTTTAACCACTTTTTTTTTTTTTCTTGGCAGCCATTGTTGACAAAATCCAAAAAAAGTATTTAAAAAAATATTATAAGGACCTGGCACCATTAAAGTAGGCTTCATATAAAAGCTTACATTTCCATTTAATATTTTTAAGTTTAACTATATTAGATTTGTTCAATGAAACATATTTAAGGAACAATAATTTTTTATACATTTTTTACAGATCTCAAATCCTCAAATTTCGAATTATTAGTTTTCCTTTTTTTTTTTTTTTTTTTTTTTAAGGAATTCATGATCTTCAAATTGCTAAAACCTACACAGATATTTAAGAAAATATGCATTTTTTTTTTTTTTTTTTTAATGATTAATACAACCTACTAAAAAGAATTTGGGATGGATTTTGAAATTTATTAATTAGTTTTAAAGAAAAAAAAAAAAACAATAATAATAATGCATGCTCATGTAATAACCTTTTTTTTTTTTTTTGAGGGGGGGGGGTAAATATTTATTTTTAATATGGTTTGTTTTTAAAGATATTGCAAAATTCATCCCTGATAATTCTTTTAAGTAGTTTCATATAAACATCAAAAAAAATATTAAGTCTTTCTTAAATATTTGTAGAAGTTTCAGCATTTTGTAGATCACAAATTTATGAAAAAATGCAATTAAAAAATTTCAAATCTGTAAAATATATATATACATATAAAACCACAATAATTATTGACTAAATGTATATTTTATGGAACAAACAAAATATAGTTCAATTTATTTTAAAAATATGATATGGAAAAATAAGTTTTTTTTTTTAATGAAAACTACTTCAATGGTGCTAAGCTACTTTAAGAAAAGACAGTATCTAATTTCACCGACAGCCAAAGCCTATGTTATTCTATGGGGAAATTTGTTTATAAATTGAACTATATTAAGTTTGTTAAATAAAATACGTATTCAAGGAACAATTATTATGGATTTTGATCTATTTTTTACAGATCTGAAATCGTCAAAATTGCATAGTCTCAGTTTTCATATTTCTTTTTTTTAAAGGAATCATGATCTTCAAAATGCTAAAACATCTACATATTTAGCTCTGGTATTTTTCACATAGTTGGTATAAAAATCATCCTTCCACTCCAAATTTTCTAAATTAATTAAGGTTGATAAATAAAGACTTCCTAAACATCTACATATATTTAAGAAAAGACTACTTTTTCAGGATGTTTAATAAAACCTAATTCTTTTAAGTAAGTTCTTATAAACATCCAAAAATTATCAACTATTTTTAAATATTTATAGAAGTTTTAACATTTTGAAAATCATGAACTTATGAAAAAATGCAAACTGACAAAAACCATTAAAAGATTTCAAGTCTATAAAAAATGAATAAAAAACCATAATTGTTGCCTGAATATATATTTTATTGAACAAACCTAATATACTTCAATTTATAAATATTAAATGGAATATTATATGAAAACTACATCAGTGGTATCAAGTCTTATTAAAAACAAACAATGCATAATCTCACCAGCAGCCAAAACCCATGTTATTCTGTGGGGAAAATTTTTTTTCATGAATAATTGTTAATATAATAATGTAATTTTTTTTTAAATTCTGTTTTCACATTTTTAACATTTTACCTTGCTAAAAAAATCGAAAAATGCACTTAGTGATTTTTTTTTTTTTAAACTTTAAAAGTGAAATATTAAAAATTTAAAAAATAAATACTAATTTAACAATTGTGAATTTTCTGAATATGAAGAAAGATTTAAAAAAAATAAATATATAATACGTTAGCTAATGAGTAATTGTAGACACAAATTTTCCTATAAAATAACATACACTTTGACTATGAATGAGATTAGATATTATCTGCTCTTAAATGAAAATAAGCAGAGAAAACAATTGAGATGTTGTCATAAGAGAAATTATTGAAAAAAGGCCCTTCGCCTTTCTAAAACCTCAACTAAAATTAATCTTTAGAATTTTCTAGAATGTGCTTTAAAAGATATATTGGAAAAAAAAGAAAAGTAAAGGATATATGAATGGAGTTGCACCGATCCCCCCTCAACAATCAAAAGTTAGAGTTAGTTTCAAACTAGGGAAAAAAAAAAAAAAAAAAAAGACAAGTTTACCTTTTTAAAAATACCTTTTTCTTATAGGACTTATATTTCCATTTAATATTTTTAAATTGTAAATAATTAGGTTTTGTAAATAAAATATATATCAGGGGTCAATCCAGGCAAAATTTGGGTCCCTTTTGCGGCCCCTTCACAAAATTCTCCATAGTAAAAAGGGACCCTTCACAAAATTCAAATTCATAAAAAGGGACCCTTCACAAAATTCAAATCCATGAAAAGGGACCCTTCACAAAATTCAAATTCATAAAATGAGTCCCTTCACAAGATTTTTTTTTTTTAAATGATCCTTTTATTAAATGTTTTCAGTATTATTTTTAATTAATGCCTTAATTTGGCTCAACGAAACTATTAACTTGATATTAAACATTACATAAAGTGATTGTAAAAACGAAAAATTTTACACAATGTTTTACTTTTTCACAAAAATATTTTATATTTCACAAAAATATTTTGTTTTTCACAAAAAAGGGACCCAAAAATTAAAACCTGGATCGACCCCTGTATATTCAGGGAATAATTACATTATGGTTTTTGATATACTTTTTACATATATGAAAACTTTAAATTGCGTATTCCCAGTTTTCATTTTTTTTTTTTTTTTTTTTTTTGGGGGGGGGGGGGGGGGAATTTATGATCTTCAAAACACTAAAACTTCTACAAGAAGACTTATTTTTTTGGATGTTTAATACAACCTCCTAAAAAGAATTAGGGATGGATTTTGTAATTTATTAACAACTAGTTTTTAAGAAAATAATAATAATGCATGTGTTTATGTAAAATTTTGATTTTTTTTTTTTTTTAATGATACTGCGAAATCCTTTAAGTAGATTCTTATAAACATCCAAAAAAATATTTAGTCTTCCTTAAATATTTGTAGAAAATTTAGCATTTTTAAGATCATGAATTTATGAAAAAATGCAATTAAAAGATTTCAAGTCTCTAAAAAAATGTATCACAAACTACAATAATTCTTGACTAAATATATATTTTATGGAACAAACATAATATAGTTCAATTTATCACATAAATATTACATGGAAGAATAAGTTTTAATATGAAAACTACTTCTGTGGTGCCAAGCTCCTTTAAGAACAGGCAATATCTAATCTCACTGACAAACAAAGTCTAAGTTATTCTATGGGGAAATTTGTTTCTAAAATTATTTGTTATATAATGTATATATATATTTCACATTCAGAAAATTCACAATAGTTAGATTAGTACTCATTTAAAAAAAAATTATTTTTCACATTTTTAATATTTTATTTTCTGGCTAAAAACCACAAAAAATGCACTTAGTTGTTTACTTATGCTATAAAAACTGTAGTATGCAAAATTTCTTTCTTTTCTCTGGACTGTTTGATACATATTTTGCAGAAAAAAAAAATATTTCATCAACAGGCATTTCTTTTTAACATTTCACCTTCTACTGAAAATTATTATTATTATTTACTTTATTTATTTATTTATTGACACAAAACATCAAGTTAAGAGATAATAGATATATCTTTTACATTGAACATATTATCTTAAAAACTCATATATATTTTACTTTAAAGTAATATTTTTAATTTTTTATTAAAACAGTGAATCCGAATAATACAAAACTTTAACAGCATACAGATTAACATAGGGGGAAAAAAAATGAAAATAATGTTCAAACAAGAACGATTTAAGAAAAATAAATAAAACAATTTATTCAGTAAATTTAAAGATTTATTTAACAATATAAAGTGCTTCTTTTCTAATTTTAGCATTTCTTCATAATATTTCTAGAATCACATTCTTTAAAGTTTCTTTCCTTCTTCTTAAAGTCTGATGTGATGGACCTGAAACAGATGAAATAATGATAATAATATGAAACGATTCCACCCGACTTTCCAAACAAACAATAAATGCTTGGTAATTAAATACATTTCAAGCATGGAATATTTCAGTAAATAAGTAAAAAATCACAAAAGAATGTTTAAGTATATATTTCAACTCAAATTCACATGTTTGTATGGACAATATTTGAACAAACATTCTGGGTATTAGTCAGGGCTCATTTTAGAGGGTGAAATTGTGAGAATCCCACTATGTTTTAAAAAGTCACACTCGAAAAGATATTACCCCCAAATTTTTCACATGGTTCAACAAATAATAATAGTGGCAATATTGAAATAAAATTGCAAGACGAAGCTGAATAATGTGATAACAACATCCAAAGATTAATAAAAATACAAAATCATTAAAAAATTCACACTAAGTTTTTTTTTTTACCCTCAATATATCAATAAAAATGTAACTGTAACAAAATTATTGAAAAAGCTTCATGATTAAAGTATTAAAAAATAAATAAATAAAAGCATTATGATTAAAGCATTAAAAATAATAATAATAAGCAGAAAAAATGATTTATTCAGCATTACTGTTGTGCTTCTTTTTTTTTTTTTTATCTTGATATTTCACTTTGAATAATTTCTTCTATCACAAGACTTCTTTCAGAGTCTAAATTCTAAATTTAAACCTTTTTCGCTTTTTTTAATTTTCAGGAAAATTGGAAAATTATCATAATAAATTCTATTTCTGTTCAGGATTGTAGTGATATAAAACAAGTGATTATTTTTGAAAAAAAAAAAGAAAAAAAGAAACCTTTGATTTAAATCACTTCTTTTTAAAATCAAAGTTATTGGTTTTAATGGCTTGCCACACTTACCAATACTGGAAGCCCAAGCCAATGTTATTCTATGCAGAGGTCGATCCAGACAAAAATTGGGACCCTTTTGCTGCCCCTTCACAAAATTCAAATTTCTAAAATGGACCCCTTCACAAAATTCAAACTCATAAAAATGGGCTCCTTCATGAAAATAAGATTCATAATAATTACAAGATAAAAAACAAAATTTTTATATACCATGTTTCTAAATTTTCTGTTGAATCATATAAACACTACCGAAGGCAGCAGGAAACCGGAACAATTGGCTAAATGTATTAAAAAAATTCATTGCTATCATGTTTTGAGATCTTATAAAAGTTTCAAATGTAAGTCGGGAAGTTAGTGAAAAATCGTTTGCAAGCTTTGTACTGGTAACGCTGCCGAAGGCAGCAGAGTCCCGAAGCAGTTGGTTAAAAGTATTTTTTAAAATGCATTTTCACCGTGTTCTGAACTAGTCTGAAAGTTTCAAATGTCTAGCTAGTCGGGAAGTTAGTTAAATAAATTTTCCGTTGAATCATATAAACGCTGCCGAAGGCAGTAGGGACCTAAAACAACTGACTAAAAGTAGTACAAAAATGCATTGTCACTGTGTTCTGAGCTATCATGAAAGTTTCTGTTTCAAATGTTTAGCTAATCGAGAAATGTGAAAAATTGATTGCAAGCTTTGTATTGGTAACACTGCCGAAGGCAGCAGAAACACGAAACAGTTGGCTAAAAGCATTTAAAAAATGCATTTTCACCATGTTCCGAACAATTCTGAAAGTTTCAAATGTCTAGCTAGTTGGGAAGATAGTTGAATAAATTTTCTGTCGAATCATATAAAAGCAAAAATGAGCCCCAAAAATTAAAACCTGGATCGACCCTTTCTATGGGAAATTTTGTTTACTTATAACTCATTAACTAATACATATTTTTAAATTCTGTTTTGACATTCAAAAAATTGTCAGCTGTTAAATATATGGATTTTTTTAAAAAGGAATTTTTTTTTTTTTTTTAATACTTTATTTTGAAACAGTATAATGAAAAATGATGAGTGTAATCTATATAATATTTCTCTAACGTGGACCAGTTTCAATTATTTTTTGTCGAAAGGATTCGGTACGCGAGAATAAAAAATAATTATACATGGACAATATTTAAGCACGCGGACTTGGCTCAATGGACTAACAAGAAAAGATGACGAGATTTGTCTGATGAGACTATTTTAAGAAAAACAAAGGATTTTTAACAATTGTTTCTTCAAAATGTTTGCAAGTGTCATTTTAAACCTAGCAATAATTTAAAGATATATATAGATTATGAACTTTTGTGTCATAAATTGACTAAAAAACACAATCATAAAAAAAATTATAATCAAAATAGGAATTATTTTATTTTATTTATTTATTTATTTTTAAACAAAACAACAACAACAAAAAAAATTATACCAAAATTAATAGAAAGTTATCTCCAACATGATGACAAAAATTTAAAAGGCGTCGTGGGTGTCCTATATTAAAGCTGTACTGCCAGTGGAATAATGAAAATTGAATCATGAACAATGAATTTCATTTGGAAACCTTTCTTTGAATGATTTTGGCTTCCCTATTGTACAATATTAATTTGGTTTTAATAATAATTTGGCTTCTGGTAAATTAAAATTTTAATTAGGTGGTGAAATTGGTATAACATTTATGAGTTTCAACTTTCAAATTTTAAAGATAAATAAGAAAAGAAAGAAAGTGCGAATATCTCCCATGGGTTTGCTAGTATAATATTTTATCCCCCCCCCCCCCATTTGCTGATGATCAGAGATCAAACGTCCTGCAGAAGCATTGTGATTACTAATCTTTCTCCATCTACAATACAAATGTCAATGTTCATTTTAAACTTGCTTTATTAGATTCTGGAACCCATAATGAGGTAGAATTGTTCAATATCTTTCACTTGAATAATTTTTTTGTGGGTCCCTTCACCCTTCCAACAATCGGCGATCAAATGCCATCTGTAATCCTTGCAATTTCTAATTTTTCTCCATCTACAAACAAATGCCAACTTTTTTTAAACTTACCTAATTAGATTCCAGAGAAGAAAAATAATAAAGAAGAAGAATTGTTCAATATCACTCACTCATATGTTTTATCCCCCCCCCCCCCACACACACACACTTTCTTCTAATGATCTGCGAAGCACTGCGATTTCTAATTTTTCTTCATATACAATACAACATAAATATCAATATTCTTTTTGAACTAACTTTAATGCATTCTAAAACTTATAATTAGAACTGCTCAATAACACTCACTCATAAAAAAAAAAAAATTGTGCGACCCCCCCCTCCTCTATCCCTAACGATTGGTGATCAAGCGCTCTACAGAAATTTTGTGCTTTTCAATCCTTCATTCGCAGCATAAATAAATTTCGATAGGGATCACATATGACATGAAGTCTTCATACAAAAAAACCCGTTGGTGATCTTTAAAAGAAAATACTTGTACTTATTAAGTCACTTATACACACAATTCCAATATCAGAAGCTTCCTGTAAAAGTTGGGATTTGGTCACTGAGAAAGTGAGCAAAATGCAATTTAAGATAATGTACAGATGGCAATGACGAACAAACTGGAATTGTTGATAAGAGTGTGTTTATATTTCTTAATGGTTCTACATCTAGTTATAATTTTTGAAAGCTGCATTAATTTCAATTTGGAGTCCCTTACATACAAACATTTTACTGGAGCTATGAACAAAATCATGGACATATTTCTTCTTGTGTGATATCAAGAATAATGAATAATGTCAACACTTTACCTTAACTAAAATTTTAATATTACAATGCTTTGATCATATCTGGTTAACTAACATTAGATAAACACAAACTTGGGATCAAAAATATGTTTACTGAATCTGGCAATATTTTTTTCAGTTAATTATTATTGCAAAATTATGATGCAGATTATTTTCTGATACCTAAATAGCTGTCGCAGATTGGCAGATAAAATTCTGCTACTGGGGGATTGAGCAATGAGCATGTTTTAAAAAATATATATTAGTACATATATATAAGAGTAGTATTAAAAATAACTAGGATTTATGAAGGATCCATTTAATGACTGTGTTATAAGTATACAAATATTTAAATTTATTTTAAATATAAAGTGAAATATTTAGCATATTAATAAATATAGAAAAATTCAAGAAAATTTTAAATTATACATAAATACCTATCACTAATATCATTTTTACTGTTTTACTAATTGAAAATTGATGACACAAAAACAAAAAAAGGGGAAGGGGATTAGCTAGCACAAACTGCTAATGACAGAGGGGAAGAAAGAATTCGAACAAAAATATTAATAAACAATTGAATATTGATATTAGTGTACCTAGAAATATTGTAATATTCAAAAATTTAAAAATATATACAGTACACTCCCAGAAATCTGCACAGTTTGGAACCAGAGATTGTGCAGATTTTAGAATATTGTGGATTTTGGGTATTTTATTGTTTGCATATTTAAATTAAAATTTTAAAGCCGTAATGCATTAAAAATGACAGTGAAGACATATGAGCAAGCATATAAGACACGTGAAATATTTAAAAATAAATGAAGGCAAGTAAAAAGTATAAATATAGTATACATATAAAATTCAATGTAAGTATTTTTCTTTTCACTTAACAAATTAAAAATTGTTCCATAAGGCAAAATACAAAATTGAGCATATGTAAACATCTGATATAATAACTTTTATTATAAACTTGCAATTTTTATTATAGTTTAGAATTATAGGTAAAGCCAAATGATTTTTTTTTTTTTTTTTCAGTATATGAAATCATTTTTTGTTCAAGCACAAATACTACTGGTTTAAAAGAATTTAGATATTTACCTTGAAGATCTGGATCTTGCTTAAAATAAACTTTCTTTAATCTTATTAGATTCAATTTCTAAAATACCACCACTAAAATAAGTTCTACCTCGTTTTTTTTTTTTTTTCCTTTTCTTGAAAACTATAAATTTCATTGTTTACATTTGTTTTGATGTGTGGATTTCTGGTTTTATTTATGTTGAACGTTTCAACATATACATCAGTTTACAACTCTAAATACAGGTTAAATTATTTATAGAAAAATGAAAACACTCTTTGATTTTTGCTTCAATGTAAAGAAAAAACTGACACGTTTGTGCATTTAAAATTTTGTCCCTGATTATGCAGAAAGTTTAAAATATTTATGAAAAGGCTTTTAAGTAACTTAAAAAATAAATAAATAAAATTTTAATAATATAAAATAATAAAAATCTTACCTTGAATTGAGTCTGTAATATTGCAGGGGATGAAAGCATTTCAGATTACTCCTGAAATTGATCTCTAATATACTGAAAATACAGGTAATTCTTCAGCTGCAACATTTGTTGTATCTAGAAAAGAATATTGTTAATATTAGAAATACAATAAAAATATTACAAGATAAAAACAACTTTTTTTTATATCATGTTTTAAATTTTCTGTTGAATCATATGAATGCTACCAAAGGCAGCGGGGACCTGAAACAGTTGGTTAAAAGTATGAAAAAAAATGCATTTCCACCGTGTTTTGAGCTATTTTTAAATGTCTAGCTAGTCGGGAAGTTAGTAAAATAAATTTTTTGCTGAATCATATCAGTGGTGGATCCAGAACTTCACTTTGAAGGGAGGGGGGGGGGGGGGGCAAAGATTTTTAAAACTGTTATTCTAGACCAATAAAAAATTTACAATTGCAATATTCAATTGTAAATGTCAGTGTTTTTGGGGGGGGGAGCCCCCCCCCTTCAATCCGCCACTGAATCATATAAACGCTACCAAAGGCAGCAGGGTACTGAAACAGTTGGCTAAACGTATTAAAAAAAGTATTGTCACCCTGTTCTGAGCTATTCTGAAAGTTTAAAATGTTTAGCTAGTCGGGAAGTTAAATGATCTTTGAAGCATATGATAAACGCTGCCGAAGGCAGGTGGGACCCGTAACCGTTAGCTAAAAGTATTTAAAAATGCATTTTCACCATGTTCTGAGATATTCTGAAAGTTTCAAATGTCTAGCTAGTCGGGAAGTTACATATTTGTTGAACCACATAATAAACGCTACCGAAGGCAGTGGGGACCCAAAACAGTTGGCTAAAATTATTTAAAAAATGCATTGTAGTCGTGTTTTGAACTATTCTGAAAATTTCAAATGTCTAGCTAGTCGGGAAGTTAGTTAAATAAATTCTTTGTCGAATCACATAAACGCTGCTGAGGGCAGCGGGGACCAGAACCAGTTGACTAAAAGTATTTAAAAAATGCATTGTCACCATGTTCTAAGCTATTTTGAAAGTTTCAAATGTCTAGCTAGTTGGGAAGTTAGTTAAAAATCGATTGCAAGATTTGTACTGGACAAACAAACAAAACAAGAATCGAAGTTAATAAAAACACGGTAAAAAGTCTAAAGACTTTTCACTAAAAAAAGAAAAAGTGAAAAAAAAAAAGAGAAAGAAAGAAAAGATTACCAAATCACCATGAAATTAAATAAGGAAATAAAGAAGTCAATACTTCATTCTTATATAATGTAGCTTGCAAAACAGAAATTTCCTGCCAAATATTATTAAATACAGTTGAACCTTGTTAACATGAATTACTTTTAACATAATGTTTCCATAATAACTTTCAAAATGAAGATTAGTTTAATTACATAAAGATTAGTTACCGAAGCAGGTACAAATTTTTATCCCCTTTAAGATTCACGTTAACAAGGTTCGACTGTATAACATTTATATAACTATATATCATTTCTCTTGCCTTTTCAAAGTTTTAATTTTTATTTTAAAAACTTTCACTGTTTTATTGATACTTAATTTCACATACTCAGGAAAAATATCTACTTTTTATCATATATTATATTTTATCTGCTGTTTTCCCATTTAATATGTATCTAACAGGGGTCTGTCCAGAGGTAAAACTGGGTCTGTTAAAGGACCCTTCACAAAATTTTATACATTAAAAAAGGATCTTTCACAGATTTTTTTTATCCTCAAACAGGACCCTTCACAAAAATTTTTCTCGTAAAAACAGACATTTGATAAATTTCTTTTACTTTGAAACCTAATTTTCTACGGAGCGAAAGGCCACTTGAGTAATCGTATGTGCTTTGCTGTATTTCCCCCAAACAGCTGCTATTCAATTTCTAATTTATGAAAGGTTTCTGTGTGTATGTGTGAGTTTAATTCTACAAAAGTGAACTTTCATTGTCTAAAATGATTGCAAAATTACCTTTAAAAAAAAAAAAAAAAAAAAAAGAGAGAGAGAGAGAGAAAAAAGTTCGGCCAAAGTTAGCCAAAAAGTTCAGTAGGACTTGATTTTTATATTACAGGGATGAGATTAGCAAAAATACAAAAAAGCTGAAACTGTACGCAAAGACAAGACGTTGAGATTAAACATTAGAATTTTGATGACAAAATCTATTATATTAGAGTAATAAATATTTATTTTAACCTTAAATGTATAAAAAAAAAGAAGAAATGCACATTAGAAACATAACAAAAGCTAAAAAAAATTTAAAAGCTGAAAAGTTAAATGTACAAAAAAGCTGAAATCATCTGAAAAATCTCATCCCTGATATTACTATTTGATTCACAAAATTATGTGTAGATTTTTCACAATTTCTCAATAACAGGTCTCTGTCTGAAAAGTCTAGACAGACCCCTAATCTGCTTATAAAATAATAATAATTAAAGATGCATGCAATTTAAATGTTTCAGACACT
This sequence comes from Salticus scenicus, assembly GCA_963930645.1. Taxonomy (NCBI): domain Eukaryota; kingdom Metazoa; phylum Arthropoda; class Arachnida; order Araneae; family Salticidae; genus Salticus; species Salticus scenicus. Next base: position 139,570,209 of record OZ005650.1, on the reverse strand, counting down.
TTATTATTGAATTTAGCTATATATCAGATTTGACAGATAAATAGGAATAAGCATACTGTAACATTGTTGGTATTACAGTATCCTCCTAAACATATTTATTAAACTTCATTTCGATAAAAGCATATACTACTAAATGAAATAACAAACAGAAAAGAAAATGTCTCATAACTTAAATTCTTTAACAGCAATTGCTGAAATATCACAAGAAAACGTTTCTTAAACTTTTATTTGATTGTACAATGTAATGTATAAGCATTTTATACATTACTTGTCTACATTAAATTACTTCTGGAAGATAATACTAAACTTTATGCACACGCAACAACGATTAAACAATGAACTAATTATTTACTGATTTTTTTTTTTTTTTTAAATTGTGCAAAATGTTATACTTTGATTAACAAGACTCCCTTATTTGTATGCATGCATGTTTAATCCTTAATTATTAACAATCAGTTATCGTATTAATCATCTCTGAACAAAAGGAAATAAATATCACTTACCAAAATGACTTCCGTCTCGATTGCTTCATATTTTTGAAGAAATTCAAAAAAGCACACAAGCATCAATTATTTATGGCGCGGCGTTTACTTCTAGTTGCTATAATCATCTCTGAACAAAAGGAAAATAATGTCACTTTTAAAATTTTACACTGTTATGGTGGGATCATCGATTGATATATCCATTACGCAGTTTCAAAGTAAGCTTCCGGCATTGCAAACAACGCCATGTTTTTGTTTACAATCCGTGAACTGCGATTACAAGGGAATTGTGGGTAAAAGACCGGTTGCCAAGAGGATCGTCTCTTATCCTAGTAATTTCCTCTTTTGACCAGGGAGTTGAACTTTATTAAAACTGAATTGTAAATGGGATCTAAAAGTTTTTCCTTGCGAGGAGTCCGCCATAACTGTAGTCGTGATGCATGCTGGGTAGGTTGTTTTGCACATGCTCTCGCAGCAGAGATTAAGACACTACCGTTACGTGACTGAAATTAAGACACTTGTCGTGTCTTAATTCTTTTTAAGACGCTTATGTGACTGATTTTAAGACACGTGAATTTGCAGTGTATATTTTAAGACACATAACTGACTGAAATTAAGACGGCATCGTGTCTTTCTTATATTTTAAGACACATAAGTGACTGAAATTTTTTCGTTTAAGACACTTTGATGTCTTAAATCTATTTTAAGACGCTTATATGACTGAATTTAAGACACGTGAATTTGCAGTGAGAGTTTAATCTTTGATTAATAATGATTTTTTATTTAAAAGCAAAAGAATGATCAAGCATTTGTAAAATAATTTATTTCGAGTGAAATTGTTATTTTTTGTAGGGGTGGGTAGTTAAATTTATTTCATAATTTACCATAAAATAATTTAGCATCAACTCGAAATATATATATATATGTGTGTGTTTATAATATTTTAGTTATAATGATTTAGCAAAATATTATAAAAAAAAATTAAGAAATTGTATTTTTGAAGTTAAAAAGTTGCAATATGCAATAAAAGTTGATTAATAATGACTGTAGAAGTAGAGATATTATTGAAGTGAAAGCATTTCATTTCTTAAATATTTTATAATAATAATAATAATAATAAATTCTTAGTTATTTTTTCTAATTATTAAATTAATTATTCATGTTCTCCTTGTTAGTAATACTTAAAATAAATAAATTAAATAATTAAAATTAAATAAAATAGAAAGAAAATCAGGAAGTGTTACACATATATTCAAAGGATATATTTTTAGGGCATACTATGTTTAAAAAATATATATATTAAGAAAAATAAAATTGAAATATGCTTTTGCGAGCTTTGACTATTTTATTTCAACTGAAAATAACTTTTTTTTCTTTTTGTGTTTGTGTTGAATTTAATTAATAATTTACGAGAAAATAATTATTAAAACAAATTAAGATCTATGCACTCGTCAACAAAGAATAAAAAGGGAAAATAATTTGTTTAATTAATGTAATTTATTTATTTCTTATTAGTAATGATTGCAATCAGAAGTAAAATAAAATTATCAAACACTTTATTTTGAAATTGTTGTTTTGCAATTGAAATTTATATTTATATACATATTTATATATTTTATAATTAATAAATTAAATATTTATACTTCCCTTCTTAGTAATATATATATATATATATTAATTAGAAAGATTTTAATATTTGCAGTACTCTTCTTAAAAAAAAAAGGAAAAGAAAAAATTATTTTAAATATTTGTTTGCCTTAAAAAAAAAAAAAAAAAAAAAAAAAAAAAGAAGTCATAAAAAACTTAGAATATTTGCTTAAAATAAATAATTTTTCATCAAAATGTTTACTTTTAAAACATTTAATTTATTTTGTAAATACTTTTTATTTAACTAAAAAAAAAAAAAAAAAAAAAGAAAAAGAAAGAAAAAAGTTAAATTTATTTAATTATGAAATAGAAAATAACTACTAAATTAAATCAGGAATTACACAAATATTCAGCAAGGAATAAAAAATAAATTATTAAATAATAAATTATTTATATAGAAGAAAAATTTTTAAGGTTGTTAAAAGTTTAATCTTTGATTAATAATGATTTTTTATTTAAAAACAGAAGAATAATCAAGTATTTATAAAATAATTTATTTTGACTGGAATTTTTATTTTTTCTAGGGGAGTGTGGTTAAATTTAATTAATAATTTACCAGAAAATAATTTAGCATGAACTCGAAATACCTATGTGTGTGTATGTATTTATAATATTTTCTTTGTAATATTTTAACAAATTACAAAGAAATTTAAGAAATTGTATTTTCAAAATTAAAACGCTACAATTTTTTTTCTGATTAATAATGACTATAAAAGTAGAAATATTATCGAAGGGTAAGTATCTCATATTTTAAATATTTTATTACAATTTGAAAAAAAAAAAAAAAAAAGAGGGGGTGTTTTTATTTATTTTTTCTAATTATTAAATTAATTATTCTTATCCTATTTGTTAGTAATACTAAAAAAAGGAAGGGGGGGGGGGAGGAGAAAGAAAATTAGGAAGTGATACATATATGTTCTATATTGTGTTTAAATATATATATAAATTCTATGCCTTTGTAAGCTTTGACTATTTAATTTCAGATGAAAAGAAGCTCTTTTTTCTTTTTTTGTGTGTGTTAAATTTAATTAATAACTTATGAGAAAATAATTATTAAAACAAATTAGAATTATATGCACTCATCAGCAAAGAATAAAAACGAAAAATAATTTATTTATTTCTGATTAGTAATGATAACAATCAGCAGTAAAATAAAACGATCAAGCAGTTTATTTTTAAATTATTTTTTTGCAGTTGAAAAAAAAAAAAAAAAAATATATATATATATATATATATATATACATATTTATTTATTTTATAATTAATAAATTAAGTATTCATACTTCCCTTGTTAGTAATATACATATATTAGGAAAATCCTAATATTTAAAGTACTCTTCTTATTAAAATAAATAAATAAAAGAAAAGGAAAAGAAAAAGAAAAAAAATATTTAAATTAATTGTTTGCCCCCCCCCCCCTTAAAAAAAAAAAAAAAAATATTATTATTATTAAAAAAAAAACTGAAACGCCCGCGGATCGAACCCGAGCACTTTGGGTCAGCAATCAAATACGCTGCGATCGAGCTACTGACGGAATAGGTTCAGGTAGCTAATTTATTATGATATACTATCATTAAATTAGCATCGTATTTCATTATGAATGATGAATTTACATAATTTAGCTTCCAATTCATAGCTTTGAGGACTTAAAAACTAATTAAATTTAGAAAGTTATTCTTTAGTCTTCAATATTCGATTGTTTCTGTTAATAGTGTACTTGACAAAAGGGATACATCTCTTGTCACTCGTGAACTTTCTAATCGAATAACTTTAAAAGTAATAATTATACGAATATAGTGTTCACACAAAAAATTAATAGTTTTGAAAGTTCTTTCTAAAAAATATAACATATGTACACGTTTTTTACTTTTTAATTCATCATTTTTTATTTTTTTAAAATGGCGGACACATTACATATATTTCGGTGCCGAAAACTCGTTCCCACAAGCTCTACGCTTGGTGATATTTTTTCGATAAATCTCGGCAGGAGTTTCCGAGACCGAAAACCAAGAGAGAGCTTCCGTGAGCTTCGTTGTAGCACATTTTTTGACACTCTCGGAACATGACGTCACAGCCAAGAATTGCCGGGAGTGAGACGGTCTCGGTAGTTTCGTTGTAGCACCGGTGCTACAACGAAACTACCGAGACCGTCTCACTCCCGGCAATTCTTGGCTGTGACGTCATGTTCCGAGAGTGTCAAAAAAGTCAAAAAATGTGCTACAACGAAGCTCAATGTAATATATGTAATGTGTCCGCCATTTTAAAAAAATAAAAAATGATGAATTAAAAAGTAAAAAACGTGTACATATGTTATATTTTTTAGAAAGAACTTTCAAAACTATTAATTTTTTGTGTGAACACTATATTCGTATAATTATTACTTTTAAAGTTATTCGATTAGAAAGTTCACGAGTGACAAGAGATGTATCCCTTTTGTCAAGTACACTATTAACAGAAACAATCGAATATTGAAGACTAAAGAATAACTTTCTAAATTTAATTAGTTTTTAAGTCCTCAAAGCTATGAATTGGAAGCTAAATTATGTAAATTCATCATTCATAATGAAATACGATGCTAATTTAATGATAGTATATCATAATAAATTAGCTACCTGAACCTATTCCGTCAGTAGCTCGATCGCAGCGTATTTGATTGCTGACCCAAAGTGCTCGGGTTCGATCCGCGGGCGTTTCAGTTTTTTTTTTAATAATAATAATATTTTTTTTTTTTTTTTTAAGGGGGGGGGGGGCAAACAATTAATTTAAATATTTTTTTTCTTTTTCTTTTCCTTTTCTTTTATTTATTTATTTTAATAAGAAGAGTACTTTAAATATTAGGATTTTCCTAATATATGTATATTACTAACAAGGGAAGTATGAATACTTAATTTATTAATTATAAAATAAATAAATATGTATATATATATATATATATATATATATTTTTTTTTTTTTTTTCAACTGCAAAAAAATAATTTAAAAATAAACTGCTTGATCGTTTTATTTTACTGCTGATTGTTATCATTACTAATCAGAAATAAATAAATTATTTTTCGTTTTTATTCTTTGCTGATGAGTGCATATAATTCTAATTTGTTTTAATAATTATTTTCTCATAAGTTATTAATTAAATTTAACACACACAAAAAAAGAAAAAAGAGCTTCTTTTCATCTGAAATTAAATAGTCAAAGCTTACAAAGGCATAGAATTTATATATATATTTAAACACAATATAGAACATATATGTATCACTTCCTAATTTTCTTTCTCCTCCCCCCCCCCCCCCTTCCTTTTTTTAGTATTACTAACAAATAGGATAAGAATAATTAATTTAATAATTAGAAAAAATAAATAAAAACACCCCCTCTTTTTTTTTTTTTTTTCAAATTGTAATAAAATATTTAAAATATGAGATACTTACCCTTCGATAATATTTCTACTTTTATAGTCATTATTAATCAGAAAAAAAATTGTAGCGTTTTAATTTTGAAAATACAATTTCTTAAATTTCTTTGTAATTTGTTAAAATATTACAAAGAAAATATTATAAATACATACACACACATAGGTATTTCGAGTTCATGCTAAATTATTTTCTGGTAAATTATTAATTAAATTTAACCACACTCCCCTAGAAAAAATAAAAATTCCAGTCAAAATAAATTATTTTATAAATACTTGATTATTCTTCTGTTTTTAAATAAAAAATCATTATTAATCAAAGATTAAACTTTTAACAACCTTAAAAATTTTTCTTCTATATAAATAATTTATTATTTAATAATTTATTTTTTATTCCTTGCTGAATATTTGTGTAATTCCTGATTTAATTTAGTAGTTATTTTCTATTTCATAATTAAATAAATTTAACTTTTTTCTTTCTTTTTCTTTTTTTTTTTTTTTTTTTTTTTAGTTAAATAAAAAGTATTTACAAAATAAATTAAATGTTTTAAAAGTAAACATTTTGATGAAAAATTATTTATTTTAAGCAAATATTCTAAGTTTTTTATGACTTCTTTTTTTTTTTTTTTTTTTTTTTTTTTTTTTAAGGCAAACAAATATTTAAAATAATTTTTTCTTTTCTTTTTTTTTTTAAGAAGAGTACTGCAAATATTAAAATCTTTCTAATTAATATATATATATATATATTACTAAGAAGGGAAGTATAAATATTTAATTTATTAATTATAAAATATATAAATATGTATATAAATATAAATTTCAATTGCAAAACAACAATTTCAAAATAAAGTGTTTGATAATTTTATTTTACTTCTGATTGCAATCATTACTAATAAGAAATAAATAAATTACATTAATTAAACAAATTATTTTCCCTTTTTATTCTTTGTTGACGAGTGCATAGATCTTAATTTGTTTTAATAATTATTTTCTCGTAAATTATTAATTAAATTCAACACAAACACAAAAAGAAAAAAAAGTTATTTTCAGTTGAAATAAAATAGTCAAAGCTCGCAAAAGCATATTTCAATTTTATTTTTCTTAATATATATATTTTTTAAACATAGTATGCCCTAAAAATATATCCTTTGAATATATGTGTAACACTTCCTGATTTTCTTTCTATTTTATTTAATTTTAATTATTTAATTTATTTATTTTAAGTATTACTAACAAGGAGAACATGAATAATTAATTTAATAATTAGAAAAAATAACTAAGAATTTATTATTATTATTATTATTATAAAATATTTAAGAAATGAAATGCTTTCACTTCAATAATATCTCTACTTCTACAGTCATTATTAATCAACTTTTATTGCATATTGCAACTTTTTAACTTCAAAAATACAATTTCTTAATTTTTTTTTATAATATTTTGCTAAATCATTATAACTAAAATATTATAAACACACACATATATATATATATTTCGAGTTGATGCTAAATTATTTTATGGTAAATTATGAAATAAATTTAACTACCCACCCCTACAAAAAATAACAATTTCACTCGAAATAAATTATTTTACAAATGCTTGATCATTCTTTTGCTTTTAAATAAAAAATCATTATTAATCAAAGATTAAACTCTTAACCTTAAAGATTTATCTTCTATGTAAATAAATTATTTATTACTTATTTATTTTGTATTCCTTGGCACTGAATATCTGTGTAATCCCTGATTTAATTTAGTAATTATTTTCTGTTTCATAATTCATTAAATTTAACTCAACTTCTTTTATTTATTTATTTTTCAGTGAAATAAAAAGTAATAAACATTTGGATTTTGATGACAAATTATTTATTTTAAGCAAATATTCTAAAACGGAGAAAAAAAAAAAAAAAAAAAAAAAGCGGATTAAACGAGGATCGAACCGAGGAACTCTCAGACAACAGAAAGTTACTCTGCCACAGCGCCACTGGCTACCTGCGGAAGTTTTTCCATCAGTCTTGAGTTATATTTTACAACTCTTAAATAGAATCTTCACAATTCTTTCATTATAAACTATGAATTTTACATGGTTTAGCTTAGAATTTATAGCTCTGAATACTCCAAAATTGATTATTTTTCAGAAAATTATTCTTTAGCCTTTAATTTTAGACAGTTTCTTTCGCTTAAAAATGCAGTTGACAAAGCGATATTCCTCTTGTCACTCGTGAACTTTCTAATCGAATATCTTTAAAAATAATGTTTATATGAATATAGTGTCCACACAAAAAATTAATAGTTTTGAAAGTTCTTTTCAAAAAGTATAACTTTGAAGCATATTTTTTGCTTTTTTGTTTCATCAGTTCTTATTTAAAAATGGCTGACAACGTTGGATATATTCGCTTTTGACCACCTACTCACTGTGATTGGTCAAAAGTATCCGGTACCGATAAAGTTTTATATCTCCGCACTGGGCTTCCGTTACCGCCTTCCAATACGTTCGTTGTAGGGCTAAGTATGAGTCTCGAAAACGTGAGTGCCGGGATCTTGGAAATTCGGTACCGGGAAGTTTCCTGCACGGAAACTTCTCGGCATATACGTTGTAGGGCCCCTGGTCATCCCGTCAACCAGCTTTGAGCGCCGTACCGCTCGGCCATTGGTGGTTGGGGGCTCTTTACAGGAATGCACAAAAGAAGTTTGACGCATTACCATCCAATGTCAATTAGATATTCAAACTTGATCAGAAATAGTCAAACACCCTGTTATATTTTTCGCTTTCGATTATCTACTTATTCATTATTTAAACGCCTTATATACTAAATGTTCGACAAGTGAATCCGAACATTTCAGATTTTTTTTTTTTTTTTCTTTTTTCTAAATATGTGCTACATTTTATTAAAAACTACTACTTTTCTGAAGGCGGAAGTAATGATACAAAAAAAAAAAAAAAAAAAAAAAGACAGGGAATTGGACGAGATGAAAGAAGAAGAGGACAAATAGCTGGAGATGACTCAAAAGATAAATAAAAACTTGTTCGCGAATCAAAAGAATAGCAGGGAAAATAATTTGTTACTAGAGTTCTTTGCAGAGAAGGTCGCAGTCGATTAATTTTGTCTAGCTGTATTTTTTTTTTAAACAGTCTTTAAAAAAGGCATTGCTGGAACGAAAGTATGATTTACTTTCATTGATAAATAAACACATTGTAAGCAAATGTCATAAATTGTAAAAATACACTCTATTGCAATTTATGGTGTTTGCTTGCTCTGTTTTTATATTTTATTATCCTACACCAGTTTTTTGATGTATTTCTCTGCATTCTCCTTTCGTTACTTCGCTTATTTAAGACTTAAGTTTGATTACAGTTTTTGGTGAAATTATGCTACACAGATATTTTAATAAAATTCTTCAACGAAAAATATAAAATATATATACAGTAATATACTAGTTAAAATCAAGTTTGTAAATTTTATAGTATAGATATTTTCAATAATACCGATATACTGCGCTATGAAAACAATAAGGTGGCTGCTTTAATTTTAATAAAATATTTGGGGGGAAAAATAATAAGAGTTGCTTAATACCTATATTTTTTTTAATTTTCTGATTGAAAACTTTACTGATAGTATCCGAGTGTAAGTAAACATACAATACCAAAAATTCCTTAAATCAAAGGCTCTTCAGAATAAAGGTCAGCCTTATAAACATCTAAAATTGGTCCTCTTTCCTATCCTCAAACGACAAAAAATAGTTTAAAAAAATTTACTAAAGATATAAATTAATTTCATTAATTAATAATTATCAGATTCAAAAACATCATAGTTCTAGAAAATATCAATTTCTTTTTACTTTAATTCGTTTTATTCGAAATACATGAAAAATATCCAGAAAAAATATTTTCATTGCCTTTTCCTGCTTTTTTTTTTTTTTTTTTTTTTAATCAAATTGAATAAATAGCAAAGAAAAAAGGGTAGGAGGAAATCTATAATTAAGGTTTTAGTCACGATGATTCAAAATTCTTTGATTTTGAAAAAAAAAAAAAAATAATAATAATAATAATAATAATAATAATAATAATAATATCATTATATATATATATCAACTTGAGACCAAAACGTAAAATAAAAGTTATTTTTCAGGAAATTCCAAGCATTGTAAGATCTGTAACTAAGATTTTGAAACAAGACAATAACTACTTTTTTCTACTGTTTAAATGAAGATTATTTAGCCGATCAGTCACAGTTATGGTTATTATATTATACTGGAATGTGTTGGGAAGTTCCATCAAAACTATTTTTGACCATCGCAGTAAAACAATTCAACTCATCTCGAGGAAGTGAAAACCAGAAAGTGAAATTTTTTGAGATTGTAATTCGACATTATCCTTTACTTTGATTTTCTTTTTTCAGGGTTGAGTAGTTTGTTAGATGCTATATTTCTAAGTGAATGGAAAAGAAGAAGAAGAGAAGCCCTAAGGCTGATCAGTGTTAAGCATAGTCCAGTGAAGCATTATCCTGGGAATTTTTCATCAGTTCGTTTCTCCCATTATTTACGCCACCAGGCTATCATTCAATAAATACAGCGATTGCTTTTGTAGAAGAAAAAACGATTAACTTTTTATAAAAATAACTGAAGTGTAACCAGTTCATAATTTCGTCTGATTTTCAACCTTGATAAGAAATTTGATAATTCTGTCATTATATGAGCTTCTTCCGACGCTTCTGTTATTAACGAAAAAAGAAGTGGCATTGATTGTATGTATTTCCCCTAGAAATTAAGTTAAGTTTTCGAATAAAAATATGCAGCATGGATATGGACATTTAACGGCCCTCTTCACTCACCGTCGCCGGAAGCCCGAGCCAATGTTATTCAATGGGGAAATTTTCTTTACAAATAACTTATTAACTAATACATATTTTTAAATTCTGTTTTCACATTCAGGAAATTCCCAACTGTTAAACTGACGGACCTTTTTTAAAAATGTAATTTTTCAATTTTTAATATTTTATTTCGAAATTGCAAAATGAAAAATTTCACATATTGAAAATTCGTATTTTGCAGCTTCAAAATAAAATATAAAAAATTAAAAAAATAATATTTTAGAAAAGGTGCGTCAATTTAACAACTGGGAACTTTCAGAATGTGAAAACAGAATTTAAAAATATGTATTAGTTAATAAGTTATTTGTAAAGAAAAATTTCCCATTGAATAACATTAGTTTCGGCTTCCGGCGGCGGTGAGTGAAGAGGGCCCTTAAATGTTCCAACGGTAATTCAACAAACATCAAAAGCTCCTAGAATATCAAGAAGTTATTTAATCAAGATAAATAGAAGATACATAGAATCAAGAAGTTAATTAATAATTCAAATTTTAATAACAATTAACAAGAAACCATTTTTAAGAACGTACTTTCGCCGACAGCCAAAGGCCATGTCAACCTAGGGGAAAATTTGTTTATAGAATTATTCATTAGCTATGTATTTTTTTAATTAGTTTTTCGAATTCAAAAAATTCCCAGCAGATAAATTTGTACTCGTTTTCTAAAAATTGGTTTTTTCCTTTCTTTTTCTTTTTTTTCTTTTCTTTTAGTATTTTACTTTTGAGTTAAAAAATGAGAAAAAATAACTAAGTGCATTTTTTTACATTTTCCCCCAAATTCTTATGTACTTACTGTCATTCACTACGGTACGTTTGTGAATCTGAAGCTACCATAATTTAATTGTTGCCAATTTTTTTCGGCAGAATTAAAAAAAAAAAAGTACATGTACTTAAAATGAGGAAAATAAATTAGAAAAATTAGAAAATAAATTAGAAATATCAGTCGTATCGTTACAAATAAGGTACCAAATGAAAGGGGCGATTTTTATGAATCCGATGCATTCAACAGCTTATCGATCGGATAATTAGATTTTTTTAAATTAACTAAAATATAAATTTTAGATGGCAACAGCAGAAGATTGTATGGAAACCGTTTGGAGAGAAAAAAAAATCTGCTACTTATTAAGTCACATGTTTTTGAAGTGGGATTAAAAATTGCAGTTTTCAACTTTTTTTTAATTTTCTCAACACAAACATATAATATTCAGCCTGTACAACACAAGACCAAATTGCATTCAAATTTCATCAGTTTTTGTTAATAAACAAAGAAGTTACTTTTTTTTTTTTTTAATTCTAACTTCGTAAAGATTTATGTAATACGATATATTAAGAATTTGGGTTTAATTTTTTTTTTTTTTAAATAGATTATAAGCTGTAAAATGAAATATAAAAAAATTAATAATTAGAAAACGAATACAAATTTAAAGCTTGTGAATTTTTCCGAACGTAAAAACAAATTAAAAAAAAAATACATTAGATAATAAATAATTCTATTAAAAAAATTTCCCTATATATTATAAATATTTTTTTTTTCGCAATGACCTGTTAAAAATAATTGTCATGCGTACATTTATACGAAATTTTTTGTATTATTCTGTCATAAATTATGAGGGGAAAGCGTTTTAACAACATTATTTGTGGAATGAATTCCACCAAAAGTTGATAAATACTATTCTATGTCAAAGTGCAATTACATAAAGATTTATATGAAATTCTGTTCATTAGTTTTTAATCTACAGTTGACAGAAAATTTTATCATATACACACAGAGAGAGAAAAACATGCAGGCGGAGAGACATTTTCTAAAAAGGGTCAAATCATGTTATAGACATGATAATAACATGATATAATCATGTCAAAACATGTAAATTTATGGAAGATTAGATGTCGATTTTTTTTTTTTACTCTTCCAATGTATTCTTCTATTGATTATAAAAGAAAATAATAAAAGATAAAACTTGAAATAAACGATAACTTTAGATTCCGAAATCCATTATAACTAATTTATTGGACTTTGCTTCTGTTGTTAATTAGATAAACAACAAAAAGTACATGATATTAATTAATTCTCTGCAAAGATTATATGGATTTATGAATTATGCTATTTTTAACGCGTCACTCAAGATGGTCGTTTTCTTTATTACACTAAATAATGCAAAATGAAATTCAAGTTCATAACCAAAATATATCAACAAATGAAAATGAATTAAAAAAAAAAAAAAAAAAAAAAAGAAAAAGAAAGAAAGAAAAAAGAACGTGAAATAAATAAAAAAGACCATAGATCAGATTCTTTGGAGGTTTATACTTTTGACAATTAAATAAACAACAAACAGTACATGACATTAACTAATTTTGAACGTAGATTATGTAGATTTATATGGATGATGATATTTTTATTGCTTCTCTCAACTCAAAGTGATCGTTTATTGCTTTAATAATTAATTAATGATACATTTCTATAAATGTAGATGCAGCTATAATTAGACAGTTTGGCCGTATTTCAGGAGCTCTCGCGTGAACGAAGTACGAAAACCAAAGCATCTCTCAAAGAAAAATCGGAAAAAGTAATTTCATTCATGATGATAGAATTTTACACCCTTCCGATGATATATCTTGCTTTTAAAAATTACATTAAATAATGCAACATGAATTCTAATTCACAATCAAAATACCAACTTTTGATCTTAAAAAAGATTAAAAGATAAAACTTGAAATTAAACGAAATTATCGTCTGCAAAGACCCTTATAACTGATTTATTGAGCATCGCTACTTTTGGTTATAAACAACAATCAGGACATGACATTAATTAATTTTGCGCATAGATTATATGGATTGATATGATGTATGCTGCTTTTATTGCTTCATAATTCCTTATATGAATTATGAAGCAATAAAAGCTAATGAAGCAATAAATGATATGATAAATTTGTGATATTATGGGATTCTGGAATTATGATAAATTTCTGCCTTAATAATTCCTTATAATTCATACTTTTATAAATGTAGAAGCAGATATAATTAGGTACAATTTTATATTGAATTTTAATAATTGATATAGTTTTTACCGAATTTTTCTCTAAAAGTCTAACAATTGAGAATAATTTATCGTTTTGAAAGCTATTTAATTTCTTAAAGGTATATAAAATTTTGCTTCTCTCATAGCTTTCAAAAGTAATATAACTTTTCCGTGATACTTTTTCCAAAATTCGTCCTTGATCATATATATTCTTTACTTCAGGAATCTACGTAATCAAAAACACTGTTTGTATTTTTTAGTTAGAATATGCCTTGTTATCTTTTTTGACATCATAATTAACGAGCTACGTAAATACATTCACGTAAAATATAGGTTGGACCATATGTTTTACACGAGCTCTCGCGTGAACAAAGCACGAAAACAATTTATCTCTCGTTTCTGGACGTCAAAGAGAAATCGGTAAAAATAATTTCATTCATAATGATAGAATTTTACGTCATTCCGATGATGTACCTTGCATTCAACTACATTAAATATTCGCAAAATGAATTCAAATTCACGGTTCGCAGGTAATAGCAATCGTTTAGTATTTCATGGGGTCACTGTGTTCTGGAAGATTCTTTTTGCTGTCGCCGTAAATTTTCTTGCTTCGTTGCTTGAAGTTGTATCTTTTAAGAATTTTAATGAGTAAAAAACCATTCCGAAAGATATTTATTATACAAAATAATTTTCTGCTCGAGTTCTTTTGCATTATACATTGTTGTACATACTGAAGAATTCTCGGACTTTGTTTTAAAAATAAAGCCAGAAAAAAAACTTAGAAAAAATTCCTTTTAAAATATCCAGGAAACTGGAACCAATCTAATTAAAGGTATATATATAAAAAAAACTTCGTGTTACGCATAAAACAACCTATGTTTATCATGCCTAGCATACATGAAAGTAAAATTTCTTGCATTTTTGCATTTGATTCCGATAAATATGTCAGTTCCATGGATGATGCATTTCAAAAAATTGACTTATTGAATACTGATTGTTGATATTTTTATTCGCTTTTCATAGAACTGAAAATGATACGTCAGGTCCTAATCGGGGATATGAGAGATTGATAAATTATGTGATAACAAATTTTTTGAAAAGTCAGATGCCAAATTTCTAGCAATATATATTAGTATGTATTTAAAAAGCAAATTGTTTTCCTTTCGATAATTCCCTAGTTTTTTTTTTTTTTTTTTCTTTTTTTTTTTTTAATTAAATCTATTTTAATAATTCTGTTTTAAAACAAAAAATAATTCATTTATAGATGTGTATTAAAAAAAAAAAAATTGTTTGTATATATCAGCCCGCTTTCTTAAAAATTATTTTTTTAATCAGGTTTCAGTAATAAATTGTAATGGTGGTAATTATGTAGCTTCAGTGTTGTAAAGAAGGGACGGATAAATTGAATATGGACAGTTAATATATATATATATATATATATATTAATTATATTTTCTTATTAACATTTCAAAATACTATAATAATAATAATAATAATAATAATAATAATAATAATAATCGAGAGATGTTTTGCTTAACACTATTCTGCAGGCCCAACGGAAAAATTAAATGTTTTAGGACATGAAAATAACGACCTTGTTAAATAAATATACACTACAATTTACAGAATTTAAGCATTTTTTTCATAATTAGGAAACAATAATAATTTCAAAGTTCGTATCATGAGTTCAAAAATTAGACTCTTCTTCTTCTTCTTTTTTTTTTTTTTTTTTCTTTTTTGCTCTGGACGAAATACTTTTGCCTACTTCAATGGTTATCAAGTTCAGCTTTAGAAAAAAAACGTGTATAAAAAATGCACATTCAGATATATTGTTCAACTGCAATCACTCCAACAAATCTAAACCAATCACTTAGGTGATTAATGGTGGATTTTTGGAAAATGTTTCTCTTTCGATTGCCTAAAATTTCAAATGTACCCTCTAAATCTTTTTGAAAATTTGAAAAATTGCTTAACGTACACATTGTAACCAGAATTATCTTTTGAGAGTAGTGATTTATTTAAGAAAATAGGGAGGACAACGGTTTAGAATAATCAAGTACGTTACTCGAAAATTACAGTCAAACAAAAAATTTTACGATCAGTTAAAAGGAAATGTCAAAGAAATTATATTTTCGTAAATGAACGTCTAATATTCGCATTTTCAAAGTTTTTTTAAACACTTTTAATAACAAATTCGAAAATTGATTGTGACTTCAGTTCATCTACAGTAGGTAACAAAAGTGTCCGAACACTAGCAAAAATTCCTATGTAAAAAAAGTACACTTCATACGGTTATGCTAAATAAATCCTTGTCGAATCCTATTCTTAGTCAGTCTAAGAACATGATTCGATAAGGATTTATTTAACAAAACAGTATTAAGTGTACTTTTTTTACATAGGAATTTTCGCTAGTGTTCGGACACTTTTGTTACCGACTGTACCTGTGCGTCTGCATTCTAATTTCCGTAACCGTACTTAGAATGCCTTGATACTTATAAATCTTAATCAGGTTCATTATCACGTGTTCTTTTTTTAAAATGATATAAATAGCATTACTGGTTTGTGTACAGAGACTAATAAAATAATTCTGATATATTATGGTCTGTGAGAGATATTTCCGTAAAGCAGATTTTAATATCTTTATTAAAGTTCATGAAACATAACGAAATTAAAATACATTATTCAAATGCACAAAATCATGTTTCCTGTGGTATGTGATATGATTGGCATTATTGTTTGGTTTACAGGGTTGCACAAAATATTCAGATACATTAGGAGATATAAGTGGAAGTTGCTCGAACAGCATTTTCACTTGCGTTATAACCTCGATTTGTCTAATTGTCTGTCTGACTGTATTCGCTTTGCCATAAATATTTTGAAATTACAGTAGAATCTTTCCTGTCGAAAGCTATACAAGAAGCACAACTAGTTTCTGTTTCGAGGATTCGCAAAATAATTTGGATAAACTACAGAACAGTTTGAAATATGTTTCAGCATATTTCAACAATAAAAAGCACATTTCAATAACTTTAAAATGCGCACTAAGCATAATGAAATTGTCATGTTTTTTCACATTCAAGAAAAAATGTTTCTAGAAAATTATAAGATTAAAATTAATGATTCATCTACAGGAGCACACAAGAATATTCAGATTCATTATTGGAAATTACTGTAGGTAGATTTTTAGTTTTATTAGGTGTTTAAGTTTTTCTCCACAACGTTATGGCATCATCAGGTAATTTACACAAAAATAGTTGAAACAGCATCTTATATATACCAGGAATTTTGATACGGTTACAGTATAACTTGAATAAAATATGATGAATCCATTTGTTACTTGAGCACGTCAAATAAGGATGATCTCCATCCTAAAACTCAACCTTATTTCCTGAATTCATCTAACTGCGTAAGTTTTATGTTCAATATAAGACATCGTTCCTGACAAAGTTGCTCCTAGTAAAGCCTACAGAATGTAGTCCTGCTGCTCCCTTATTTGTTCTCAACCAGTCATTACGTGCTCAAGTAGCAAATGGATTTATCATACTTTATTCAAGTTATCCTTATACTGTAACCGTATCAAAATTCCAGTTATATATAAGATGCTGTCTCATCTGTTTTTGTGTAAATTACGTGATGATGCCATAACGTTGTGGCGAAAAGCTTTGTAAACGATTTTAATAAATTTTAATACGTGTTTAAAGTGTTTTTTAATATGTTTTAATTACTGTTAACACGTGTGCTTAGTACAAATTCTAAACTTTTAGAAGATTTAGATTTTAATTAATTACTTTCTTGTAATACTGAAAATGGTTTCGGCTTTGGATTTATGATTCAATAAGTAAATATAATTAGAAAAAGTGTTATAATCTGAGCAAATCGCATGATTCCCCCCCCCCCCCTCTTAATATACACTTTTTTACTTCCTATAAACTACTGGCTGAAAGTATAACAAGATTGAAACATTTAACATGGTATTAAAGTTCTCCCACGGCCAGGAAACTCGCCATATTTAAATACTGTTGAGAGTTAATAGAGTGTAAATGGAATAAAAATATCCCAAAATCCTGCTAAAATAAAATAAGAGGTTCAGAAAATTATAATTAAAATTTAGCACAATGAAATACCGAAAGAAATATTGCAAAGCCATATTGATTCCATGCCTAAAAGGGTGGCTGCTGTGATTAAAAGCAGAGGTGGTTCAACAACACATTAAACAATTTAACTTTTAAGTTAAATTGCACTCATTTATTATATTTTCTGCTCAGAAGAACTTAGGTAAATTCTAAATTGTTTGTTTATTTCATTTTATTCCAGAATACCAAAATAGTATATGATAATTTCTGTTAACCTGTAAATTTTTTGTATACTACTTTCCTTTTATGTATATACATATAAATAAAAATAATTTTTGTTCAATAACTTACTCAAATCTTATCTTTAAACTAATTTAATACGGTGAAGCTCCGATAGTCCAGAAACCTATAATCCGGCAGCACTTGTAATCCTGTACATCAGACCTTTCTTTCTCCCTCCCCCCCCCCCTTTTTTTTTCTCCGTCTGCAAATCCAACGGGTTACTCGAAGATGATCTTGACGTACTTACCAACGTTTATGGATCGTCAGTAAAATTTACGTATTTTCATTTAATTTTACTGATTTAAGGATTGACGTGATTTTTTTAAGAGGCTTGGCTAAAAAGCATGTGAAAACGAACCATCTTACTCAAGAATGAAAGAATGTAAAGATCGAATTACGTTGTTATCATGTTTAAATGCAGCAGGAACACATAAACTTAAAATTCTTGTGATCGGCAAGAACAAAAAGTCGCGTGCTTTTGCAGGAGTGAAAGCATTTCCGTTCTTATTTCAAACGTCATTTTAATTATTTACATTTTAAATAGGCGGGTGGGTAGTATATCATTAGAGTAGTATACATTTCTTAAAACTATTTTTTAAGAAATATTTCTTTGGATGTTCTGATTGAACGACGATTTTGATGCATTTTCAGAACATCTATTATCCGGGAAAATCGGTACTCCGGCAACGTCTAGTTCCCGTCGATGCCGGATTATCGATGCTTCCCTGTATATTGACATTTAAAAATTCAGTTTAATTTAAATTAATTACAAGATAAAAAAAACTTTTTAAAAACCACGTTTTCAAATTTTCTTTTGAACCATATAAACTCGACAGTTCTACGTATAAATAAATACTTTTTAAAAATTTTTTTGATGAATTATTCAAACAACTTGAAAGAAAATAATCAAATGCATAATAAAGAGAGCAATTATAAGAAGTTTTCAAACATTTATTAATTGAATAAAAATATTAAAAGAATGCATTGTCATCGTCAGTGGCCGATTTAAGGGGGGGGGGCTAGGGGGCTGAAGCCCCCCACCCAAAGTACTGACATTCACAATTGAATATTACTACTGTAAACTTTTCATTGATCCGGAATAACATCCTGAAAAATCTTAGCCCCCCCCCCCCCACCAAAAAAAAAAAAAAAAAAGTGAAGTTCTTGATTCGCCACTGGTCATCGTGTTCTGAACTATTCTAAAAGTTTCAAATGTCTAGCTAGTCGAGAAATTAGGTAAAAATCGATAAGATTTGTACTGGACAAACAAACAAACAAGAAAGCGAGTTAAAAAAAAACATGGTAAAATAGTAACTTTTTTTTAGGCTTCTTAAAAAAAAAAAAAAAGTTAGAATTTTCAATTTTGCAATACTTTTGCCCAGTAGTATATATATATATATATATATATATTTGTCAATATGGATGACTGCAGAGAGTTTATATTTTAAGTTTTATCGTAAATTGCTTTTTGTATTATATTAGTGTAATCGATTTAATCTTTGACACAATCTCATAAAAATTGGCTAATAATAAGACAGATAATTTTACCTGGAGCAAACAGTTATATAATGGAATTTCTGCTAAGATTTCCGTTCAGTTTGACAGTGAAACAAGCTCATGTAATAGAAAACTTTCCGCTAATGTAGTAATATAAAGACCTTCAGTGATTTCCCAATCATATGATATTTAGATTTAAATTCCAGGCAGGAAATAAAAAAGCGAGTAACCTTCATATCATGGGTTATTTCGGCAGGAAACGCTGCCCGTATCAAGGGGATTTCCTGACGGGAAATTATTTAATATTTCACACTCGACACACTATTATAAACATTTAACAATTTAATTTTCAATAGACAAGAAAATATTAAAAGATTTGTATATGAACATAAAATCTCTCTGCCATAGAGTAATAAATATTAAAATAAAGTATATCTCTGTTATAAAATATACATATATTTTATTTTAGACTAGCAGGCTACGCCCGCTTCGCTGGTCACTATATTTAAATGAATTTTCAAAAGAATTGGATCAGTATTTATTTTTTACATCACATTACAAATAAAACTTAAAAAAACCCACTGAAATCGCTTTAGATCTCGCTTCTTCGGGTACCCGTTGCCTAAGGCAGCTCTTTTTTCTACCCGTGCTGCATCGGGTCCAGTTTCCACTGTCTACAGAAAGGTCTTTCCCGGGCACTTCAATCTGGGTATTTATCGACGACTTCTGGATTTTCTGTTATTTGAGACTTGCGATTTTAAAGATGATTGTATCTCAGCATCTATTATATATTTTAGTTTTTGAACCATGTGTTTTATAGCCCCCGTTATTTACACTATATTACGATTTGATTCCGACCAGTGCAATAAAATAAAATAAAAAAGTGGATTTTCTTTTAAAAGGAACTAAATCCATGAAAAACGAATTTTAATCAGTTTATCCTTTCTACTATAAACTACCATTTTTTTTTCACCCAATAAATATTATAAATAATAATAATATAAAAAAAAAAAAAAAGATTTTTCTTTTAAAGGAGTTAATTAAAAAAATAAAAAATAAAAAGTTGCTATAGTATAAAATTTATACATAAACGTAACAATTTATTTCTATTGCATTAATAATAATAAAAAGAAAAAAAAAAAAAAAAAAAAAGAAAATCTCCTTCAAATGAATGTATTAAATAAAAAAGGAATTGCATAATAGCCGTTGCTAAGATACGCAAACGATTAAATTCAAAGGATAAATTGATGAAAAATGAAACATTAAAGCCAATATTAAAATCGAAAAAACATTAATTTAAAAAATTCGAAAAAATCTCGATGAGGTGCACACCTGCAGGGTCTCAGGTACCTATATGCCAAATTTGGAAGCTCTGCGGCCAGTAGTGTGAGCACCAGAGCGCAGACACACACACAGACACACATCTCTTTATTTATACTTCTCTTTATTTATATAGATAATGTACTTAAGTGGCATATAAAATTTTGATGATATAAATAGTTCCATTGCATCGTCTTCTAAAGGACTGTATTTTGTTGATTATTTAGTTCTTTCTGATTACAGCAGTATCTACTCTAATTATTTGATTGTTTCTGAATTCGAAAGAGGAATGCAAATGGCTCGGAAAAAAATAATAATTTGAAAAGGAGAGTTTATATCAAGACAAATGTTGGTTTAAAAATTTTCGTCGAATCCAAGCCATCAGCGTTCGAAAATGTATAAATCTATTAAATGTAGGAAGACAAAATTTTTGCGAATCTGATATATATATATATATATTTCTTAAGAATATTATTCATTTAATAATTATATAAATAAAAAGGAATAGTATTAAATCATAAAGAGAGGTTTTATATTAAAGCATATATCATTTAGTCGCATTTAAGGCAATAAAAATGTGTAAATATATTCAAAATCGGAATTCAAAAATTTTACAGATTCAATAATTTCTTCTCAGAAATATCTGTAATTTCTAATTTCAACATGAAAAATTCTAAACAAAAATTTTACACATTAAAACAAACATTGATTATTAATTTTGTTTATCGCTTTCTAAAAATTCTAAAACATGTAAGTTCATCAAAAGCGGTTAAACAATTTTTTTCTCTTAATTTAATAGTTTTTTTTTTTTTAATGGATATTAAAAAATTTTATAATTTAAAATATACAAAAGTGGATGAGGGGGAACGCGAGTTTGTATCAAAACAATCATTCTAAATATTTTCACCGATGATACTCAGGACAATAAAATTTGTGTAAATTCATTAAAAGTCGGGGGACAAATTTTTCTTGAATCCAAAAATTATTCTAATGCATATCTGTTACTTCTAAAATCAACATTAAAAAAAAGAAAAAAGAAAAAAAAATGCAAACATTAAAAAAGACATCATTCGAAAAAATTTGTCTTAGCGCATTCAAGGTATTCTAAAATATGTAAAATAATCGAAAATCGAATAACAAAATTTTCAAGAATTCAGTAATATATATGTTGTGTGTGCGTGAATTAAAGTTTACTTTTCTAAATTAAATAATAATAATAATAACAAATAAATAAAAATGCACACACACACACAAAAAAAAAAAAAAAAAAAAAGAATTTATACTGAAACAAACATTATTCTAAAAGTTCTTTTTAATAGCATTTAGAGCAATCCGAATTACGTAAATCAATAGAAAAACAGAAGATAAAAAATATTCACGCTGTTGGAAGATAAAAAATAAATCCAAATATTTATTTTTCTGAATATCAGTTGTTTGTGTATTTGAAGTAAAAATAAATTGTTAGAGAGAGAGAGAGAGAGAATATAGATATTAAGGTATAGATATTCTAAAAATGTCTGCTGATTATTTGTATTCACGACATTCTAAAATGTGTAAATCCTTCAAAAATCAGAAGATAAACATTTTCATGAATTCAGTAAATTCTTCTACTAAATATGGAAAAAAAATTTAATCCTTCTCTACCGACAGTACTTTAAAGTACAATTAGTTTAAAAAGTGGATAAAACTGAATTTATGAAGATATGTCAAAGATGAACGTATATACCTCACTTTAGTCTCACTATAAGGCGCTAGACGCTACATGTCACCTTTTTAGTTCCAGAAAAGATTCTATAGCGTGCTCTCGCTGTTTTTGCTTGGCATTTTTCATGATCTTCACGTGTGTTACAATTAATTCCTATATTACTTCAAGAATCTCCCATCAATCTTTGAAAAACTATAAGGAGTACAAAAATTAAATATTTTTTTTTTTTTTTTAACACTTTTTTAAGGTCCAAATATCTTTTTCGACCTCTGTGCACCAATAGTACATAAAATTACCTCCGCACAAAATTCTCATTAATTACTATGAAAAGGTGATACCATAATTTTTATTACACATATCTTAAAAAAATACTCATAAGTAACTAAAAAAATATGTTTCAAGTAAATTTTTACTCTGTTTCATACACTGTTAAAAAATGTGACTTTGCTGCCAGAAATTCTCCGTAATTTGAGAAAAAAGTCGTAAATTACGGAAAAATTACTTTGACAAAACGTATTTTTCTGTAATTACAGAGAATTTCTGGCATCGAAGTTGCATTTTTTTAAACAGTGTAATGGGGTAGATAACGGGTTAAAAATATATCTCCTGTTTTGTATCAATCATACTAAAAGGGCAAATATAAGACTGGATAAACAAATTACTGACGGATAAATAATCTACTTTGAATAAACAAATTACTGTTTCCCTTTTGCGTAACATTTAGTACATCTGAGTAATTTATTTATTTATAACACATTTTCATTATATTTGTATGCTTGACTTGTAGTCCCCTTGTAAATCTTTATCATATAAAGACAGATTACACATGACAGAATTACAATACGATGAATTGGAAAAACAGCTAAGGCTAGCACGGGAATCGAACCCGCTCTCCTACGTTCGAAGGCCATTTGCAGTGTGGTAACATAACCACTCGGCCACGGAGAGCCCTAAGTCCGAGTAACCTTATTTATTTAATTTTTTATTTTCTTCATTTACAAATAACCTAACAACAATGCCATATCTGTTATTTTATTCCACTTAGTACAATAACATATTTTGACAAAATAGTTATTGAAATTTTTCTAAACTTCGATGCAATATAAAAAGAGGATATTTTAAGTTTTACATCTATTTTTTAGAATAAACATTATGGAACTCTTAAAACAATTTTTTTCACAGTGACAGTGAGACATTTTTCTTGAAAATACTTCTCGTGACGGCTAAAGTTTAATGTCCTGTAATGCGCGACAGACAAATCCATTTGCTACAGATGTTTTATTAATACACTTGCATGTCTCAAGCGTCTCTAAAAATTGTCTTGAACAGAAATATTATATTGTTTATCTCCTGTCTAGAGCAACCTTTTAGCAACATTCGTGTCCAGAAGCATTACTGATTGATTTATTATGTAAATTCTAGGCTTACAAATAGGAGGAATAGTGGCAGACGACTGTAAGTTGAAAGCCATAAATTCTCATAATAAAAATATGTGCTATTTGTACTTGTATACATTTTTGTAAGTAAATACATTCTTAAATTTAAGTAAAAATTTTTACAAAAGATTTTCTACATACATATATATATATATATATATATATATATATATAAGGGAGAGTCGGGAGGGATGGGACACCTAAAATTATTCTTAAAATAAACATTGTTTTTAATTTTTGACACTTTCACCAGGTGAAATAACTACAGCCCTATATTTGTTGCTCTGTATCATTTTAGTTGGAGAACTCTGTAAGTTTATGTAACAAAACTAGTATGTTGTGGCCACCACAAGACTTTCTTCTATATTTTCCTATACATATTCAATCAGTAACAATATTTAAAAAAAAAAAGATTTTTTTTTCCTTTTTTTTTTTTTTTTTTTTTTTTTTTCTGAAAATTAATACATATTCAATCACTAACAATATTAAAAAAAAAAAAAAAAAAAAAAAATAGAATTTTTTTCTAAGTTTTTTTTTTTTTTTTTTTTTTGGTTAAATTAAAAAAAATCGATAACTTTGTTTTAAATTATCACAGATTTATAGTTCAACCATTCGTTTTAAAGGTATTGACGAGACCTTTCGAATGATACCCATCTTCAAAATTTACCCCCCCCCCGGGGGGGTACTTCCCCCCCCCCATGCACAAAATTTTTTCCCTAGTTACGTACTACTATTATCAATAATTCATATTAATTTTACAAACACAAGTGTAAAATAACTCTTATTATGCACATTTATACGAATTTTTGTCCTATGCTGCCATGTTAAAAATTTAGATAAAATGCTATCACAGCGCCACCTGTTGAGCTATTGATCCCCAAATATAATCAGCAACAGTTTATGTCGGGGACCAACTAAATACCAAGTTTGGTAAAATTTCGTTAAAAAAAAAAAAAAAAAAAAAAATACGATTATTTTTCTAAGTTTTTTTTTTGTTAAAAGTAAAAAAAATGGATAACTTTGTTTTAAATTATCACAGATTTATGGTTCAACCATTCGTTTTAAAGGTATTGACGAGATCTTTCGAATGATACCCATCTTCAAAATTTAACCCCCCCGGGGGGGTACTTCCCCCCCAGGGGGGGAACCGATGCCCCCCCCATGCACAATTTTTTTTTCCTAGTTAACTACTACTATCATCAATAATTCAAATTCATTTTACAATCACAAGTTTAAAATAACTCTCATTATGCCCATTTATACGGAATTTTGTCCTATGCTGCCGTGTTAAAAATTTGCATAAAATGCGATTACAGCGCCACCTGTTGAGCTATTGATCCCCAAATCTAATGGGCACCAGTTCATGTCAGGGTGCAACTAAATACCAAGTTTGGTTAAATTTCATTCATATGTTCGTGAGATACAGCGTCCACAAAAAAATGATACAGACAGACAGACACACAGACAGACAGACAGACAGACAGACAGACACACAGACAGACATTTTCTAAAAACTATCAATTCGTGTTCAGGACATCCCAAAACGTGTAGATCCGTCAAAAAACGGAGGTCGAAAATTTTCGCGAATCCAATACTTTCTCTATATTACATATAGAAGAAAGTAAAAACTATTTTATAACACTAAAAGTAAACAATTGCTTAATTTTCAAGGCAAGTTTTCAACGTCACTCACTGATGTCAGCCTCAGCATAATCACTTTTCATATTTTATATACTTAATAATATAACTTCTATGAATTAGTAGCTAAATTAAGCCTAAAAGTAGCATGTGTATAATAATAAATTATTTTTTGAAAAATAAGGAAAAGGGAGGGATGGGACATGTAAAAAAAGAAGAAGAATGAAGATTCTGATACTCCTTAAACAGAAAATATCAAGACGCAAATGAATGAATAGATAGCAGAAACAAATGCACGAAACAAATTCAAAATCATGGAAAATAAATGGTGTGGCATTCACACGACTTTTGTTTACCTTTTTAACTTTTAAAAATACTTTACTTACCATATATGTATGAGGAATTCATTTTCATTCCCGAGCAGTTTTTCTGGACATGGTAAAATATACAAAAGAAATTACACTCACCAATTACAGTTAGGATTTCTTGGTAACATTTGTTCTTGAGATATGCTGAAACACACCCAGACTAGCCACTAAAAACTTTATTAATATTCAGGGAACCACAAAACATACAAATATAACAAAAACTTAATTTTGAATATTTGAACTAAAGAACAATATTCTCTCTGCTAAAAGTAAAAAAAGAAAAAAAAAAAAAAAAAAAGATGAACTGATTGAGCATTTGAAAAGTTTTATTTAAGTGGTACATTACACTCTAATGTTAGATAAAATAGGTGGTGGTCGTAATTAATTAACCAATTAACCTTACATACATCGTGTCCCACTGTTTTTGACATTTTTCATAGTATGTCTGTATATTATGTATTTATTTTAACTTTATAAACATGTCCCATCCCTCCCTCATATAAGGGAGAGATGGAACATTTTTATGACTATGTTAATTGGCTTATAAAATTAATATTTCAATAATTACCATCAAATTTATATTTTTAAAAGATGTTAAAATGTTTCAATTTGTTTCTCTGAAACTTACAGTGTTGTACCAGTAAAAGTAAATTTGTAAAAAAATATTTTTGTCAAAACTGTCCCATCCCTCCCTACTCTCCCCTATATATTAATATTATTAAAATCGAAAAAATAATTACATTAAAAGTTAATAAAATGCTGTTACAATGGATTAAGTCTTTTCCCTGCCCCAATTGTGCTGTTGCAGTGAAAGTAGTTTTACAGGCAAAGTGAAAATAAAGCAGCAGTTGATTCACTTTCAGTGAGGTCATCAATGGCGTCAAACTTGGCGACTTTTCGACTGAATTTGGCGAAAAGTAGTAGTTTAGGGTTCCCGAAGTTTCGAAGCTCTCGGACGCCCTTGAGCTTAAATCTCGAACTTCCTATGGATTTCTCAATAGAAACTGCCCCAAGTCCCATCGCCAAAGTGTATAAACAAGAGTTAGCTGACTTATGTGAGGGTGTGTTTAGTCATTGTGATTCAGAGTTGTTCAGAGACCTATTTTGAGCGATTTTACTATGGAGATTGTACTCCAAGCGACTGAACTTTGTTCTTGAGCTAGTGAAGATTTCTGCTCTGGAGTATTTGATGTTATTTCCTGTACTCCTGTGGAACAAGTGACTGCTTTCTTGGACTGTCCCAAAACTTTCGTCGAAAAGCGATTTTTGCAGTGCAGTCGGTAACAAAAATATCCGAACACTAGCAAAAATTCCTATAAAAAAGTACACTTAAAACTGTTTTGTTAAATAAATCCTTGTCGAGTCATGTTCTTAGTCAGTCTAAGAACATGATTCGACAATGATTTATTTAACAAAACAGTTTTAAGTGTACTTTTTTTACATAGGAATTTTTGCTAATGTTCGGATACTTTTGTTACCGACTGTACGAGTAACAGCTTCATTGGACCGTTTTCAAAATATTCGAAAAATTAACAATACTATTGGGCTGTTTTCGAGAATATTCGTTGTAATGACAGTTTTATTACACAGATTCGAAAATTTAGTAGGATAAAGTGCATTCATTAACTAGAACCTGCCTGCTTCCTTACGAACAACTTTCTTATACAAGAAAGTCGACAAGTTTTTCGTAACAATACTTAACGTTATCTTGACCAGCAACACCAAAAACTTTTTAGCATTGTAACAACAGTTTGAAAACTTGAAACATATTTTTACAGTTAAATAAATAACATACATAAGAATTTTACTTAACTTATATATTTATTGAAACTTTATTTCTTTCTCCCTTTCTAAAAACCTAATATTTTCATTTCTTAAATTTCCGAAACAAATTTAATCTAATTACAAAATCCGACATATTCTTGGCTTGTATTGCGTTAAAAACTTAAATTTTATCAACATGTTATCATATGCATTTTAGTTATTTGTATTTAGATACGGTATTAAGGTTAATTAAAACCCTCATTCTCTTCCAAAGAAACTATAGTGGTATATACCCATCCATAAAGCGAGTACAATAAGCGGCGCAATGTAATGCGAGAGAAAAGATGCCTGCCCATACAGCACAGAATGTTTCAGTTATGTTGCAAAAAGCTTACAATCTTTCAAAAACGTAACGCGTTTTAGTATGCTCTCTGATACCTTTCTGAAACATTCGCCCTTTTTGATTTTCTAAATGTTAAGTGATTGTAACGTTTCTATTCCTTATCTGATTTTTTGTTACAATCGCGGACATTTCTACGTTTTTGAAACTAATCGGAAAGAAATCTGAACGTTTTTAAACGATTCGGAAATGTTTATAATGTTTCAATGTTATATGATTGTTACGTTTCTGGAACATTTTTTGCAGTTAGGGTGCCTACATCCCATACATGTTGCACTTGTATTTTGTGGTTGTTTTTCTTATACCTCCTTATAGCGTTTTTGTCCTCTAAACACGAACCGTCCCCTTCTCCGATATTTACTTCCGGTATGTGTTTTCCTTTTTATAATTGTTTTCGATCTTTTTTTTTTCTTAATTTTATTTTAAAACTGTTTTATACGATATATTTTTTAATTGAACGAACAATCACAAGTTTGTAACATTTAGTTGTGCATTTACATACATATTTATTTAATTTATTTCCTATACACAATACAGATAGAAAATCCCTCTTTGTCTTAATATATATATATATATTTTTTTTTCATTTAAAATATTTATTACCCAATATATTACAAGATATTTCCATTCAAATTAATAATTATATTGGTTGCTCCTCGAATTTCAGCAAGAAACAGACAGAGTTTCCCCTATTTTAATTTATTGTTTTTTAGTTAAACTAGTTTTACAAAAGTTAATCAATTTCTATCAGTCAAATTTAATTCACCGACCGGATGATACACGTGCATTGCGTTCATTGACACGGTATGATACTCACTACTTAAATTAAACAAAATATGTGCTAATAAAATTTACAACTAGGTAAAGCAATTCTGTCATTTATTAAATCGGCGAGTATTTAATATAAATCATTGTTCCGATATTAAAAATAATTTATTTAATATTACTAAAAATTTCCATCTGAATGAATAATTATATTGGTGTCGCAAATTTAAAGAGAAAAAAAGCAAATATTTTACTTATTTCAAATTGCTGTTTAATCAGTTTTACACAAGTTCTATCAATCAAGTTTAGTTGACTGATAGAATGACGCAAGTGTATAGCGTTCATTGACACGATATTCAATTCACCTTTTTGATTAAATACAATGGCTAATAATAAATTTTCAAAGAATAAAACTCACAAGTATGAAAAGCCATGTAATCATTTAAGTCTGTAGAGGAAATATTTAGAGGCCAATTTCACAAGAAAATTAATAAAAGAGATTAGATTTATTTTCTGAAAATAAACTTTTAAATTATCTAAAATAATAAACTTGTGAAATCGAAAATTGTAATTTTTTTCAGGAAAACGTGAAATTATAAAGAGAATCACAGATCATTGGCCGATGATTTTATTAACAATAAATAGTAGAAAAGGAAAATAAATTATTTGTTTTAATGTATATTTAATGTCTTCGAAAACCTTTTGCCCGCAGTTTTAATTCCTGAAAAATTCCTTTTTTATATATGCTATAAATTGAAAAGTTCAATTAAAAAAAGTACAAAATTTTATAAAATCAATTAAAAATTTCAATAAATTAAATTTTTAAATTTACAATATTAAAATTTTTATAGGACCCCATACGAAAGAAAAGGCCAGTGAGTAAAAATACGAAATTTTATAAAAATTAAGAAATTATTGAACTTTATACTGAACTTTATCCCTATGAAGCACACAATTTTAATTTTATAAAAATTACTTCAAACACTACTGCATACTCTAGGGCCTGAATACTAAAAATGCTCAGGGAGCCCAAGATTCCACTCTTAAAATTAAAAGAGACCTCAAAAATGGCTGAAAAACAGAGTTTCAAATCCCCATCTTTAATTTTTTTTTTTTTTTTTTTTAAATTACAGCGATTTTTTCCCCCTATGGAAATACACAGCAGTAAATTTTAGAGTGGAATGTATCCTAAATAAATATCCTATAAAATGTATCCTATAAAAAATTGCTTTCAATAAAAATTGTAAAAATTAAATTAAATATAAGAAAATTAAAACTTATGTTTTAATTTTCTTATATTTAATTTAATTTTGACAATTTTTATTGAAAGCAATTTATTTGAACTTCGTTCAACTAAATATAATAATTAGAAATTCATAAAATAGTATTTTGATTATGAATTTTAAAAATGCAAGGGAGGATTTAGTTCAGAATGATTACAAAACTTTCATAACAATTTAATTTTTTAAAGTGAGCTGCAAGTTTCGGTTGTTTTCTCCGAAACTCGTGTGAATATAGGCAAAGACACTTAAAAAAGAAAAAAGAAAGAAATCGTAGGCCATTTCACCTATGTCTAAGACCCTCGTGTAGTCAATTAACCCTAACCTCTCACCATATCACTAGCAAGAATGATTTCCTAAATAAAACTGGTAGAATGGGGGGAAGGAGCGTACAAAAAATTTAACTTCGTAATTTTTACAGAAATATATTAGCTGATTTAAGCAGTTTTTAAGAAAAATAAATATAAGATGAAAAAGCTTTGCTGAGAAGTATAAATCTGTGAATAATTGGAGAGGTAATAGCCATTGAGGAATGATAGCACTACAAACCTTGTATAAAAGTTTTAATTATCACTTATTTCTATATTCAATAGATGAAAGTATTAGTTCCGTAAAAGTTTTGAACTTCGGGTTTTTGATGGATTTACACGTTTTGAGAGGTCTAGAAAACAATTTGAGAATTTTTAAAAAATGTCTATGGGTATGCGACAACAATCTTGTGGCAACTGCATCTCAGCAACTGCAGCATAGAATTTCGTACAAATTAATACGTAGTTGCACATTGACATAAATTTGATGCTTATCAACTTTTGGTAAAAATCGTCCAACAGGTGACGTTGCTATCCCGCTCTTTCTATGTGTTTAACATGGCGGTAGGAAAAAATTTCCTATAAATGTACGCTAGAATTATTTTTTAACGAATTATTTATAATAGAAATAGACAAATAGGAAAAAAAAATTGGATGCGTAGGAGCAACGCTTCACCCCCCCCCCCCCCTTCCACTGGGGAGAAGATCCCTGAGCGGGTAAAAATTCAATGTAGGTATCTTTCAAAAGAGTTCATCAATACATTTCAATGATAACTTAAAACAAAGTTATCGATTTCTTTCATTTAAAAAAATTATAAAAAAAAATCACTTTGTAAAATTTTGTTAGTTGAATATGTAATCGATTTTCTTTGAGAACATTTAGTGTTGTACAGCTATATGAGAAAAAAAATCGTCTGCATTGAGCATGAAAATTAATTTTAATAAATAGTAATTTTAATGAGTTTTTTGTATTGAGTGAATTTGTATAGGAAAATGTAAAAGAAAGTTTTGCGATGGTCACAACAAACTAGTTACTTTCTTCTACACATAAAAGAAGAAAGTATTGGATTGGTGAAAATTTTCGAACTCCAGTTTTTGATGGATTTATACGTTTTGAGATTTCCTGAACACGATTTGTTTGTTTTTAGAAAATGTTTGTCTGCCTGAGTGTCTAGGTGTTTGCGTGTCTGTCTGTGTGTATATCACAAATTTTGTAGACGCTGTATCTCACGAACCAAAGAACGAAATTTAACCAAACTGGGTATTTAGTTGGACCCTTACCTTAACTGGGGCTCATTACATTTGGGGATCAATCACTCGAACGTTGGCTTTGTGATTCTACTTTTTTCTAATGTTTCAACATTGCAGTATAGGACAAAATGTCGTATAAATGTAAATAATGAGAGTTATTTTTGATACATGATTTTGAAATTAATATGAATCATTGATAATAGTAGTAGTAAACTAGGAAAAAAGTGTGCGCTTGTATAGAAGCATCGCCCCCCCCCCCACCTGGGAATGTGTAAGATTTCAGTATGGCTATTTTTCAGAGAACTCATCAATCAGTTTAAAATGAATAGCTGAACCTTAGATCTGTGATAAGTTACAACACAGTTATCGATTTTTTTCATTTCTAACGGAGGAAAAAAAAAATCACTTTTCTTTTGATGTTGCTCCAAAATTGACTTTCTTTCGGCATTTAGTGTTATACTTCTCAGAGATAAAAATCGTCTGCATTCATCATGGAAAACATAACCAGTATATAGTAATTCAATAAATATTTTGTACTGTGTGAATTCGTATAAGATTATATAGAAGAAAGTTTTGTGAGGGCCCCAACATACTAGTTTTTATTTTGTTTTTAATTCTTTCCGTTCTTCCTTATACCTAATTGTTTATTTATTTGTTTTTCGGTTCTCTTTTATGTGTAAATAATGTTTAAACATTTTGGCCCTTTATGATATTGTGTGGCTCATAAAGAGTTATTTTTTGAGTTGGATACAAAAAAAGTATTTTTGAGGATTAAGTATTCTTTAATATATAGAATTTATGCCAATGAAAAATAAATAAATGAATCAATTGTCAGGATATCCACTAAAACAAAACAATAGTAATGAGGTGTAAAATCACTGTGAAAATTTTCTGTAAAAAATTATTTGTAAAGTTAAAAATTCAACAATCTCAAAATTTTTCAAGAAAAAAAAAGGAGTTGAGGGTTTTATTATTATTATATTTGCCAGTTGTTCATAATTATTTTGAAAAGCCTTAAAACTAATTTTCTTAGGGGCAAGATGTTGTAAAATCGAAAATTGCCCTCTGACTCGAATCTATGTATTTCTTACTTTTTTTTTTCTTAATCACTAGGGAAAGGGGGGGGGGCTTTGTCCCCAGCTCGCCTCGTTCACCAACCCCCGAGGAAGGCTTCACTTATTAACCCTTGCGAGGCTCTGCCCGCCTATTTGCTGCTTTGCCTTTCACTGAATGTGAATATTAATAATGCATAATATAAGACAGAAGCAGAAAAATGTTATAGAAATCCCCATATTCAATGTCAAAATGAAATACATAATATTTAATACCACTTTATTTATTTATTTTTTTAAATGTAATATTATGCTTAAAATCAGTATTTATTTATTATTATTATTATTTTTTTAAGAATAGAAAGAAATATGTAATATCTAGACCATTTTGCGTTACAGCTTTATTTTATGACCTCCTTAGTGACTTTTAAATTTTTTTCACTATTTGACGAGGAATTTTTTGGTATAATTGCTTGTTTTTTATTTTTATTTATTTATTTATTTTTAAGAAAGGGGAGGGGGGGGTAGAGAAAACCTAGTACTTATTTTTCTAATACTTATACCTTTTACTATTGAATTTTTTTAATTAATTTAGGGCAGTATAATAGTCTGTATATATTTCTAATGTGCAGCTAGGTTATAATTTTAAACATTTGAAAATATCTGAAAAGAAAAAAAGTTTATTATTATTATTTTAATTCAGAAAAATTCCTTACATTAATTTTCTCCTGCCTGCAGCTTAAAATAACGAAGGATAAAATGTACTCTATAAGAGTTTTAAAGGTGATAATTTTTTTTCTTGCCATAATTAGAAATATGAAATGTATTATAGAAATGTGTAATTCTGTAATGTTAAAAAATTATCATTGCGAAATTAGATGTTCATTTATAAATGAGTTTGAATTTGGCTCTAAATTATATTTTTAGGTCAAAATATATCGGATATATTTTAAAATATGTTTTTTAATAATAATAATAATAATATAAATATACTTTAAAGACAAAAAAAAATGGCGCTCACAAAGATGAAAAATTTTAAAAAGAATAAATAATCAAATTCATAAACAATGCTATTCTGGAAATCAAATTTCCAAACCTAAATTCAGTTACTTTTTTAAAAACTTCATATAATACAAATGTAAATATAAAAAATATCACCAAATTAAATTCTTACTTATAATGGATATGAATTATAATGGATAATGGGAATCATTATTCACCATAAAAGAACGCATACAAATTGATAAACATAAGAAATTGGCAGTAACAAAATTAATTTTCTAAAAGTAGGGAAAAAAGGTAATTACAGACGATTAATTACAATCCTAAATTATTATTATTATTTTTTTTTTTTTAATGAAAATATCTAAGATAACGCTTTAATTTATTTATAAACAATAAATTTATTTGTAGCCAATAGCAACATTCATATTTATTTTATTTTTTTACACCATTGATCACATTTTAATTTTCCTCTGGAAAATGACATCAACAGGAAAACAAGGTCACAACAGAAACTTTTTTCAAGGAGGTAAATAGAGTACCTTTATTAACTCGACGTATATAATTAATAACTTCGTTAATTATGATAGAAATTTCTAAGCAACTGGAATGTCTTTCTTGGAGTATTCGGCAAACACTGATACATCTCCTGAAGTGGAGGATAGTGTCCTCCGCAAGGAGATGCGGTCGCAGACAAAGAAAAAAAATTTGGAGCCAGTGATGGTAACTTTTTTTTCAATATGTAGAGATTACAAACATTTCAAACAATTCCAAAATATTTAATAATAGAAGCTATTGACCACCTACTGTTAAATTTTATTGAAAGTGGTTTGGTGCAGTATAGTGTGTTTTGTAGCATCACTCATTTAAATCTTATTTATTATTTCTAAAATTTTCCAATTCTTATAATGCTATTTACGTTGTTTGTTAAGCATTGTTTTTAGAAAAGTGGATGACCACTAAGAAAATTTGATTTATTTACAGATCTATTTCCAAACATATTTATTGTTAAACGATATATATAGTTCATTGTTTTTATATATATCCTCCTCACAAATAAATTCTCGAATTTCCTTACAATATGATTAAACGCACTTTCGTGCAGCTCAAAATAGCTACTGCGTCAAACAATGATACATAAAGACATTACATCAACACGATTTTTAAGACAGCGGTGACGTTATTGCCTCCAATGGTCCATTATTACTCAATTCTAACGCCCAAGAAAGGGATAGTCTTAATTCGTTGATTAAATTTTTGTCGCGAGCTAGCGGCAACCAAGCGTATGCTTGACTGTCAAGGGCACAGTTCCGCTATAAGTAAATTATCTGTAAGTGAATTAAATAGAAAAATTGTTGCTTTACAGAGAAGAAGTCAAGTGATGCTCGTGGATGGTTTTTAGCGGAAATTCGTTTTCTTTTCTGGTGAAGTTGGGATAAGAATAAATGTATTTGTAATGCTATTACAATGGCAACGTCGCTGTCTCGATTCAAATAAATATTTTGAAACATTAAATATGAAGCAAAAAATAAATAATAAATAATAAATAACCTAGTTAATATGTATATAATAATATGGCTTCCAACTTTCACGCTTTTAAGTACCGGAAAATTTAAATAGAAATTCTAATCTTATTAAATTAATGAAAACTATTACAGAATACATAAGAACAATTTTTATTAAAATTTTTTAGTACCGTTAAAAAACAATAAAAGTTGGCAAATGTGCAATTGTAATAATGCGTAGAAGTTACATGAGCAATCTACATACCAGTATAATAATTATACATATAAAATAATCTATGAGAGAATCGGACAAAATCAACTACATAAACTACGAGCATGGCTCTTCAAAATTTTAATGAGCTCATTAGTTTCATCTATCGTTCACTTAACAAATTAAGAGTATATTCAATCTGTTTTCATTTAACAGTCTCTTCTTCGTTTTGCACATGCGTAAAGGTGAAGGGAGTACGTAAAAGAATGGCATTTACTTCATATCAGCTGCATTCTTCAGCGCTAGTGTATACTCAGCGATTACTCCTTTTTAGACAAGAAGCACACCCGTAAATGAACAATAATTGTATAACACATCCTTGTATTCTGTTTTCCGGGGGATGAAGTCGAAAATTTGTGACGTAAAACTATTTTTAAGTTCATTAGTCAAATGAATTCATAGAGCTTTATTTCAATTTAATTTGAAATTATAAATCAGTCATTAGGCATAGAAAGAAATAATTATAAAATATATTCCAATTATTCTCTTTGCTAATACCCCATTAAAAAAAAAAAAAAAAAAAAAAAAAAAAAAAAAAATCTGATGTGTAACAGCCACACGACTTCCATACCCACTATTATGTGTATTATATGCACTTTTTGGAAATAATGTGGTCAGAAGACATAAAATTGACCTAAAAAATTAGACAGCTAATAATTTTCCTGTAAGGAAAAAGTGGCACATGTATAAAGACATAAAACAGAGTTCAAATAGCGAGTAAAAAAAGAAAGAAAAAAGGTAGAGTTATTTTTTTAAATACCCATTTCCTAGATCTGGAACTGACCTACCTAATTAGAATGACTGTCGATGGGATACACGTGAAAGAATATCTAAAAAAGAGTTTATGTAGCAATTTTCAGGAAAATCGTTAGTGCTGTTTTTGAGATACCGACATTCACCAAAACTTGGCAATTGTTGTCCGGAAAACAACGATTACATCCGAAAGGACATATATCTTAAATAGAGTTAACATGACGACTTTGAAAAAAATTCGTACAGCCGTTTTTAAACGAACGTACGTGCGATACCTCAAATTGATCAACTTATACAAAACGCTTATCAATTTTCACGAATTAACCAACTGCTACATACGAAAGGACATCTAGTAGGGTGTTTATATAGCAACTTTGAAGAAAATTATTAGAACTGTTTTGAGATACGGACTTACGGTTCTACTTCCGGTTTCCCAATTTTCATTAAAAGTTTAAAAAATCCATTTGTACACCAGACCTAACTTAATTCTGAAGTTTCGTCGTTCTAGCTGTATTAGTTTAGGAGAGATGATAGTCAGAAGATTCCCCACACTACATACATGCACGCACACTGACCAATTATCAAAAAACACTTTTTTGGACTTAGGAGACCTTACAGCATGTAAATCAGTTGAAAAACCAATACTGAATTTTTTTGATTGAATACAATACTTCCATTACCTACGGCAGTAGGGTAATGGAACCTGAATGCTTAGTAAATATGGTATAATAAATATCCAGATTGTTCGTATATGTGATAGTTATTTTTGAGAAATAAATTCGTACAAGTCGCTTATCTTGACCAGTTCAGTGATGTATACTATGCATGTTTCAATGTAAGTGACGCAATTTTAATATGTATTTTTTTTTATTTTTTTTAATGGGAACACCGATAAGAGATTCAACATTGTAAAAATTACCTTTGACTGTGTAAATCACTCGATTTTAAATATGCCAACCGCCTTTCAAATTATTGTGGAAAATTAACTACATTTCTAACTGAGACTTATAAAAATGTATTTTTACCGAACAATCATGAACTGCGTTATATTAAAACGTTTGATATGGCAGAGCATAGAACAACTTATGTATTTTAAATTTTCAATTTTAGTTTCTTTTTTTCTTTTCTTTTTTTTTTTTTTAAGCAGTTGTTCAGCTTTCTAACAAAGTTTAAGAGAAAGCCTGTGAGAAAAGGCTTAAATAAATAAATAAATAAAAACCAACTAAAACTATCTATCCAAAAACTCAAATTAATTTATTCATAGAGTATTTGACAGATAATTCCAAATACAGTAGAACCTCGTTAACGTGAATTACGTTTAACATGAACTGTTTCCACAATCCTCGTCAAAATGAAGATTAGTTACTGATAGCATGAACTACTAATAGCACGAACAAATTTTTTATCCCTCTTTGTATAGTGCAATTTTTGTTGCATATAAAAGATGGAGAGATGGTTGTAATGAGAAGTTTAATTTTATTTGCAGAGAATTACATTTTTAGTACCTGAAAAATCCATAGTATGCGTAATACCTATTGTGACATTAGAAACTGTGCTGTTAGGATTAGGATTAAATATAATTCCTATTGTTCTTTGCCTGTTTTACGCAAAAGTCAATGTATTACAGCTGTAAACGTCTGAAATACACATTTGGTATTACAGGTGTCGGCCGTCACATTCCGACAGAAGCAAAAATGTCAAACTTTAGATTATATTATGCTCTCGAAAACTAAGACTAGATTTGAAGACTGTATTTAAGAGGAAACGCTTGTCCATATTAAAAGATGCGATTTATTATTATACACATTAAAATAAAAATATTAATAATAATAATAATAGTAATAAATGTCTGTTAAAAAAAAAAAAAAAAATCTGTTTTTTTAATGTTTTCCAGTATAATTGGAAGATTTTTATGGTTTTGACTCGTCTGCTCGTTTAAAGAAAAAAAAAAGTGACAGTGGAACGACATCCGTTCTGGATCCTCCAGGTCCCGGGTTAGAATCCCTGTTCGGGCATGGATGTTTGTGATGCCCTATGTTTACAAAAAAATATACATTGTTACTGTGAATTGTTCTAATATAGATCATTCAAAACAAAAAGTCATCCTATACTATAGGTCTCAAATCTATCAAATAAATATCAAATTAGTTGAACGCATTTTCTCTCTTCAAGTTTCTCTCTCGCACATAAGCTAGCGATTACGGATAGCCAAAATGTCAACGTTCTGGCCGTCAGATGTCGGGTGCTGAATTCAGGAACGCGGCATATTCGGTTCAGGTATGAACGTTCGTAATGATTCGGACTCAACTTTAAACTGTACGTGTCGTTCTAATGAGCCTTAATTAAAGAGAAAAATAAGTGACCGTAGAGCGACATCCCTTCTAGATCCTCAAATCTCGGATTAGAATCCCTGTGTAGAGATGGATGTTTGTGGTGTCCTATGTTTACAAAAAAATATACATTATTATTGGGAATTGGTGTAAAATGGATCATTCAAAACAAAAAGTCACTATAAACTATAGGTCTCAAATCTGTCAAATAAATACCAAAATAATTATACTCAATCGTTCTTGATGACATTTGAAATCACAGTTTTTCAGTTAATAAAAATACAAAAATTTTTTAAAGATTTTTTTTTTTTTTTTAATGCAAGTTATAAACATTAAAAAATAAAATATTTGAAACTAATTAATTAACTAAAGGGGGCACAAGAAGTTGAACTGTATTAAAATGATTCAAAAATGTGTCAAAATCGAATCGCTAGAATAGAATTATTTTTGCATTGTCCGTAATCTATGAGAATCATTCCTAATTATTAATCCATTTAAAAACAAGAAGGAAAAATCATGCGAAACGCATTCATTATTAGCACTTTCCAACGGTACATACTTGCTGTATCGTATAACTTTCATCGTTCTTTGCCTAAGTTAACATACGGCGGACAGACAGACGGTTTGAAAGGCATGCAGATAGACTAATCGAATTCATAATCAATCTTAAACATTCTTGGAAAATGTTAGAGAAATGCTTAAGACACAATATATATATATATATATATATATATCATCTAGATTCTAATTGCAGCCCTTCAACATATTTGAATATTTTAGTGTAGCCCTGTAAATCCGCAGATTAACCATATCATATTCTACACGAAACATTATTTCAGCATATTAACATTAAATGTCAATTTCTTTATGATTTTTTTATTAGAAAGTTATTTAAATGTGATTTCTAAAAATGTCTCTCCTGAAATGTAATGAATGGGCATTATTTTATTTATTTATTTTTTTTTTTGGGGGGGGGGTGTACAAAAACCAGTTGTACAGGACCTATTGATGTCATTTTAAATGAAGAACATTCCATGGTGAACTTGAATAACATATATCATTTTTTTAAATTTCTGAAAATATTTACAGACACTGGGGCGGGCAGACGAACAGACAGATACACAAATTGAAATCATATTCGCTCTTAAAAACTGTTAGTAAGTGTTAAAAATGTTTAATGTAAACGGAAATGCAATTCCAGCAAATTTCCATAAATAGCCCTTAATGTAACTGAACACTTTTGTGTAGCCCTGTATATCTAATGCTAATACTATATTTTATAGAAAGCATTCTTTTGTGCATATGAACAGTATATTTAAATTTCATTAAGATTTGTGCAAAGTACAGTTATTAAAATTTGGTTTAGAGAAATACCTCTCATCGAACGTAATGCTTCGGAATAATTTCGGGTATCCTTGTACACAAACCAGTGGTGGTATTTACTCCATTTTCGGTAGAAAATATCCGATAGTGAACTTGATTAACCTATTTCAATTTTATTATGATTTGTGTAAAGTAAATGTATTAAAATAGGGTTTATAAAAAATACCTTTCATGGAACACAATGCTTTGGAATACTTTCCGTGCACAAACCAGTAGAGATATTCATCCCATTTTCAAAAAGGAACATCTAATAATGAACTTGAATAACATATAACAGTTTCAAGAAATTCCATGAATACTTACGGGAGTTAGAGCGTGGACAGACAGACAGACAAACCGAAGTCGAACACTTTTCAACCTTGTTGGAAAGCGTTAAAAAGAGAGCAAATTAACTAAATTACGATAATAATTAATACTTTATTTTTTTAATGTCGCATGAAATTGGAAAAGAACCCTGTTTATTTAAATTGTACACTGATTCCCATTACAGGAGTTTAGCATTAATAGTTCGAAAATAAGATTGGGCGCAACAATGTAAAATAATATTTTGTGAAAATTTACAAAGTTGAAATTCCAATTAACATATCATGATGAGTGTTTTTTAAGTAATTGCTCTAAAATTGATAAAGAATGAGGATATATTTTTATTTTTATTTATTTATTTATTTTTATTTTATTTTTTTTTTTTTTTT
The DNA here is from genome assembly GCA_963930645.1 of Salticus scenicus. Lineage (NCBI taxonomy): Eukaryota > Metazoa > Arthropoda > Arachnida > Araneae > Salticidae > Salticus > Salticus scenicus. Next base: position 139,529,717 of record OZ005650.1, on the reverse strand, counting down.
TTGTGTGTGTGTGTGTGTGTGTGTGTTGTATTTAGAATCGATTAGGAATTTCAAACAAATAATAAAATCGATTCTTTTTTTTTTTTTGAAGATGCCTTCTTATTTACCCCCAAAACAAAATTGGTTTCGACAACGTCATTAGAATATAAAGTACAACCTACTAAAAAATATATGTATTTCGATGGGAAAATATATGTATGAAGATTATGATAGTGCTTTATTTAAAATAAATTGAAGTTTCAAGTGGGGAGAAAAAAATATTAAATGCTATGATTCCAACTGTCATCACTGAAACTGAAATAGTTAAAAAGATTATGCGCAATATATTCTTAAAAGAAGAATAAACACATCTACTCTTGACTGCAAAGGAATTCTGGCTTTTCCAATTTTGAATACATTTAAAATAACTAAAGTTTTATTGTTGATAAGCACATCAAAATTTATCAATTCAGTTAGAACTGTAAAGATCTAAATTATGCGATAAAAGGCAAGAAAAAGGAAGTATTTCATGACTTTAATATGAACAAAAAGTATCCCTTGATAAAGATAAATGACATCAACATTTCCCGAGAACTGGAATTGTTATTAATTTCTGCATTACAAAAGAGTGGAGGAGTAAGCTTTGAAGTGTAATCAGCGCTCACACATAAGAAATTTTAAATAAATAATGAAATCAATTTATTTATTTTTTATTTATTTATTTATTTTAAGATCCAAGGTCCTATGCCTCCTTAAATTGCCCACAAAATGAAATTGGTTTCGACATCGTCATCAGAATATAAAGAAGCATCCTTTTTTTTCCAGGGATTGTACAACCAACTAAATATATATATATTTCAATGGAAAAATGTATGTAGATTATGATAGTGCTTATTTGAAATAAATTGAAGTTATAAGTGTGAAGAAAATACAGGGTGATCCAAAAGTCAGACCAACTTTAAAATTGAATAATTCGAAAACGAATCAAGATACAAAGATAGGGTTTGCACCAAACGAATGGAAAAGAAGCCGCGTTTTTTGTGGCAACGAAAAAAAAAATGGTTCTGTTGGCGACCAACAGATGGCGCTGTCGTATTTCTGATGTAGGATTATGCAAAGCAACAAACGATATAAAAAGGAACAACTACAGCAGGTAATGGTAGTCCAAGCTTATATATGCATCGAAATATCGCATTCTCAGTCGCTACTTTAATCACGCATGGCCTCCAAGATCTCCCGATCTGACACCCTGTGACTTTTGCGTGTGGGGGTTCTTGGAAGTCAAAAGTGTACCGTGACCAACCGGCATCACTAGCAGCACTGGAAGATGCCATCCGCCAAAATGTGTCTGCCATAACGCAAGAAATGCTACTAAATGCTGTGAACGATGGGGTGAATCATTTCACAGCTGTACTTCTGAATGATGGACATCGAACAGTTACTGTAGTAGTACTAATTAACTGTAATTAAGCTGACTTGTAAGTTGTCAACATTTTTTTTTCATTTGTAAATCATCTTTTAGTGAAATAAAACCCTATAGCACCATCTGTTGGTCGCCAACAGAACTAATTTTTTTCCTTTGCCACACAAAACCCGGTTTCTTTTTCCTCCGTTTGGTGCAAACCGTATCTTTGTATCTTGATTCGTTTTCGAATTATTCAATTTTAAAGTTGGTCCTGACTTTTGGATCACCCGGTATATTAAATGCTATGTTTCCAATTGGCATCACTGAAACTGAAAGAGTTAAAGAGATTATGCGCAATATTGCAAAATATTTTTAAAGGAAGAGTAAACACATCTGTTCTTGACTACAAAGGAACTCTGGTTTTCCAATTTTGCATACATTTAACACAATAAAGGTTTTATTGTTGACAAGCACAGCACAATTTATCAGTTAATTTAGAGCTGAAAAAGATCTAAATTATGCGATAAAAGGCAAGGAAAAGGAAGTAGTCAAGTAACCCTTGATAAATGACATCGGCGTTTCTTGAGAATTGGAATTGTGAGAGGAAGTTGTATCAGTTTTAATATTGTAGGCTAGTCAATGCTTTATCAATATTGAAGGATTTCAATGCATGTTTCCTCATATCAGCTGTTAACTAGCTCACCACCTGTCATGACGTCAGATGTGACGTAACTGTATTACGTAATCAACAGCGCATCTTCGTCTCTCTGAGAGAGAAGTTTATATGAGTCTGTACGAGAAAGCTTTACTAAGCGAGCGGCAAGAAATGCCCGCATTATGTTATTTTACTTTTCTATATTATTAAATGTTGTGATTGTTCAAAAGACTCTGCTTTTCACTCTGCGGACCCATTTATACCAACAATGGTTATGGGCCCAGAGACACGCATCTTACTGCGGACTTTTTAAAAATTTAAATTAACATTCGTTAAAACGAAAGTGCGACTTACTGTTAAGCCTAAGGGCTGAAATCGAAAGTATTTTTGATTCTATTTTTATAAAGAAGCTACTATAGCTGATTAAATATGTCGCAAATATTAAATATAGAAAAGTTATCGAAAAACAATTTCGATACATGGAAGCTGCAGATAGAAGCTGTTTTAATCAAGAATGATCACTGGAGTTATGCTAACGGAACGAAAATTAAGCCCGATGAAGGCGCCGAAGGTGAAGAAAGATGGCTCGAAATTGACCGGAAAGCTAGAGCCGATTTAATCCTAGCAATTACCCCAAGTGAGTTGTGTCATATTAAACATTGTACCACCTCAAATGAAGTATGGAATAAATTAAAAGAAGTTTACGAATCGAGAGGACCGGCAAAGAAAGCCACCCTGTTGAAGCAGCTACTCTTTAAGAAAATGACTGACAGTGAAAATATGTCCGATCACCTAAATATTTTCTTTGATATAGTGGACAAGCTAAAAGAAATGGACATTCAAGTAGCCGAAGACCTATTATCAATTTTGCTCTTATACAGTATTCCTGACAGCTATGAAAATTTCAGGTGCGCCATAGAAGCAAGAGATGAATTGCCGCAGCCTGAAGCTCTGAAAATTAAAATGATGGAAGAATACGAGTCAAGAAAAAATAAAAAGCATCAAGAATCATCAAATGCGTATTTTACAACTCACAAGAAAAATCTTCCTGAAAAGAACAAAAGAGAAATCTTAAAGCCTGTGCAGAACAAGAACACGTATGGCGAAAGAAATTATGCAATCTTCAAATGCAATTACTGTTCAAAAGTAGGGCATAAAGCCTCAGAATGCAGAAAGAAGATCTCAGACAGAAAATTCACTTCATCGAATAAATATAAAGATAGATCTTTCATGGTTGAAGATAGTACAGAGTTCACGATGGCAGCCAGTAACTCTTTCCAAGAACATTCCGTGTGGTGTCTCGATAGCGGTACGACATCACATATGGCTCATGACAAGAATTTGTTTATAGATTTCGAACCTAGAATTGGATCATTTATAAAATTAGCTGTATATGAAACAGCGGAGATCACAGGTGTTGGAACAGTCAAATTAAAAGTTCCCGGTAATCACGGTGTAACCAATTTAAAGTTAACTAATGTTTTGTGCGTTCCAAAATTGAAATGCAATTTAATGTCTATATCAAAAGCTACTGCAAACAACTGCCGAGTTGTATTTACCGAAAAATGTGCAAAAATTACGGAGCAGGACGGCTCTCTGATTATAAGTGCTACGAGAAAAGGTGATTTATATTTTTTTCAGCCGCATGTGGATATCGCTGCATCAACTCAGGTAAGCAACTTTCATAAATGGCATTTAAAATTAGGACATTTAAATGAAAAAGATTTAAAATTATTAAAATCTGAAAATATGTTAAGAGATTTAAATTTTAATGAAAAAGATTCCTTAAAAGATTGTAAAGTATGTATTAGGTCTAAACAAACTGTGAAACCATTTTGTAAAGAAAACAAATTTCATAGTGATGAATTATTAGAAGTAGTTTATTCTGATTTATGTGGCCCTATAAATGTTAAATCCCATGGCGGATCACGTTACTTTATTACTTTTTTGGATGATAAATCTCGTTACATTGAAGTAAATTTTCTAAAAACAAAAGATGAAGCTAAGAACGCGTTCCGGAGATATAAGGCAGCAGTCGAAAATCGATTAGGAAAAAAAATTAAGATACTGCATACCGATAATGGTTTGGAATATTGTGGCGAAGAATTCAATAAATATATTGAAGAATGCGGTATTAAACGCGAATTTTCATCGCCAATGACCCCTCAGCAAAATTCTAGAATTGAAAGACAAAATCGTACATTATGCGAAATGGCGAGGTGTTTATTAATGCAATCAAACCTTCCAAATACATTCTGGGCTGAAGCAGTAAATTGCGCTGCATATATTAGAAACAGGTGTCCCACTAAAGGAATTAAAGAAAACAAAACACCTTTCGAATTATTTTTCGGTTATAAACCAACTGTTAACTATTTTAAAATTTTCGGACAGAAATGTTTTGTTCTAAATAAAAAATCAAAAGGGAAGTTTGAAGCTAGGTCACACGAACATATATTCGTTGGCTATTCAAATGAATCACGCGCTTACAGATTATGGAATAAGGATACCAGAAAAATTGTCATAAGTCGTGATGTTCGATTTATAGACGAATTTGAAATAAATGATTCAGCCACTACTGATCAATTAGAATTAATTTTTCCGTCTGAGAATAAATGCAATGATTGTAATATTAAAAATGAAACTCCTATCCCTACTCAAACCGCAGACAGGGGGGAAAACAGCGGATCGATTTCCTATCCCCCTGAATGCAACGGAGAAAGTTTCTCTTTTTGGAAAGGGGGGGAAGGCTCGCTTTCTGAAGGGGGGGACGTGAAAGATGTGAGTGGAGGGGAGGAGAGTGTTGACGATATATGTAAACAAGAGAAAGGGATTAATAAAAACAATCCTATTTTTAAACGCGGTCCAGGCCGACCTAAAAAAATTAAAAGTTGGAACTTTCAAAAGTCTCATAAGGAGTGTATTACAGATACAAAATATAAAGATGAAACTTCTCAATTAGCTGATAACTCATTTAATGAAATTAATCCCAGCGTAATCGACGCGCTAAATGGAGATTATGCTAAAAATTGGGAAAACGCGATGAAATTAGAATATGATTCTTTAGTTAAGCAAAACGCTTGGGAAATTGTAGATAGACCAAAAGATAAAAAGGTAATTGGGTGTAAATGGGTTTTAAAAACAAAATTCAAACCAGATGGTCAAATTGAAAAATTTAAGGCCAGATTAGTTGCCAAAGGGTGTTCACAGAAACAAGGTATAGATTTTGAGGAAAATTTTTCACCAGTAGCCAGATTAAGTTCTATAAGAACTGCAATCGCGTATGCTATCCAGAATGGTTTCACAGCATACCAGTTAGATTTCATTATGGCATATGTTAACGGAATGTTACATGAAGAAATTTATATGGAGCTTCCTGAATTTTTTGAAAATGATATACACGAAAATAAAGTGTGTTTATTAAAAAAATCTTTGTATGGCCTTAGGCAGTCAGGAAGACAGTGGTTTAAGAAATTAGATGAGAAATTGAGAAAAATGAAATTTAACCCTTTGAATTCCGACAAATGTGTCTATTACTCAAAATATCCTTTTGATGCTATTATAATCGTCTATGTCGACGATTTAATTTGTCTCACTAAAAGTGAAGAGCACTATTTTGATATAAGAAATAAATTAGCAGAATCTTTCAAAATGAAAGATATGGGCCTTCTGCATTATTGCTTAGGCATTGAATTTAATCAAGATAGGGACAGCATCACTATAACACAAAAGAAATACATTGAAGATTTATTAAATAAATTTAATATGGAAGATTCTAGAGTGGTAAATACACCTTTAGATAACAGTGTAAAATTAACTAAACAAATGTGTCCAAATACAGAAGAAGAGAAATCATATATGTCAAAAATTCCTTATAGACAATTAATTGGTTCTCTTATGTATCTGTCGGTTGCTACCAGACCAGATATCACCCATGCTGTAAATTATTTAAGTCAGTTTAATAACAATCCAGGAAAACCTCACTGGATAGCTGCTAAAAGAATACTAAGGTATCTCAATGGCACTAGAAATTTAGGAATTGTGTATTACAGAGACGATAAACCATTGACAGCATTTGTTGATGCCGATTGGGCATCGGATATAAATGATAGAAAATCATATACAGGATACGTCTTTAAGTATGCCGGTGGACCTATTTCTTGGGAATCTAGAAAACAGCGAACCGTTGCTCTATCCACAACAGAATCTGAATATATGTCTCTGTCCGAATCCGCAAAAGAGACAATTCATGTTAGAAATTTCTTAAAAGAATTGGATCCTGAAATTGTATCAAGTCCTACTGCAATCATGTGCGACAATCAATCTGCACTGAGATTAGTAAAAAATCCTGTTCATCACAATCGATCTAAGCACATTGACATTCGTCATCATTTTGTGCGAGAAGTTTACAATAATAAACTAATTGACATTAAATATATTTCATCAGATGAACAACCTGCAGATATTTTAACAAAAAGTTTAAATGCATATAAACATGAAAAATGTTGTGATATTATAGGACTTAATACTCAGGACTGATGAACTTAATATATATATATATATTTAAACTGTGTTTCCATTAATAAATTAACTGCTTATATTTTACGTATTTTATTTTATTATATTAACCATAATTATTTGCTTATAATTCTATTTCTTTACTAACACTTTTCTTATTTTAAGTAACTCTTGCATAAAAATAATTTTCTGTAATTTTTAATATGCTATTATAATGCATAAATATGTTTTATTTTCGAAACATTTATTGAAAAAGGGGGAAATGAAGGATTTCAATGCATGTTTCCTCATATCAGCTGTTAACTAGCTCACCACCTGTCATGACGTCAGATGTGACGTAACTGTATTACGTAATCAACAGCGCATCTTCGTCTCTCTGAGAGAGAAGTTTATATGAGTCTGTACGAGAAAGCTTTACTAAGCGAGCGGCAAGAAATGCCCGCATTATGTTATTTTACTTTTCTATATTATTAAATGTTGTGATTGTTCAAAAGACTCTGCTTTTCACTCTGCGGACCCATTTATACCAACAAATATCTTTAAGTTCATTTTTATCACTTGTTGCATTTTTTGAGTTGTGTTACTTTTCTTGCCAGGTGAAGCGATATGTGTTTTAATGTATTTACAACTTCACATATGGTAATAAAAAAATTTGTATACGTGCTATAAATTATCAGTTTTGAAAAACTCAAGAGAAATGACAAAATATTATTCTGATATGTAAATAGTTCTTTATTATATTAAGGGGATCGGAAAATAATTTCGTTTTGAATTAATAAAATGAAACCGAAAATTTTTGTTTAACAGTGTTTACATGGTACTTTACAAATAACCATCTTATAAGTTACCTAAGAATATCTTAAATTTTATCCAGGATAAATTTCCGATGTCAGTATTTTAATTCAAAACGACATTATTTTCCGGTCCCCCTAATAGAAATGGATTTGTAGTAATAAAATATTTAAAAATCTAATTTCAATTATGCAATTTTACAAATGGTTGTAATAGGACATACGATTGCATAAGCCCTATTATAATTAAGAGCAGACAATACCTAATCTCGCTGACAACTGTAGGCCCATGTTATTCTGGGAAACTTTGTTTCCATAATTACTCATTACCAAATGTATTTTTTTTAAATTCCGTTTTCACATTTAGAAAATTCATAACCGTTAAATTAGTACTCATTTTCCAAAAACTGATTTTTTAAATTTTTAGTGTCGCATTTTGCGAGTAAAAAATGAGAAAAATGCAATTTGTGGAAATTTGCATTTTTGAACTCAAAAATAAAATAATAAAATAAAAATTAATATTTTGAAAATGAGTACTAATTTAACGGTTGTAAATTTTCTGAAAGTGAAAACAGACTTTGCAATGAGTAATTATGGAAACAAATTTTCCCTCAGAATAACATGGGCCACGGGTGTCAGCATTATTAAGTATTGTTCGCTTCATACAGTCTCCATACAGTTCGCTCCATACAGTTCTTTCCATACAGTCTGAAATAAATTTGTATGCGTGGGTATAGGGTATAAATCTTCAGTTTTCACTGAGAAAAAAATCTGGTGTGAAACAACCACACGACTTCCATTACCCACTATTACACATATTATATACATTTTTGTGAGATAATGCGATCAGAAAACATAAAAGTGAACTAAAGAGAAAATCGTTAGAGCTGTTTTTGAGATACCAACTTTTACAAAAAATCAATTATTGACCGGAAAACAATAATTACATAAAAAAGGATATTTAAAAGTGAGTTAAAATGGCGAGTTTGAAAAAAATCTGTACAGCTGTTTTTAAAGGAACGCCCTTGGGAGACCTGAAATTGAGCTATTTATACATTACGCCTATCAATTTTCCTGAACTAACTAACTATATCATTCGAAAGGACATCTAATAGAGTGTTTATATAGCAAATTTGAAGAAAATCGTTAGAGCCGTTTTTGAGATACGGACTTACGGTCCCACTTCCGTTTCCGATGTCCCACTTCCGGTTAAACTTAATTATTGACAGGAAAACAATAATTACATACAAAAGCATATTTAAAAGTGAGTTAAAATGGCGAGTTTGAAATAAATCCGTACAACCGTTTTTAAAGGAATGCCTTTGCAAGGCCTGAAATTAAGCTATTTATACAGGACGCCTATCAATTTTCCTGAACTAACCAACTATATCATTCGACAGGACATCTAATAGAGTGTTTATATAGCAAGTTTGAAGAAAATCGTTAGAGCCGTTTTTGAGATACGGACTTAAGGTCCCACTTCCGGTTTCCGATGTCCCACTTCCGGTTTTTCAATTTCCCCCAAAATTTGGAAATTTCATCTGTACACCAGACGTATTTCAATTCTAAAGTTTCGTAGCTCTATCTTTATTAGTTTCTGAGCTATAATAGCCAGAAGATTCTCCACATACATACACACACACATACACACATACATACACACTGACTAATTGCCAAAAACCACTTTTTTGGACTCAGGGGACCTTAAAACGTGTAAATCAGGTGAAAACCCGATATCGAATTTTCAGACCGAATACAATACTTCCATTACCTACGGTAGTAGGGTAATGGAAGTAAAAATATACCAGATCATCTAAAACTAATAAGCAGTCATTTTCTCAAGTATTAAACTAGAAATGTAGATTTCCGAGTTTATGCATGTAAAGTAAACAAATAAACTGAACAATCGAAATGGTCAAGAATTTCTAGTCTACACTTTTTTAGAGGATGAAACAATATTATGGATATTAGAGTAATATGAATTCTTTGTATTGCGAGAAATTTGCGCTTGATATGTTAGAACTGGTTCACAAACGAAAATTACCGTTACTAAAACTCGCATCTTGTATTCACATTTATTTGCAAAGTTTTTAAATAATTTTCACCAAATAATATAGGAAAACGCGACAGAATTTTAATAGGAGTTTTTAAAACTCGTTATGAAAGGCAAATAAAATTTATATGGATAACATGGATCTATTTTTACTCGAGTCACAATTTATTTTCTAGATGTGAGTTACCATTTTTTTTTTCCTTCAGTGTTAATTGACTTAACTATATTTTCTTCTAATATGTAAATAGTTCTTTATATAGTCGAACCTCGTTAACGTGAATCTCAAAGGTAATAAAAAATTTGTTCATGTTACCAATAACTAATCTTCATATAACTACACTATTCTTCATTTTAATGGGGTTTTCTGGAAACAGTTCATGTTAAAAGTAATTCACGTTAACGAGATTCGACTGTAATATAGATAATTTTGTAATAAGAGACAATAATAAATATATTCAGTTTTCTATCAGCATATTGCGCATACGTTTAAGTTCAGCATAAAAATGTATATACGAATTATAGGTGCAAATACATTACATTGTCTGCAGCATTTATAACAAAAAATGTTTTTTTTTTTTTTTTTAAATAAAATTTACCTGCAATTAAATAAGACGAAAATTGCTATTTGTAAATAGTGGTATGAAAGTTATTTTACAAATCATAACAAATTGGCATCTGCAATACATTAACAAATATTCATTAGTATATGAATCATTTATTATAAACTATTTAAAACTGAAAAGAGCGACAGCGGCTATTTACTTTTAGTGCATAAAATGTAATTTTGTAAAAAATATGTCCTATTTGCTGCCAGAAATTTTCTGTAATTTGAGAAAATACGTTCTGACAAAGTAATTAATTTTTTCGTAAATTACACGTATTTTCTCAAATTACAGAGAATTTCTGGCAGCAAATAGGACATATTTTTTACAGTGATGAGACATTGTTTAATGTCTGTATTTAAATATATTTGTTTTATGCACATTTCATCTTTATTTGTATGAAAATATATATACTTCAGTAGAGCTTCTCTCTCACTGCCCTTTTCAATTTAGTATATCTTTTTAAATATAGAAAAATGTTTTTTTTTTTTTTTTTTTTTTTTTTTTAATTATTATTTTAGATAATTTGGAGTGGAAGGCTGATTTTTATACCAACTATGTGAAAATACCAGAGCCGGGAATCGAACCCGGGCCCTCCGCTAAACGCGCGGATGCTCTACCACTGAGCTACCCTGGGTGATAACCCGCTAGGTATTTCTCACATAATATCCACTGGCAAGGTCACCGAGTCTGCAAACGCAGCTGTATCAAGTGACAATATTAATCGTGGCACAACTCCAATAGACCACGAAATTCTAATTTAGAAATTCTTTAATCATCAACCGTAATTTTAGCGGAGGGCCATCAATTTAAGCGGAGGGCCCGGGTTCGATTCCCGGCTCTGGTTTTTTCACATAGTTGGTATAAAAATCAGCCTTCCACTCCAAATTATCTAAAATGAATTACGGTTGATGATTAAAGAATTTCTAAATATAGAAAAATGTTTTGAACTTAAATCTGCATGAATAAAAAGTGCATCAAACTTTCCAATCTTTCAAATTCGCAGAAATAACTTCGTAGCCTGAATACAGAAGCTATATATTAAATTAGATATAGAGATTCGAAATAGTCATATGAACAACATCCGGTAGATATTTTTTGATTAATAAATAGAGGACATCAACACTCTAAATGTTATGTCAGATTAATATGTTGTGTCAGAGCATTTCCTACTTCTGTTTTTCATTTTAGGAAGTTAGCTCAATGACTTGCAATGCAACATGGATTCAGAAAATTAAGTCCCATGTTTCATCATGACATTTCGAAGGGCAACAAGCCTTAAATGAATCACTTCCTCTTAATTAAAACTGAAAAAATAATTTCCTTTGTTTTTTATCTTGGAGTGTAAATAAATTTCATTACGAGGCGGTCAAATACTCAGAATTGAAAGTTGCCGTCGTTATTGGAGTAAACATAAAATACAATTTATTCGAAGAACGGGTTAAATACTATAGAATTTAACCCGTTCTTTGGCGGCCTACGTTCTTCCCATTCTTCGCTAATCAAGGCCGTAACCAATGGGGGTGGAGTTAAATCCCCGAAATTTTGTAAATTTGTCGAAAGTTTTTGAGTTTACTCCATATTTATTTATTTATTTATTTATTTTATGGTTAGTATTACCTTGAATAGTTCTGCACAAAAGGAAATGAATTGCTAAGGACGGATGACAATAGCTAAGCTATCTAGACTTTTTTTTTTTTTTTCCAAATATCTAAACAAATACTTCATGGATTCTCTTTAATCTTTAAGAGTAAAAATAACATGTTAAAAATACAAAGAAAAACTTTTAGAATATATATTCAAATATTCAAAGTTATCAAACAACAATTAAATTTTTTTCATAAATGCTAATTCTTTTCTTTATTATTATTATTATCATTATTGTTATTATTATCAATTACATAAAATTAGATAATTTTATGGTGTAATGGCTTAACGTATAAATAATACAGTATTTTAAATTATGAGATATGACAATACGGACTATGATGTGGTAATAGTACTATATTAGTGGTGAGTAAATTAACTGTACTGCAATCATTCTATGTGATACTAAAAATATTAGCTGAATACGTTTGTTTTTATACATTTTCCTTTCCTTTCTTTTCTTCAAAAAAAAAAAAAAAAAAAGAAAGAAAGAAAGAAAGAAAAGAAAGAAAGAAAGAAAAGAAAAGAAAAAATGAATGAAAAAAAAATATGCGTGTATATAAAGCCACCAACACAGGTGGTGGTCCTTTGAGGGAGCGAGACTCCAGAATCTTGGACAAAGTAGGGATTTGTTATTCCTGTAAGTGGTGGCGATGGCCGCCCAATGGATACTCCCTCGACCGCACAGTCAATACTCATTTGCAAGTACAGACACAGAGACATTGAAAAATAAATAAATAAATATACATGTTATATATATATTATTACGTATAAAGTATTTTACTGTTTAATACTTACTTTGTGTCAACAGTAAATTTATGCATGCTAAACTGTATGAAAAGTATTAAAAAAAAAAAAAAAAAAAAAAAAAGCAATTAAAGTTAAAAACAAGGTATTGTAATTTTTATAGCAACAAAGAAAACTATTATTTTATAAATTTATTTTCATTAAAATATTATATTGTAGGTAATAATATAATTATTAATTTTTTAAAAGTAGAAATTTATTTTTCCGCTTATTTCCCTCCCCCCCCCCCTCCATTACTATATGAGTGCATTAAATTTCTTCTATTGTTGCCCCATGCAATGTCAATATCCAAAATATCGATTATGGCGATGTACAGGAAAATCTTTCTGATTGTAAACATTTTACACGTGGCTACATATATAAAGTATTCGATTTATAAATTTAATGCTGTCACAAAATAATTATTAAACACATAATAAAATACTTTGCTAACAATATAAATAGTCATAATTAGCACGAGAATCTGTTAAAAAAATTGATTCTAACGATAGAAGTTCTTCAAAGTACATTATTGAAGAGCCTGCAATTTACAAACTTTAATTGAGAATAACTCACGCTAGGGGGCGCATTTGCCGATAAGATGGATGTTTTTATTATTAGCTCAGTTAGAGCTTTAAGAAAAAAAATAACATGTATAAATACCTTTTGAACGGTTGGTGACCCGCCCTTGTAAGTGCATTTTTCGTACTTTTTAACTAGAAAATAAAATATTAAAAATGAGAAAAATAATTTTTTTTTCAAAAACGAGTACTAATTTAACGATTGTAAATTTTCAGAATGTGAAAACAGAATTTAATAATAATAATAATAAAAATAATAATAAAACGTTAGGTAAGGAGTAATTGTGGAAACAAAATTTCCCATTGACTATCGGTGAGGTTAGTTATTGTACTCTCTAATATCGAAATACAACAGGAAAACCCACGTGAATGAGTGAAAATTAAATCGAATCTTCTTACAGGATTTTCCATTGAAATTTACTGAATTTATATATTCCGGTTAACTGTAGTTTCAAGTAACGTTTCTTTTGTTTCGTCTAGAAATTCAAAACGTTTCTAATAATGACCTATTCATTAAAAAGACCCGTTGCCTAAATGAAAAATGAATTCTGACCACGAACGTTTATCAGGAGAATCTGGTAACCTACTTTATCAGTCATTTTAATCAGAAATTATCATTCTAAACAAAAGTGGCAAATGGACAGATATGAATAAATAGAAGAACAGACGGTCTAATTTCCTCTATTTTCGTTCCTGAAACACGAAACGTTTTTTTTTTTTTCCCAGAGAAAGGGTTTGCCATTTGGCAGATGACAAATTTGACTCATTCGAGGGACATTGATGACGTGATGAGGTAAAGGAGTTTATAGGGAATTAGCGTTGAAACGCACGCTACTCCTGAAAAAGAAAAAGTGTTTAAAGGGCAAGGTTATGCATGCTTCACTGACTTCACACTGTCGTGTTTTAAACTGTTTATGAGGTAAACAATCATCAATAGTTCTAGAAGTGAGCGTATTGTTTGCGTTAATCAGATTTTTGACAAAAGATACACAAGTTCACTGGAATGATGAAATGATATTCTTGTAAACGTTATACCTGCACGCAACAATATTGAGTTTAAAATATAAAGTTTATTTATTTATTTATTTTTTTATGCGCTATTTTTGGCGATAAATGGTTTTTTTGGTGTAAGGGAAAAAAAGAAAGAAAGAAAGCTAAGAAAAAAATTTAAAGACGAAATGTTTTAACTTTTTGAAACCTGCAACTATTTTGCTTAATTCTCTTACAGAGAAAGAGGTTCCAGGGAATACATATAACAAGGGGTCTATGGTAATGTAATTGTTTATAAAAACTTTTGTTGAGCCTTGATTTATGTATTTATTGCTCCATGTATAATTAGCATTAATGTTTGATTTACAAAAGCCCACATAAAAATATTTAGATAATATGAAAATATACATGGAAATTGCTCAAATGCATTTTCAATTGTGGTTATGATATTTCTTCCTTTACTATTATAAACAAAATACAATTTAATTTGCTGTGAGCACAGAAGTGAATTACATTTATTGATTTATCAATATAAGGAGTAAATAAGCACATTTTGATCAATGTTTTACATTGTCGACGGACAACATGGTACTTTTCTTTCTTTCTTTACTATTATAAACAAAACAAAATATATTTTAATTTGTTATGAGCACAGAAGTGAATTACATGTAATGATTTACCAATATAAGGTGTAAGTGCATTTTGATCAATGTTTTACATTGTCGACGGACAACATGGTACTTTTCTTTCTTTCTTTCCCTTTCTCTTTTGTTTCCTCTGCAATCTTTAACTTATACTTCAACTCTCGCGGTCCATTCACTAACACCTAGCATCTTATGTCGAATAAATACATGGAATTTTCTTTCTTTCATTCTTTTTTTTTTTCTTCAGTAGCAGTTGAAGGTAGAAATCTAAACACTCCCTTAAATTTTCATGTATTTGTTATTAATCATAATTTCGCAATTTGTTTCGCTGTTTTAGATTTTTTTTTTTTTTTTTTTTTTTTTTCATCCTCACACTTGTAGTTGCCGTTTGTGCAACTAAAGTCAAATCTAATTATAATATCTATTATTATAATACTTTGTTTTAGAGGTATATGTTTACATATGGTATGAAATTTGACTAATATCTCAAAATTACTCCATTAGAACGCGCAATGCCTTCAAATTAAGAGTCTGTAATTTTGAAATTAAAACAAGAAATCTTTGATTTTATTTATTTATTTTATTTATTTATTTATTTTAACTCATTGTAGGCCATATTAACTTAGATTTAAGTTATTGATCAAAACATATTAATTCGGTTATTAACGAGTTAATAAACGCAAAAAAAAAGGGGGGGTGGGGGGTAGTCTGTATTTCATTATTTATTTAACGAAACAAAATGTATCATGACGACTTAATATTAAAATAAATTAAACAGTTAAATTTATTATGATTTGATAAAAAATATTTAACATTTAACGTTAAAAAGCAAGATTTTTTTTACTTATCTATTTTGTAGTTATTCTTTTCCTTAATAAATCATACATTTTCTCTCTTGGTTTGAACATTGTTAATATTTATTTGAAACATTTTCTTTCTTGTTTTGGCATGAGATATTTTCCTTCTCAAGCCAAAACAAGAAGAGTGCAAAGGGAAGGGAAGGAAGGGGGGATTTTAATACGAGTAATCTTTGAAAAAGAACTCATGAATATTTTTAAAAACCCGTGATTAAATCACATATCTGTGATAATTTGAAACAAATTTTTCGATTTATTTTTATTTTTATTTTATTTATTTTCATTTTTTTAACAAAAAAAAAAAAAAAAAAAAAAATGAAAGAAAGAAAGAAAAGAAAAAAAAATGAAAAAAAAGAGAGAAAAAAACACACACACACATATTTATTAAGATAACTTCTGTATAGTATAAAAATAATTTTCTTTGTACATTTAGTGTTATACTTCTCTGGGATTAAAATCATCTGCATTTATGATGAGAAAAAAATTTGATAAATAATAATTTTAATAAATAATACATACTGCGTGAATTTGTATAGAAATTTATAGAAGAAAGTCTTGTGGTGGGCACATCATACTAATTTGCATATTCCTTGACGAAAGTGTTCAGAATCCATGGTAGCTATATATACACCCAATGTAGCAATATTGTGTAGCATTAAATATGGCTGTGTATAATTATTTTACCTATTACTTAATCCCCCCCCCCCCCCAATATTATGCGTTTATTTATGCAAAAAGCAACATTGAACTCAAGGAGCTATACATACCTATAGTATTCTTAAATTTATATTTCATTTAATGAATATACAATTTTGACATATGTAAATAATAATAATGATAATAGTTCTAATAATAAACATTTTCAACAAACATTTTAATGTCAAAAGTTTTTAGTTAAAAGTTTTGTTCCCTTTCTTAGATATTTTTTTTTTTTTTTTTTGCCTGCCATACGATAAGAACTAAATCTGGTGTCAGAGGCTCTCAAGGGCTCGGATACATTTTTATAGCACAAGATAAAGAAGAAAAGTAAACCTTTGTATCAGTAGTGAATGTGACACAGGTCACTGGTTACGGTCAGGGATGACACGCGTTTCTTCAAAGAAACGCGAAATGAAAGAAAAACGTTGCCTTTCACTTTTCGGAAACAGTTTCAAAGTAACACCATTTCCGCAAAGAAAAAAAGTAGTCTTCCATAATGAAAAGAAAGTTTAGAATTGGTGTAAAAAGAATAAAAAATAACAGAGCGAAAAAGACGTATTTTTTAAGCTACATTTACATTACCTACCTTTTCTTCCTTCCCCTTGAAAAAGTAAAACCTTTCTAATTTTAACAGTTTCCAAAAAAATTAAAAAAATGTGTATGAATTAGATTCGTTTGTCTGTCTGTCTCCTTTCCGTAACTATTTTTAGAATGTATGAAACTGATATATGTCATTCGGGATCACTATCGCATGCTTTCCATAAAAATGGTATAAATAGCAATAAAATAATTGGTACAGTTTGCCCCTTGAATTATAAATACATAAAGTAATAATTCAATAAGAATAGTAATGTTTATAATCAAAATTCATTTTTGAATCTGAGAGAACTTTAAAAAAAAAAAAAAAAAAAAAAAAAAGACAGCTATTACGCTTTTTTGGTGAACAATTTGATTCACTGTGCTTTATAGTGGATTGTTGGATTGTTGAATTTTAACACTTTACAATAGTGATTTATTCTCAAACATTTTTTAAAGTACAAACGCATTTATAGTCTTTCAAACAAGTGTAGGCGTTTTATTCCCAAAATTTTCAGAAACAGTTTTTAATGGTTAAGTTAAATATTTTAAAGGCAAACAAACTCTCGTTTTTCTCGTCAATATATCAATATCTATATTTAACAAAATTCTCTTTTTACACTTAGCTATGGTAAGGATATAAAAAATCGTAAATCACACAAACATGACGTTAAAAATACCTTTATTATATAATTAGCGTGCAAAGCTGCGATTTAGCTTTATTTCTGGTACTTTGTTCACTTAAAGAACAGAATTGTTACATCTCATCAACAGAATAGTCCTTACCAATATTGTAAACTTGTGAATTTTTAAATTGTTTAAATACAATTTCTTTCCTGTAAACCATTCCTCGATTACTGAAGTATCTACTTGTGTATTTCTTTCACAGATTTAAAAATAATTGCAACTCATAAACATTTCTTAAAGCCTTGTAGTCGTCCATTGCATGGAAGGAAATAATTTTTTTCTCTAAACTTTTAGCAAAATGCGTCATTATTTCTTTCAAAATAGGTCCATTAGTTCGAAAATGTTTGACTCTTTTTGTCATAAACAGCTTATAAAGACCTTTTTCGACATCATCATACATTGAAAAAATAAAATGTTTTCTATCAGAGGCAAATCATTACAAGTTATTAATTACAGATTTATAATTCATCCATTTATTTTAAAGATATTGATGAGTTTTTTTTTTTTTTTTTTTTTTTTTTTTTTTTTATACTCATATTGAAGATTTACACCACCAAGAGGTGATGGGGAAGAGCGTTGCTCTATATATACAAAGCGTTTTCCTGATTTCCTATTACAATTATAAATAACTTTTTTTTAAATTCTAGAATGAATGATAAAAAATAATTCACTTTGTGCACATTTATACGAAATTTTGTCCTATATTGCCATATTAAAAATTATGAAAAAAAAAAAAAAAAAAAAAAAAAAGGATGACCCCTCTTAATTGATCCCATATGCAACATAACCTCCACAGGATATTTTAAGGATGCCTTGTGGAACACAAGACATCCCTAAGACATCTTGAGGATGTTCTACAGTTACAGAGATCAGTGCTATAAGAGTAATCATCATAAATCATCATAATCATCATAAATTAAAATTAATAAGAAACACCACCTGTTTTTTGGTTGTATCGATTATTTTTGTAGGTTTAATAATGCTTTTGTCGATTTTTTGTTTTTGTTTTTTTAATCAGTAGTAATATGGTTTTCATTTTATTTTAATAGAGACAAAGACACTATTTGAAAAGTTTTACCAATTACGCGCGAAGATATGGGATTTGGTGTTAGAAAAAAAAAAAAAAGATATTTTTCTTTAACTGAAAATGGCATCGTAGATTCAGTAACCAAAGCGTGAAAGCGACAAACGAAGATTTATTACACCAATTTAATCTTAAGAGAGTAAGCTTTCGATTATCTTTTAAGATATATGTACTTGGCTATGATAGAATTTGCTCATATATCTTTCAATCATGTGATATCATCAGAACTGGTAAGTTATGTGTCGCTGAAAATAACTTTGAACAAAGTTGACAGTGGGTATCTTATTTCGGCGACAATAAATAGCAGGCCGTGGTTGCATGGATGAGTTAAATCCAACATGTGTTTTTTACTTGTTCCTTGACACTAGTTAGATTTCATTTTTCTTCCCTTCGTTTTAGCAAAAGAAAGCTTTACATTCACAGTTTTAGTTCATTAATGTCTATGTTATGTAACAATCAAGAGTTAATTTTAAGAATTAAAATAAGTTAACACATAATAAAAGTAACTTCTGAAGTAATGGAGATACTAGGATAAGCTGGAGTGTAGTCAAGGCCGTAGCCTAGAGGGTTTTGGGGGGAGGGGGGATTTACAAATTTGTCGAAAATTTTTAAGTCATGCTTCATTTTTAACACTCAACAGTATGTATTAAAGTTTAAACATTCTCCTTTTTTTTTTTTTTTTTTTTTTGGCTACGGCCTTGAATGTAGCGGTTCTATATATGCATATTTTCCATTTTGAATATTTAATTTTAATTTATTTATTTCGATATTATTTTCATTCATCAAATCTACCAGCATATTTTTATTTTTTTGTCTGTAAATTAATGTTGTTTATTACAAACGAACATTTGTAGTGATGACACTTGCATGAGAGAAAAGTTGTAAAAATTTAACGATTGAAAGAAATGGCAAAAATAAAGTTAAAATCTCATGTTCTTTGGTTAGAAAAAAAAGAAAAAGTTATTCAATTAAGGTTACTAAATTTACAGTTAAATTTTTTTTATTCAAAAATAAAATATCTGATTTCTGCTTTACAAACGCAATTATTAATAAGTAAATTGCAAGTAATTAAATTCCAGTTATAATTCGACAGTTACGAATTACAATAAATAGAAAATGTGTAAAGTAAAATTCGCATTTATTAAAGATTATTTATAGATCATGATATTTTAGAAAATGAGAACATTTATTTCTCCAGAAATTCCCATCGACGTAAGATAGTTCTATTTCTAAAAGAGTGATGGTGACGTCCAGCAAAGTCTAGTATGCATGTATAACACAATAATTTATTAGCAGTTATAATGATATTGATATTGTCTGTATAGAAATTGTAATCTAATTAAAAGTTACAGTTTATAGCTGCTGGAAATTAACTTACTTTTTTCTATTGTTATATATAGTATATATATATTAACCTTGGGGGGGGGGGGGAGAAAAAAAAAAAAAAAAAAAAAAGAGAGAGAGAGAGAGAGAGAGAGAGAGAGAGAATCTACAAATTCAGAACTTCTTTCCAGAAAAATCTAAAAAAGTTCTTTTAAATAAAATTAGTATTAATCATTTAGAATTTCGGTATTAAGTAATCGTTCTAATATTTTTAAACTGAATTTTAAGTTAAACAATCGGGTCTTTAAGGGTATCATAAAACATCTTTTCTAATGCCAAATTTAAATTAAAAAAAAATAGATAGTCTGCTTTATTTATTTATTTTTATTTTTTCGAATATCTGTAACAGTTTTTTACTTTCTCTTAGGGTATAAGGTAGAGAAAGTATTGTTTTAGAGTCAAATTTTCGAAAGTGTGTTTTTGTTATATTTACATGTTTTGAGGTCCCTGAATCCGAAAACCATGTTTTTAGCGTTTGGTCTGTGTGTGTGTGTCTGTTATCAGTATAGAACAAATGGTAGCAGAAAGTTCAAACTTGGTATTCTAAATGTGTATTATATAAGGATACTACACTAAGCTTTTCGTTGAGATGAAGGAAATGTTTCGTGTACAGGGACACCCAAGAGAATTCAAATACATTACGTCTATGGGGGAAATTGCAGGTAAGTAGAGTTTAACATAAATAGGCTGCACTAAACTAAATGAAATGAATGTATATTTTTTATATGCGTAAAGACATGTTTCATGTAAAACATGGTAGGGAAATCATTCACTGTTTATTTACAGGGCTACGCAAAAGAACTAGATTATAGTGCGACAACAGCTGAAAATTAATACAAGTTTATTTCAGGTTATGCCGTGTATTATTACTATAGGATTATATTTAGGTGCACCATGTGGTCTGTACATAATCTTCAAAATATATACAGGGCAGCAAATATTTAAGCGATAACATTCTTTTTTATTGTTAGTGGAAGTGCTTTGCTAAAATTTTTAGATAGATGTCTTATAATTATGTCCACCACTGTAGACTGCACTAAACAAAATGAAATGAATTTACATTTTTTATATGCATAAAAACATGCCTCATGTAGAATATGGCAGGGAAATCATTCACTGTTCATTTACAGGGCTACACTCCATGTGGTCTGTACAATCTTCAAAATATATATAGGGCAGCAAATATTTAAGCGATAACGTTCTTTTTTATTGTTAGTGGAAGTGCTTTGCTGAAATTTTTAGATAGGTGTCTTATAATTATGTCCACCACTGTAGACTGCACTGAACCAAATGAAATGAATTTACATTTTTTATATGCATAAAAACATGCCTCATGTAGAATATGGCAGGGAAATCATTCACTGTTCATTTACAGGGCTACACAAAAAAACTAGATTATAGTGCAGCAATAGCTGAAAATTAATACAAGTTTATTTCAGGTTATGCCGTGTATTATTACTATAGGATTATATTTAGATGCACCATGTGGTCTGTACATAATCTTCAAAATATATACAGGGCAGCAAATATTTAAGCGATAACATTCTTTTTTATTGTTAGTGGAAGTGTTTTGCTAAAATTTTTACCATGTTCAGGAAAGCTGCTCAGGAATTGAAACTAATTCCTCATAGACATATGGAAAATAATGTATGTTTTTAAGCTAAATATGCGTTGCTTGTTTTTGTATATTTACACGTTTTGAGGCTTCTTGATTACTGAAGTCAAGTTTTTTAACGTTTGATCTTTGTGTGTGTCTCTTAGAGTAACTTAAATACGAATAATTTCAGGAGATTCAAAAGTTGTATTTTCAAGTTAATATAAGTTTGTTGCTGGAAAAGTTTAATCAAGACTGATAAGTCAAGGAATGTTGCTTGAAAGTTGTCTGAAAGTTGCCTGAATAATTTTAAGTGAACTTTTAATTTTAATAACAGATTTTAATTCTATATAAATGTAGGCAGGGGCAGTAATGAAACGGGGGGGGGGGCTACAGAACTAATTATCATATAAAACTACGTCGGAGCCTAATTTGAATTGTTTTAGCATAGGTTTACATAACAGTACTCGTTATCTTACCTCTTAATCTCAAACCAGTAATTATAGTATTAAATTTCAGGGTAAGAAGTGAAAATCGTGTGAGTGACACACCAGATTATTTAAATATATATAGATACTGTAGTGGTTTCTCCTTTTACTTTCTGTAATTAAATGATTCACATTTCCGTGAGAGAGATAGCTATTCACAGAGAAATATAAAAAGAGGAGGAAAAAGAATCCGCATAAAAAACTCTAATTGCGGTTTTACAAGAAGAGTTTTAGGAAATTATCTCCTGTTAGAAAAATGAAGTTTTAAGTGGTAAAACAAAACCACAATATAATTTAAAATGGAAATTGTACGATAAAAATACCGAAGACATGACAAATATAATTAATTATCTAAGAACATAAAAATGGAGTATAAATTAGCCTTGTGTTAATGAATGAGAGAGAAAACTACAACAAATGGTCATTTAACAGATTGCTTTAGTTTAACAGATATGAAGTATATTGTGTTTTAAATATAGAAAATTACATGAAAGTTAATTTAATAACAACTACTTAGTCCTTTCCCACACATGACCAATTATGCATTGCTAACTTACAAGCTTGAAAATCAATTATTAATGAGAACTAAATTTAAAATGTTTAAATTTGGAATTTTTAAAGCAATAATAATAATGATGATAATAATAATGATGATGATAATAATAATAATAATAATAATTAAACGTAACCCAAATATTATGTTTAACATTTGTTTATTACTCGTGTTTAAATAATTTTAATAATCTGGTGTGTCATTCACGCGACTTTATCTTACCCTGCAATTTAATACTACGAATACAGGTTGCAGATTAATAGGTAAGATAACGAGTAGTGTTATGTAAACTTGTGTTAAACAATTCAAATTAGGCTTCGGAAGAGTTTTATATGATAATTAGTTCTGTGTGAGGGAGGCTACCGCCACCCTCAACCCCCTATTTCATTAATGCACCTACATTTACATAGAATTTAATTCGGTTATTATTAATTAAATTAATTCTGTTTTTAAAAAATAATTTATTAAAATTATTATTTAAAAAAATTATCTTTTATGATAATGCAGACGATTTCTATACTAGAGAAGTAGTATAATAATAAATATCCAAAAAAAGTCCATTTTATTCTCAATATTAATATATATATATATATATATATATGTTATATAAGATTTTTTTTCTAAGTTTTTTTTTTCGTTAAAAGTAAAAAAAAATCGATAACTTTGTTTTAAATTATCGCAGATCGATGGTTCAACCATTCGTCTTAAAGGTATTGGCGAGCTCTTTTGAAAGATATCCATCATGAAAATTTACTCCCCTCGAGGGGGAACTTCCCCCCAGGGGGGAAAGCGAGGCTCCTACATACACAATTTTTTTTCCCTGTTGACTATATTACAAAAAAAAATATATATTCGTTTCATTTGGTTTAGTGCAGTCTATAGATGTTAAACTCTACTTACCTGCAATTTCCCCCATAGACGTAATGTATTTGAATAATTTTGAGTGTCCCTGTACCCGAACCATTTGCTTCATCTTAATGAAAAGTTTAGTGTAGCATCCTTATATCATACACATTCAGAATACTAAGTTTGAACTTACTGCCATAATTTGTTTTTGAGATATGCTGATAACAGACTGACACACACACAGACATACACACAGATACACAGACATACACACAGACCATTTGCTAAAA
Organism: Salticus scenicus; assembly: GCA_963930645.1. Taxonomy (NCBI): domain Eukaryota; kingdom Metazoa; phylum Arthropoda; class Arachnida; order Araneae; family Salticidae; genus Salticus; species Salticus scenicus. The sequence continues at coordinate 139,506,012 of OZ005650.1, read as the reverse complement.
ACATGATTTTCGTATTCAGGGGACCTCAGAACATGTAAATATAACAAAAACTCGTGTTTGAAAATTTGACCCAAAAACAATACTTTCTTTACCTTATGGGTAAGGGAAAGTAAAAAAGGAATTATCTTATTTAAAAGTATTTTATACATTTATTTATTTATTTATTTATTTATTTTAATAAAATTTAAACAATCCAAAAGAGAAATTTCCATTTTGCTTCAAGAAACAAAAAGTTTGTTGTTGTTCGGAATATTTCATATAATTTCAGTACGAAGCTAGTTTAAACTTCATAGTGAACATTACTCACTATAAATTTCCCAATTTAAAAACTTCATACGTTGTTCGAAATTTTTTTTAGCATATGGCAGAATAGGGAAAACTTCCGATGAACGCCCCCGTTTTTAGGGATATTTTTTCCTTGCGTTTCTGAAAAGCGGATGAAATGGTAAGATAGACTATTTGTATCAATTTAAAACTAAAATGCTATGTTAAAAATAATAAGAAAAAGAAATTCAAAAACTTCTTAGTAAAGTATAATCTTATCCTTGCGCATTCATTCTCTGTCTTTTTTTTTTTTTTCTCTGAAACAAAGTTTTCTCTTAATAAACAAATTGTGGTAGCGTTGCCAATAATACAGCTAAGATCAATTAAAAAAAATAACAAAGATGGGGCAGGAATGAAAAGCCATTCAGATTATTATCTGGTTTAATGAAGTAATATTTACACAATTTTACAATATTTACAATTAAAAGAAAACAGAATCTATAATCGATAGGCCTCATGCCTAATAAAAGTTTTTTCTAGACCATATCAGGCTCCTGCCTCCACTCAGATCTCCAAGATCAATCTAACTCTTCTTAATTCTCAAGCTCCTCTCTATCCTCTTTCCTCGTCTGCCGTCTCCGGGACTTGAGAGAGGGGATCAGCCCCCTGATGCAATCCGGCCCCCGATAGGCTCCTCCGGACTCTAGACCACTCCTAGGACCCTTGCCGGCCAGTCGCTTGACAGCTAGCGTGGCGCCGTCCTGTCTACCACACCCATGGGATGTGCTAGAGTCGTCGGAAAGTCAAAGGAAAGCGTGAAATCAGGATGAATGGTGTCGGAAAAATTCAAAAAGTCATGCTAGTCAACACTCTTTTCAAAAGTCCAGACTTTCCGTCTCGGCCGTCAATCACGTTCATGGGAACTCCAACAAGACTCGGTGGAGGAAGGGGGGGGTTATCACAACTCTTCCCCCCTAAAAGAATTTCCTTAATACAAAGGAAATTACATCCAGAAAACAGGGCCCCAATTACACTTACCATGGAGAGGTCGAAGCCCCAAAATTTTTCATAAACTTAAAAATAAAACAAAAATTTGACCCATATACTCAGTTTTAAGTGAAAAATTATACTTTATGAGACAAAACCAGAACACACTATTAAAATTCTCACGAGATTCAAATTAACATTACATTCACTTAAACTAAAATAAAATAAAAACATGTAAAATAAGAAAAAAAAAAAAAATTATTTTTCTCTAAACCATATTCAATGAATCCATTTATAAAAATTAGGTACATTTATTCCAATTAAAAATTATAACAATATAAAAGAGAAAAAAAAAAAAAAAAAAAAAAAATTGTTACTATTAATCCTTAAATTTATTTACACAAGATTTCTCTTTCTCTTTATTGATTTATATTTTCAATCAGATGCAGTCTGCTCAACCCATCTGCATTAGAATGCTTTTTCCCAGGCTTGTGTTCTATCGAGAAATTGTATTGTTGTAAACACAACGCCCAACGAGTAAGACGTGAATTTGATCCCATCATCTTTTTTAAGTACGTAAGCGGATTGTGATCTGTCTGAATCACAAATTGCTGCCCATCCAAATAATGATTCAGTTTTTTTTTAGGCCATAAACAATAGCTGCGAGTTCTCTTTCGATAGTGCTGTAATTTTGTTCAGCTTTTGAGAACTTTTTACTCAGATAGAGAATGGGGTGCTCTTCTCCATTTTGAATTTGTGATAAGACTATGCCGGCGCCTAACAAATCGCGTCCGTCTGCACAATGAACGGCTTAGTAAAATCTGGGGAATAAAGAACGGGACTCCGTGTCAAGTCAGATTTCAGCTCGTCAAATGCCGTTTGACACTCAGCTGTCCACTCCACCTTCTCTTTTCTGACCCTTCCTTTCAGAGCATTTGTCAAAGGGGCAGCCTTCACCGCGTAATCTTTTATGTAACGGGCATAATACCCCGCTGTTCCTAAAAACGCCCTTATCTGCGTTTTCGTACTCGGAGTAGGAAACTCTCTGACCGCTTTTATTTTCACTTCACTGGGCGATCGTTTTTGAGACCCCACCTCGTGTCCAAGAAATTTAACGTGTTTTTGAGCGAAATGACATTTAGAGGGCTTCACTGTAAGATTAGCGTCACTTAGTCTCTGTAATACCTCATCTAAATTCTTCATATGTGTTTCCCAATCCGGTGAAAATATCGCTATATCATCAATATACGGCCTCACGAAAGTTTCCAGCCCTCCCAAAACTTGCGATATTAGTTTGCAAAAATAAAAAGGGGCATTCACAAGCCCAAACATCATTACTTTAGGGATATACACGCCAAATGGTGTGACAAACGCGGCGTATCGTCGCGCTCTCTCAGTTAACGGTATTTGAAATTAGCCCTTCGTTAAATCCATCACGGTGATGAAATTTGCCGCACATACTTTCTCGACCGTTTCCTCAACATTTGGGAGTGGAAAAAACTCTGTTCTAGTCTTACAATTTAATCTTCTATAATCGACGCACGGACGCACATCCTTTCCTGGGACCTCTACGAGAATCATAGGGGACGTATAATCAGATTGCCCGACTTCAATCACTCCCAACTCAAGCAGTCTTTGAATTTCTTCTTTTAAAATGGCCGTTTGTCTTGGAGACATGCGATAGGGCTTAGCTCTTACCGGAATGTCATCGTTCAGCTCAATATCCATTTCTATTAAATGCGTTTTCCCTGGGTCAGTAGAAAACACTCTTTTATGTTTCTCAATCACCCTCCGAAATTTTTCTATTTGAGCCGGACTCGCCCGACACTGTATTTCATTTCCATTAACAATTTCATCAAAGTCTATCTGAGTCGGTTCTGCTAACGGATAAGGAATTTCGGACTCGTTTTCCACTAGTTCCTCCGATTCTTGGATTATAACGTTAACAAATTCGGGTCTACTGAAATAAGGTTTAATGAGATTTACATGATAAATTGTGGACTTGTCTCTCCTATCTGGTAGGTCAACAGTATAATTTGTTTCCGATATTACGCCTGTTATTGTACCCGGGCCTATCCAATTCACCGCCATTTTATTGGGTTTAGATGTAGCTAACACTAGCACCTTATCTCCCACTCTGAACTTTCTCGAAACTGCATTTTTGTCATACCATGCTTTTCTTTTCGATTGTTGTTCGCCCATTCTTTTCACAGCCAATTCTTGACAATGTTTCAAACGGTTTACTAAATTTAAGATGTAAGCCACTACGTTTTGATCCGTGCCCCCAGGATCTAGCCAATTATCATAAACTATATTTAACGGCATCCTCAGATCCTTTCCAAACACTAGTTCCGCAGGACTAAATCCCGTACTTTCGTGTTGCACCGTTCTCAACGCGAATAAAGCCATCGGCAAATTTGCCTCCCAATCCCTTCCGTTCTCTAAGCATAACGCCTTTAGAACTCTTTTCAACGTCGAGTGAAGTCGTTCAACGACATTGCTTTCCGGATGGCAAATAGAACTGTGCCTAACTTTAATCCCGAACCGATTAAAAAATTCCGTGGTTAACTCGCTCGTGAAAGATTTTCCTAAATCGCTTTGAATTTCCTTTGGGTATCCTGTCTTAGCAAAAATGTGTAATAACGCATCAATCACGGATGTCGATGTAATATTTTCAACGGGTATCGCATCCGGGTATTTAGAAGCTACACATATCGCCGTAATTAAATATCTATTATTTTTAACACTAACAGGTAAAGGACCCACCGCATCTATATTTAATTTTGAGAAAACTTCTGAAATAATAGGCACACATTGCATCGGATGTTTTTTTTTATCACGATTGTTTCCTACCCGCTGGCAAGTATCGCAACTCTGTACATACTTCTCAATATCTTGATAACAGTTAGGCCAAAAATAACATTTCAGAACCCGATTTTTTGTTTTTGTAGCCCCCAGATGACCCGACACTTCGTCGTGACATAATGTCATAATCCTTTCTCTAAACACTTTTGGAACACACAGCTGAGTTCTAACATCTCCGCGTTTCGATGCCGAAATCCTTACTAGTCTGCCTTTTCTGATTTCAAATTCTTTATCATTTGGACTCCTTGCCCTTTCCCAAATAGATTTAAGCGACTCACATTTCTTTTGCTCTTCGCAGAACTGGTCAGCTGTTACTTTTTCTAACTCAAAACTTTCGCCTGCAGGAAGGGGAGGTATTATTAAGTCCTCCTCCAATTCCTTTATCGGTGTGTCAATCATCGAACTCCCCATTTCTCTTTCATTGGGAGGGGGTAAATCTGAGCCCCTTTCAATCTCGACTTCTCGTACTCTGCTTTGTTCAGCCTGACTTCGCGTAATAACAGCATTTACAACTTCTAGATTTTCTTGGGGTTGATTTAAAAGCTCTGCAGTTTTATTTCCCAATAAATAATAATTTTGCGCTAAATTTTTGGGTCTAACGGCTGCTTTCGTCACTATTCGACCAAATTTTCCTTCCAGAGTTACGCGAGCCAAGGGGAAACATTTACAAGCTTCGTCGATTGGTGACCGCAGCCACGTCACTTCGCCTAAAAAGTCCTCGTTTTTTACCCAGCTTCGATCGCAGACATCTATTCCGGCACCTGTGTCTCTGAGGAAAGTGCGTTCGACCCCATTAATTATAGCTTTATCCATATAGGGCCTAAAACACTCAGCTAATTCTACACTTGCACCTACATGATTTATAACTTCGCTAGCGTTTTTCTTTTTTAGTTCTAAACACTGAGGTCTTATGTGACCGCTCTGTTTACAGTAATAGCAAATAACTTCTCTTTTCTTATCAAAATTTGGATCTCGATTTCTCTCACGATCAATCTCCTTTTTCCCATAATTTTTAGATAGGTTTTCTTTTTTTGAATTCCCCTCAGGTGCCTTCTGCTCCCTATATGATTTGCCTCCCGTGAATTTATTAATTCCGAACTGACGTCTCTCATGAATTTTTGATCCACTTCTAATGTGTTCAGAACGTATACTTTCGTACATATCACATTTTTCGGCTAGTTCACTCGCTGATTTAAAATTATCCCATTCATCTAGGTATTTATCGCGGATTTCTAAGGGAACCCTTTTTTTCAACTGTTCTGTAAGAATAAGTTCTTTAAGCGAATCGTAGTCTTTTACGGCTACGGTCTCTAACCAGTTTTCCATATAACCCCTTAATTCGTAAACAAGGTCCGACCACAAAGCAAAGGGCTTACGGGTATGTTCTTCGAATTTTTTCTTTAATGCATTTGCACCTAGCCTATATCTTTTTAACAATAATTTTTTTATATGTTGGAAATCATCGGCTTTTTCAGCTGGTTCTTTTATTAATAACTCTGCGATTTCAGTTGGAACCAAAGTGAACAACTGAGAAACCCATTTGCTTTCATCTAAATTTTCTCTCTGAGCCTGACGCTCGAAAATCATTAGGAAAAGAGTTATATCCATAACTTTTGGATCAAATTTAGGTACAACATCTTTTAAATTCACTTTATTTACAGGCGTGCAATCTAAACCGGAGCCTCCCGAATTTACACTAACGTTTTCTACAGCGCCCTGTAATCGTAATTTTTCTAGCTCAAATTCCCGGTTTTCTTTTTGTTCTAATCTTTCCTGTTTTTCACGTTCTATCCGTTCTTCTTCCTGTCGAAGAATATTTTCCAGGAAGATTTTAGCTTCTTTTTCGGTGTAATCCGGCGCTTTTAATATAGCTTGTCTCATCACCTTGATCCGATCTTTTTCTGACACATTTGTGTCAAATTCCTAGCTAACGCTAATAAAACAGTGCGATTTTGACCGCTAAGGACATCTTCAAAATTAGACATTTTGCCCGAAATAATAAAATTAAACTAGCTCCTAAATTTAAAAATTTTCTAATTCAGTACTTGAATTTAAAATTACACACCAAATATCATACAATACAATAAATACATAGAAAAGAGAAATATCAACTTTCAGCACAATTTTTTCAATTATCCCAGATATAATAAAACCCACTCACATTAATAGCAAGAAAAATAAATTATGACTGATTTCCCAATTAACAAATCCCGTTAATTTCAGTGCTAATTTAATTTATTTTTATATCCGATAATTTTAACAGTGCAAATATTTTCCAACTTTAGCAATTTCCGCTAAAGTTAAATAAAATTCTCATACTTTTCCTCGATATCAATTTAGATAGTTTCCTTTTGACACATAAGTTCAAAATTCAGAAATTATTAAAAATTTCGATAGCATTAAACTCTATTTTTAAGTCAATTTTAAAAACAAAATAACAACTAATATTGTCTCTAAAATCAGAATATAATTTTTCTGTTTACAACTGAGTATCGCGATTAATTCTTATACATCAAAACTAGTAAGTTGATTTCAAAATATATTTTAAAAACAATTTAAACATAATTAAAAAATACAAAAAATCAATGCAATTTAAATACATGTTACCCTACTCTACAACATTGACGTATCTAAATACTTCATAAAATTTGACATAGATAAAAAATTTCCCAACTTTTAAAACCTACGACACTTTTAAATTAAAATAAAACGATTAATTAAATGACCTCTCCGTAGTAAAGAGAATGGGACTCACCTGTTTTTGTTGACATCTCGGAGAACTGGAACAATGAATCGTCACTTGTCCTTCTCGGCTGTACGTCATCAACAGGAGTGATGTTTCATCCAAACTGCACACACGTATCAAAATTTTTACTGTCAATGTCGAAGAGTGGCATTGGATCATGAACTTTAACAGTAGTTCAAATGGATCCCACAGCTGCCACCAATTATCTTAGCTGTGGTAGCGTTGCCAATAATACAGCTAAGATCAATTAAAAAAAATAACAAAGATGGGGCAGGAATGAAAAGCCATTCAGATTATTATCTGGTTTAATGAAGTAATATTTACACAATTTTACAATATTTACAATTAAAAGAAAACAGAATCTATAATCGATAGGCCTCATGCCTAATAAAAATTTTTTCTAGACCATATCAGGCTCCTGCCTCCACTCAGATCTCCAAGATCAATCTAACTCTTCTTAATTCTCAAGCTCCTCTCTATCCTCTTTCCTCGTCTGCCGTCTCCGGGACTTGAGAGAGGGGATCAGCCCCCTGATGCAATCCGGCCCCCGATAGGCTCCTCCGGACTCTAGACCACTCCTAGGACCCTTGCCGGCCAGTCGCTTGACAGCTAGCGTGGCGCCGTCCTGTCTACCACACCCATGGGATGTGCTAGAGTCGTCGGAAAGTCAAAGAAAAGCGTGAAATCAGGATGAATGGTGTCGGAAAAATTCAAAAAGTCATGCTAGTCAACACTCTTTTCAAAAGTCCAGACTTTCCGTCTCGGCCGTCAATCACGTTCATGGGAACTCCAACAAGACTCGGTGGAGGAAGGGGGGGGGGGTTATCACAAAATTTACGAAGTATCTCGTATTATAAAATTAATACGTGAAACCCCGATCTATCGTTACCGCATCCATCTTTTTCCCGCATTGATCGTTTTATTTCTATGGTCCCTGCACAAATTGTGTTTAAATAATGTTAACAAAATCAGTATGTATCGTGATTCTAAAAGTCGTTTCCCTGCATTCATCTTTGTAAAATTTTTCTACTGACCTTGTAAAAATTTTCTCCTGAAGGTCAAGCGGTTGCATAAGGCATACAGACTGGAATTACTTCTTTCATCCTAAAATAACTATTTTCCCCATTTGCATGAAGGATCAAAATTGGAATGCCATGTCTCCGGACCATCTATTCATTTTGTAATTTCAGCTGGCAGGAAGTAACCTCTTCAATAATATAGAAAATTGTTTCGTGAAATGTGTTTATGTAAAAAAAAAATGATGGAGAATACCAAACAGATGGGCAAGAAAATGATGATGATGATGATAATGCAGATGAAGAATGGTTACGTGTAGAAGAGGATGTGTCTGCTACAAAATTTAGTGATAACATTTGCATTAATCAAGACGTTGCGCGACATGCGGTATCCTAAAGCATAGAAGAAATGTTAATTTCAAAAAATGAAAATAATGACGGAGAAACAGAGGATAATTTTCACGCCGATGAGGCTGAGCCTATGCCAGTGTCAAATATGTTTGTTGTAATTATGGATTTTGAAAATGCACGAGCTTTTATATATGCACATGAAATTACAGAAAAGGACCAGAAAAATGTTGTTTATCTGGAAGAATTCCTGTTTAATTTAGAAAATAGACGAAAAACCCAACATGAAATTTCTGATTTTTAAAAATAAATTTTACTTGGTGTTCTACAACATTGGTTTTTTTCTTTGACAGTTTGGAAAGTAACAAATTAGGTTTTATTAGTAGTATGCTGTATACATTGTGTGTATTCATACACATAAATTCATACACAAAAAAAAAAAAAAATCATAAACATTTTTTTTCGTGTTTTCACTTTATCCCGTATTCGTCGTTTTCCCGCTTTCATCGTTTTTTATCACGCATCCCGTGAAAAACGATGGATCGAGGTTCTACTGTATAAAATATAACGGTTAGTTTATTGAGAGTAACTAAATGACTCTCTGTATAAAAGGCAGTTTTAAATTTCTAAATCTAAAACAGGGAATTTAACTGTTAATTAAAAGTAATTATTTATTTTATATTTCATTTCAAAATTCATTAATTAAAGAGAAGATATCTAAAAAAATATTGAAAGTATTATACTTTATTTTCTTTCAATTCAGTTTAATATTTTCTAAAAGGACAAAATTAGGAATGAAGCTATTAGAAGAGAATTAAAAGTTTTTAACATCATAGACAAGATCAATGTATACCGCACCAATTGGAAAAATCATGTCCAACGTATGACACGCGGAAGACTACAGAGAGCTGCATTCTACTGCATTCCAAAGGGCAAGCGAGATCGTGGTAGACCTAGAAAACGGTGGTTAGACCAAGAAGCCGGAACAGGCTCTCAGCCTATTCCCTGAAGATGATGATGATGATGAAAAAATTTAAACAAAAAAGAGAGAGAAAAACTGTTTTATTTATTGTATTTAAATTTATTTCCCGTCAGATAACATTTTACGATATAATTCATTCAGTATTTTGTACGAGAGCTGCCTTCTACTACTACATTCCAAAGGTGCAAGCGAGATCGTGGTAGACCTAGAAAACGGTGGTTAGACCAAGAAGCCGGAACAGGCTCCCAGCCTATTCCCTGAAGATGATGATGATGATGAAAAAATTTAAACAAAAAAGAGAGAGAAAAACTGTTTTATTTATTGTATTTAAATTTATTTCCCGTCAGACAACATTTTACGACATAATTCATTCAGTATTTTGTACGAGAACTGCCTTCTACTACTACATTCCAAAGGTGCAAGCGAGACCGTGGTAGACCTAGAAAACGGTGGTTAGACCAAGAAGCCGGAACAGGCTCTCAGCCTATTCCCTGAAGATGATGATGATGATGAAAAAATTTAAACAAAAAAGAGAGAGAAAAACTGTTTTATTTATTGTATTTAAATTTATTTCCCGTCAGATAACATTTTACGACATAATTCATTCAGTATTTTGTACGAGAGCTGCCTTCTACTACTACATTCCAAAGGTGCAAGCGAGATCGTGGTAGACCTAGAAAACGGTGGTTAGACCAAGAAGCCGGAACAGGCTCCCAGCCTATTCCCTGAAGATGATGATGATGATGAAAAAATTTAAACAAAAAAGAGAGAGAAAAACTGTTTTATTTATTGTATTTAAATTTATTTCCCGTCAGACAACATTTTACGACATAATTCATTCAGTATTTTGTACGAGAACTGCCTTCTACTACTACATTCCAAAGGTGCAAGCGAGACCGTGGTAGACCTAGAAAACGGTGGTTAGACCAAGAAGCCGGAACAGGCTCTCAGCCTATTCCCTGAAGATGATGATGATGATGAAAAATTTAAACAAAAAAGAGAGAGAAAAACTGTTTTATTTATTGTATTTAAATTTATTTTCCGTCAGATAACATTTTACGACATAATTCATTCAGTATTTTGTACGAGAGCTGCCTTCTACTACTACATTCCAAAGGTGCAAGCGAGATCGTGGTAGACCTAGAAAACGGTGGTTAGACCAAGAAGCCGGAACAGGCTCTCAGCCTATTCCCTGAAGATGATGATGATGATGAAAAAATTTAAACAAAAAAGAGAAAGAAAAACTGTTTTATTTATTGTATTTAAATTTATTTCCCGTCAGATAACATTTTACGACATAACTCATTCAGTATTTTGTACGAGAGCTGCCTTCTACTACTACATTCCAAAGGTGCAAGCGAGATCGTGGTAGACCTAGAAAACGGTGGTTAGACCAAGAAGCCGGAACAGGCTCTCAGCCTATTCCCTGAAGATGATGATGATGATGAAAAAATTTAAACAAAAAAGAGAGAGAAAAACTGTTTTATTTATTGTATTTAAATTTATTTCCCGTCAGATAACATTTTACGACATAATTCATTCAGTATTTTGTACGAGAGCTGCCTTCTACTACTACATTCCAAAGGTGCAAGCGAGATCGTGGTAGACCTAGAAAACGGTGGTTAGACCAAGAAGCCGGAACAGGCTCCCAGCCTATTCCCTGAAGATGATGATGATGATGAAAAAATTTAAACAAAAAAGAGAGAGAAAAACTGTTTTATTTATTGTATTTAAATTTATTTCCCGTCAGACAACATTTTACGACATAATTCATTCAGTATTTTGTACGAGAACTGCCTTCTACTACTACATTCCAAAGGTGCAAGCGAGACCGTGGTAGACCTAGAAAACGGTGGTTAGACCAAGAAGCCGGAACAGGCTCTCAGCCTATTCCCTGAAGATGATGATGATGATGAAAAATTTAAACAAAAAAGAGAGAGAAAAACTGTTTTATTTATTGTATTTAAATTTATTTTCCGTCAGATAACATTTTACGACATAATTCATTCAGTATTTTGTACGAGAGCTGCCTTCTACTACTACATTCCAAAGGTGCAAGCGAGATCGTGGTAGACCTAGAAAACGGTGGTTAGACCAAGAAGCCGGAACAGGCTCTCAGCCTATTCCCTGAAGATGATGATGATGATGAAAAATTTTAAACGAAAAAGAGAGAGAAAAACTGTTTTATTTATTGTATTTAAATTTATTTCCCGTCAGACAACATTTTACGACATAATTCATTCAGTATTTTGTACGAGAGCTGCCTTCTACTACTACATTCCAAAGGTGCAAGCGAGATCGTGGTAGACCTAGAAAACGGTGGTTAGACCAAGAAGCCGGAACAGGCTCTCAGCCTATTCCCTGAAGATGATGATGATGATGAAAAAATTTAAACAAAAAAGAGAGAGAAAAACTGTTTTATTTATTATATTTAAATTTATTTCCCGTCAGATAACATTTTACGACATAATTCATTCAGTATTTTACAAAAATCTGGAGAGACTCCACTCAACTTTTCAAACATTATATTGTTGTTTAAATGAATTAAAGTAAGAGAAGTCGTTAAATAAACAAAAGAGAAAATCATAATAGGTTTTTTGAATACTTTCCTCCATGTAGTATATTGTTTAATTTAACGTTTTTGCACTTCAAATAATTTGAATGCATAGGTCATCATGATAAAGAATTATTCGTTTTGGTCCTGTAAAATTCTATAAGTGCTAGTCACCAAAATCTATAATGTTCATACGACGGTAATCTATAACATGTATATAAATTTTCAGCTCAATAGAATGAGGCGCTCAGACGCTATTGCACTTTAATTAATTTGAGACCGTAGGCCATAATGATATACAATTTTTGTGTGTGTGTTCCAGAAAAAAAAAAAAAAAAACTATAAGTGCTAGATTTATCAAAATCTATACAGTTGTTTCTTCATTATAAATTTAAATCAAAAAGTGAAATTTTTGTCTTTTCAGGTTTTCTTACACTCTATTTACGAAAAATTTGCGTATATTTTGTACATTGAGTATCTAGTATAAAAATCCTACCATTACAATATTTCCCAGGTTCCAAATAAAATTGAATTTTTGTGCTATATGCACACAGGAAAATCTGTATGGCTGTTCTGTGGAGATTATTATTAAATATCATTAGAAATTTGAAATAGTAAATTTATGGCAGTCTCTGTCCACATTTAAACTCTTTAAAATTTAATATAATTTATTTCATAATTTGATTGAATCTCCCATAAGAAAATAAACAAAACAGGATGAAATGAAGTATAAAAAGAGGGCAATTACCTCCCCCCCCCCCAAAAAAAAAGATAAAATAAAATAAACAAATAAATAAATAAATGTTACCTCAGAGCCTTTTCTAATTTTCTAACATCCTCACAACAGACAACCAAATCGCACAAAAGTAAACAAAAGAAAAAAAAAAAAATTAATGAATATATATTGTTGCGTACTTGGGGGTTCGTGAGTTGTCCGAGAATGAAAGGCCAAACGTACAAAAATTCAGTAATTTATTCACAGAAAGTTCCAGAAAAATACAGATCTATAAACCAAGTAGCAGCTTCAATTCAAACAGTAAACACAGCTTAAACAACAGCTGTCAATAGCAAATCCACAGTACAAACTGTATAGCAATAACGCATAAAGCAAGTCTCTTCCAAAGAGGCTCAAGAGCAATGCAAGCACTAGCGAAGCTGGCTGAAAACTGAACTGAACTGACTGCCTTGGCGAGAAAGCGCTTCTTATATACTGTTCCATGGAACCCAGATTTTTCGAGAAAACTCTAGAAAGTGGTCAACCAATCAACTTACAGCTTCCATATTTGGTATATCCCTTATAAGGATTTTCTCGCCAAGTTCGCCAAAAAAAAAATCGCCAAGGTGGGAAAAAGTCGCCAAATTTGGCGCCAAATCCATTACCTGCCTTATTGGGGCTTTTTAATGCGTTTTTAAGGGAAAATAAGGTTATTTCAACGCTAAAACGACTAGAAATGCACAAAATTAGCACTTTATCAATTTACTAAGCCTCTTTAAAAGAATTTATACAAAAATAAACACAATTATTTACAATTTTGTAACACTGCCCCCTCCCAAGGACTGCACGTCCCGGGCAGTGCAACCCTTGGTCAAGAGGCGAAACTAAACAAATTTACACAATCTAAAATATAAAACTAAGTTGCATAATAGAAACAAAATTCAAGTGAGAAATATTTACAAAATTCACAAATATGTACAAGTATCTATATACAAATATTTACATTACGCATGCGCAAATTTTACCAGTATTTACATTTTTAATTTTAATATTACCGTTACTTGTGGTCTATTATAGTGCACCACTTCGGTTTTGATGAAGGTGTTTTAGTGATCCGCACCACTACATCATTCAGCCTTTTTAAGACTGTGTATGGTCCGTCCCAGTTGCACTGTAACTTGGGAGAGAGTCCTTTGCGTCGAACAGGATTCCACAACCAGACCTTCTCTCCTTCCTGGAACTCATGTTGTGTAGCCTTTAGATCGTACCTTGTCTTCATTTTTTCCGTTGCCATGTTAATCCGCTCCCGAGCAAAGTTGTGTACGTCCTCAAATCGTGCCTGGAGATCTTGGATGTACTCCTCGGGCGATGAAGGCGCATCGGGTGGACAACCAAACAGGAGATCACAAGGGAGACGAAGTTCACGTCCGAACAGCATCTGGGCTGGAGTATATAGCCGGTGGTTTCATGGACAGCACTTCGATATGCCAGCAGGAACAATGGCAACTTCAAGTCCCAATCTTGCTGGTTCCTTGATACTAGAAGTGAGAGGTTATTCAGGATGGTACGATTGAACCTCTCGACCATGCCGTCCGACTGGGGATGTAAGGATGTTGTCCGGGTTTTGTCTATGCCGAGTAGTTGACACAGTTCTTTGAAAACATCAGAGGTAAAGTTCCGACCTTGGTCGGTATGAAGTTGTAGGGGCGTGCCGTACCTTGACACCCATTGCTGCACTAGGACCTCTGCGACTGTGCATGCCTCTTGATTGGGAATGGGATATGCCTCAGGCCACTTGGTGAAATAGTCCATCACGACAAGGATGTATTTATTTCCACTGGAGGTCCGTGGCAAAGGACCCAAGATGTCGATTGCAATCCGTTCAAATGGTGCTCCCACGTTATACCGCTGCAGTCTTCCTCGACTTCGTTTCTGCGGGCCTTTACGTTCCGCACAAGCATCACAGGATTTACACCATTTCTCCACATCCTCCTTTGCTTTTCACCAGTAGAAGCGTTCCCGAACTTTTTGCAGAGTCTTCATTATTCCAAAATGGCCTCCGGTAGAGCTACTATGCAGTTGTTCTAAAACAGCCGGAATTTTTTATCTTGGTAATACAATCTGCCATCTGAAGCTTTTTTCCATCATCAGATTCCCACTTTCTGTATAATACGCCGTTTCTGATATGAAGAGAGTCCCAAAGTGCCCAATGACTTTTCGTAATGGGACTAAATCTGGAAATGTCTTGCCAGGTAGGTCTGTTGCTGGCCGTCTCCTTCAGCTGTAATATTGGCTTTATGTCAGGATCTTCCAACTGGGCTTGTCTAAGTTCTTCGTCACTCCAGGAATCGGGATCTTGTTCTGATGGTGTTGAGACAGTAACTTGGCAGGCAACCAGATTTATCGGCAGGTATTTCTGTTAGGCTCTAGAGCAGTACTTGCTGCTTTCCGAGCAGGCCTTCCGTGACAAGGCATCTGCATTACCATGTAGAGTCCATTTACGATGACGTATCTCAAAGTCATATTCCTGGAGGCGTTGTATCCACCTGGCAATCTGTCCTTCCGGGTTCTTGAACTGGAGCAACCACGTTAAAGATGCATGGTCAGTCCGGAGCAGGAATCTTCTGCCATAGAGATAATGATGGAAATGTTCTATGGCTTTTACGATGGCGAGTAGCTCTTTCCTGGTGATACAGTAATTTCGTTCTGGTTTAGACAGGCATTTACTCCAATAGGCAATGACATGTTCTTGACCATCAACTTACTGCGACAGAACAGCACCGACACTCTCATGGCTGGCATCTGTATCAAGTATGAATTGTCTGTCGGGCTGTGGATACGTCAAGATTGGCGATGATGTTAAGGCCTCTTTAAGTCGCTTGAACGCTTTTTTCACATTCATCTGTCCACAGGAACTTCTGTTTGGCTTCCGTCAGCTTGTGGAGTGGTCTGGCAATATTTGAGAAACCCTTGACAAACTTCCTGTAGTAAGTGCATAACCCCAGGAAACTTCGTAGTTGGTGTACATTTTCAGGGCGACTCCAGTTCTCGACTGCAGAGATCTTCTCAGGATCAGTTCTCACACCTTCGGCAGAGATGATATGGCCAAGGTAGCTCACTTCACGACGGAACAAGTTACACTTGCCAGGATTCAATTTGAGGTTAGCCATTCTGAGCTTCTCCAGCACCTTTCGAATGTTTCGTAGATGGTCTTCAAAGGTGCGCCCCACAATGATAATATCATCCAAATACACCAGACAGGCTTCATAGGAAAGTCCTTTTAGCACTGTCTCCATCAGGCGTTCGAAAGTGGCAGGTGCATTACATAATCCGAATGGCATAACTTTAAATTGCCACAGTCCTTGTCCCGTGGTGAATGCAGTCTTCTCACGATCGTCAGGATGTAATTCTACCTGCCAGTAACCGCTCTTCAGATCCAACGTCGAGAACCATTTATTGCCAGCAAGTGTGTCTAATGTGTCGTCAATTCTGGGAAGAGGGTAACTGTCTTTCTTCGTGATGTCATTCAAACGACGATAATCCACGCAAAATCTTGTTGAACCATCCTTTTTTCGCACCAGTACTATAGGAGAGGCCCAAGGACTCGTTGATGGCTCGATGACATCATTGTGCTGCATTTCACTTAGAAGTTCAGTGACCTCTTCCTGTTTGGCAAAGGGAAGTCTTCTTGGATGTTTGATTGGAGGATGATTTCCTGTATCAATTCTGTGCTGGGTGATGTTCGTTCTCCCGACGTCTTCAGGTGTTCGAGAAAAAATGTCTTTAAATTCTTGGAGTAGCTTCTCCGCAGCACATCTATGTTCCTTTCCGAACTCTGCATTCTTCAGTAATTCCGTTATTAATTGTTCAGAAGACTTGGATTCGGTTGATTGCATGGGGCGGTTGATGCATGTAACAGGAGTGCAGGTTGCTAACACCTCATCCTTCTTCACTGTCCGGACCTTATCGCTGATGTTTGCGACTCTCACAGGAATAGTACTATTTGAGAGATCAACTAGAGATGAAGCTACCAGAACTCCTCTAGGGCTATTGTCTGTATTCGGGTATTCAATCAGTCCATAGCGGAAGTATTGCTTGGTAGGAGGTGTTCCTGAAACTATTGTCTCTGTGTGTGGAGGGATGGAAATTTCAGACTTGGCTGTTATCTGGCAAATTGGCTGGATGTCTTGATTTTCAGCGTTGAACACAGCAATGTCTTCTGAACTCGAATGCAGTTGATTATTCTTGAAGTCCAATTTAAACTTAAATTTTCTCAGGAAATCAACTGCAATGATTAGAGGATCACTTATATCAGCAACATATGCCATATGATGGTAACTGGCATTCCCAAAAGTGATGGTCAAGTTCATTTTTCCATATATTTTGATTTCGTCTCCGGTCACAGTCTGGAGCTTAACGCAGGGCGGCGTCCAGATGATCTTCCCTTTTAGTTTTTGAGCCGAATCCGTTCTAATGATGGTCACGTTGGCTCCCGTATCCAGAATCATCTGGCAGGTGGTGTTGTTAACTTGGCCATAGACATAAAGTCCATTATCGCCGCCACTCATCGAGGAAACATGAAATACTGTAAACTGGGGCTCTTTAACTTCAGGCAACCTCCGCCCCGCGAGATGACCTTCTCTTAGTTTCCCTGTAGTGATGGTGAAGACGGGTGATTTCCTATAGTTGGTCGTACAGGGCAGTTCCTCTTCTTGTGACCATCCCCTCCACAGCCCCAGCACTTTATCTTCCGGTCCTTTATTTCCTTATTATTCTCCAGGCTGCGCAATCTCTTTAAGATCTCTTCGATACTTCTCTTCATTTCATTTTCACCAGCAGGCGTATCGTTTAATGAGACTGCTCTTATGGTATGGCGGTCTTTACGGGAGGCTTGTTGGGCTGCCTCTATCCTAAGTGCATAGCCTAAAGCTGATTCTACGTCTCTGATGTTGGAGAGTCTCAGCGCTTTTTGAATTTCTGGATCACGAACAGCATCGATAAAGTACTGAAGAGCTAAGTCGTTTCGAGTGTCAGCATGACAGTCTGAGAATGCTAGGTGTGACAATCTCTGAATGTCCGCTGCCAGCTCTTGCAAACTTTCGCCCGTTTTCTGGTAACGGGACTTTAGCTGGAGGCGACTATAGTCCTTAGAACATTTCTCTCCGAACCGTAACTCCAATGCTCTAGTCAGGGCCTCAAAGTCGTTCCTTTCTTCTTTAGAAACATTTCTCAGTATCTCGGCTGCATCTCCCCGTAATGCTGCTGCTAAGTGGACTGACTTGGCGGTAGAGTCCCATCCGTTAGCTTCAGCTACGATGGAAAACTGCGTCTTATATACATGCCAGGAGGAACTGCCGTCGTAGGTAGATAGCTTAATAAATTCCTGATTCTGGATTCTTCTCTGTTTCTTTTCAGTTTCCTGGGGCATAGATTCTAACTTTTCTTCCACTTTTCTCTCCAGATCTTCTTCTATTCTCTTCAATTTACCGTCTATCTCTGAAAACCTTTCTTTCAGTTCCTGATCAAAATTTTCTTTAACTTTCTTCTCGAAACTCCGTTCTATCCTCGTAACACTCTCCTCAACCTTCATAACATTTTCTTCTATCGTCATAGCTTTCTTTTCAAAATTCTTTTCTATTTTCAAAACTTTCTCTTCTATTCCATCTAGTCTGCTTTCAATATCCGATAATTTACTTTCAATCACTCCCTTTATTGCCGAAAGTTCTCTCTTCATCTCCTCTTGATTGCATTCAACTTTTTCTTGGATTGACATAATTTGTTCCTGAACTTCACCCATAGTGTCTTTCAACTCTCTTTGCCATGTTTCCATTTTCTCTTGTGCTACCTTCATTTCTTCAGTCAAACCGTCTTTCAACTCTCTTTGCGATGTTTCCATTTTCTCTTGTGCTTCCTTCATTTCTTTCATCTCTTGACTCAGGCTATCTTTCATCTCTCTCTGTCCCTCTTTCATTTCATTCATCTGGGTAGCTAAGCTTTCTAGAAGTTTCTTCATCTCCTGCTCCATAGGTCTAGTTATCACCATTCACAGACAATCCCACTTCTGACACCAGAAATGTTGCGTACTTGGGGGTTCGTGAGTTGTCCGAGAATGAAAGGCCAAACGTACAAAAATTCAGTAATTTATTCACAGAAAGTTCCAGAAAAATACAGGTCTATAAACCAAGTATCAGCTTCAATTCAAACAGTAAACACAGCTTAAACAACAGCTGTCAATAGCAAACCTACAGTACAAACTGTATAGCAATAACACATAAAGCAAGTCTCTTCCAAAGAGACACAAGAGCAATGCAAGCACTAGCGAAGCTGGCTGAAAACTGAACTGAACTGACTGCCTTGGCGAGAAAGTGCTTCTTATATACTGTTCCATGGAACCCAGATTTTTCGAGAAAACTCTAGAAAGTGGTCAACCAATCAACTTACAGCTTCCATATTTGGTATATCCCTTATAAGGATTTTCTCGCCAAGGTCGCCAAATAAATCGCCAAGGTGGGAAAAAGTCGCCAAATTTGGTGCCAAATCCATTACCTGCCTTATTGAGGCTTTTTAATGCGTTTTTAAGGGAAAATAAGGTTATTTTAACACTAAAACGACTAGAAATGCACAAAATTAGCACTTTATCAATTTACTAAGCCTCTTTAAAAGAATTTATACAAAAATAAACACAATTATTTACAATTTTGTAACAATATAAACAAAACTTAGCAACAATAAGCACAATACATTTCCTTTTTATTTATTTATTTATTTATTTAAATTTTAAAATCTTGAGTTGTTAATTACTTGTAAATACAAGAAGCAGAGTCTGGAAATATACTATTTCTTAATTTATCAAAGGCTGCACTCTCAATGAGTTGTAAAAAAATTCAATTAATACACATCTACAGGAACACTTGCCAACTAACAAAAAATTTATCATAAGCACTACTCATATCATTTTATTTATTGTATTTTATTTAAATTAAAAAAGAAATAAAAGTAAAAAATAAAAATAAAAATACCGCAAATTCACATTTCATTGAAGAGCTGTCAGTTGATCAGTTAATGGTCAAAGTTCATTTTTCGCACTGGTATTAATTATCTTTTAGGTTTTAGAAAATCGTTTGCATATCACACTCTCACACTTTCAGACCGAAAAGAATTCTCTATAAAAAATCTTTCGGAATACTTTTTTTTTTTTTTTTTTTTTTTTTTAATAGCTAAAATTTTTAAAGAAATCTTTGTTATGAAACACTTCATAACACAGTTCATGCAACGGTGACCTATAACATATACATACACGTTCAGCTCAATCGAATTAGGTATTTAGACGCTATCGCACTTCAAATAATTTGAGCACTTGGGCTATAATGCTAAAGAATTTTTCTTTGTGTTCCTGTAAAAAAACTATGAGTGTTTGATTCACGAAAGTCAATAGGGGTCATGGTACAGTGGCCTTTAACGCTTTAACAACGTACCAACTTTCAGCTCATTGAACAAAGCACTTGGACGCTATCGTGTTCATTTACACAAATGTATACATCACTGTAAAATAGCAAAAATGAACTCAGAGTACTTCAAAACGTATAAGTACACCAAACTCTCAAAATCAATTTTTTATCATACAATACTTTCCTTACACATGCATGATCGAATAGTAAAAAAGGAAAAGTATATGTTACATATATATTTACTGTCCTCCCATATTTGAAATGAACAGGTTCTTTTCTCTTTTTTATTTTGTCTGCTTGAACTAAAATTATCGATTTTAAAAATACTATTTTTGCAACATAGGGCTATTGCTAATAATCGCTTTTTTCGTATCTATGAGACTTATTTGAACGATTTGTAAAGCTCACCAGAATGTCCACTTACCTTATCTCAACAGTATCTTCTTGTACTTACAAATACAGCACATCATGCCTTATTTCATTGTTTTGAACCTAATTTGTTCCTTGCAAACTTCTTATCTAGTATTTAACTTAGATTGCATTTGGTTATCTGAAAATGTTATGCAGTGTGTGCGTATCGAATTTAATTGTAATAAATCGATTATTTTATCAAATAAGACAATGAAATGTGTTCTTATTTAATTTTGGATCCCATTCTTTTTTAACTATTTTTCGATTGTGTGTTCTGAATTTTTTTTTCAAAAACATTTTGTTACCACATTCGGTGGTTCACACAAGTGGTTGCTACTTGCTAGAAGTCAGAACACCCTCACACCATTCCTATATTCCTATTCCTTTTTTTTTTTTTTCGTAATGAATATTTTTATTGAGCTAGAAGTATTTCTTTTTCTTTTTTCTTTTCTTTTCTTTTGTTTTCTTTTACCTATCTTTCTTTCTTTCTTTTTTTTTTTTTTTTTTTTTTTTTTTTTGAAACAGAAATGTAGGATTATTTAGAATGTCTGTGTATATATATTTAAGTTTTTAATATTTTCTAACAACAAAGTAAGCTACGATTGTTGTGCCTGTTATTGGAATTCACTGCAGCATGTTCCCAATAGAAAATGAAAAATATGTAGCATTTACAAGGGCACACAAACTATTTCTTAGACATAGCAGCCTATGGAGGATAAATAATTAAAATTATTTTTAATGGTGCTACACTGCTTTATATTTAACGAAATGAATACGATGCGTTATTCAAATCCACAACAATATGATTCATCTGCTAAATGGTGTTAGTAAGACTTATACCATTATGAAATCGTTTGAATTTTATGGATTTAAACTATTTCATACAAACGATTATGAATGCATGCACATAAATATTAAAAGATAAATAAAGATATACTGTAATCCGTTCATTATAAATTTTTTAAATACGCTACTGACCAATTTGGAAACAATATCTGTGATGATGGTGTGCATTGCAGATTCAACAAACAAGAATACAGAATGCAAATATGAAATGACTAGTTAAAAAAATTCCTAATCTGTATACACTAGTTCATGAATTAACTCTTCATTAGTATAATAAAGAAAAAGAGAGAGAGATGATGATGATGATAATGATGAAGAATTCGATGTGCAGAATGAACTGTATAAAATGCACAAAAAGGAAGAACGTTCATATTTGAAAAGCTGATATTATTTTTAGAATAACGATCCCTTTTCAGCTATATTTTACAGGAAATTCACAAATAAAGACTTGCATATACCTTCATTATGAAGAACAGTTTAATTCAGTTTAAGAGTATAATTAAATAATCTAAGTTACTTACTTCCTCATGCACTTTTAAACACATTTATTTTTAAGCACAACTCATTTACACTTTTTTTTTCATTGCAAAACTGGATCCTCGCAAAGCAACATTCAAAGAAATATTATAGTCTATTTTAAGTCGAAAAATAACCCAGTTCTGAAACTTTTAAATTGTAATTTTTACAAATTTAATTCATTTACATTTAAAAACCATTCCGTTATAACGTGTCTGGACGTTTTTCCTTATTGAGTGTTTTTTTTTTTTTTTTCCTTTCTTCTATATTTAACAGAAGAAAGCAAAGGACTTGTAATAATTTTGAAAGATTAATTTTTGATTAAAATTCGAAAGATTAATTTTAATTTTTGAATAAGAAAATGTCTGGTTGTGTATATGACAAATATTTTATGACAGCTCAAGAACTATTGCACAAAATTTTAAGCGAATTTGTTCTTGTTGCAACTTGACATAAATTAGTGCTTATCAGCTACTGGTGCCATTACCCAAAAAGTGATGCTGCCATCCCATTTTTCCACAATTTTTAAAACGGCAATATAGAAAAAAAATTTGCATAAGTGTGTAGGGTAAGTGCACCAGTGATTGACACTTTCAGAGCAATCCCTGATGTTTTGAATGTTCTAGTTATAAGAAAATATTTTTAGAAATCTTAAGTTAATACATATGGCACGAAAGACATTCGGAATCACATATATCTTAAAATATATACACTTGATAACAATTATTTTTTTTAATGAATTTTTATTTTTATTTGATTTTTTTTTAGGAGCATTGATTTATAAATAGTAATACTGAACCAAATAAAAAGTTTGTTTATGTAGGAGCACCCCCCCCCCTCCTTTCGAAATTCAAATTTTCAATCTGAGTATTTTTCAAAAGAATTCTTCAATGCCTTTAAACAAATGGTTGAATCTCTGACAATTTGAAATAAAGTTATCGATTTTTTTTCACAAATTTAACAACAACAACAAAAAATCTGGAAAATAATGTGTTTTTTCAGATGTCACATATAAGGTGCACAAAATTGAGTTTCTTTCAACTAGAGTGGTATTTCTCTTATATAAAATTTGTCTACATTTATCATGGAAAATAGTTTTAACAAATAATATTTTTAATAAACAATTTTCACCTTTGAATACTGAATTTGTATAAAAAAAAATAGAAGAAAGTTTTGGGATGATCACAACATACAGTAAAATACCGTTCAAGTACTCCTTCAATCTTCAAGGAAAATTGGGATAGATTTGGGGAGGAGTAAAATTAAACGGTAAAATTAAGCAGCATTTTTTAAAAAAGTGACAGGTATATTTCTGCAAAATTTAGTAACATAAAAAATTATTTTAAAGCAAAGCATATGCATCTTTTTAAATTGCAGTGATTAAAAAATAAATAAATAAATAAAAAGTCTAATACAATTAATTTTAGGTTAACCAGCATTCAACTAACTGAAAGAATTCGGGAAACTCTTTTTTCCTCTTCCAATAAATTGTTTTAAAAAATTTGTCTCTATTTTAGGAAGATTATTTTTTCGGTATTCACAAATATATAATCATAATATTCGATTTAGATACTAAAACAAATCCATGTCTATATATATAAAAGAAATAAATGACGTAAAAAACTGTCTCGTATTCAGATAGAATCTTCCGCGGTATATTACGGTACCTATGCGTTTTTTGTTGGAATATGCACAAATATTTCACTCAATAAATAATCATTCTGCTGTATGAATTTTATAATTATTATTGTTACCAAAATATTTTCGATTATATATATATATATATATATAACAATAACAACAATAATTATTATTATTGTAAAAAAATTAATTCAATTAAAAAATAATTTAATAAAATAATATTTTTTTATAACAATAATAACAATCAGTATTATTATTGCTATAAAAATAAATTTAATTAATTATTTTTCAAAATTATTTTTAAATTTTTGTTATTAAAAAAAGAATTAGACTTTTTTTTTTTTAACTGATATTTTTTATAACAATAGCAACAATAATAATTATTATTGTTAAAAAAATGTTTTCAATATTGTGCTTTGATATATTTTTTATTCTAAATAAATATTGATGTTTAAATTTTATTCAACAGTGAGACGTAAAAATAATGTTTAATTATATTAAATTGTCAGTGTTGTTGTTAATTTGCGCAACTAGACTATTGTTTAATTGTGCTGCGTAAAGATGCGGTATCAATTTTCAATTTACTATGCCAATTACACACACATTATCTCAAAATTTTATTTGTGAAAACTTCTCTAGAAATTCTACATCCTTACAACCGCAATTATTTCCTAAAAACGGAGTAATAAAAAAATTATATTTGTCCTTCTTTTTAAACGAAGGGAAATTTTGAAAAATGAATGAAAGAAATATGATATCCCTTCCGTTTTTTTGCATACAAATTTACTACCAAGTAACTTTTTTTCCCTCCCTCCTGGAATATCTAAATTAAGACAAGTTTTGTAAATGATACAAAAGAATGAATGACACTTCGTTGAAATACTAACCATATATCAGTCTTCCTCCAGATCTAGCTGTGCCACAAACCATTTAAATATGAACGTTTGCGCCAAGCAGGGGATGGTTTTCGCAGATTTTTTTGTTGCTATTCTTCACTAAAAAAACAAGTAACTCTACCGCAAAAATTTTCCTATTTTTTTCCCTCCATCCATACTACATTCTATATATGCTTCAGAATGGAAAAAGGAAAAAGTCGTTACCAGACGATTGCGCTCAATTAGTCGAACGTTCATCTGCTTGATATTTTTTATGCGTAAGCTGACTTAATTAGTACTCAGCCTGTCGATGTTAATGAAAAAGAACAGTTAGTTGTTCCAATTTGTTAAGCGACCAATGACTTCCTCGAGAATAGTTCATGGTTCTTAATTTATTTATTCTTGATCAAAGTCTATGACCGAGTATTAGTCAGATAATAATCACCTCCGCAAATTTTCATAGATGTCCCTCACACCTACTAATTAACCCATTACCCACTGGTGTTGCGTTCACGCAACACCAGAAATAATTGTGTTTAACAGTAAACTAAATAATCTGGTGTGTCACCCACACGACTTTCTCTTACCCTGAAATTTAATACTATACAGGTTGCAGATTAAAAGGTAAAATAACGAGTACTGTTATGTAAACCTGTGTTAAACAATTCATATTAGGCTTCTGAAGAGTTTTATATGATAATTATTTCTGTGTGAGGGGGGCACCCCCCGTTTCATTAATGTACCTACATTCATATAGAATTGAATTCGGTTATTAAAAAATAATTCTGTTTAAAAAAAAAAAATTATTAATATTATTATTTTAAAAAATTATCTTTTATGATAATGCAGACGATTTCCATATTAGAGAAGTAGTATAACACCAAATATCCAAAAAATGTCCATTTTACTCTCAATATTAAAAAAAAAAAAAAAATTTTTTTTTTTTTTTTTTTGTTAAAAGTTAAAAAAATCTATAACTTTGTTTTAAATTATCGCAGATTGATGGTTCAACCATTCGTTTTAAAGATATTGACGACCTCTTTTGAAAGATGCCCATCATGAAAATTTACTCCCCTCGAGGGGGTACTTCCCCCCCGGGGGGGGGGCGAGGCTCCTACATACACAAAAAAATTTTCCCAGTTGACTATCTCTATTACAAAATATATATATTCGTTTCATTTGGTTTTGTGCAGTCTATAGACGTTCAATCAATGCCTCAGACTAAATTATTTCCCAGAAATTCTCCGGAGAGGTGAGGTGGTGTATTTCTTGAAGCAAGGGAAACTCCCCTCTGAGCCCACATCTTATAGACCGATCTGCCTCCTTCCTACCCTAGGAAAACTGCTCGAGAAATTAATCGTAACCCGGCTTAACTATCACCTAGAAACAAATCAACTTCTGCATCCAAACCAATTTGGGTTCAGAGAGGGCAGATCATGCGAACATGCCTTACAAGCCATTAAAGATTCCTGCGCCGTAAGCTGTAATGCCTCTAGATACACCACCATCATCTCTTTGGACATTAGGGGTGCTTTTGATAATGTAGAGTGGCCCCATATTCACAAAGCACTACAGGAACTCAACTGCCCGGGGAACCTGGCTGGAGTCATTCGCTCCTACCTTTCAAAAAGGAAAATCATCATTAACTGGGGCGAGGGAAACACAGAATTTCCCCAAACTAAAGGCTGCCCCCAGGGCTCGTGCCTCGGCCCGATTCTCTGGAATCTCATAGCTGACGGCGTGCTAAAGCGCATGAACTCTGAGGGCTTTACGACATTCGCTTATGCGGACGACTTCACCCTGATTCTCACGGGCCGTATCAGGAAGGATCTGGAGGACCAGGCCCAGGAAGCACTCTCCTTATTTAGCAGGCTCCTTAAAGAGTTTGACCTCAAACTCTCACCATCTAAAACCAAGGCCCTAACTTTGGCTTTCCCCAGATCCCTAAAAAAGAGAAATCCCAAGATGCGGATTGATGGCCCCGTGGCAGAAACACGGCGACACGGCGACAATGTCGCAGAAACAGAAATGTTCTTGCAGAAAGATTTTACTTAAGTCAAATTTCGACATTGTGTTAAAAAAAAAAAAAAAAAAAAAAAAAAAAAAAAAAGAGAGAAAAAAAAAAAACTCAAAGAAGGGTTTATAAACTGTTCTGCAGAACAAATTTTCGTTTCTGCAGATACGATCACCTCAATTCTAAATAAGGAGAGGAGATAAACGCGGATGTAACTCACTTGGGCTAGCTTTGATACGGCATGCATTAGCAATTCGCGATGCGGTGATATGATTCGGTGTATTGACACTTTTCACTGGTAACCTCTTCACATCGGAACTTCATTTTCGTATCTCGAAACTTTGTTTTGGTGCCGTGTCTGCTGCTCGTGTCGTGTTTATTTATTGTATTGCAAAAAGATGTTTTTTCGAAAGAATGTGACTTTGCGACCATTTTCCGAATTTCATATTTCATGCATTTTCAGATTCATACATAATAAAATAGCTGCATCCAGTGATTTTTTTTTTAATAAGTGCGAGATTGCTTTGATACTGTACCGATTTTCATACATTTTCTGATTTACGCACGACAAAATAGTTTTATCTGGTGTTTTTTTTTTTTTTTTTTCTTTAATGTATGCAAAGCGTACATACGTGCGTAGTAGTAAATACACGTAAATTTTTAAAAGCTGCATTCATTTTATTGTTTGGTTCAAACTATGCAATACATTTCACAAATAAGTGTATACAGAAATAAGACTATGGGGAAATTTGTAATGTCTGTAGTTATACTCAAAATAAAAAATGAAGCTGAATGCTCACCTTGCTTCAAAAAATAGAAAATTAAAAAATTAATCTTAAAAATACTTTGATTTTTAGCATTTTATATATAGTAAAAAATCTTAGCAATAAATATTAATGGGTATCTTAAGTTATAAAACTGGTAACTTTTCTAATTTTTTCTTTACTAATCATTAATTATTTTAATTGTGATTAAAATTCTTAGCTTTAAATTTTGTTGTTTAAGCATATGAAGTCGTAAAAAAAATTATGAATTTATTTTACAAAAATACTCTTATGATTAGTTTCTACAGCTTGTTCATTTCATTT
Source organism: Salticus scenicus (assembly GCA_963930645.1). NCBI lineage: Eukaryota > Metazoa > Arthropoda > Arachnida > Araneae > Salticidae > Salticus > Salticus scenicus. The sequence continues at coordinate 139,478,696 of OZ005650.1, read as the reverse complement.
TTTAAACATTTGAATTTTTAAAAATTGTTTATTTTTTTAATTGAAATATTGCAAATTAAATAGTTATTTTGAATAAAAACCAAACCAAGGGTTATGTTGAATATCTTTTATTTATTTATTTATTTTTTTTGTAAGCAAATTCATCTGTAATCATTATTTTCTATTATAGATTTTATCCATGAAATTTGTCATTTCAACATTTCCTTAAAAATTAGATATTTCATTTGCATCAATCTTTATGAAAATATTTTGACTATACTTTGTTTATAATTGTGTTACTTAGATCTGGTATTCTGTTTTACTTTATGTATTTAAATGATGGTATAATTATACATTCTGAATTCTTTAATGTCAAATCATATTTTTTAGATTTAAAATAAACATCTTTATGCTTTTTGTATAGGATAATATAAAAAATGAATCTTGTGTATTAGAATGTTATCTTGCATCTTTCTAATAATCTCAAAAACTATAAATGTTGTAAATTATTTATATTTCAATATAATATTCAGTATTCTATATTAATTTTTACTTTTAATATTGAGATCTGTTTTAGATTTAATGTTGTTTGGTTTGCACCTTATGAAATAAGTGCATTTGTGTATTTTAATATATATATTTAATATAAAAAAAGTAATGAAATTTTAAAAGTATATTTGTAACATTTGTTTAATTTAGACATTTCATGAGGCATTTAAAATGCCTTAAAAAAATTTGTAATTATTTTTTATGTGTTACTGCATTTTATGGTTTGGATTCATTTAATATTTTATAAACAATATTTTATATTAATGTGAACAAAAAATCTGAAGCAATTAAGATCAATAGATTCATTTTCACCTATCTTAAAAAAAAAAAAAGTATTTTTTTTTTTTTTTTTTTTTTTTTTTTTTTTGGCCGGTAGTGCAATTTTGCATTTGTGTCTAGTTAAAATATAAATACATTGGTTATACTGAATATTATTTACTATTTAAAAAAATTATCAATAAACTTGATTAAAAATTATCAGTAACTTGAATTTGTTAACTTCACAAACTATTCCTGCAGAAAGGTTTTGGTTTTGATGAAGCTTGTCGCAGAAAGCCTAATAAATTTCTGCCACAGGGATTGATGGTATAAGTGTCCAGCATGTTGATCACATGAAGCTTCTGGGAATAACCTTCGACAGACACCTCAACTGGCCGCCCCATGTAAAGGACCTTAAACTCAAAACACTAAGTCATTACCACAACTCAACTAAGATGGTAGGAAAGAGGTGGGGTATCTCCACCTCTCTCCTTAAAATATGGTATCAAACAATAATTGAAAAAATAATAACTTATGGGGCAGGCATCTGGGGAGGTCACTTAAGATCTGACGCCAGAGCTTCGCTTGACTCCGCTCAACGCCCTTTCCTCCTGCAAATTGCAAGAGGGTATAAAACCATCTCCACTGATGCCCTCACCGTTATCACTGGGATTCCCCATGCCCACTTGCAGGTCTCCCAAACCTATACTAAAACTAAAATCCTACAACTAAACGACCAAGAGCTCACTAACATAGTCTTTCCCCAAACTCCCATCCAGCCCCTGACCTGCAGTTGGGCAATTCACCCAGGTTTGGATGTAGCTCCTCTAATAACAAACTGTTCAAAAAATAGCTTCTCACCTTCTGTCCCGGTGGCGATCTACACGGATGGCTCTAAGACCGAGGCTGGAGTTGCCTCAGCTTTCTGTGTTCTTGAAGGCGACAGCGAAGCCTATCGGTGGGCGGGTAGGCTCGAGGACTACAACTCAGTATTCCAAGCAGAACTCTACGCAATTAAAAAAGCCCTAGACTGGGCGGTCGTAAATCATAATCAACAACAACAACTAAGTGTTTATAGTGATAGTCTTTCGAGCCTGCTCGCCATTGCTCGCCATCGGAACAGACACCCACAAGTCCTGGAAATAAAAGAAATTCTAATGAACCCTAACCTTAACTGTACCCTGGCACACGTTTCTGCCCACAGGGGAGTAGTCGGTAATGAACTTGCTGATTCCCTGGCCAAAGAAGCCACAGAATTCTCAGTAAAAGAACCATCTCCTCCTGCCCCTCCCTCCTACGTAAAATTAAAACTGAAACAAATCTTCATTTTAAAATGGCAAGACCTGTGGCGAAATTCCGAGAAGGGTAGATATACCTTCTCCCTAATCCCACAGGTTTCAACAAATTCATGGACTCTAACTCCTCCCATAACGGCTTTCTTAACAGGCCATGGCCCCTTTCAATCCTACCTCTTCAAGTTTCATCGCCGACGCTCTCCCCGGTGTCCCTGCGGTGAGGAGGGAACTCCCGAACATTAATATTTCTCTTGCCACCTAACTCAACAGTTCCATTTCAGAAATCCCTCTCCAAGACCAAATAATTGGCTTGAAAATATCTTAACCAGAAAACTGTTAATTAAAAAACTAAACAATATTTACTCCCTCTTAATGGACATAACCAATTTGACTGATTAATAACTATTCCCACTGGCAGCTAATCTTCTTCTCAAATGAAGCTACTTATCCTCCCACCCTTTTTCAAAATACCCTTCACCAAAACAAAAATCTGTTTGCAAGGAAGCCTCTTACTAAAACCTCTCTTAAAAACTAAATAAACTCTATAGTTTAAATTATCAACAATCCTAACTCTCTCATTCTCTCCTCTGTTACCCAAATTACCCTGCAAAATCAGTTTTCTGCACAGTTGTTCTGCAATACTGTCACCCATGTTGTCATCCAATTGTATCATCTGGACTATTCTAGTCAAACTTGAACTCTCTAGTACACATCAAGAGTTGTGAAAACTCATCTAGTGCCGTCTGTCGCGAGAGGCCTAAAGGGCCTGGCACAATCCATCTAAAATTATCATCGCCCAATGTCGCGAGGTGGCTTTCAGCCAAGCGATGACCATGTACTCTTTCTATGTTGTTTTCCATCGCCCCTTGTCGCGGTAAGGCTTCATGCCTGGCGATGCCTATGTAAAACCCTCTTGCTTTTTAAATAAACGTCAGGCAGGTCTGTAGGGGTTCTTCTCGGGACAGCCCACGTGAACCTCGGTTCTGGAAGCGCTCAACACCGCTCTTCGAGCGGTGAGCGTGGGCTGCTCCCCTGTTCAGTCTATAGACGTTAAACTCTACTTACCTGCAATTTCCCCCATGGACGTAATGTATTAGAATTCTCTTGATTGTCCCTGTACACGAACCATTTGCTTGATCTTAACTAAAAGCTTACTGTAAGCATCCCTATATGATACACATTTAGAATGCCAAGTTTGAACTTTCTGCCATAATTTGTTTTTGAGATATGCTGATAACAGACAGACACACACACAGACACACAGACATACACACAGACCATTTGCTAAAAACATGATTTTCGTATTCAGGGGACCTCAAAACGTGTAAATATAACAAAATATCGCGTTCGAAAATTTGACCCCAAAACAATACTTTCTCTACCTTATGGGTAAGACAGGTGGCACGCTTGCGCGCCCCATCATCGACTGTCCCAGATACAAGGGGTATCCATGCAGTCCATTGCCTTATGGGTAAGAGAAAGTAAAAAAATATTTTATATTAAGTATTGTTTTTAACCCTTTAACGATCATTGGTTTCGCAGCGAAACCAAACATTTGACATAATTTTAAAAAATTTATGCAGCAGATTTTTTATTATTTCTCCCTTGTTTTAATCAGGTTTTAAACTTTTGTTCCTTTCCTGTTCCGTAGACAACAGCACTATTCCAAAATTTAACAAAAAATGCTTCAAAGGAAGCTATATGCATAAGTCACTTGACGTTTTTAACCCTTTAACGATCATTGGTTTCGCAGCGAAACCAAACATTTGACATAATTTAAAAAAATTTATGCAGCAGATTTTTTATTATTTCTCCCTTGTTTTAATCAGGTTTTAAACTTTTGTTCCTTTCCTGTTCCGTAGACAACAGCACTATTCCAAAATTTAACAAAAAATGCTTCAAAGGAAGCTAAATGCATAAGTCACTTGACGTTTCTTTGTGTGCGCGGGTGTGAATTGCTGGTTTGATGATGCACTCATGTCTAGTTTTTATCATTTAATGAAGAGCTGGACTATTATTTTTACCTGAAACAACTTTTGCGAGTTTTTGTAGTCGATAATTTTTACTTACAAAGTGTTTCATTTATTAAATTAAATATTATTTGAATTTAATAAGGTTAACTTATAGATGTTTCGAACCAAAAATTCTCGAAGAGGAACAATGCTAATTTTTTATTTTTTAAGTACTTATGATCAGCTTCGTGTCTAAAACCCATTTTTAAAGTTAGTTTAGTAATTTTTAAAATAAATTAAGCAGTGAACGTTAAAGGGTTAAATAAGGAAAGGATAAATGTTTATTTTATTACAAAAAAATTTGATCTGAAAAATAAATTTATATTTAAAAATAAATTTCAAACTTGAAGCACTAATCAATCCAAAACTTTTGAAAATCATCATATTTGAATAAGTTTACATAACTTGTAAAAAAAAAAAAAAAAAAAAAAAAAAAAAATGTTTCACAATAAAATAATTACTTTTGAAGTCATCTGTAGTGTTTGCTGTTTTATACTCCCGCAAGGAAATTTCCGTAAACGTTTATTTGTCTTCATTATATACTCTTATTCCACTGAAGTTGTACAAATACAACACCCTGTATTTAGTAAGATAAGACTAATTTTAATAATTTTATTTTAAATCATTGTTATATATGATCAAAATAATGAGTATTACTGTTTGTATTTAGAAAAAAATCATTATTTCTAGTTTTGGCTGTTAATGGGTTAAAACATTTTTTGCTTTCTTCTATATACACAAACAGAATGTATTGGATTTGTGAAAATTTTCGAACTCCGTTTTCTATAGATTTAGACGTTCTGGAATGTTCTGAACACGATTTGACAATTTTTAGAAAACGTCTTGATGTGTGTGTGTTGTTATAATTTTGTGGATGCTGTATCTCCCGAACCAATGAATGGAATTTAACCAAATTTGATGTTTAGTGGGGCTCTGACTTAACCCTTAAATGCCGCGTGTTGCCATTCGGCAAGTACCCAATTTTGTCTTCTAAAGTATTATTAGAATAATATTGAAGCTCTAATGCCTCATGTTTGCGTTGCCGAATGGCAACAAATTGCTTTTTAGCTGTGAACCTTAGTTAAAATAAAGTATGGTTTTTTAAAGTATTTTTCACGTGATTTATTTAATAGAGGTAAGAATAAAACATTTTTTAAATTGATTTGAAAAACAATCAGTCATTTAAGAGTTAAGCTGGTGCTGATTTTATTTTGGGCTATATCGTTCAACAGGCGGTGCTTCTTTTTCCATTTTTTTTTTTTTTTTTTTCCCCATCAAATTTCCAATCCAGTTTTCCCATAACGGCAGTATAGAAAAAAAAAAGTTTATATAAATGAGCGCAACAAGAATTATTTTTTAACAATCATTGTGAAATTAAAAAATTATATTTATAGAAATGATAGTCAACCAGATTTTCTTTCTTTCTTTTTTTTTTTTCTCTTTTTGAAGTGAAAACTTCTTTAGGCGCGTTGAGCACTTTTGGGTGAACAAAAATCATGAAACTCGCGTCATCGTCAGCGAAGGCTTTCAATGAGAAGAAACATATTTTTTACCAATTTATATTATCGAAAGTGGAATTCGAGATTTCAGCTGATTTACACGTTTTGAGGTGTCCTGAATGGGTTTTCTTTTGTATCTCAGCTACTAATTAAAATAATTTCATAAGTAATACACAATTTGAAAGCTTTGTTGAGTTGGAATCGAACAATAGCTTACAGAAATTTCTACCACCAGATGGCGCTGTAATATTTTAAATTTTAAATATTTCAATTTCTAATTATGATTAAATTATTTTTCATGCATCATTCGAAAGATATTTTAAAGCTCTTTTTTATTTTCGAAAATGGAATTCGAGATTTCACCTGATTTGCACGTTTTGAGGTGTCCTGAATCGGTTTTCTTTTGTATCTCAGCTACTAATTAAAATAATTTCATAAGTAATCAATATTTTTACCTAATATAAGGCTTAGTTCATTTAATATGGGTAGCTACAAATATTGTGCCGAATCATATAATACAAATCATGAACATTTCTTTACAAACCAAAAATAATTCGAAAATAATAATCTAATAGCTCGACGATACAATTCACAAGTTACTTAGTTTTCACTTCTATCGGCAGTCCCCAAAGACTGCTTTGATTTTTTTTTTTTTTTTTTTTTTTGTAAATTTAGGAGCATTCTGTCCTCTCCGAGAGTTTATATTTTTAATATGATTATTTTTCAAAAGAACTCATCAATACCTTCAAAACAAATATTTGAACCATGGATCTTTGATAATTTGAAACATAGTTATCGATATTTCTTCTTTTCGAAAGAAAAAAAAATAAATCAAGGGAAAAATTCATTTTTTAGATGTCGTCTGTCTAGCATAAAACTGACTTTCTTTCATCATTGATTAGAGTTATTCTTCTCTAAGGTGAAAATCGTCTGCATTCATCATATTGAAAATAATTTTAACAAATAATTGATATTGCGTAGATTTGTATAGGAAAGTACAGAAGAAAGTTTTGCGATGAAAATAACATACTAGTTAGCATTAATTTTTATTCAGTAAAAACTGAAAAGATTATCTTGAATAAATTTCATAAGACCAAAGTTATAAAATAGTAAATTGAAAGAAACACTTAACCATTTTCTGTTATTATTATTATTATTATTATTATTGAATATTAAAATGTTAAAATTAAATAAGTTTCATTATAAATAATTTTTATTTTCTGCTTTTATACTCGCCCATATGCAGGGTTCGCAGCCTCTTAGATTTTAAAGACTACTAATTTTCCATAGTATTCCTTTTCTTTATTTAATCACAGAAATTCAAGAATTAATTAATGCAAAGTTCATTATTTAAAAAATTGAAATAGTGTTCTATCTTGCTAAAAATTAAGCATTAATCTAAGGGTGGGAATCGATTAAGAGTTTTAACTGGGTTAATCGTAGTTCATTTAATCGATTAATCGGATTTTTAATCGGTTTTCATTTTTCTTTATATATAATTTTATTTCGATGGTGAATAAAACTCTCATATTGAGTACAGTCGGTAACAAAAGTATCCGAATACTAGCAAAAATTCCTATATTAAAAAAAGTATAGTTAATACTGTTTTGTTAAATAAATCCTTGTCGAATCACGTTCTTAGTCAGTCTAAGACCATGATTCGACAAGTTTTTATTTAACAAGCTAGTTCTTCTTTATCACTTCGGACTAGAACACAGAATGTTATTTTCTGTTTTTACTTCGATAGTTACTATCAGCAATACTGAACAGACAATAAGCGCTTGACGATATTGTGAAATTCTGTTGACATTTTCCCAGTCAGAAGGATAGTGGAAATTTCAATCCCTTCTTTTCTTTTTTATCTTTAGCAATTCCATTTTTTGAAAGCTTCTTGTTTCTGAGAATACTATTGCCCATAGCCAACACTTTCTGTAGAAGGCTACAGACAGGTGGTGTTGCTCCAGCATGTACATGAAGCGACATTTTGTTCAATAACTGTGCCCCCCCCCCACCCTCCATTTTCTCTATCAACAAAAGTGCAACATCTTCTTTTGTTAGGTTTTATTTTTATTTATTTATTTATTTATTTATTTATTTTATTTTATTTTTGCTTTTTCATTATTTGATGGATGTTTCTTAGAATGTTTGTTAGGAAAATATGTGAAAAAATATTTTGTAGGCAGAACAGCATTTTTACTTTAATTCGTAGTTTGAAAATTTTAATCGTATTTTGAAAAGTTTTAATCGAATTAATCGATCCGATTAACTCGATTAAAAAAATTGATCGGGACTAAGCAATGATCGATTAACCAAACCGATTAATCGGCACAGCCCTACATTAATCCTTACTTACCAACCCTTTCACGCGATATTGAGCCAAATGTGGAACTAGAAAGAGTATTACTCTACTTCAACTTCAGCTACACTGACCATGGAAAATTAATATCAGTCAGTGAGAAAGTAAGTGGATAGTCAGAAAGAGTTCATTAAGATAATGAAAATAGGAAGTCACTTAGACGAAGAAGTACTGACATTCATCTTATCACCTTTATCTAGAAACTACGAGTAGAGGCAAAGCATATAATCGTATATCATTCCGATTCTCTCAAAGGGCTATCAACTTTCTTTGAAAGTGTAATAGGACACTTGTTTAGCGAACTCAAAATTTCAAACACTGCCAGTCATTTAATTTTCCACACACTAGTCCAATTTCAAAGAAAATTCCCCGAACCCGACTCGTAGTGTACAAAATCGTGTAAAATATCCAGTTAGTTCCAACCAGTTAATATATATATGTGTGTGTGTGTGTAATATTATAAAGAGTTATTTAAAATGATGCATTGCATTTTACTAAAATAAAGTCAATTATAAACAAACACTACTTATCAGAACAAATTTAAAGAAAAAGACAACTCAAATATTTTTATTTTATGAAACTAATAAGTGTTCGAAATGACTTTTTGGAGTCATGTGAACGACGACCTGATGATAGACCATTATTCGAGCATTTGTTTCAACTTTCAACATGCCTAGTGTTCAGATCATTCATTACCTTATGCGTGTTCGTAGGTCCTCGAAGTTACATGAGTACAATACACTTTGCACACAAGCACATACACACTTTGTCTTTCATAAAGTCTCACAAGAAAAGTCACATGCAGTAATGTCTGTCTGGTGACTTGCGGAGGGGGGGGGGGAAGCAAGGAAAAATTCCTCTGTAACTGAATTTGCTAATCAAACGATTAGGAATCAAGTTACATGATCCGATTAGGAATCGATTAGTCCTCCAAGTTACATGAGTGCAATACACTTGGCACACAAGCACATACCCTTTGCCTTTCATAAAGCCTCACAAGAAAAGTCATATACAGTAATGTCTGGTGACCTGGGGAGGGGGGGGGGAAGTGAAGTAAGGAAAAATTCCCCTGTAATTTAATTTGCTAATCAAACGATTAGGAATCACATTGTTGAGGAGTCCCAGCACTTCCAGCTTCCACTAAGGAAAAGAAAATATTTGATTTCTCCTTCGCCCTTTCTTTTAAACCCGTTGTGTTTCGTTTTGTTTAAAAATGAATTTATCATAGTCTTTTAAAATAGCGTACATCATTTTTTTTAATAACCCTGTATTTGAGTAGTTTTTTATTGCACGCACATTTGCAACGGGTATGGTGATTTTCTTTTTGCCTCGAGTTGTATTTTTTATTTATTTATTTATTTATTTATTGTCTAGTCAAATTTGAGAAAATAAAATAGTTCATTCAGATTAAAAAAAAAAAAAAAACTTTGAAAAAAAAATTTTTTTTTTTTCAGACAAGAAGATGTAAAACGCTTTATGTTAATAAAATAATCTTTATAAAATATTATGTCCAGGTAATACTGATAAGAATTAAAATATATGTAATACATATCAGTTAATGGAATTTTCACTTCACATCCGATTTTATTAATGATAAATTAGGGGAACAAGTGACGTTTAAATCAATTATTTTTGTGTTATAGTCTATTGCTTCTCAAATCAATTACTGTTGTGCCAAACATCATAATTCTGCATGTAGCGTGTTGTAAAGGATAAAAAGTAATTTTTGAGATGAAAAGGCTGGGGAAATAAAATTACAAGGGGGAAAAAAAATGCAAAATGTTGCATGCTAGTTTTAAGTTAATTTAAAACTCTAATTTTTCAATTACAAACGAAAAAAATGTATAAAACTTGAAATCTTCATGATTATTTTGTCATGCGACTGAATTTAAGAGTTCATAATAAATGTAATCATTTCTTGATTTCAAAATGAATGTACAGTTTTGTGAGAAATACATTGGTTAACATCCAAACAAATTTTGAAGAGTATTGGATGAAAACAAATTAGCATAAGTAACTAATTATTCCCGAAATTTGGACCCCCCCCCCAAAAAAAATAAATAAATAAATAAATAAAATAAAATAAAATAAAATAAATAAATAAAAATAAGAATGAATAAATAAATAACTTTAAAGTTTAATTTAATTAATAAATTTAAATTTTGTAAATAATAATAATAATAATAATAATTAATTAAATAATTCAAAAGAATCTATTTCTATGTAATACAAAAATATTACATAGCTTATTAGTACATTCTATAATAACTGTAGAGATATCTTTAATTGCATAGACCTTGATAATTTTCGTCTACCATCCCTTAATACAATAATATATATAAAGAAAATTCTTATGATGATTTATTCTTATGAATAAAGATATCATTAAAAATTCTGAATTTTTATAGAAATAGTGATTTTATTATTATTCTGATTACGATTTGCATGGCTTACACCAGTTAACAAAGCGTATGATATTGTAATTCTGTAATCTGTTTATAAAACAAAAACAAAAGAAGACCAATAAGAAACTAGCTTATAATGAATAAACTTTATGCTTTCTTTAGTTTCATGAAGTTCCTACTGTATTTTCATCATTAAATCTAAGTAATTCGCAGAACAGTTGTGCCAACATTCGGAATTTTTTTGAAGAGTTTCTAAGCATTGAATTCTTTAGGAAAGTTTTAAAATATTATATTGAGAAGTTTTCAGATAAATAATAAACGTTTGCGTCCATCCTTAGTTGCGTCATGCCATCTTCTGTCTAATAATAATCTCAAGATTTATTAAAAACAAGCTGACAGACATTGAATGAAACAGCTGTTAATGGTTTCATTTTTGAAAGAAAATGTTCACATACAGAGTCAGAATCCTTGACAGTTTTAAGTGCCAAAGGATTAGGAATCCACCTACATAAAAATCCAACTACATCCAACAACGGGACTAGAAAGTGAGACATTTAAAAAATAATACTAAACTAGTATGACGTGGCCACCATAAGACTATCTCCTGTATAATTTTACACAAATTCATGCAGTACAAATTACAAAATTATAGCACATGCCGAAGGAAAGTCAGTTTTGTGTCAACATCAGAAGAAATGCGATATGAAAAAAAATCGATAACTTTGTTTTAAATTATCACAGATCTTTGGTTCAACCATTCATTTTAAAAGTATTGACGAGATCTTTCGAAAGATACCCCTATTGAAAACTTACACTCCCCGGGGGGTACTCCCGTCCAGGGGGGAAGCGATGCTACCACATGCACAAGCTTTTTTTCCTTGTTTATTACAACTATTATCAATAATTCATATTAATTTTGCAATCACACGTTAAAAATAACTCTTATTGTGTATATTTATCAAAATTTTGTACTATACTACCATGCTAAAAGTTCAGAAAAAAATGGGATTACAGCACCACCTGTTGAGCAATTGATCCCTAAATCTAATCATCTCCAGTTTATGTCAAGGTTCAACTAAATACCAAATTTGGCAAAATTACGTATAAATCCATCGAAAACTGAAGTTTGAAAATTTTCACGAATCCAATGCTTCTTCTTATATTTCTAAAAGAAAGTAAAAAGTAAAATTATTATTTTTTTTTTTCTGGAATATTAAGATTTTAATTAAAATATTAACTGAAACAAGAAAGAAAAACCATGTCTACGTTCGTTACAGCTGCATATTTGCCAACTTTTCCTGTTTTCCCGGAAATGGAATACCACTAGTTTTAAACAGAAATTTTTTGTAACAGTTTTCTGTTACATATCTACGGTTAATTGTATTGAAAAATACTGTTAGAAAATAGTGATGGTTACTCATTAAAAAAGTACCTAAAAGTTGAGAAGTGTTGTAAGCGTACTTATCCTTTATATTATTTAACCTTCAGTGTGATTTTACTTTTGTGTTGACACTTTTTAACATATTTTATTTTTAATCATAAAAGAAAAAAATCTCTCACAACTATATAGCTTTACTTAAAAAATAAATAATATATATATATATATATATATATATATATATTTCCCTATGCATTTTTAAGTCTGCATGTCATTGAAAATTTCGTGAAACATATACTGGAATAGTTATTTACTGAAAGACAAAAAATTTCAAAAAATCCCAAAATTCGTTAAAAAATCTTAAATATTACTTCTGTTACCTTTAGTTTAGTATACAGATGTTGAAGTCTGTTTAAAAGAAATAACTCTCTTAAATCGTAATGTATCCGAAACTTTTTGTTAATCCCTAACTAGTACACTTGTGCTATATGATATATTTCCAATCGAAAATATTCTGAAAAAATTATTCAAGGCAATTTATTTTCAAAAGTTATTTACGAAAATAATAATGTGGACAGAGATTCGGTACATAGCACACCAAATTAATTTGTTCTCTGTTTAATAAAATAATTTTTTTTTCTCTCTCTCTTCTCTCCTCTTAAAAAAAAATTTTTCAATTACCATATTAATATTTTATTTTGATTTAATCATATAATTCATGCATTTAGTGATTAGTTAGCTCTTCAGTACATTTTCCTCTGTACTACGACATTAATAAAGCTGCGTAATAAGACCTTTTCGTTCGGTTCCCATTTTTTTTTTTTTTTTTTCTAGAAATAGTTATTATTTTAAAATATGTGAAATATCAAATACACTGTGAATAGGTATATATTACAAGCGTCAACCAGTAGAAGTTTAGTTGTTTTGACACAAATATGAATTATTTGCTGTCACAGCAGGTCGTTTGATCTAGATGGCGCCGAACTATGTGCTATCTACTACCGTAGTCAATCTTTGACCCTTTCCGGTCAAACATGAATTTGAGAACTTCCGTTTTGTCTGAAAAAACATAGATCACCACTGGAATCTTCGTAATTAGACACGTTCACACCAAACTTCTCCGTTTACCCTTCTTTGCGGTTTTTACAAATTTACAGGAAAAGGAGAGGGGTTAACAAGATAACATATTAACCGCAATAAGCTATGTTAAGAAAAGGGTTAAGAATAAATAAATAGTATATAAAATAAAAATGAAATATTGTTTTACACAGTAAGAAACGTGTATATCATTTTTAGAGCACTCTAAAAATATTTACAACTAGTGGATCTGCAGATCAGGAGCCTCAACGTCCTATTTACATCAGACATTATTCAATAGGTCATTTTTATTTATTCCTTACTATATAATCGTATATATTGATTCGATCGACTTGTTACCATAATCAGATACATTCCAGAATCAACCCCCCGCTGTGTCTCTATTTCCATATCTTATAAAGTGCTACGGAATTGTAAATAATTGCATTTATTTTTGTATCAATTCTTTCAAAGAGGTTTAGAAAAGTTAATAAATGCTAACTTTGTGCATTTCTAGTCGTTTTAGTGTTAAAATAGCCTAATTTTCCTTTAAAAACACTTAAAAAAGCTCCAATAAGGTAAGAAATGGATTTGGCGCCAAATTTGGCGACTGTTTTCCTCCTTGGCGATTTTTTTGGCGATCTTGACGAGAAAATCCTTATTAAGGATATACCAAATATGGAAGCTCTAATCTCATTATGAGATACGAGAATTTTCCAGAACAGTCTGTGTTCGATAGAAAAGTATAAAAGGAGCATTTTTTCGCCAAGGCGGTCAGTCTCAGATCTGTGTCAGTTTCGTCAAATGCTTGCTTTGCTTTGAGCTTCTTTAGATGAGACTTTCTTTATGTGTTATTGCTAAACAGTTTGTTCTGTTGATTTGCTGTTAACGGCTGTTGTTTAAGCTGTGTTTACTGTTTGAATTGAAGCTGATACCTGGTTTATAGACCTGTATTTTTCTGGAACTTCCTGTGAATACATCACTGAATTTTTGCAAGTTTTGCCTTTCATTCTCGGACAACTTACGGACCCCCCAAGTACGCAACAATATGTATTCTTAATAAACGACGGTCTTGTATTATTTCCCTGAAATTCATAAATACCAAATTTCACTACCAAATTTCATACAAAAAAATTACATAGCATATCGGAAATATTTTGCGTAACCTTTAAACTAATTTCCAATTCTATGCCCACAATTATCAACAAGAAAACATGCTTTCAAAATTCTAACAAAATTTCATGATATTTGATGGGGTGTAACCATGTTAAAATAAACTTTTAAGAAATATCGACTATAGACCGTAATAGTACGAAATTATTTTTGTATCCCGGAAAAGTAGCCACAGACATTATAAACGCCAATAATAAGAATAAACCTAATTAATTAAAACTCATTAATTTTTCAAACTAATTTGGCATCATTTGGATGATTACAGTACATACTCGGAATTATTTTGTGTGGTCCCATAAATTATTTAGTCTACACATGACCTTTTTTAAGAGTAAACATAATTTTAAGCATCTTTATAATGTATGTTAATTTTATTATGTTCAATTCAGCATAAACGCATTAAAGTGCGCGCTTAAATAAAAGTTTGTCCATAGGCTCTAATGCTACGAAATTCTTTTGCGTGTCTCTGTAAACAAACCATAAACATTGTATACACCAGTAAAAACTATTCAGCTTACTTTGCGTTTAAAATTAATAATTGTTCCAAATTTAACATCGTTTGGATGTCTACGTGACATTGTCAGAACACTTTTGTAAGGTTCATTAATTAGAAAGCTTAAAAGCACATATTTTCTTCAAACAACATAAGTTTAAACATCTTACTCACGTACTCTAGTTTAATTTTCTTGATTGCAAAGTAAAGATGTTAAAATGCGTTTAAACGCAATTCACCTCATACGCCGTAATGTGAAGTATTTTGGCGTGTCCCTGTATACAAGCCATAAAAAGTATAGACCTAAGAAAATAAATAGCTATTTCTATACCGAGCCTGAATATATGTGTCAATTTGCAAGTCAATCGGAGAATTTTTGCGGCCGCTATTGCGGTACATACAAATTCATCCCATAGGCCGTAATGATAAAAAAAACTTTGGCGTGTCCCTGTACACGAACTACAAATGGAATGCACACCCAAAACTATACAGCTAATTTCGAGGGGATCATGAACATGTGTACCAAATTTCAAGTCAATAGCGTGATATTTGCGGCCGCTATCGCACGACAGACAGACAGACAAACGGACAGACTGACAGACGGAACACGAAATCCTTTTGAGTCTCAACAGAGGGCCTCCACTGACGTTTCGGCAAAAATTCGAAGTCAATAGCTTCATTTTTGCGATGGCTATCGCGGTACATACAGATTCTTCCCGTAGGCCGTAATGATAGAAAAACTTTGGCGTGTCCCTGTACACGAACTACAAATGGAATACACACCTAAAACTATACAGCTAATTCCGTTGGGCTCATGAATATGTGTACCAAATTGCAAGTCAATAGCGTGATTTTTGTGGCCGCTATCGCGATACATACAAATTCCTCCCTTAGGCCGTAATGATAAGAAAAATTTTGGCGTGTCCCTGTATACGAACTACAAATGGAATACATACCAAAAACTATACAGCTAATTTTGTGGGGATCATGAACATGTGTACCAAATTTCAAGTCAATAGCGTGATATTTGTAGCCGCTATCGCACGACAGACAGACAGACAGACGGACAGACGGAACACAAAATCCTTTTGAGTCTCAACAGAGGCCCTCCACTGACGTTTCAGTAAAAATTGGAAGTCAATAGCTTGATTTTTGCGGTGGCTCTCGCGGTACATACAGATTCTTCCCATAGGCCGTAATGATAGAATGACTTTGGCGTGTCCCTGTACACGAACTACAAATGGAATGCACACCTAAAACTATACAGCTAATTCCGTTGGGCTCATGAATATGTGTACCAAATTCCAAGTTAATAGCGTGATTTTTGTGGCCGCTATCGCAATACATACAAATTCCTCCCTTAGGCCGTAATGATAAGAAAAATTTTGGCGTGTCCCTGTATACGAACTACAAATGGAATACATACCAAAAACTATACAGCTGATTTCGTGGGGCTCATGAACATGTGTACCAAATTTCAAGTCAATAGCGCTATTTTTGCGGCCACTACCGCGATACATACAAATTCCTCCCATAGGCCGTAATGATAAAAAAAACATTGGCGTGTCCCTGTATACGAACTACAAATGGAATACATACCAAAAACTATACAGCTGATTTCGTGGGGCTCATGAACATGTATTCCAAATTTCAAGTCAATAGCGCTATTTTTGCGGCCGCGATCGCGATACATACAAATTCCTCCCATAGGCCGTAATGATAAGAAAAACTTTGGCGTGTTCCTGTATACGAACTACAAATGGAATACATACTAAAAACTATACAGCTGATTTCGTAGGGCTCATGAACATGTGTACCAAATTTCAAGTCAATAGCGCTATTTTTGCGGCCGCTATCGCGCGACAGACAGACAGACAGACAGACAGACACAGCCCAAAACCGTTTTGAGTCTCAACAGAGGGACTCCACTGACGTTTCGGCAAAAATGAGAGCCCGCATAAAGGAATAGACAAACAGACCGAAGTCAAAAACACATTTCAACTTTGTTGAAATGTGTTAAACTAGTGGATCTGCAGATCAGGAGCCTCAACGTCCTATTTACATTAGACATTATTCAATAGGTCATTTTTATATATTCCTTCTTTATTATGTAACCGTATATATTGATTCGATCGACTTGTTACCATAATCAGATACATTCCTGAGGGGGAATGCCGCCCCCCTCAACCCCCCGCTGTATCTCTAATTGTATATCTTATAAAGTGTTACGGAATTGTAAATAATTGCATTTATTTTTCGATAAATTCTTTCAAAGAGGTTTAGTAAAGTTAATAAAATGCTAACTTTGTGCATTTCTAGTCGTTTTAGCGTTAAAATAGCCTAATTTTCCCTTAAAAACACCTAAAAAAGCTCCAATAAAGGAAGAAATGGATTTGGCGCCAAATTTGGCGATTGTTTCCCTCCTTGGCGATTTTGTTGGCGACCTTGGCGAGAAAATCCTTATTAGGGATATACCAAATATGGAAGCTCTAATCTCATTATGAGATACGAGAATTTTCCAGAACAGTCTGTGTTCGATAGAAAAGTATAAAAGGGGCATTTTTTCGCCAAGGCGGTCAGTCTCAGATCTGTGTCAGTTTCGTCAAATGCTTGCTTTGCTTTGAGCCACTTTAGATGAGACTTTCTTTATGTGTTATTGCTAAACAGTTTGTACTGTTGTTTTGCTGTTAACGGCTGTTGTTTAAGCTGTGTTTACTGGTTGAATTGAAGCTGATACTTGGTTTATAGACCTGTATTTTTCTGGAACTTTCTGTGAATACATCACTGAATTTTTCCAAGTTTCGCCTTTCATTCTCGGACAACTTACGAACCCCCAAGTACACAACAATATGTATTCTTAATAAACGACGGGCTTGTATTATTTCCCTGAAATTCGTAAATACTAAATTTCATAACTACCAAATTTCATACAAAAAAAAATTACATAGCATATCGGAAATATTTTGCGTAACCTTTAAACTAATTTCCAATTCTATGCCCACAATTATCAACAGGAAAACATGCTTTTAAAATTCTAATAAAATTTCATTATATTTGATGGGGTGTAACCATGTTAAAATAAACTTTTAAGAAATATCGACTATAGACCGTAATAGTACGAAATTATATTGTATGTAGAAAATAATTTATTATGTATCCCGGAAAAGTAGCCACAGTCATTATGAACGCCAATAATAAGAATAAACCTAATTAATTATAAATCATTAATTTTTCAATCTAGTTTGACATCATTTGGATGATTACAGTACATACTCGGAATTATTTTGTGTGGTCCCATAAATTATTTAGTCTATACATAACTTTTTTTAAGAGTAAACATAATTTTAAGCATCTTTATAATGTATGTTAATTTTATTAAGTTCAATTCAGCATAAACGCATTAAAGTGCGCGCTAAAATAAAAGTTTGTCCATAGGCTCTAATGTTACGAAATTCTTTCTTGTGTCTCTGTAAACAAACCATAAACATCGTATACACCAGTAAAAACTATTCAGCTTATTTTGCGTTTAAAATTAATAATTGTTCCAAATTTAACATCGTTTGGATGACTACGTGACATTGTCAGAACACTTTTGTAAGGTCCTGTACATTAATTAGAAAGCTTAAGAGCACACATTTTCTTCAAACAACACGAGTTTAAGCATCTTACTCACGTACGCTAGTTTCATTTTTTTCATTGCAAAGTAATGATATAAAATGCGTTTAAAAGAAATTCCCCCCATACGCCGTAATGCTAAGAATTTTGGCGTGTCCCTATACACAGTTTATAAACAATATAGCAATAAAAATTATACAGCTACTTATATGCAAAATTGGAATGTGTGCGCCAATTTGCAAGTCAATCGAAAGACTTTTGCGGCCGCTATTGCGGTACATACAAATTCTTCCCATAGCCCGTAATGATAGAAAACCTTTGGCGTGTCCCTGTACACGAACTACAAATGGAATACACACCCAAAACTATACAGCTAATTTCGTGGAGATCATGGACATGTGTACCAAATTTCAAGTCAATAGCGTGATATTTGCGGTCGCTATCGCACGGCAGACAGACAGACGGACAGACGGAACACAAAATACATTTGAGTCTCAACAGAGGGCCTTCACTGACGTTTCGGCAAAAATTGGAAGTCTATAGCTTGATTTTTCCGATGGCTATCGCGATACATACAGATTCTTCCCATAGGCCATAATGATAGAAAAACTTTGGCGTGTCCCTGTACACGAACTACAAATGGAATACACACCTAAAACTATGCAGCTAATTCCGTTGAGCTCATGAATATGTGTACAAAATTGCAAGTCAATAGCGTGATTTTTAAAGCCGCTATCGCGATACATACAAATTCCTCTCTTAGGCCGTAATGATAAGAAAAATTTTGGCGTGTCCCTGTATACGAACTACAAATGGAATACATACCAAAAACCATACAACTGATTTCGTGGGGCTCATGAACATGTGTACCAAATTTCAAGTCAATAGCTCTATTTTTGCGGCCGCTACAGCGATACATACAAATTCCTCCCATAGGCCGTAATGATAAGAGAAACTTCGGCGTGTCCCTGTATACGAACTGCAAATGTAATACATACCAAAAACTATACAGCTGATTTCGTGGGGCTCATGAACATTTGTACTAAATTTCAAGTCAATAGCGCTATTTTTGCGGCCGCTATCGCGCGACAGACAGACAGACAGACAGACAGACAGATAGACAGACAGACACACAGACACAGCCCAAAACCGTTTTGAGTCTCAACAGAGGGCCTCCACTGACGTTTCGGCAACTAGTGGATCTGCAGATCAGGAGCCTCAACGTCTTATTTGCATCAGACATTATTCAATAGGTCATTTTTATTTATTCCTTATTATATAATAGTATATATTGATTCGATCGACTTATTACCATAATCAGATACATTCCTGAGGGGGGCGGCAGCCCCCCTCAACCTCCTGCTGTATCTCTCTTTGTATACCCATTTGTATATCATATAAAGTGTCACGGAATTGTAAATAATTGCATTTATTTTTGTATAAAGTCTTTCAAAGAGGCTTAGTAGGTCGAAAAAATGCTAATTTTCTGCATTTCTAGTCGTTTTAGCGTCAAAATAGCCTAATTTTCCTTTAAAAACGCATTAAAAAGCTCCAATAAGAGAAGAATTGATTTGGCGCCAAATTTGGCGACAGTTTTCCTCTTTGGCGATTTTTTTGGCGACCTTGGCGAGAAAATCCTTATTAGGGAGATACCAAATATGGAAGCTCTAATCTCATTGGCTGATGAGATACTAGAATTTTCCAGAACAGTCTGTGTGACAGAGTAGTATAAAGGAGCATTTTTTTAGCCAAGGCGGCCAATCTCAGATCTGTGTCAATTTCGTCAAATGCTTGCTTTGCTTTGAGCCTCTTTGAATGAGACTTGCTTTATGTGTTATTGATAAACAGTTTGTACTGTTGTTTTGCTGTTAACGGCTGTTGTTTAAGCTGTGTTTACTGGTTGAATTAAAGCTGATACTTGGTTTATAGACCTGTATTTTTCTGGAACTTTCTGTGAATAAATCATTGAATTTTTGCAAGTTTCGCCTTTCATTCTCGGACAACTTGCGAACCCCCAAGTACGCAACAATATGTATTCTTAATAAACTACGGTCTTGCATTATTTCCCTGAAATCCATAAATACCAAATTTCACAACTATCAAATTTCATACCAAAAAAATTACATAGCATATCGGAAATATTTTGCGTAACCTTTAAACTAATTATCAATTCTATGCTCACAATTTTCAACAGGAAAACATGCTTTTAAAATTCCAATTAAATTTCATTATATTTGACGGGTTGTAACAATGTTAAAATACACTTTTAAGAAATACAGACTATAGACCGTAATAGTACGAAATTCCTTTATGTATCCCGGAAAAGTAGTCACATTCATTATAAACGCCAATTATAAGAATAAGCCTAATTAATTACAACTTATTAATTTTTCAAACTAATTTGACATCATTTGGATGATTACAGTACATACGCGGAATTATTTTGTGTGATCCCATACATTATTTTGTCTATACATAACCTTTTTTAAGAGTAAACATGATTTTAAGCATCTTTATAATGTATGTTAACTTTATTAAGTTCAATGCAGCATAAACGCATTAAAGTGCGAGCTTAAAATAAAAATTTGTCCATAGGCTCTAATGTTACGAAATTCTTTCGTGTTTCTTTGTAAACGAACCATAAACATTGTATACACCAGTAAAAACTATTCCGCTTATTTTGCGTTTAAAATTAATAATTGTTCGGAACAACTATAGTATTTCCCCTCAGCTAGATTTGGCGATTTTTCGTTCGCGATTATGGCTAAATCATAAATCTAAAAATCATATAGCATATAGCATAAATGATAAAATCGTAAGCTAAATTATAAATCATAAATCATAAAATCATAAATCCAAAATAAATAGCATGCAGGCTGCCATATTATATCGCAAACAATCCAGAAAGACATCGTTATCGTTCAAATCGGCGCCAAAGAAAAATCGCCATATTCAGCTGAGGGGTAATACTATAGTTGTACCAATTGTTCCAAATTTAACATCGTTTGGATGACTACGTGACATTGTCAGAACACTTTTGTAAGGTTCTGTACATTAATTAAAAAGCATAAGAGCACATATTTTCTTCAAACAACATAAGTTTAAGCATCTTACTCACGTACGCTAGTTTCATTTTCTTCATTGCAAAGTAATGATATTAAAATGCGTTTAAACGAAATTAACCCCATACGCCGTAATGTTAAGAATTTTGGCGTGTCCCTCTACACAGTTTATAAAAAATATAACAATAAAAATTATATAGCTACTTATATGCAAAGCTGGAACGTGTGCGCCAATTTGCATAAGTCAATCGAAGGATTTTTGCAACCGCTATTATGGTATATAAAAATTCTTCCCATAGGCCGTAAAGATAAGAAAAACTTTGGCGTATCCCTGTACACGAACGACAAATGGAATACACACCTAACACTATACAGCTAATTCCGTTGGGCTCATGAATATGTGTACCAAATTGCAAGTCAATAGCGTTATTTTGGGGGCCGCTATCGCGGTACATACAAATTCTTCCCATAGGCCGTAATGATAAGAAAAACTTTGGCGTGTCCCTGTACACGAATTACAAATGGAATACACACCTAAAACTATGCAGCTGATTTCGTGGGGCACATGAACACGTGTACCACATTGCAAGTCAATAGCGTGATTTTTGTGGCCGTTATCTCGATACATACAAATTCCTCCCATAGGCCGTAATTATAAGAAAAACTTTGGCGTGTCCCTGTACACGAATTACAAAAGGAATACACACTCAAAACTATACAGCTGATTTCGTGGGGCACATGAACACGTGTACCGAATTGCAAGTCAATAGCGTGATTTTTGTGGCCGTTATCTCGATACATACAAATTCCTCCCATAGGCCGTAATGATAAGAAAAACTTTGGCGTGTCCCTGTACACGAACTACAAATGGAATACACACCAAAAACTATACAGCTGATTTCGGGGGGGGGGCTCATGAACACGTGTACCAAATTGCAAGTCAATAGCGTTATTTTTGCGGCCGCTATCGCGCGACAGACAGTCAGACAGACAGACAGAAAGACAGACAGAAAGACACACAGACACAGCCCAAAACCGTTTTGAGTCTCACCAGAGGGCCTCCACTGACGTTTCGGCAATAATAATAATAATAATAATAATAAAAGAAATAAAAAAAGAAAACAAAAGATAGTAAGAGTAATGGTAGTAAGAATAATGGTAGTAACAATTCCAAGTTTGTAAAAAAAAAAAAAAAAAAAATTCGAATTAAAATAATAACAATAATCTGGAGTGACTCCACTCGACTTTCCGAACATTAAGTAATTAAGAGTTGTTTAAATAAATCAAAGTTAGAGAAATTGTTAAATAAACAAAAGAAAAAATTATTCTAGGATGTATGAGTATTTTTCTCCAAACAATACGTTGTTTAACTTAATGTTATTTCGCTTCAAATGGTTTGAGGCAATATAATAATAATAATAATAATAATAAAACTACAAGCGCAAGATTCAGCGAAATCTATATAGCTCGTTCGACGATGAGGATGACCTATAACACGTATGTAAATTTTAAGTTCATTGGACTAAGGCGTTTAGACGCTATCGCACTTTAAATATTTTCAGCCCATAGGCCATAATTATAAAAAAATATCTTTGGGTCCATATAACGAAACTGTAAGTACTAGATTCACCAAAATCTATATAATTCAGGAAACAGTGATCTATAATATGTATATAAATTTTCGGCTCAATCGAATCAGGTATTTAGACTCTATCAGACTTTAAATAATTTGAGCCCATATGCCATAATGATAAAGAATCTTTCTTTGTGTACCTGTAAAAAAACTATAAATGAAGTATTGAAAGAATCTATGCAATTCATGCTACTGTTATCTATAACATGCGTACCAACTTTCAGCTAAATCGATCAAAAAGTTTAGATACTTCGTGTTTACTAACATACACACATGCATAACCATAAAAATAACAAAAATGAACTCAGGAGACCTGAAAATATATAGATACACCAAATTTCCAGTAAACTTTTTTCATGATTATATCACTGTAAAAAAAATTTTCTAAAATATGTAAAAATTTGTAAGATATTTGGGTAAAGCAATGTTCCAAATTGGAAAGTTCTGTTTATAGCCCAAAATTTCAACCTAAATTGGACACGAGACCAATTTTGGATAGAATTGTTTTGGGGTTTATTTTATGCAGTGTACATGCGTATACATACGAAATGTTTACATTTTGTTTAGATCATCTACTCATGTTAGATTTTTTTTTTTTTTTATAATAACAGGTGAATGATACAATATTTTCTACAACGTCTTTATTTATTATAGACAAAAATTTAAAATAAGATAGTGAACTATACATAACAAGTTTGTAAACTCAAAACAGATAGATTTTTCTGACCCATTTTGGGTTATAAACAGAACTTTCCAATTTGGAACATTGCTTTACCCAAATACCTTGTACAAAGTTTTACCTATTTTAGATTTTTTTTTTTTTTTTTTTTTTTTTTTTACAGTGCAATACTTACCTTACATAATGTAAGTCTGGAAAAAAAAAATAAACAGAAAAGTAAATAAATAAAACTGTGCGGTTTAGATTAGCTATTAGCTCTATTAATAGAATGTTTATTTCTTTAAACCGTTATCACAGAAATTTTAACCTCGTCATTTGCTTTTCGATTTTATATATTGCCGGGTTTATACTGCACTTGTGTTCGCTTTTTTTCCCTTGATGAAGGGTCATGCTATTCTGATCCGAAACAACCGTTGCGAGTCTTCGTAATTTACGGTGTTTGCTCGCAAATTTTTTATTTTTTACTTTTAAACACCAGTTTCTCAGTGTGGTTTACTGCTCTTAAACCAATTGTTTAACGTTTGGTCATTCGTGTTACACTTATTAAATAATCAGTTATGGGTCATTGCCAACATAAGGGGTAGAAACCATGTCCCTTAGCCCTCAAAAATAGAAAATATTTTCAATCAGAAAAAAATTTACAACTAGGCTATTTCTTACGATTTTCTCTAGATGAATATTATTATAAAAGTTTTTAATGTTATTTATTTTTCTTAGAACTCGATCGATAAAACCTGGAATGTCCACTCCGTGGACTGTCCCCAACGGAAGTCTGCAGAATATAGCATTATTTTCAAGCTTAATATTAATGTTTTTTAATTACATTTCGATTTAAGCAGGACATAATTATCCTTAAAAATATATTTATTAAATTTTAGAGTTATAAAATGAATCTTGTTTTTTTAATTAATTTATAACAAATGTCCCTAATAAAATGCGTCCACTCCGTGGACAACTATTTAATTTCCCATAAAGTTCAGTAGATGGCACTGTCTGTCACCAGTGTGCAACTGAGAAGAAAGAGGGGGAAGCCATCTTTGTTTTTACCCACATGTGCTGAACTCAATGCTTTATTTCGTTCTGTTAAAATAGATTTCATCTGTGATACCTCTGTTTGGCTATCTCATCAGTCCACTCCGTGGTCAGAAGTATACAAATAATTATAAGGATTATTTATTATCTAATTATTATTACAATTAATGATTATAAGACTTAATTCAACACTAAAGTTAAATTGTTCCTGACGTTGTTTCTTTGTTCCGTAAAATTCAAAATCAGACATTCTGTCCACTCCGTGGACTTCCACTCCGTGGACATCATTTGATCACGAAGTGGACACTTCTTTCCACGGAGTGGATACTTTCAAAATTAATCTTAAAAATAGATACATTTGAAAAATAATCTAAATAAATTTGATAAATAAATTTTATCCCTTTATTATTATTATTTTTTTTTGTTGTTAGCCTACTGATTGCTTAAGGTGCAATGGAAATATATTTTCCCCCCAACTTTTATATTTTTATTCGTGATTTTCTAGAAATGTCATTTCAACGTCTTTAAAACAGTATTTGCTATTTTTTACTGAACTCTTAAGCATTTCTCTTCATGGTTTAAATGTAACAACAGAATTCGCATTAATATAATTTTAAGAACAGTTTTATGAGTGCTGTTTACAGAGTAGCAAAAGGATGATGTATACTATATGTCCTTTATTTTTTTTTATTTTTTTTTATTTTTTAAATTTTAAAGGTAAAATGTTGAAAAGGTGACATAACACTTTAGAAAAATAATTGCAAAAATATAATTAAATTTAGTTTCAGAAGAAAAAATAAATAAAAATATTTTTGTTTTACAGCAAAACTAAAATTGTTTTGTATTTTTATTAATTGAATAACTTATATATATATATATATATATATATATATATATATAAACAATACTTAAAATATATATTTATTTTCTTTGCAGAAATTTATTAAGCTGTTCAAGAAAAATGGAAATTCGCATGTAACCCAATGCAGGAAAAACAAATGTGCACAAACCTTCGCTCAAACTCAGTCAAAAAGAAAATTAGGTGGAGTTGAAAATCAAAAAGATAAGAAAAATAACAAGAAAAGGAAACTTCCCAGCCAAACTACAGAAAAACGTAAAGAACAAAAAAGAAAAAGTATGCAGAGAGCAGGAGACAGACTAATGCTCCTATTACACACAACACGTTTTCACACAACTTTTGAGATAATTGTAAATTTGGCTCAAATCACGTCAATGCCCAGTGTAATAGGAATTGGGAATACGATCAATTTTTTCTGGCAAGTCAGACTGTGATAAACCAGGAGAAGAAAGCTCTTTATGTACCGAGAAATGACAGCGCCGGCGGGAATTCATTCACCGTTTTCCTCTTCGCTCTCCCATGTCGTCCCCATTAAAACAGAGATAAATAGGTGTGCCTTGACATGTACTGTACACCGTGTAAACCAGTTTTTCGAACAATTTTTGATTCAACCATTGTAACCTTCTTTCGGTTTACAGCTTTCGAAAATTGGAGCAAAAATTGGATGAAATAAAAGTCGCGTGAAACATCTTTGTGTATAATAAGAGCATAAGAAATGATCCCGCAAGACATGAAGAAGGAAAAGCTAAAGAAAGATAAATATATCACAGAAGGAAGAATACTGTAGTTAAAATGTTTGAACAAATGAAATGAAGTGTTAGGAAAAAATGGAAGAACCAAAACAGGAATCAAAGGGAGAGATTGAAGAAACAGAATAATCTTTGAAGAACATCTCAGAGATGATACACCTCCTGAGACACCTCGTTCAGCAGCCATAAACATCACACTACCTCAAATTAATCCATCTCTGAAAACAAAACCATCTGTATCATCATTTAGCAGACTAGAAAGTGGAAGTAAAAGGTCAAAAAAGAACAGTGAAAGGCTTTGTGAAGAAAACAAAAAATTGGTTAGGAAGCTTGAAAAACACAAAAAGCATGTGCAAAGATCTAAGGATGTGAAGTCAAAAAATAATACTACTGATTCTGAAAAACCCAAGAGAAAAGTGAAAAAAATTATCACAGAAGCAAATTCAAAAGAAATTGAGAAATGTATTACTTTTGGCGAGGTAATAAAAAAGCCAATAAAAGAAAGTTTTAAAGGCGCAAAATCAAAGAAGAAACTTAAAGAAATCTTCGAAGTTTTAACAGGAAAAATAGCAAGGAAATACAAGTGTCTTCAACATATTAGATCAATCACATAAAAAAAAAAAAAAGAAAGAAAGAATATGCGGAACCAACAATTATTTTCCTGTTATTTTCATTTTTCAAAAGAATTAAAGTAAAAATATTTGTTGATTATTTTCTAAAATACAAGTAAAACAATAAGGATGAAAAGATACAGCTGCAAAATAACTTTCAGGTTTGGATATTTATAAGTGTCCACTCCGTGGTCAGTGATGTCCACTCCGTTGACACATTAATTTTGAAATTAATTAATTACCAACCAAAAAATAGCTAACGAGATAGCTCATCAAGTAATTTAGATTCATAGTTGTCAAAAAGGAATTAAGGAATTTTTTCAAATTTTTTTGGTAAAATTTTTATTTTTTCAAATTATTCTTCGTTTTCTACCCTTTAGATTGGCAATCACCCTTATACACATTTATAAATTGTTCCCGTGTCGTTCAAAGAAATTTAAATTTAACGTTTAAATTCCAATCTTTCAAGTTGTACCTATGCCTACATTGTTTTCGTACTTGTGCCTACATATTTTTTTGCTGATGATGAGCCATACTTAATTACTTTGTCTCGAAACAATTCTTGTATATTTTTGCATTTCATACTATGCATAGGGTAAGTGCTCCAGTGATTGACACTTTTAAAGCAATCTCTGTTGTTTTTAATGTTCTAGTCATCAGAAAATATTTTTAGAAAGCTTAAGTCAATACATGTGACATAAAAGACATTCAGAATCACAATTATGTTAAAAAATATATATTTAATATTATTATTATTATTATTATTATTTATGAATTTTTATTCTATACCCACTCATTGTTCCAGTACTTGGCACCCTATGTTCCAGTGTTTGACACTGCTAGTTATTCATTTTACCAGTTATTAGCACCCTATGCTCCAGTATTTGGCATAAAATGCTAAAATTCTTATATGTAAAATATATGCTTTCATTATTTTTCTTATTTATTAATTATTTCGGGATAGATGTCAATCACTGGAGCACCTACCCTATATGCCTTCTTCTTTATGCTATAATCATGAAATAATCGTTTTATCCCTTTGATGCATTTATAAAATATTCATCTGTACTTCAAACCAACTAAAGTTTAATATTTAAAGATTCGTGTTATACTCATTATCAGAGGTGAGGAATCCTCTGAAATTTTACTAGTCAAGAACTTTTCGAGATAATCGGGAGTATAATGTATATGGAAAGAAAGAAAGAGTGAATCTAAACTGATATATCTTTAACATCTGAAGATTCACGAAGAAATATTACATTAATCTTACATATTACAAACAGGACCATTTGTCACTCACCTCAACTCAACATTAGCTATTTCTCCCTTGAATATACATGTTACACTCGATAAATTATTTATTTTACACATTCTTATGAAATGTGTTTGGTGTGATGCTAATAATCAAATATATATTATTGCATTAAAATAATACAGTTGAACATCGTTAAAATGAACACTGTTAACGTGAATTACTTTTAACGTGAACTGTTTCCACGATCCCCGTCAAAATGAAGATTAGTTATATGAAAATTAGTTACTGATAGCAAGAACTACTGATAATATGAACAAATTTTTTATTCCTCTTGAGATTCACGTTAACGAGGTTCGACTGTATAATATTCTTTATAGAAGTTTAGAAATTTCTGACATTAAAACTGCATATTATTATATCAAAATCATATTTCTTATAATAATATTTCACTCGATCTAAAAGAGCATACCAAGAAGCTTTCATTTAATTCAAGACAGAAGATTAGATGACTACTGATTTATTACTCTTGAAAATATTCCTTTTGGTATTCGTCAGAAAACTTGCATTGCTTGTGCTATGAAGATCTTGCCACGACAAGCTTATTTTTCTTGAAAACAACTGAATTCAAATGAAATTCAACATTTTGAAATTCATGCTTTCACGTTGCACTCGTGCCTACATTTTTTCACCTAATAAAAGGTCGTGTTTAATTATTTCGACCTGAAAGCATTGTTGTGTTTTTGTTTTTTATGTTGTTAGTTTACAAAGTCCTCCGTTCTTTATTTCTCCGCCCCCCCCCCCCGCTTCTTCGAACTATACTTATAAAATAGTGAATTTAACACATTTTTTAAATTTTCATTTGTTTTCTAAAGCCAATTAAATTTGACGATACGAATCAAATAAACAGTTTTACATATTTTTGAAATATTCATTTTTTTCTCGAAACATCTTAAATCACACGTTTTTAGATTCACGTTGTAGAAAGAAATACATCATCTTTCATATGACTACATACCATTAATTACATAGTACAATAAACTTTCTTTTTAATTACTATATTTGTCTCATTTAGTTGAGTAAGGGTATTTCAAATGTTGCACGTACATGACAAAAAAAAGCTGTATGCTATCTATTGCGTTGCAGATAAATTTTGGCAGGAAGAGATATATTCCAGTCTTCTGCGGATCCTTGAGAATTTTTTCTTGTTTTTATTTATTTTCTTCCAAAGAAAGTTTCCTTCCTCTTTTCCTGTTTTTCATCAGTTTCTGCAAGCGTATTAGATGTTTTCATGTTAATGGAGCAGTAGAAAACTGACTTAAAATTTTTATATTGTACATGTTTCCTGGTTTATACATATTATACTGAATCTTGAATCCTTACTAAAACTGAAATGATTCAATTCCTGTACCTTATCAATTGTCATAGTGCCCAAACAGAATACATTTTAGAATTACAGTATGAACTGTATTTACTTGTTATTTTAATTGATGGTTCAAAGAATACTAGGCCGTGATAGCTCGGTTGGTAAAGCGTCGAGCTTGTGATAGGAAGACTGCGAGTTCAGTATTCGAACCGACCGAAGTCCAAGGTGTATAATAATGGGGGAGGTGCTCATAAAATCCGTCATGGCAGCTATTTCCTTCATGCTTTTGCTCCCTTCCGTGAAGGATCAAAATTGAGATGGCATGTCTCCGGATCATCTTTAGGAATATATCCCAGGCCGTTGCCAACTGCCCATAGCGTGGCACAAATGTGATGTAAAGCCCATTCACTTACTTCATCTGTTTCGCAAAATAATAATACCTCTGGAGGTTACCGAAACGTGAGAATTATTCCCTCCACGGAGAATCAAAACTTGCGATGACATGTCACCGGACCACTCCCAAAAGGTTAATATCAGACCGTCGCCAACTGCGTAGCTCTAGAGCAACAGTAAATGCACTCAACCTCAAAATATATTTTACTCAATGAATTCGTCACCTAACACCTGCCTTGTTATGTTACTGAAAAACTATAGGGGTCCCGAAACAACGGGATTATGTTGGGCTTAAAAATCTGATTCCGTCTGATATCTTGATTGACAAATGTTGTTGTTCATCTTCAGAAAAAGAAAAAAATGGAAGAAAAAAGTTCTGAAAAGGAAGGCAAAACAGTAAAAATAACCCGTAATTCAGAAGCTGTGACTGTATTCTTTTCTTCAGAGGAAAAAAGAAAGATAGAGGGAGCGGAATTCGAAGGAAAGATAGAATGTCCGGAAGTGACCCCTGAGGGGTGCAGCATGGCATATGGGGCACATCGTGTCACGTGGCAGAATCCCCATTTCCGCAAAAAGGTGGGGTTTGGTAAAAAGAGGGAGAGGAAAAAAAAAAAAAAAAAATCCGTTTTGTTTTCCAGATTATGGTATAGGAGTGCCCTAAGGGGTGAGAAGAATGTTTTTTCTGCATACAGAGCTTTCTTTTTAAAAGCCGAAATGAAACATTTTTTTTATCAGTATGGAATGTTTTATTTCGAAAGATGTTTATAACTGCTCAAATATTTTATATGAACAGGGAATATATAATCACTGTCTTCCATGGAAGGGAGGGGAGAATAATAATAATAATTATAATAGTAATAACTTCATATATAATTCTAGAAACTCAACTAAAATTAAGTTGTGCTGTAGACATAGCTTTTTAATTTAACACAGTGAAACAATTACAAATAGGAGGTAAAAAAAAAAAAAAAAAAAAAAAAAAAATTAAATCGAAAAAAAAAAAAAAAAAAAAAAGACACCCGGAAAAAAGACAACGATCTGTGAAGACCCTTCAACTCAAGTATACCTAAAATTCCACAGTATTTTTTCCTAAATTCGTAAAACATGATTAAACAAAGTTTTACTGAAACTAAATACTTTTGAAATAATAATAATAATAATGAGTGACAAACAAGTTAAACTTTCTTTTTAATTCTATACATTTTTCTTCTATTATATATTTGGATCCCGGAAAGGTACCGGAAAAAATGGTAACGGAAGAAACGGTAACGAAAAAAATGGTAACGGAAAGAATGGTAAACGGAAAAAATGGTATCCTTGAACATTGGAAACTTCCTATACATAGTAATAAATATCTTTTTTTGTACTATATATGTCTTTTCTTATATATAAATTTCGTACGAATTAAATAAAATTATCTGGTCAGTTGAGTAATAGAAATGAGACGACAAAGTTTTTGATCTGTAGATCCACTATATAATAAGCTTCCGGAATTCCACCATCTGCATTTTGAACCCACTGAACGCAAATGAATCCTTATCTTCATCTGGAAAAATCCCAATGGTCATAAATCCAGAGCATTTTACGACTAGGATGAGTGTCGGAAATCTTCTGAAGCTCGTTTTCTGAAAGCTCCGAAAAATGGTGCGGGAATCAGTAGAGTGCAACTAATTGCACAGGGTATGAAAATTTATCTAGTTTGGTTATCAGTTGGAAGTTTCTTTTTCTTTTTTCTTTTTTTTTTTAAATAATTCTAGTTTCTTCTTTCTTCTTCTTTTACTTTCTTCTATATTCAATAGAATTAGTGTACTGGATTAGTGAAAATTTTTTCAATTTTCGGTTTTTGATGCATTTATAAGTTTTGTGAGATCCGGACACGTTTTGACCATTTTTAGAAAATGTCTCTCTGCGTGTCAAGAAAATTTTCTAACAATTTTAGCTTGAGAATTAATGTACAGAATTTTGTGTAAATTTATATCTAGTTGCACCATTACATAAATTAGTTCATATCAACTTTTGGTGCAACTAGCTCAACAGATGTGTTTTGTCATCTTGTGTTTTCGTAATTTTTAATATGGTAGTATAGGACATATTTCGTATGAATGTACACAACAAGAAATATATTTAATAAATTATTGTAAAATTTAAAAAATATATATTTGGGATAGTAATAATCATTCAAGAAAAATTCTTGTATATGTAGACGCATCGTTTCAACCCAGAAATTAGAGGAGGGTGAATTTTTAATATGAATATTTCTCATACCTTTAAAACAGATGGTGGAATGATAAGCCTGTGAGAAATTGAAAGAAAGTTATCCTTTTTCTTTTCTTTTTTTTTTTTTTTTTTGGAAAAAAAAAAAAAAAAAAAAAAAAGAAAGAAAGAAAGAAAGAAAGGAAAACTACTGTATTTTTTAGATGTTGTCAGTAGCGGGAAAAAAAAAAAAAAAAAAAAAAAAAAATCACGTTCTTTCAATATATAAAGTTATTTTTTTCTCATATGAAAATCGTCTACTCTCAGCACGGAAAATAATTTTAATAAATGAAATTTTTAATAAATAATTTGTACTGCGTTAAGTTGTGAAGTAAAATATCCAAGAAAATTTTGTGTCAGTCATCACAACATTCTTTTTTTTCCTGTAATTAAAGGAATGTAATTACTCTCGTAAAACTTATTTTTTACTTTCGATTATCGGTAGATTTTTACATTTTGTAATTTCTCGAATACGATTGGACTTTTTATATCGATGTTCGAGTGTGTCCTTTCACCGATATCTTAAAGAAATTTGAGGAGCTGTATGTCAAGAATTAGGGAACCTTACGATATAATGTAATTAAATTATGCTTGTAATAAACTAGTTATAGTTATGGTGCTGCTAATTAAATTTTAGAGTAATCGACACACACTTGTCGTGCTATATTATTATCAGCAGCGATTTGTGTAATAACAGTATCTCCATATCTATGACGAGAGAATTAATAAGTAAGGTTATTACGATAAAAAATTTTGCTAGGACAGTTTTGGAGCATATTAATTTGGTGCATCAGATAATACCGACATGCCATACTTGTTAGTCACGATTTGTATGATAACTATGTCTCGGCTTCTTTAGCATAAAATTTGATAAAATAGAATATAGTAATAGATATTTATTATGGGGGCTTTGGCAAATGTCCAATGTAATTTCGGGAAATTACCGGACAAACAGGGTTACTGCTTCATTATTTTCTCAATAAGCGTAATAACGATGGCTACATTACACCTCCGTGCTTTTGAAGACTAGCACTAAACTTAAAATGTGCATTGCTTACTACGTGCGAAACGAACTATGGTTTTAATTATAACGACGAAAGGGGAAGGTATGCCTTTTATAATAAATATTATAACTTATTTCAGTTCTCTCTGGGTAGAAATTCGAAATCTATACTACATATTAAATTCGCAATATTGCTTAAAAAAAAAAAAAAAAAAAAAAAAAAACTTTATTTAGAGGTGAGTGGTGTTAAAAAAAACTTCTAGTGATAAACAGACATTTCATTTTCCTTTCTTTGTTTTCTTTCTTTCTTTCTTTTCTTTTCTTTTCTTTTTTTTTTTTTTTTTTCTTTTGTGTGTGTGTGTGTGTGTAATTGTCTAAAAAGCATTTTTCCTTGGGGAAAAAAAAAAAAAAAAAAAGCTCCGTTGTTTTAAATATTAACTTTAGTAGACAGTACATATCATTCGAATTATATTTTTAAAAATAAATTATTATTTTTTGAAATATATAATTTCAAGTCGGGATGAAATTTGCAAATCTCAATGCAGTAATTTAGATTTCGATACTGCTCTTTTTTCCTTAAAAAAAAAAAAAAATATATATATATATATATATATATATATATATAAATAAAACCTCTTTATTTTTATATCCCTCAAAAACATATACACATCCATTCGTAAGCAAGAATAAAAATAAAGGAAAAATTATTCTAAAAAAATAATTTGTCTTAAAAAAAGATCAATAATTTGTACGTGATTCTATTAAATTTGAAGAGCCTTTTTTTTTTTTTTTTTTTTTTTTGGTAAAAGATGGATTAGGTCTGGAACCAACATCAACAATTTTCGGCCCTCTAAAATATATTTATTGTCGTAAAACCAACAAGTTACGATCTGCCCTGAAATAATTTATCTTTTACTAGAAAATATATTCCATATCTGTTATCCTTATTTTACAATTGAAGATTCGTGGCAATTTTTATGGATTTCGTTGAAGAAAATTTCGTCATTCAAGGAAACTTGTGGTCATTGTCATTGTATCAATGATGATGTAAAATACTTAAACGTATACAATAAAGTAGTTATTGAGAAAAAAAAAAAAATCCAACACTTGCCATTATTTTCATTTAGGAAAGGGGAAAAAAAAAAACGTTTTTTACAGTGAAATATTCCTAAAAAGCATAGCATAACATACAATTTCGACATGAACAACTTCTTACTGATTTAAAAATGCAGAAGTGACTAAAAATATAAATAAAAATGTTTTAGATTAACTGCTAATTTTGTATTATTTCCCGAGAAACCGAAATTTGCCTTTGACGCTGAAATACGACGATTGATGAACGAACCTAGGTGTAATGAATATGATGTTAAATTTCTAACGAATGAATACAATTTTCTCAATAATATCAATGTAAACGACAATTTAAAGCACAGTGGAGTAGCTCAGTTCTAATTAGGTCACCGAAAGTCCAGCAACATTGATTCCGGTCAGCACTTGGGTGGGTTATGCGTCTCTCGATTAATCTGCGAAGGAACCGAGGATCTAGGAAAAAAAAAAAAAAAAAAAAAAACTAGTATGTTGTGGCCACCACAAGACTTTCTTCTATATTTTCCTATACAAATTCACTCAATAACAATTAATAATAAAAAAAAAAAAAGACTTTTTTCCAAGTTTTCTTTTGTTAAAAGTAAAAAAAAATCGATAACTTTGTTTTAAATTATCACATATTTATAGTTCAACCATTCATTTTAAAGGTATTGACGAGACCTTTCGAAAGATACCCATCTTGAAAATTTACCCCCCCCCGGGGGGGCAATCGATGCCCCCACATGCACAAAATTTTTTTACTAATTAACTACTACTATTATCAATAATTCATATTAATTTCACAAGCACAGGTTAAGAATAACTCTCATTATGTACATTTATACGGAATTTTGTCCTATACTGCCATGTTCAAAATTTAGAAAAAATACGATCACAGCGCCACCTGTTGAGCGATTGATCCCCAAATCTAATCAGCACCAGTTTATGTCAGGGGCCAACTAAATACCAAGTTTGGTTAAATTTCAATTAAAAAAAAAAAAAAAAAAAAAATACGATTTTTTAAAGTTTTTTTTTCGTTAAAAGTAAAAAAAATCGTTAACTTTATTTTAAATTATCACAGATTTATAGTTCAACCATTCGTTTTAAAGGCATTGACGAGACCTTTCGAAAGATACCCAACTTGAAAATTTACTCCCCTCGAAGGGGGACTTTCCCCCCCCCCCCCAGGGGAGGTGGCGAGGCTCCTACACATACAAAAAATTTTTCCCAGTTGACTATCTCTATTATAAATAATTCTTCTAAATTTCATAATGATTACTAAAAAATAATTCCCTTTATGCATATTTATACAAAATTTTGTCCTATATCACCATGTTAAAAATTTAGAAAAAGCGGGATGGCAACGCAACCTGTAAGACAATTTTTACCAAAAGTTGGAAGGCACTAATTTATGTCACGGTGCAGCTAGATACCAACTTGTTTGAAATTCTGTGCAGTAGTTCCTGAGATACAGTTGCCACAAAATTTTGTCACGCACACACACACACACACACACACACACAGACAGACAGACAGACATTTTCTAAAAATGGTCAAATCGTGTTCTACAGCTCTCAAAACGTGTAAATCCATCAAAAACCCGACGTCGAAAATTTTTACGAATCCAATACTTTCTTCTATTGAATATAGAAGAAAGTAAAAATGTGTAAAGATGTCGTTAATCTATCCTGCATTCCCGTCCAAATTATACTTCTGGGGCGGAGGGGGGGGGGGGTCACAGACGCGGGGGAACCCTCCGTGGAGGATCAAAATTGTGAGGGCATATCTCCGGATCATCACTAGCGGGTGTGGCCGAAACAGTCGCCAATTGCCCATAGCATAGCATAAGTGCGACGTAAAAGTCACTCATTCACTGTCCTTCACATCAAGTGTTTGACATTGCAATATCTTTCATGTTACTTCTTGGTGTTACCGAAACGCGGAGCCATCTGCTCCGAGGATGATCAAAATTGTGCTGGCATGTCACCTGTCCGCCCTTAGGATTAGACACTTCGACAATTGCCAACTGCATAGCTCTTATAGTGTTTAGTGTGACGTAAACCCACTGAATTTCAACCTTATATCTTCTAACACTACAGAATTTCGGGTGATCGTTGATTCACGAATCCCGGAAAAAATGGTAACGGTAAAAATGGTAACGGAAAAAATGGTAACGGAAAAAATGGTAACGGAAAAAATGGTAAAGGAAAAAATGGTAAACGGAAAAAATGGTAAGCGGAAAGAATGGTAACGGAAAAAATGGTAACGGAAAAAATGGTAAGCGGAAAAAATGGTAAGTGAAAAATTAGTATTCTGAAACATGTGTACTATGAATCCATGGTACACTAGCACCGAAAATGAGCATCTAAAAAATATCTGTAATGATGATCTGAAATTTGTATCATTAATTCCATGTTTAATGTCCTTTCGTCAGGGGTAAAACTACTTAACATGCAATAATCCTAAAAATTGCAACAGATATTGGAGTTTTTGATACATTATGAGACAAATAAAAGATTCAAAATGAGAGATTAATGTACAAATAAATTATTTAGCACGAAATTCAGAGACAGCAAAAATTTGAAAACCCATAAAAGTTACAAATTTGTTTCATACGTACTAATAAATGAAAATTAATAAAAATCCATATTAGATTGGCTTTTTATATTATGCAATCCATGTTAATTCTAAACACAAAATCTGTAATAAATTAATAAATAATAATTATAATAAAATATTTTTATGAATGTTTCTCCTTTTATCACAAATTATATCGATTATTATTATAAGGGATTTGCACATTGGCAAATCTTTTATAAATCATAGAACATTTTTAGATTTATTATATTTTAAATACAAAAGATATTGAGTTTCTTTTGTACAAAATATTATGACGAGTGTATTTCGATTTTTTCCTTTTTCTATATTTACCATAAAAAAGGTCTATGTTATGTCTTTAAAAATATGAGCACCTGGTCCGTCATGGAATACGTCTTCTAAATTGCTATGCCCTTCTTTTTCTAAATGAAAATTCTTTCATCTTTGAATAGTTCATTATTATATTAGGTATCTTGTCCTGTTTTCATGCCCCTTGTAACAAACTCGTTGATTGGCATATGGGTCGAACGGATAACAATGATTACAAGCGCATACAATTCACGGCTAATATGTTAATGTTTAACAAAAAGCATATATCTTTAGAACTTGGGCTTTGAAAAAAAAAAAAAAAAACATATCTGCATTTTATTTGCTGTGTAACTATGGCAGCTCTCCCCTCCTCCCATACGTTTTTTTTTTTTTTTTTTTTTTTTTTTTTTTCTGAATTTTGCTTTAAATTTTTTCTGTTTAATTGAGCTAGTATTTGTAGAAGAACAGATTTTTTTTCTTTCTTTTCAATTTCCCTTACTGAAATATGGTAGAGAAGAGTATTGTTTTAGGATCAAATTTCGGAAATTGAGAGATTTTGTGATATTTGAAAAAATTGAGGTCCCTCCAAATTCTAAAAACAGGTCATTAGCGGTTGGTCTGTATGTGTGTTTGTTATCGTAACTTGGGTTTGAACTTTGGACCTCCCGTCTGTCACATTGTTGCCAACATCTTAATATTCAGTAGTACTATTAGTATCCGTCGCTTTTTTCGCAGGGGTTTATTTTTAGAGTAATTCACTCTAAATGCAATTAAGATTAAATGAAAAAAAAAAAATCATATTCACGCTGGTTTCGGGGAAAACCACGAAAAATTCTGAATGGCTGGGTTAGATCGAGAAGTGTGACTTGGGTTTGAACTCGGAACCTCCCGTCTAGCGCATAGTTGACAATATCCTAATTATGTTCCGTAGTACTATTAGTATCCGTGGCTTTTTTTCGCACTGGTTTATTTTTAGAGTAATTCGCTCCAAATGTAATTAAGATTAAATAAAGAAAAAAAAAATTATATTCACGCTAGTTTCGGAGAAAACAACGAAAAATTCTGAATGGCTGGGTTAGATCGAGAAGTGTGACTTGGGTTTGAACTCGGGACCTCCCGTCTAGCACATAATTGCCAATATCCTAATTATGTTCCGTAGCACTATTAGTATCCGCGGCTTTTTTTCGCACTGGTTTATTTTTAGAGTAATTCGCTCCAAATGTAATTAAGATTAAATAAAAAAATCCAAATTTACTCTGGTTTCGGAGAAAACTGCGAAAAATTCTGAGTGGCTGGGTTAGATCGAGAAGTGTGACTTGGGTTTGAACTCGGGACCTCCTGTCTGGTACATAGTTGCCAATATCCTAATTATGTTCCGTAGTACTATTAGTATCCGCGGCTTTTTTCGCACTGGTTTATTTTTAGAGTAATTCTCTCAAAATGTAAAAATGATTAAAGAAGGGGAGAAAAAAACCTCGAATATCGTCTGGTGTGAAAATAAGGCGGGTACTAACACTACTACAGAAAATTAATTAGGATGTTTGCAGCTATGCTATCTTCTTCGAGAGCAGGAAATTTCTACCACTGAAGGGAAACTCTTTATTTATAATTTTCCATTGATCAAAATTTCTCTATAACTTTTATCTTAAAGCATAAATGTATGGAGATATGTAGTTTTTGATTCTCTTTTCGACATAATTCAGTGTATTAGAATTATAAACTAAACATGCATTTAATACTTCTAGCGAATAATTAACACCAAATAGCCAAAAAATATAAATAATTAATGTACGGCACTTTTATCGGCATTAAAATGTATTAGTTTAATATTTTTAAAAATTGGCTGAACTGTAAAGAAGTTTGCTCCATAAAAGATATGTTAATGTATGTGCATTAATCTGTTTTTCTTTATTAGATTTGGTTTAATAAATATTTAAAAACAAGAAATTTCCTTTCGTTTTGATTTTAAAAGATATCAGTTTGTTATAAAACTATGTTCTACAGAATAACTTTCGATATTCGAAGAGTTTGAAAAATAAATAAATAATTAAATAAATAAAATAAGGTGTGGGGCTGCCCTTTATTAAGCATATTTCTATGATTAAAATATTTTTTCTGTTAAAAAAAAAAAACTTATGAGTTTATATATATATATATTTTATCGCTGAAAATAAAATTAAAGTTGCACAAATTTTAAGTATAC
Source organism: Salticus scenicus (assembly GCA_963930645.1). NCBI lineage: Eukaryota > Metazoa > Arthropoda > Arachnida > Araneae > Salticidae > Salticus > Salticus scenicus. Next base: position 139,439,519 of record OZ005650.1, on the reverse strand, counting down.
TTATTAGGATGGAGGACTATTAGTTTCAGTGTGGGAAAAAGCGTCATCGCCAGTTTTGTGTAACACCAAAGAAAAGGGAAAGGTGGTGGGGTGGGGAGTTAAAGAGGAAGACAACAGAATAAAAGGATTTTTTATGTTACCATTTTAGCGATTTTAATGATATATTCTATAACTATCACTTACTTTTTATGACGATCACAATGAGTGTATTATATACCTGGGGGGGGGGGGGGCAAGGAGGCGCAGATGGATGTGAAATATATTATTCTTTAAACTACACAATAATCGATTAAAACAGAACATTTATGTATGTACAACGTACAGTTTAAGAAAAATTACAGAGAGTGTTACACATATCTGGACGGCTTATTACGGAGGGGGGGGGGGGGGGGCAAAGTTAAGATGGTTGCTTTTATATCACCATGCTACTTATTTACATGAAATTTGTACTATCACTTACATTTTATTCAAATTATAGTGAAAGTTACCTATAGTTGATAAGGGGGAGTAGATATCGGGGGGGGGGGGGGCAGATGAAAAATAAAAAAATCTTTTGAAACAAAACTTATTATCGATTTTTTTATTCACATTTTGTGTAAATATCACTTATTGTTACTATTAATGAAAAATTACAGTAAGGTTACATATGTGTGTGTGGGGGGGGGGGGGCACAGAAGGAAAGAAAATGAATGTTTGTATCACTATATTTTGCATTTTAATAAAATTTATTATAAATATCACTGAATATTTAGAAGTAATTACGCTGATTGTTGCACATATCTTGGGGGCAATGGGATAAGAGGCAAAGGAGAAAAATAATTGTATAAATACCGCAATATTACCAATTTTAATTAAAATTTCAAAAACTATCACCTACATTTAATGAAAACTTTCAAAGAGTGTTACATATATCTAGGAGGAGGGGAGGACTGAGGGAAAAAAATATTATTTTTAAATCATTTTGCTTTACATTTATAGGAAGTTTTGCATAAATATCTCTTATTGTTTATCAAAAATTGAAGAAAGGGTTACACTACCTGGTGAGAGCTAGGGGCCTACATGGAAAGAATATATTTTCATACCATCTTATTGCCAATTTAATGAAGTGATCGTTATAGAATATATCATTATAATCAGTAAAATGGTGATATAAAACATCATTTTATTTTGCTCTATCCCCCTCTCTTTAACCCCCCCCCCGAACTATGTCTGACACATACTGTAATTGTTTCACAAATTGTATGCGATCATACAAAGTTTCATTAAAATCGGTAGGAATGTGATTCAGGGATCTCCTTACAACATTATTGTGATATTAGTTCTATTCTCAGTTTTTGTACAGAACTTATTTTCATATCTCTAGGTATTCATATAGCTAGAATGGATGAATAGATCTATAATCGACTTAAACAAATTTGTGTAATGTCAATATTTGTAATTTCAGCAATAACTAAAAATAAATTTTTCTTTTTCTTTTTTTTAATCAGACTTATAAATGTTAATAATATAAGTAATGTAATGTTTTAAAACACATTTAAAAAAATAATAATATTTCCTATATTATCTTTTTGTTAAATGAATTAAAAAATGCTAATCATCTCAGTCAGTTTTTAAAAACTATATGAAAAAATTATAATTTATGTTTAAGTGTTTTTGGTTTCTTATAAGGCAGATTTGTAAAACGTAAAGCATTTGGTGGCAAACTTGTTCTTCCCCCAGGGAGAGAGGGGAGTTAGGCCGAAATAGAATATTCCGGAATGATTAGCACTCTAGCTTCAATAATACAAGTTAAAAAATGACCTTGACATTCTAACTTCAAAAACTTCACTCCTACCATTGAATACTTATAACGATCCAAAACTCTTCTGACCACTTCAGTTTTGAGCCACCCAATAGATGTGTAAAATCGCTTTCATCATGCTATGATAATGATATTATTGCAATTTGATTTTACTAATTTCCTCATTACCATTTTTTCCGTTACCATTTTTTCCGTTACCATTTTTTCTGTTTACCATTTTTTCCGTTTACCATTTTTTCCTTTACCATTTTTTCCGTTACCATTTTTTCCGTTTACCATTTTTTCCGGTACCATTTTTTCCGTTACCATTTTTTCCGTTACCATTTTTACCGGTTACCTTGATTCACCAATACCAAGGAATTAAAATAAAATAATCTCACATTTAACTGTTAAAACTTAATTGTCAGTTTAACTATTTCGAGTTTTAACTATACTAAAAATAATATCTTTGTGAAAAGATAAATTTTAAAAAATATCTTTTTACGAAAAATAAATCATCAACTGTATATTTTACTATGTTTTTATTAACTTCGATTCTTGTTTGTTTGTCCGGTACAAATCTTGCAATCGATTTTTAACCAACTTTCCTACTAACTAGACATTTGTCACTTTCAGAATCGTTCAGAACCCGATGACAACACAATACTTCGAAGCCCTATTTTCAAATTTTTGATTAGTTTTCCTTTAATTAATAATAACCTCCTAATAGCTTTAAAAATAGCCATTAAAATATTAGCTATAATTTAATTGTTGCCAAAAAAAAAAAAAAACGAGTACATTTTCTTTCGACTTAAAAATAAATATATTTAATTAAACGTGAACGTTAAAAAAATGTAAAAAGTTAAATTATGCATTCAAATTTTTTTATTAGTTTTCTTTTAATTAATTAAAATATGAATATAACAACCTCCTAATAGCTTTAAAAATAACCATTAAAATATTCGCTATAATTTAATTGTTGCCAAAAAAAAAAAAAAATTACGAGTTCATTTTCTTTCGACTTAAAAATAAATATATTTAATTAAACGTGAACGTTAAAAAAAAAAAAAAAAAAAAAAATGTAAAAAGTTAAATTATGCATCTCACAAAAATTGACGTCATTGTCACTTTAAAAATTTTATGTGCATTGATAAAGTGCTAATTTAGTTCTATAACTATGATTCAACAAAGTTATTTTTTTTTTTTTTTTTATCTCATGATTAATTATAAAGGGATTCTCATCATCGATTAAATCAATATATAAAATAAAAACAAAATCATGATTAATTAAAAATAAATAAATAAATAAATAAAAGAAGAAGTATTTTAACGGTAACTACAACTGTCCCTTGACCAGTATAAACTCAATTTATTTAAAACATTCTAATTTTGTGCAAATTTTTGAGAAAATATTTTCATATTCTGAAAATAAAATCCATATTTTAAATGATGTTACGATTTTTGACTTAAATATAAATTATAATATGCATCATTTTGTGTATATATTCTCTAAGCTATTAAAATTTAATGTATTTTTGATTAATTCTTTACGTTTATACTACGAAACGTGCCGATCAGTCTTTTTTCTTTTAGTTGGATGCATTTCCTTGGCATTAATCGCCCTTTTGGCGATGCGAAATAGGGGAACTATTTTTTAAGCAATTTTTCTCATTGCGATAGCACTGATTCTGATCAGCAGTTTTTTCTCTTCTTCGCCCTCTTCATCCTCAATTTTAGTATTTATTATTGAACTAATTTAACTGTTAAGGTGACTGATTCATGTTTCTTAGCAACGGTTACTATATTCATTTCTTAAAATTTCTTTTACACATTTTCTTTTTAATATTTTTTTTAACTTGATGCGACAAGGGAAAAAAATTTCTCTGGTCTAATATACAAAACGTAAAAAAAAAAAAAAAAAAAAAAAGACTTTATCTTAAAATAGGAAATTATGTTCTTTAGCAATGGTTATCGTATTTACTTTTAGTTATTTTTAATACTTTTTTACATATATATATATTTATATTTAACTTATTGCCATATTTTTATTTTTTTTTTTTTTTTCCTCAGGGTGTATTTTGTTTGAAAGCAATAGTCTTTCGTTCAATAAATAAATAAGTAAAAAGATTCTTAATTTTAAAATATGAAGTTGCGTTCCTAGCAGAAGTTGAATTAATCTATCTGTTTATCTTTCGGTCCATCTCTCCACCTCTGTGATAGAGTCCGTAAATATTTTTAAAATTTCTTCAAAACGATATTTGTTATTTAAGTTCACTATGGCATGGTCCCTGTTTAATATGTTATAGATAACACACCTGGTTTGTGTACAGGGATACCCAAAGTAATGTCAGTAGAGAAGGAAGGAGATTACTGCTGCAGCGGAGGGACGGAGGGACCGGAAGTGAGGATCCCTCCTCCGTAGATAAGAGTCTGATCCCTCCTCCGTAGATAAGAGTCTGATCCCTCCTCCGTAGATAAGAGTCTGCACCGTAGATAAGAGAACCTTGATGAGGAAGTTGATATGATAAAGAATTTAATTATAATTAATTTAAAACATAGAAAAAAAAAAATATATATATATATATAATTTTTAAAAAGAGAATTTCTTAGGGTTTTTTTTTTTTTTTTTTTTTTTTATCTGTTTAAACATTTCTTAAAAAAAAATTTCAAAAAATAAAGAGATATACTATATATATAATTTTTAAAAAGAGAATTTCTTAGGGTTTTTTTTTTTTTTAATCTGTTTAAACATTTCTTAAAAAAATTTCAAAAAATAAAGAGATATACTGACCTTGGAATCGAACCAGGCACCTTTGGTCTCGGATGTAGTTTTATTGTAATCTTGAATGAATATTATTTTAAGAGAATTTTAATTAGGATTTTAAAATTAATTTTAAACTTAGAAAATTTTTTTAAAAAGAGAATTTCTTATGTTTGATGAGATTTTTCTTATACTTAAAAAGAAAGAAAGAAATGTAATTTGAAATATTTTAAACTTAGAAAAAAAATTATGATTTTAAAAAGAGAACTTTAATTATTGATTTTAAATAATTATGATTTTAAACTTAGAAAAAATTATGATTCGTGAAAGATAAGGAGGGTTAGAATTAAGAGATAATGAATGTGATTTTTCTTAATTAATTATGATTTTAAAAGATAATTTTATTTATGGTTTTAATTATCACTGTCATCTATTAGTCGATTTGAGAGAATTTATAAAAATTAGGAATTTAACGGGAGGTAATGTATTTCGAGGACTTAGCATTTTACGAGATGGTTAGAGAATTTAGGTGTTGCCATTCGGAGATTGTAAATTCAAAAGAGAATTTTAGAAAATGTACTCACCTTTAGTTTATGTTGGAATTGAACCCGGAACTTTCCCTCTTCAAGTCGAACCAGAGGGCTTTAAAAAATTAAATAAAGAGATATACTCACCTTGGAATCGAACCAGGAACCTCTGGTGCAGTCATATGTAATTCTAGGGGTCCCACATCGGTAGTGTTGCCCTCTGTTAGTCGATTTGAGAGAATTTATTTATATATATATATATATTTTTTTTTTTTTCTTTCTTTTTTTTAAATAAAGAATTTAACGAGAGGTAATGTATATCGAGGACTTAGCATTTTTCGCGATGGTTAGAAAATTGAATGAATTTAGGTGTTGCCATTCGAAGATTGTAAATTTTTACAGAGTTTATAGAACATGTCGATTTAGGAGAAAATAATTAAGCTAATGAATAGTATTATAAAATTAAGCACTTTGTGGAATTAAGTGCTGATTATATGCAAATAATTTAGGGGTTTTTTCGAAGAGTGATTAATAATTGTGTAATCCACTCTTTATCCTTCAAATAGTGTATTTAAAGAACTTTATCAGGGCACTTTCTTAAATTACGGGATGTTGGTATTATCTTTTACACTTGTAATTTTTAGTTTGAACTTCCATTTTATAATAAAATAGTTATATTATCTTCTATCCTAATATATTTCAAATAAATAGAGAATCTTGTAAATGAGTTGTCTTAGAAATTTTGCGAAGGACAATTTAAATAATGTGGTAAGTGTGTATTTTCGGATATGTGTAGAAATAGTGATTAAGACTTGTGTTTATCTTTCCATTACAGGAAATGTTTAAACATGAGATCTTGGTCATAAACTTTTAAATAGATAAGGAATCTTTTAAATGAGTTGTATTAGAAATTATGTAAGAAGATATTTTTATGTACTTAATTGTTAGATAAGTAGTTTTCGTTTAAAAATATGTGATTCAAGATGAAACTTTGATAGTGAATTCATTAAATTATTCCCCTTAAAGTGAAAATACTATACTACAGAGTTACCATTTATTTAATTCATTAAAAAATATGCTTCTTTTCTACACTTTCAAAGAAACAAATGAGTGATAAGCTTATTTCTTATCGACCATGTTGATACTACGTCATACTACGATAAACTCATTTTGTTTGGTTATCTTATATAGTTCTACTAAACTAGTTAAAAAACTTTTTGAATTATTCACCTTAAAATGAAAATACTATACTACAGAGTTACCATTTATTTAATTCATTAAAAAATATGCTTCTTGAAAAATAATGACCTATCTAGAAGTATTTTTTCATTGATATATTTATTTAATAATATTAATTTAAGAACTTTATTTTATAAATTAACTTCTATCAACCAATACCATTTTACCACGCAACAGAGTTATAGTAGATTTTATTTAACTTATCATAAGCTAAAATCAAACCATGCACTTATTAATCTTATATTTATGTATTTGTATATTTATGCATCCTTTAGTATTTTAGTTATGTAATATTTTAAAATGTGATTGAAAAAAAAAAAATATATATATATATATATTTCGCATTATAAATGTAATTTAAGTTTATGCACGCACACACATAGAAAAATTTAATTATTTATTTTTTAATCTTAATAGATTAAAACGGAAATTTTAAAGTTAAGCATATGTACATTGCGAAATTGATTAAGATTTAATATTACAAACTTAATTATATTGAGTGAAATTAGGATGTAGCTTATTAGAGGAACAATAGTTATAAATATTGCAAAAATGTTGAAATACATTAAGGTTTATTACTTACTTAGTTATATATAATTTTATTTATGGTTTTAATTATCACTGTCATCTATTAGTCGATTTGAGAGAATTTATAAAAATTAGGAATTTAACGGGAGGTAATGTATTTCGAGGACTTATCATTTTACGAGATGGTTAGAGAATTTAGGTGTTGCCATTCGGAGATTGTAAATTCAAAAGAGAATTTTAGAAAATGTACTCACCTTTAGTTTATGTTGGAATTGAACCCGGAACTTTCCCTCTTCAAGTCGAACCAGAGGGCTTTAAAAAATTAAATAAAGAGATATACTCACCTTGGAATCGAACCAGGAACCTCTGGTGCAGTCATATGTAATTCTAGGGGTCCCACATCGGTAGTGTTGCCCTCTGTTAGTCGATTTGAGAGAATTTATTTATATATATATATATATTTTTTTTTTTTTTCTTTCTTTTTTTTAAATAAAGAATTTAACGAGAGGTAATGTATATCGAGGACTTAGCATTTTTCGCGATGGTTAGAAAATTGAATGAATTTAGGTGTTGCCATTCGAAGATTGTAAATTTTTACAGAGTTTATAGAACATGTCGATTTAGGAGAAAATAATTAAGCTAATGAATAGTATTATAAAATTAAGCACTTTGTGGAATTAAGTGCTGATTATATGCAAATAATTTAGGGGTTTTTTCGAAGAGTGATTAATAATTGTGTAATCCACTCTTTATCCTTCAAATAGTGTATTTAAAGAACTTTATCAGGGCACTTTCTTAAATTACGGGATGTTGGTATTATCTTTTACACTTGTAATTTTTAGTTTGAACTTCCATTTTATAATAAAATAGTTATATTATCTTCTATCCTAATATATTTCAAATAAATAGAGAATCTTGTAAATGAGTTGTCTTAGAAATTTTGCGAAGGACAATTTAAATAATGTGGTAAGTGTGTATTTTCGGATATGTGTAGAAATAGTGATTAAGACTTGTGTTTATCTTTCCATTACAGGAAATGTTTAAACATGAGATCTTGGTCATAAACTTTTAAATAGATAAGGAATCTTTTAAATGAGTTGTATTAGAAATTATGTAAGAAGATATTTTTATGTACTTAATTGTTAGATAAGTAGTTTTCGTTTAAAAATATGTGATTCAAGATGAAACTTTGATAGTGAATTCATTAAATTATTCCCCTTAAAGTGAAAATACTATACTACAGAGTTACCATTTATTTAATTCATTAAAAAATATGCTTCTTTTCTACACTTTCAAAGAAACAAATGAGTGATAAGCTTATTTCTTATCGACCATGTTGATACTACGTCATACTACGATAAACTCATTTTGTTTGGTTATCTTATATAGTTCTACTAAACTAGTTAAAAAACTTTTTGAATTATTCACCTTAAAATGAAAATACTATACTACAGAGTTACCATTTATTTAATTCATTAAAAAATATGCTTCTTGAAAAATAATGACCTATCTAGAAGTATTTTTTCATTGATATATTTATTTAATAATATTAATTTAAGAACTTTATTTTATAAATTAACTTCTATCAACCAATACCATTTTACCACGCAACAGAGTTATAGTAGATTTTATTTAACTTATCATAAGCTAAAATCAAACCATGCACTTATTAATCTTATATTTATGTATTTGTATATTTATGCATCCTTTAGTATTTTAGTTATGTAATATTTTAAAATGTGATTGAAAAAAAAAATATATATATATATATATATTTCGCATTATAAATGTAATTTAAGTTTATGCACGCACACACATAGAAAAATTTAATTATTTATTTTTTAATCTTAATAGATTAAAACGGAAATTTTAAAGTTAAGCATATGTACATTGCGAAATTGATTAAGATTTAATATTACAAACTTAATTATATTGAGTGAAATTAGGATGTAGCTTATTAGAGGAACAATAGTTATAAATATTGCAAAAATGTTGAAATACATTAAGGTTTATTACTTACTTAGTTATATTTTATGTGCATATTTAGTACTTTTGTGATGTAATGTAGCTTATTAGATGTCCAATAGTTATAAATGATGCAAAAATGTTGATGCACATTATGGTTTAATAGTTATATTTTATGATAAACAATACTTATAAATGATGCAAAAATGTCGAAGTACATTAAGGTTTAATAGTTGCACAGTTATATTTTATGTGCATATATAGTACTTTTGCGATGTTATGTAGCTTATTAGAGGAACGATACTTATAAATGTTGCAAAAATGTTGAAATACATTAAGGTTTAATAGTTATATTTTATGCGCGCATATAGCACTTTTTGTGATGCGAAACAAAATATTCTCAGGGGATAGTAGTTTTCAAAAAAATTTAACCACAGGAATACACTCTATTTAAGATAGAAATAGCTGCAATAGTATTGAACATGGTGGTTTTTTGGGGTCACGTGATTTCTTTCGTCCAATCAGAAGCACGGAATTTTAATGAATAGTATTATAAAATTAAGTGTTTTTTATATACAGATATTTTTGAGGTTCCATGAACCAATCAAAACCAGGGATTTTTAATGAATAGTATTATAAAATTAAGCACTTTGTGGAATTAAGTGTTGATTGTGTACAAATAATTTTGGTGTTTTTTCAACCACATGGATTTTTAATGATTATAAAATTAAGTGATTTGTGGAATTAAGTGTTGATCATATTCAAATAATTTAGGAGTACCATGAACCAACCAGAAGCATGGATTTTTAATAATTGTAAAATTAAGTGATTTAAGTATGCAAGTTTCGGAAAAAACCATGAAAAACTTCAAACGAATAGTCTACAAGCTTTAAAATCTGTGATGCACAAATTATTTGTTTTAACATGTTGATAAACTAGATTACATTAAAAAGTTTGGGTATTAAAATGATATATATATTTGCTGTGATTAATAGGGGTTCTAAAGAATTTGGCTGCTTTTCCTGGTGTATGAATTTAGCTTATATTTGGCGTGATTTCGCCAATAATTACAAATTTGGTGGTAAACCTGCAGTATAAATGCATTCGCAAAGAAAATTTTGTCAGTTGCTGCTGTATTTTTGAGGAGTGCGCAGGTTTAATTTATCAACTTGTATTTTTTATAACACTTTACTTTTTAGTGAGAGAGATGGATTTATCTGCAAAAATGCCTATTTCAAATGAGGTGTCATCAAGCTTGGATACTAAGAAAGTACCAAAAACTTTTAGCTGTGTTTCTTGCAGTATGGTATTTAAACGAAAATGGGATTTGCTTCGTCACATGAAAATTCATCTCAACGAAAAATCTTTTATTTGCAATGTATGCCAGAAAGCATTTACCAGGTCAGATGAGTTAAAGAGACATTTAAAAATTCATGAAAAGACTTCTATTGAACATAGATGTGGGCAATGTGATGAATCCTTTAATCGCAAGTATCAGTTGCTGATGCATATTAGAAAAAATCATCGAAAACCTTTACCAGTGCATTCCTGTGATCAATGTGCAGAAACATTTAGACAGAAATATAAACTTTTAGAGCATGTTAGAGAAAATCATCGAAAACCCTTATCGCAAGCAACATTAAAGGGAATATCAAATTCTGACCGAGATTTTCTTAAGGAGAAAATTATGCATTTTAAAAGAAAAAATGCTCTTAATACATTTACAATAACCACATTTGATAATAAAAACAAAGATTTGGATTTAACGTCATTTTTTAATAATTTAAGAACTGACATTTTAAACGAATTAAACTTTCAATTAAATGATCAAGGATCATTGAAATGGTATATTAATGTAGAAGTTATTTTTAGTTGTATTTATGAAAATGGAGAGAAGGATTTTATTACACAAAATTTTAGGTCAAAAAGTATAACAACTCTTTTAATAAATGATTTGAATAATGATCTTGAAAACGCTTTTAACAAGATGAAAAAGTGTTTTGATGAATTTAGTGAACAAGGATCAGGTTGGACATTAACAGAAATTTTCAAATTAGAACTTTGTATGACTAAATATGGTTCTTTTCAAATGTAATATCTGATTTTACTATATATATATATATATATTGAAAATTGTTAGTTGAATCTTATAAAATTATTGTAAACTTTGTATAAAAATGATGCATGTAAAAATCTTATAATTTGAAAAATAAAAGTATGTGTACAAAAATTGTATTTTTAATTATTTATCTCATATAAAAATTTTATGTAAAAGTTTAAACTATTAATCGGATTTTTAAAATAAATGCACTTATGTAAACATGTTTAAATAGAAAGTTTTATATTTATTTTATCAAAGTAATTTTTTATTTTTTATTTATTTATTTATTTATTTATTTATTTTTTATATTATTTTAAAACTATATATTTTAATATGATTTTAAAACTACATATTTTTATAAAACGTTATTTCATAAATAAATTGATATTTTATAGTAAATATAATCTTACCAATTTTAGAGATTGTATCAAAAAATCATGAACTTTCCAATTTTAGCATTAACCATTTAACATATACTCTAGGGAAATACTAACCTGCTTAAAAGTTTAACTTTTCTGCATGCTTGAAATTAGACATCAACAAATTATTTGTTTCGACACGTTGATAAACTAAAATATTTTACGAGATTTTTTAATGGGATTGGGGATATTTTACAAGATTTGGCTATTAAAATAACATATCTGCTAAGATTTGGCGAGATTTTTTAATATATTTGGAAATAAATACTAATTTGGCATTAAACATAGAGTATAAATTCAGTCTCGTAGAAAATTTAATCAGTTGCAAACTTGTTTTCGTGGTTCATATAGCATTTTTAAAGTTTTACTTTGATTATATTTATAATGGATCTATCTGAGGAAGTGCAAGTTTCTGTTCATCAACAAGCTACTTCATCATGTTTTGAAGATGAGACTTTTCACTTAGAGGATGCAAAACCCTATATTTGTAATGTGTGTAAGAAAGCATTTAGTAGATCGTACGGTTATAAAAGACACTTAAAAACTCATGAAAAACCTCGCATAGGATATGGGTGTGAATACTGTATGGAAAATTTTACTCGTAAACGGGATTTTTTAAAGCATAATGCAAAAATTCATAAAAAGACTTTACATAATCACAGTTGTGATGAATGTAGTGAAGTGTTTAGGACTAAACAAGATTTATTGAATCATAAAAAAATGGTACATCGAAAGGTTTTACCTGAATATCTATGTGTAGAATGCAACGAAAATTTTCGATATAAGTATGAATTATTACGTCATAACAGAAAAAATCATCGTAAAGATTCTTCTGCTTACGTATGTACAAAATGCAATGAACGAAATACTCTCAACTTAGACAGTGAAAATATGAACTTAACGAATTTTTTGAATACTGCTTTTTTAACCAACACCTATTCTTTAGCCAAAAGCTTTCATGATGAAAATAACAATACATATTTTTTAATATTTTTAAATAATGAAAATATGAATACCGAACGCATAACACAAAATATTGACTCACCAACCAACAACTTTGAGAGTGCAAATGCGAACTTAACGAATTTTTCAGATAATCAAAATATTGTTTTCGCTTCATCAACCAGTGAAATCTAAATGTTTCTGCACATTGATCACAGGAATGCACTGGTAAAGGTTTTCGATGATTTTTTCTAATATGCATCAGCAACTGATACTTGCGATTAAAGGATTCATCACATTGCCCACATCTATGTTCAATAGAAGTCTTTTCATGAATTTTTAAATGTCTCTTTAACTCATCTGACCTGGTAAATGCTTTCTGGCATACATTGCAAATAAAAGATTTTTCGTTGAGATGAATTTTCATGTGACGAAGCAAATCCCATTTTCGTTTAAATACCATACTGCAAGAAACACAGCTAAAAGTTTTTGGTACTTTCTTAGTATCCAAGCTTGATGACACCTCATTTGAAATAGGCATTTTTGCAGATAAATCCATCTCTCTCACTAAAAAGTAAAGTGTTATAAAAAATACAAGTTGATAAATTAAACCTGCGCACTCCTCAAAAATACAGCAGCAACTGACAAAATTTTCTTTGCGAATGCATTTATACTGCAGGTTTACCACCAAATTTGTAATTATTGGCGAAATCACGCCAAATATAAGCTAAATTCATACACCAGGAAAAGCAGCCAAATTCTTTAGAACCCCTATTAATCACAGCAAATATATATATCATTTTAATACCCAAACTTTTTAATGTAATCTAGTTTATCAACATGTTAAAACAAATAATTTGTGCATCACAGATTTTAAAGCTTGTAGACTATTCGTTTGAAGTTTTTCATGGTTTTTTCCGAAACTTGCATACTTAAATCACTTAATTTTACAATTATTAAAAATCCATGCTTCTGGTTGGTTCATGGTACTCCTAAATTATTTGAATATGATCAACACTTAATTCCTCAAATCACTTAATTTTATAATCATTAAAAATCCATGTGGTTGAAAAAACACCAAAATTATTTGTACACAATCAACACTTAATTCCACAAAGTGCTTAATTTTATAATACTATTCATTAAAAATCCCTGGTTTTGATTGGTTCATGGAACCTCAAAAATATCTGTATATAAAAAACACTTAATTTTATAATACTATTCATTAAAATTCCGTGCTTCTGATTGGACGAAAGAAATCACGTGACCCCAAAAAACCACCATGTTCAATACTATTGCAGCTATTTCTATCTTAAATAGAGTGTATTCCTGTGGTTAAATTTTTTTGAAAACTACTATCCCCTGAGAATATTTTGTTTCGCATCACAAAAAGTGCTATATGCGCGCATAAAATATAACTATTAAACCTTAATGTATTTCAACATTTTTGCAACATTTATAAGTATCGTTCCTCTAATAAGCTACATAACATCGCAAAAGTACTATATATGCACATAAAATATAACTGTGCAACTATTAAACCTTAATGTACTTCGACATTTTTGCATCATTTATAAGTATTGTTTATCATAAAATATAACTATTAAACCATAATGTGCATCAACATTTTTGCATCATTTATAACTATTGGACATCTAATAAGCTACATTACATCACAAAAGTACTAAATATGCACATAAAATATAACTAAGTAAGTAATAAACCTTAATGTATTTCAACATTTTTGCAATATTTATAACTATTGTTCCTCTAATAAGCTACATCCTAATTTCACTCAATATAATTAAGTTTGTAATATTAAATCTTAATCAATTTCGCAATGTACATATGCTTAACTTTAAAATTTCCGTTTTAATCTATTAAGATTAAAAAATAAATAATTAAATTTTTCTATGTGTGTGCGTGCATAAACTTAAATTACATTTATAATGCGAAATATATATATATATATATATATTTTTTTTTCAATCACATTTTAAAATATTACATAACTAAAATACTAAAGGATGCATAAATATACAAATACATAAATATAAGATTAATAAGTGCATGGTTTGATTTTAGCTTATGATAAGTTAAATAAAATCTACTATAACTCTGTTGCGTGGTAAAATGGTATTGGTTGATAGAAGTTAATTTATAAAATAAAGTTCTTAAATTAATATTATTAAATAAATATATCAATGAAAAAATACTTCTAGATAGGTCATTATTTTTCAAGAAGCATATTTTTTAATGAATTAAATAAATGGTAACTCTGTAGTATAGTATTTTCATTTTAAGGTGAATAATTCAAAAAGTTTTTTAACTAGTTTAGTAGAACTATATAAGATAACCAAACAAAATGAGTTTATCGTAGTATGACGTAGTATCAACATGGTCGATAAGAAATAAGCTTATCACTCATTTGTTTCTTTGAAAGTGTAGAAAAGAAGCATATTTTTTAATGAATTAAATAAATGGTAACTCTGTAGTATAGTATTTTCACTTTAAGGGGAATAATTTAATGAATTCACTATCAAAGTTTCATCTTGAATCACATATTTTTAAACGAAAACTACTTATCTAACAATTAAGTACATAAAAATATCTTCTTACATAATTTCTAATACAACTCATTTAAAAGATTCCTTATCTATTTAAAAGTTTATGACCAAGATCTCATGTTTAAACATTTCCTGTAATGGAAAGATAAACACAAGTCTTAATCACTATTTCTACACATATCCGAAAATACACACTTACCACATTATTTAAATTGTCCTTCGCAAAATTTCTAAGACAACTCATTTACAAGATTCTCTATTTATTTGAAATATATTAGGATAGAAGATAATATAACTATTTTATTATAAAATGGAAGTTCAAACTAAAAATTACAAGTGTAAAAGATAATACCAACATCCCGTAATTTAAGAAAGTGCCCTGATAAAGTTCTTTAAATACACTATTTGAAGGATAAAGAGTGGATTACACAATTATTAATCACTCTTCGAAAAAACCCCTAAATTATTTGCATATAATCAGCACTTAATTCCACAAAGTGCTTAATTTTATAATACTATTCATTAGCTTAATTATTTTCTCCTAAATCGACATGTTCTATAAACTCTGTAAAAATTTACAATCTTCGAATGGCAACACCTAAATTCATTCAATTTTCTAACCATCGCGAAAAATGCTAAGTCCTCGATATACATTACCTCTCGTTAAATTCTTTATTTAAAAAAAAGAAAGAAAAAAAAAAAAAAATATATATATATAAATAAATTCTCTCAAATCGACTAACAGAGGGCAACACTACCGATGTGGGACCCCTAGAATTACATATGACTGCACCAGAGGTTCCTGGTTCGATTCCAAGGTGAGTATATCTCTTTATTTAATTTTTTAAAGCCCTCTGGTTCGACTTGAAGAGGGAAAGTTCCGGGTTCAATTCCAACATAAACTAAAGGTGAGTACATTTTCTAAAATTCTCTTTTGAATTTACAATCTCCGAATGGCAACACCTAAATTCTCTAACCATCTCGTAAAATGCTAAGTCCTCGAAATACATTACCTCCCGTTAAATTCCTAATTTTTATAAATTCTCTCAAATCGACTAATAGATGACAGTGATAATTAAAACCATAAATAAAATTATCTTTTAAAATCATAATTAATTAAGAAAAATCACATTCATTATCTCTTAATTCTAACCCTCCTTATCTTTCACGAATCATAATTTTTTCTAAGTTTAAAATCATAATTATTTAAAATCAATAATTAAAGTTCTCTTTTTAAAATCATAATTTTTTTTCTAAGTTTAAAATATTTCAAATTACATTTCTTTCTTTCTTTTTAAGTATAAGAAAAATCTCATCAAACATAAGAAATTCTCTTTTTAAAAAAATTTTCTAAGTTTAAAATTAATTTTAAAATCCTAATTAAAATTCTCTTAAAATAATATTCATTCAAGATTACAATAAAACTACATCCGAGACCAAAGGTGCCTGGTTCGATTCCAAGGTCAGTATATCTCTTTATTTTTTGAAATTTTTTTAAGAAATGTTTAAACAGATTAAAAAAAAAAAAACCCTAAGAAATTCTCTTTTTAAAAATTATATATATAGTATATCTCTTTATTTTTTGAAATTTTTTTTAAGAAATGTTTAAACAGATAAAAAAAAAAAAAAAAAAAAAAAAAAAAAAAAACCCTAAGAAATTCTCTTTTTAAAAATTATATATATATATATTTTTTTTTTTTTCTATGTTTTAAATTAATTATAATTAAATTCTTTATCATATCAACTTCCTCATCAAGGTTCTCTTATCTACGGTGCAGACTCTTATCTACGGAGGAGGGATCAGACTCTTATCTACGGAGGAGGGATCAGACTCTTATCTACGGAGGAGGGATCCTCACTTCCGGTCCCTCCGTCCCTCCGCTGCAGCAGTAATCTCCTTCCTTCTCTACTAATGTCAATGCATTGCATTTTAAGAAAGGCATTCTATAAATCATATTTAAATATTTTTGTACTGCGGTCAAATCATAATAAAATTGACATTTATTATTTATATGGTAAAAAAATATTCTCTAGAAATATGGTATGTTTAGCGTTAAGATTTACAGGAAAACACTGAAAAATTCAGGTACATTATGGGCTGCAATTGGAAATTGCTGGGGTTGAATCTCCATTTGTATTAAGCATTTTTAACATTTCCAACAAAGATTAAACGATTTGCAAGCACAATGTAATTAACTTTAGAATATTTTAATATATATATATATATGTTTTTTTTTTTTTTTTTTACAGTTTTTTTTATTATTATTTTCTCTCGTGATGTATTTAAATTCGGCATATTTCTTTTATTATTGTTTTTTTATTATTATTATTATTATTATTTTCTCATAATGTATTTAAATTCGGATATTTCGTTTATTTTTATTTTTTCCATGATGAATTTAAACTACGTTAGTTCTTCGATTACTGTTTCACTAAGTATTTTCTCTCATGGTGTACTGAATTTCGAATATTTCTCTTATTATTATCTTGTTATTACTATTTTCTCTGGTAATGTATTTAAATTCAGCATATTTCTTTTATTTTTGTTTTGTTATTGTTTATTTTTTCTCCTGATGTATTTAAATTCGGATATTTATTCTTTTATTTTTATTTTTTCCCGTGATGAATTCAAACTATGCTTATTTCTCTCATCATTGCTTTATTAGTAGTTTATTCTCTCATGCTACATTGAAATTCGGGTATTTCTTTTATTATTATTTTGTTATTATTATTTTTTCTCGTGATGCATCTAAATTCGTCATCATTAGTTCTATTATTATTTTTCTAGTAGTGATCTACTCTAAAATGGAGACAACACTTTTTTACTCTCTGAAAGAAATAACCCTGTCACCTTAATGATAAATAATTCTTCATTCTTGATTAATATTAGTAATAAAGAAAATAACCGTCTGGAAAATTAATAAATAATTCATTGCGCCTTCTTTATACATTATGTTATTTCTTAATGAGAGAGATGGTTACTAAAGAAAGTAAGATTGCACAATTACAGCTTCTTCGACCTTTTAGCAGCTTCTTCAGTTATTCACAGATTATGAATGAACAACTTTTGCATGCAGCATTACATTCCAATTCCAGGCGATAATTGGCAAAAACAGAACAGTATATTTTCTGGCATCGAAAACAAAGAATCCATTTTTCTCTACATTTGCTTTTTTAACCTAAAAAGTAACTCAAAATGCCCATCCTTTATTTTCGCATGAATGTTTTTCTTTATGCCTTTGGAAAAGCAATAAGAGCTATTGACTATCTCCTTTCTAATACATATCTTAATTAGCATAGCTTATCAGATCAGAGAATTTTAAAATATCTAGTATAATTTTCAAGCAGTTTAAAGGTAATATGACAGGTTATATATTTTAATCTTATGAGTCAACTTGCAAAATTTCTGTTCGAAGATTTATTTTTTTTAATTCAAGGTCATGTCCTTCCGTGTAGTTTCTAATGTAGTGTTATTTTAGTAATTTATTTTTGTTTTGTTTTTAACCTTCTAAATTTTGTTTCTGAACTTGCTCGATTATGATAATTTAAAATTTCAGGTATCGAATTCTGAAATTAGCAAGTGCCTTTAGATTTTTTAGCTCGTGTACAGGGATACACGAAAGAATTTCGATACATTACAACCTATTGATAGTATTTCTTTTAAGTGCATATATAATAAATAATTACTCAGTGAATTTTATCGTTAATGAAAATTCTCAGACGTTAATTCTTTATCGATTAATCGTTGTTTGCAATGCTTTTAATTTTAATTTCATTAATTTTTTGGCATCTTCCTATTCTCCAGTTCGTGTAAAAGTTTTAAATGTGGCTACTCTGCTTTTTTCTAGTTTTTTCTCTGGATTCCTTGATGATTTGATTTAATAATTTACTTAATTTTTCATTCAAAATGGTTTTACTGCCTCGATCGGGACTGAAACAATATAAATGGCTATGATTAGCTATATTGTTTTACGAAATCGATGCAGCTTTCACAGCTTTATGAAGTACATGCCCCCTGAAGTGTTTATACGTCAAATTTTAAGCATTGTTATCCAATTATTATTTCTGTGGTCCTTTATTTACTTTCTCCGTCATTAAATTCAATGGTCCTTTTTTTATTATTATTATTCATGTCGGCGTAAATAATTTAAATTGTTTTTGACTCTTATTGGTTCTTAATCTGTATCGCAACATTTTTGTATCAGTCTTACCTATATGTTACAATCAGTTCTATTTTTGTTGTGTTGGTATTGTTTTGTAGCTATTAATTGCTAAATTTTAAGGTTAAATTTTATTACGTACTATCATTTATCTATATATTTAACATCGCTTGAATGTATTCGACATAATAAAATTAACGAGTATTATTAAGATGCATAAGGGCATGATTTTTATACACAATTTGTGCATAGAATAAATAATTAGTTCATAGGGTTACCAGGGACTAATTACGACAAGGACATGCGGGGTGACTGCCCCAGCCCTCCAAACCGAAGTGGACCCCGAATTCAAATATAAAACTTAATTCAAAATCCCTTTTATTTATTTATTTATTTGTTTGTTTGTTTGTTTTAAGTCATTAAATGTAAAGGGCTCATGCCATAGGACCCCTTTAGACTAAGTCGGGAACGGAATGCTACGCTAAACAATTACGATGCGTTATGTATCATATGAAGTAATTATTAGATGTACAGTCGGCTGCAAAATTATTCGAGCACTAGCAATAATCCTTGCCAAAAAAAAAGTACACTTAATACAGCTTTACTTAGCGAAACAGTCTTAAGTGTACTTTTTAAATATAGGAATTGTTGGCTAGTGCTCGAATAATTTTGCAGCCGACTGTATATTTACTTCAGTTTTACACTCAATTTAGAGAAAGAAAGCAAATATTCAACGACGCAGAAATATATTTCATTATTAATCCAGTTAATATTACATTTATATAATATTATATTTATATATAAAAATTAATTGCTTAATAATGAATACTGCACATTGGATGTCGAGGAACCTCAC
The DNA here is from genome assembly GCA_963930645.1 of Salticus scenicus. Lineage (NCBI taxonomy): Eukaryota > Metazoa > Arthropoda > Arachnida > Araneae > Salticidae > Salticus > Salticus scenicus. The sequence goes on along the minus strand of OZ005650.1, from coordinate 139,419,674 downwards.
CTGTAGATCTACTTGAATAAATTATGTTGTTTCATTTTATGAAATTGATGGTTAGTAAAGAAAGTGAGATTGCACAATTACAGTTTCTCCGGTCATTCAATAGCTTCTTCAGAATATGAATGAGCTGCTCTTACATGCAGATCTATATTTCGCTTTATCGTTTTCAAAGCAGCTCAGAGCAGAAAAAGAGATGTGTGTCCACATGTTTTTTTTTTTTTTCTTTTTTAACTTAGAAAATAACGTACACTGCCACACTGACCTTCCGTCATTCACAAGACTTTTTTTTTTTTTTTTTGCCCTTTGAAAGGCAGCAACCGCTGTCAACTGTATATCATTTCAAAGTATGCGTTTAATTAGCATGGAATGTCGGATCAACAAATTGGGAAATTTATAGTAATTCTATTACATGGTATATGTCTCCTTAATTTTGTTATTTCTTTTTAAGTATTTCTATTGGAAGAATTATTGCAAGATGAAATAAAAATGAAAAAAAAAAAAAAGTCTTGATTTAAATTGGTATTTATTACATTTTGTCCCATGTTGGTCTGTAGTCTGCACTGTTAAACCGTCCTTTTATTTGTATTTATTTATTTTAATTTTTACTTTTTTTTTTTTTTTTTAATGGTTTAAGAGATAACTATATACAGTAAAACCTCTCTAAGTTGGACACCTACGGTTCCAAGAAAAAGTGTCCAACTTAGAGAGGTGTCCAACTTATAGGGGTTAGACATAATGTTAATGGATACATTCCGTTCCGAGAAAAAGCGTCCAACTTAGAGGGGTGTCCAACTTGAGAGGTTTCACTGTATTAATTTTTATAGCATATAATTGCAGGAATCTGGGTATAAATGCTTATCGGTGTTTATTAAAAGCTTTATTGGTTCAATTTCAGTAAAAGCATTTCGTAATATAGGGGAGACTGGGGCACAGTGGACCCCTTTTACACTTTTAATTTTTTTTCACCAAAAATAAAAAAGCAAGGTACTTGAAAAAATTAGCAAACGTTCTTTAAACCTTTCTTGATATGTCCTAATTTTTTTATAACAATACTTCTAATACATTACGAATAAAAAAAATAAATTGTGTGCACTCACAAAGTGGACCACTGTGCCCCATCACTGGGGTACAGTGGACCAACCACTGTTGTTCATGTTCAATTAATATAAATTACTCATTTTTTTTTCTATAATTAGTTTCTTATGCAATTCTAGTCTAAATAACATAATTCGAACATTTTCATGAAGTAAAATTACCAAAATTTAAAGGAAATCAAAACAAATAAGAAATCAAATTGGAGGAAGAATCCCATATCAGATTTCCTTTGTCTTTTACATGCCATCACTAAAAACAATAAGATATATTTTTAATTGTTTATTAATGTTATATAGTTATAAAAATTATGAAGCATATAATTAAACATTTTATTACTATTCAAACATTTTTATTAATTATTTTGAGATATTAATACTTTACATTATATTTGTGAGATAAGTTTAACTAAAATTATTCTACTTTTATCTTTTACATGTTATTTCTAGAAACAACAGCAATAAATTTATATAACCTGCTATTTAATATGTCACATAATCATTTTTTTTTTTTTTTTTAAATATTAAACAATTTAAATAGTTATTAAATTTAGATATTCATAATTATTATACTACTATTCAACTATTTTCCCTTTTCAGAAATTTATTTTATTATAACATTAAGATTATTATGATTTTTTATTAATTATTTTGAGTCACATTATATTTGTGTATGTAAATTTAACTAAAATATAAGGTATTAAGTATAATTTGGACTTTTAGGTACATTGGAAGGCGGTCCACTGTGCCCCATGTAGCGGTGGTCCACTGTGCCCCATGTCTAGACAAGACAAATAATAATATTAAAATTATATATAGACTATAAATATGCTAATATTTTTTATAAATTTAAAAACAACAATATCTTACCTTTTCTTAACAACTATCCAATACTTGTAGTCAATAGTTCAGTCCTGATAAAATTTAAAAAAACTTCAAACTTGAAAAATTACTTTGAGCAGCTCAGAACATAAAAATTGTATAAAATGGCTACCTTAGCATTTACCCTGTGATTTTTTTGGATGTATATAAGTAGTACCATGCTGCCATACATGAGTCTCAATATAAACTAAAAGAGTTAAATATTAAGAGATTTAAATAGGGGTGGTCCACTGTGCCTCTAGGTCCACTGTACCCCAGTCTCCCCTACTTGATATCTATATCTCATCTATTATGCTACGAAAATATACCATTGGGAAAAGTGACTATATATGACTGAGCAATGCATGATAAATGATATGCTCATTATGCGAACAATGCTGATTCAATTTCGATGCATACCGATGAACAAGGGACAGTACTGTGTCGAATTTTAGACTGACATTAGCTGCTGACAGCTGTATTATAACCTCTAAAGAAAGTAATTTCTTATATTTCTGGATATAATTATAGTTGCAACTTGTGGAAAGTGAAAAAGAAAAATTTAACTTAAATCATGTATCATTTGAAAATTATGAAACACTTTCTCATACTTCTATGGTAAAAAATATTTATCGTCGGTGGAACTACTATTTAATACAGAGGCTGTTCGCACACTTTTTAGACCATTTTATTTCGCCGTAAGAAAAAATCGTCTGCATGGAAAATTTTATTTTCACAACAGTTGTATTTTTGGAAGTTTTATTTATAGTCTGATATTTGGAATTTTTGTTTACATGCAAAATAGCGCTTTTAAAAAGGCAATGGATAGAAGGATACGTTTCCGCTCTTTCCGAATAGAACACGCTGTAGAACTCTTTATGAAAAACATTTATCAGGAGAAAAATAGAAAAATGTCGTAGCAATAGATGAAGCTTGGTGATTGCAACAAAATGAAAAATCAATTTATTATCATGAAAGAGGAGAAAAAAATTTAGCTACATGGTTCAAAGAATCAAAAGAAAGTTTTTCTAATGAATGCATTAGTTTTTCTAATGAAGAATGAATTGATTTAAGTGATTGCGACAAAAAGAAAGATCAATTTATTATCAGGAAAGAGGAGAAAAAAATTTAGCTACATGGTTCAAAGAATCAAAAGAAAGTTTTTCTAAAGGATTTATGATTGTGAGTGGTTTTTCATACAAAGGCAAGATAAAGGTAAAAAATGTTGACAAAAATGTCAAAATCAACTCTAAGTACTATCAAGAACATATTTTAGCTCCAATTTTTAAATATGAAATTGCAGATCTTTATCCACAATGCCATCAGTCCGTTGAACTGCATCAAGACAAAGCAAACACACATCACAATTCACAATTTCTTTTCTAGAAAAAATGGAACAAGAAACGGGAATTAAAACCATACCCTTCACTGATATTCCTGTTAAATCTCCTGATGTATCACTAATGGATTTTTATGCTTTTGGATTCTTAAAATCTGCCTTATCCAAACGCCAGCCTACAACGCTTTGTGGACTTTGGAAAGCCTTTGAAGAGGAATGGAATGGAACAAAATACCTCTTTCGATATTACAAAAAGCATTATTATCATGGAAATTACGATGTAGAATAATAGTTAAGAACAAGGGCTATCAAACTGAACATTTAAAACACGAAATAAGAGTGTAATTTTTTCGGTATATTCCGTCAAAATCGTCTAAAAAATGTGTGAACACCATCTGTATATAGGAAGGAGAAAGATTTCAATACATACATATACACACACACACACACATGTACGCATTTTTCGTATGTTGACCTTAATGTCAATTATTATGTAAGTTCACGATACCTCCAATAAAAAAAATAAATTATTGCTTCCCTTGAGAAGCTATCAGTAAGTGAATGCCAAAAAGAGTTAGGAACACACATAGGTATTGTTCGACTAGAATCAATTCTTAAGAAAAGACAATAGTTTTTCACGAGACTAATGTGATTACCACTTAATCATTCAGCTCTCTCCTGTAATAAAAATAACTTGTTTGTCGGCTGTGATCATGACAAATGGCCATTGTTTTTTGTTAGGAAAGTTGAAGTCAAAGCAGGTGAAAAGGAGCTCTTAGGTCAGTAGAGCTGTGAGGTGAAATACGGGTTTGTGCTCTTTTGACGTGATTATTCCGGTTCCAAGGGCATTTATCCTAATGTTATTTGATTATATAAGCTTGTTTTAAATTACTATGTAAATAAATAGAGGATCTATTAATAGATAGTTTTAGTTTTTTAAAGGATTAAACAAGGTTCAAAACTAAAGGCTGTTCAGAATTTTAATTTTTATACCCTAAATTTTTGAAGAGAAAATATAACAGCAACATATATTGAATTTCTTTTCTTTTCTTTTTTTTTTTTTTTAAAAAAAAGGATAATTGCGCCAATTCCTGTATAGACATTACATTATTGTTATCGTAAATTACTATTTTAGAGTTATAAAAAGTATTTGCATATTAATGAATTAAAATATAACAATATTAAATATATTAAAATTTCTGAAAAACTATTCAAATAAATAAATAAATATTTAAAAGTTCTGAAAAGTTTTCTAATTTCTCATTCTTTTTTCACATTATTATAGTTTGAAAATATACTCTAAACATATCTATGTATCACTTTGTAGATTCATTAATAACTTTATATATATTTATATTTGACTGTTGAAATTTAAAGTAAATTTTTGGCATTAAAATATAAATATATTTTAAAAAAGAACAACTTAGCAAAGAATCCACAAAAGTAACACCCAAATGTTTTTAGAATACCAATACCTTGCTAAGTCATAATATTACAAAATCGAGAGAAAACATGAAAAACTAGTCAGCAAAGAGCATTTTAAAAATTTTCGAAAAATTTAAAGTTTTGATTTTTAGTTTATTAAATTCAAATAGTTTTCGAGAAATTTTAAAGTACTCAGTTGCTTAATACACTTAATTGTTATATTTCAAAGTGTATGTAAGTAATCTTTTTAATAATTCTAATACAGTAATTTACAAACAAGATTTATTAAATGTATTGTTAGACTATTATTGAAAACAATTTTCTTTACATTACATTTTTTTTTTCTTTTCAATAAATAAATAAAGAAAAATAAAGAAAAGTATCTGTACCCCGGAGGTAAAGGACACTATGTAACAAAAATGTAATTTTTAAGGAGAGTATTAATCATTTTTACTATTATATTATTTGTTTTTTAAATGCCTTTCTTTGCAACTAGCAGTAATCACTTAGTGATACTTTAATACATTATTAATGACTATGACATAGCATAATAATGTAATAAAGTAAAAAAAAAAAAAAAAAAAAAAAAGGACATGGTGTCCTTTACGTCAGAGGTACAGATATATGCTTATACAGTTCCCGCCGCTTATTAAAATCAAATTCGTTCTGAGCCAAAATAATTTTACTAAGCGGCTGATTTTTATATCCGACGAACGTTCCTGCACTTAAGGAGAAGTTATTACTTTCCTGAATTTGGAAAGAAACTTCAAAAGGTGACGAATAATGGAATTTGTAAACAATATTAATTAATTTTTGATAGATAATTAATTAATTCTTTCTTCGATATAAATAAATTAAACTCATTTCAAGTTTCCATGCACTTTCTTTTGAGAAAATCATCATTACTTTACAAAAAGTTCACGTTGTTCTTACAATTTTAAAATCTAAAACAAAAAATATATCATTTCAAATCAAATTTGTGACTTATCACTGCGTTTTGAAGAATACGTTTCTTGAAATTGTTAAGGAGATAAGTGATGGGGCGTGTTTAATTTGTAACTGTGCTGCAAGTGTAAAATCTTCGACAATGAGCGATAACGGAGAGATTGTTGTGCTTTAATTTCTTTTCTTGTTAAAAAAAAAAAAAAAAAAATCACAATAAATAAAAAAAAAAAAAAAAATCTTTTTTTAGTGTGTATAAATGATATTTTTGACTGTTAAGGAGATATTTTTGAGTTTATTAACCGGCGATGCTGATTTTATTAAGCGACTGCTTTAAAAATAATTTATATTGATTTGATCCAGGTCCTGACAATTTGATCACATTAAGCGGCTGATTTTATTAACCAGTGAATTTATTAAGCGGCGATTACTGTATACTAGAGATGAGACGGGCTCAGCCCGAGCCCGTAAGCCCGAGCCCGGTCGGGTTCAAATCTTACGCAAGTCTTCGGGCTCCGGACGGGCTCGGATTCAAGCTAAAAGTTCCGTTTATTTTATTCTTCACTTACTGGAAAATGTAAAAAAAAAAAAAAAAAGAAATTTTATTCATTTTGAGAGCACCTTTAGTAATGTCATAATAGTCATGATAGGTTATAAATTACAAAATAATCTTGCAAACCTCAGTAGCTTTGACATTCCTTTTTCTAAATAGAACTCTTTTTAGTTTTACTATTGTTTATGCGTTGCATAGCGTACCACTTTCAATATCGGGCTCGGGCGGGCTCGGGCTCTGATCACACAAAATTTTTCGGGCTCGGGCGGGCTCAGTTCAAAAATGTTTCGGGCCCGGGCGGGCTCGGATTGCCAAAATAGAGCCCGAACTCACCTCTACTGTATACATATTTTATCATTTTATTTTTATTAGATGAAAACCGCTTTTGAGTACTAACAAAGTAATGATCCTAAAATAGATAAAGAACGTCTTACTAGTCTCTTGAATTCCATTAACTTCCAATATTATTTGGAATGCTTGAGGCCATTGGCATATAATTATCAGCAATTATGACCGAAAATAGTTGCGTAAAGAAGTAAAAGTTGTAAAGTTGTTAAAGTCATTGTGTAAAAAGCTAATTTCTCGCCTTTTTGCTAATATCTTATGTAAAATGTAAGTCGCATTCTTTGGGTTTCTCTGACAGGTGTGGTTTTGCACATGTTAGTCATTAGTACTGATTGCGATTCGTATCCATCGAACACTTCAGGCGTTTAGCCAATACGTACCTTCTAGTCTTTAGTGAATATGTTGTTTTCCTTTTCAACTGGTCACGTCAGCTGACCACGGTCAATTAAATACTATTCATGGAAAATTCTCTAATGATGTACAGATGTGGTTATTTATGATCTATATATAGAAGGTTAATTTGTGATGGTGATGTTTGTACTAATGAATTTTAAATGTCAGTTGCTACAATGCAATTGATATGATAATATAATCTTTCCTGACATTTAAAAAATGGCATATTTAATTGGAATAAAAATTTAACTCTTAATAACGGAAAAAAATATTTTAGTAAATTATTTTTGAAAATTTTCAGTCAAGAACTGAAGCTGTATAACGGCATGTAGGTACCGTCAAGACTATACAGCGAGAGGAGCACGCGATGAATGAAACAATGGAACCCCGATAGGGGACAGGCAATTGAGATTTTTTGAAAGTGAAAAATTTTTTTTGAAAGAACTTTGACAACCGTAATGTTGTGGAAGGTTTACATTTTTTATCATGAAAATCTAATTAGAACATTTTTGATGGAATCTTTACAGTGAAAATACTCTACAGCACTTTTTTTATAAGCTTTGACGAAAGAGTGGCTTTTTTTTTTTTTTTTTTTCCCTAACTTTCCGTTCACGGATGATGCGGCCGAGCGGTTCTGCGCTCAAAGCTGGCAGACGTGTGGTGCCGGGTTCGTTCCCATGTCGTGCTCGTCGGCCTAGCCTTTCGGAATTTTTCATGGTGGTTTTCTCCGAAACTTGTTTCAATACTGGCAAGGGCACCTTATAAAGACCCCCGTGGAGATCACTCCCCCTCAGGCCTAGGACCCTAGTGCAGTCAATCGGCCCCCACAACCCAACCCGTTCACGGATGTGAATCATAAAATTGCAGGGACGATTCTAAGCAGTTGCTGGCAGAAAGTAGTTGATAAGTGCATCCTACTGCAACTTTAAATCAGTACTGGTATGTATTTATTGAACGTTTTTCTTAGTTTCTCCGGGAAACGTTTTCCTACATTTTTTGCTCGAAAATAGCTTTTATTACTTCACTTATTTAAAATTGTGTCACTCAGCTAAACACTAAACTTTCGAAAATTTCTCATTTTCCTTTTAGCCACCATCCGCTCTTACTACGGTATGTGTTTTGTTGGTTTTTATAGAAATAATTAAAACTATTAGGGGATCATATCTGGCCACCATGGAGGTTGTTGCAGCAAATTTGTACTGTACCCTATGTTTTCGACCATGCTCTTTAATTTAAGCCTGTTTTGGTTTTAATAGCAATTTTACTGATTCATACTTCCCTTGAAAGTGTGATAAACAATTTAAAAACAAATACTTCTTAAATTGGGTGTATATTAGCCGACAGGTGGCAATACAATTACTCACCCTTTGTGATTTTCCATATGGCATCTATTGAATAAAATTGCATTCTAATTCTACATATAAAATCTTTGCTGTGAGAAGCTATGATTAAACTTTTGTGCATGTTAAACAGTAACTGGCAATGTTATAATGAATGATATAAAAGACAGTTTGGGGATGGCCCTTATACTAGTTTTATTTTAGAATTTTAAAATTTAGTATATATATCTATATATATATTTGTAAATTTAATGAGAAAAAAAATCAATAAGTTTCTTTTATCAGCAATTGTACCATTCAATCTTTTCTTGCTCTTCCCAGGAAGAAAACAAATAAAATAAATAAGTGAATTGAAGCATTTGGAACCAAAACGGAAATTTCTCTCCTACATATTTTTGCAGTTTAACTTTAGACCCGTTATTTTATAGTGCACGTGGGAATTTAAAACTGTATCTTGTAATATGGGAAAGTATTTCACCGTAATCTATTCCAGGTTGCGGACGACAACGCTTTCCTCGCATGTTGAAAGCAATAGCCTTTGAAAGCTAGGAAAAAACAAACAAATAATAATAATAATAATTAAATCAAATTAAATGAATGAATGAAAAAAAAAATAATAATAGAGAAAAATTAAACAATACACATATTTTTTTTTAGCATATGTATAATGTATCACAGGATGTGTAAAAACTTCTGAAATAACTCTGCTAATAATATTTAAGCGGCTGTGAAATAGAAAATAAAAAAAGTATTATCATTTAGCGCTGCTGTGATTGTTTGAATCCCTAAATATTCTGTTTATAAAGGTTATCCTCCAAAACCAATAAACTTTTAATGTTATTTCCAAAAATAGCTGCGAAGTTCATTTTCAAAATTTCGTTTCCGATGCAAGAAACTCATGGTCGGACGGAAGTTCCATATGTCTTTTCCATCCATCCAGCAGATTTTATTTATCACAACATCCGGCCATATACGTTTATTTACTCAAATCCTCCCGCTCTTGGCGAACATTTGGCGCAGCGGAAATACTGACTGTAGTAACCCTCTTCTATACACTGATGACGGCAACCAGGTGTTGTGTTGTATAGCTGGTAGTCTTTTATAAGTTTTCGTTACGTCTGTAGTGTCAAATCGAGGTGGAACTTAGTACGTAATGTTTTGTTTTCAAAAAGCGAACATGTGCTTGTGGTTTTATCTTTTGACAAATCGAGTTTGAAATGCGTGGATTTTCTCCTCAGCTTACGACGAGTACCGGGCGCAAAAGTAAGTTGACTAATTTTTATTACTATTTAAATTAACGTTTTACACTAGTTGACCATTCAGTTTTTGACATTTTTACTACAAGCAAAAAAGAAATATATATATATTATTTATACGCGTATTAAATAAGAGTACAGATAATTTTTTAAAAATAAAATTAATTTATTTCGCTGTTACATAAATCCGACTATTTGAAAAGACGTAGTGTGTAGACTATTGAAAATATTCAACTGGCACTAAATTCTCCTCATCAACTTTACTTGGATTGCAGCAAAAGAAGTACTTTCATTTTTTCTCTAATATGTTAATTTATTTATTTTTTGTTTTATATCAGTTCTGCTTAAATTATGATTTTTCAAAGAGCGTATAGGAATTAAAGAGAAATAAAGTATTATGTAATTTATAATTATAATGCTTGTTTTGCAAATTTTAGATTGTTATTAATAATAACGTTTTAATAATGCATCTGTTAATGAAGGTTCTATTATTACTATTACTATTTTAAATAATGTATATGTTGGTCGGCTAAGGTACAATTCAGCCGTATTATCCTTTGAAAGGACTTATAGAGTGTTTTGCCTGGCTTTATCGGCAAGGGATAAGGTGCCTTCGGCAGGGGGGGGGGGAGGGGGATTCGAGTCCTCATATCCCCCTTTGGGCCATTTTTGTGAAAAACAAATTATTTTTGTGAAATTTTTATTTATTTTTGTGAAAAAAAGAATTGTCGCTAGAGATATTTAATTTTAGCAGTTACTCTATCTGATGTTTAATATCAAGTTAATAGCATTTTATTTAACAAGTATACACTCTCATTAAAAATAATACTGTAAACATGGAAAATTTTTACAAAAGTATTATTTTTATAAAATAAAATTTTGTGAAAGGGCTGTTTTTATAAATCTGAATTTTGTCAAAGAACCCATTTTAAGGATTTGAATTTTGTGAAGGGGCTTATTTTAGAGATTTGAATTTTGTGAAGGGGCAGCAAAAGGGTCCCAATTTTTGCCTGGATCGACCCCTGATTATTAATAAAATTAAAAATCCAAGCTTAAAAATCCGTTCGGGAAAAAAAAAAAAAAAAAAAAAACAGTATTTTTTTTTCTTTCAGTTTTTCTTGTATAATGCAATTGTAGCATTAATCGCACTTAAGAATTTAATGTTGTTTTCTTTTGTATAATCGAATATGGCGAAATTCGTTAGAATCTGCAAATATAAACATGAGAATCTTGAGCAAAAAATTTCTCGTGTGATTTGTTATTTAATTTACTTTCTTTTTTATGGTACCAAAAAAATTATTTCAAAATTAAGTATTTTTTTAAGTCAACACATTAAATGTTTAAGAATAATAACATTTATTATTATTGATTTTTTTTATTGTGTATTTATTTTTCCATAATGGGTATTTTCCGATTTTACATCAATTTAGCTGTTGTTATTTGGTCTTGTATAAATATCATACTGTTTAATAAAATAACAATTAATATGTAATAGTAATATAATAAATGAAGTTATTGCATTCTTTATCCATTTTGATTACATTTATAGAACTGTCCATACGCAGATATTTATTATATGTTTAGCAAATATTTATTTTGTATTATATATATATATATATATATATATATAACTTCAAAAAATGGATAAATTACATAATAAATATCCGTTCGACGTAACTCGTATGAGTGAAACTGTATTATTAAAAAAGAAAAAAAGTTGACCTTTTATTATTAAAAACTCACATTTTTTTTTTTTTTTTTTTGTATTGTTTTATTTATGCAGATTTAAGAAATTTCGGTCAATTTTGGTTTTACTTATTTTTTATTAAAAATATAATCAACCATTTTTATCTCTGTATGCAACATGTATAATTTAATCTAGGCGTCGTTTTAGATTATTATTATTATTATTTTAACTGATATCAATTTTAAATGTAGTTATCTATATTTAAATAAATATATATATTAAATTAAAAGAAAGAAGACAAAAAAATCTTTTAACCTAGTATTCTATTTATGCATGTTTAAACAATATTTGTCAATTTTGGTTTTACTTAATTTCTTTTAATAATCTATTAATATTAATAATCTATTAATATCTTCAGCTATTTTTATGTCTTTAAACGATTTTCACAAACTTAATCAAAATAACGTTTCAGTATTATATTTTTAATTTGCATTAATTTTTAATGTAGTTAAATTTTTAATTAAAAAAGAAAAAAAAAAAAAAAAAAAAACTACTTTTTACAAGTTACGTTTTTTCGAACTTCGTTATATCACTTAAATCGAAACTGATGTTCTTTTCACGAGTGTTGTTGGATGGATCGTATCATTTGTTGGCTGTAGCATTCTTAGAAATTATATTATGTTTTTAAAAAATTCATAAGCTGTAAATCTGACACATTATATTCTTTTAAAATATATTATATCGCGAACTCATTCGTGAAAAAGCGAAAAAAGTTGACCTTTTATTATTATCAATTAAAAAAAAAAAAACTACTTTTTACAAGTTACGTTTTTTCGAACTTCGTTATATCACTTAAATCGAAACTGATGTTCTTTTCACGAGTGTTGTTGGATGGATCGTATCATTTGTTGGCTGTAGCATTCTTAGAAATTATATTATGTTTTTAAAAAATGCATAAGCTGTAAATCTGACACATTATATTCTTTTAAAATATATTATATCGCGAACTCATTCGTGAAAAAGCGAAAAAAGTTGACCTTTTATTATTATCAATTAAAAAAAAAAAACTACTTTTTACAAGTTACGTTTTTTCGAACTTCGTTATATCACTTAAATCGAAACTGATGTTCTTTTCACGAGTGTTGTTGGATGGATCGTATCATTTGTTGGCTGTAGCATTCTTAGAAATTATATTATGTTTTTAAAAAATGCATAAGCTGTAAATCTGACACATTATATTCTTTTAAAATATATTATATCGCGAACTCATTCGTGAAAAAGCGAAAAAAGTTTACCTTTTATTATTATCAATTAAAAAGAAAAAAAAAAAAAATTCTATCCTAGTATTTATTTTTCATGTTTGAGTAATATCTATCAAGTTTGGTTTTACTTAATATTTATTAGCCATTTTTTATGCGACTTAGAACTTTATCTAGTTGACGTTTCTGTATTTATTTACTTTTTTAAATTCATATTAATTTTAATTGTAGTTATTTTTTAATAAAATAAACATGTATTAAAAATTCGAAGAAAATAATTGTACAAAAACGTTAATTATGCAAAAATTAATTTCTTTTTAGAAGTTACATTTATCTGAACTACGTTATATCACAATATCAGTTAAATCGAAATTGACTTTGTTTTCACGAGTGCTGTTCGATTGTACATATATGAAAAATGTAGATGTGTGCTTCAATAATTTTGCTGCCGACTGTATTATCATGGTCTGTAATTATGATGCATTATTATAATTATATTCTTTTAAATTTTATCATATTGCTTAAAAAAAAAAACAACAACAACATTGGTGCTAGGGAAACATTAACATCTCTCTCTCTCTCTCTCTTTTTTTTTTCTATCTGTCATTAATTAAAATAAGTTATAAAATAAATATCCTTAAGGGAAGAAAAAAAATATTGGGGTAACTAATTTGTTAGGTTGCTGGCTTTCAGTCAAAAGCTGACGAGTTCGAGACTTTTTGTCTGTGCACTCGGAATCCACAATAAGTCCCATTCTAATTTGTCCTAGCATTCAACCCCCCCCCCCCCCCCTCACACACACACACTTTACCCCAAAATAAAAATAAATAAATAAAACTGAATTAAAATAATTTTCTTGCGCTCCTTCTAGCCTTGAAATCAACAAATATGAAGGCTCTTATTATAATTTTGCTTTTAAAGACGTAGGTGGTTACAGTAGGATTAATCGTTTCTCCTCCATATTTAAACCTATGAAATTTTCTCAACTTCGTATTTTACGGATTTCTCATTGATAGATGAAATTTTTCGAATTTTCCCTTTTAAATTTTACTCTTTCTTTTGAACGTGTCACTTTTTATGTTCGTGATTATTATTATTATTATTTTCTTTAATAAATTGAAATAAATTGAAAATTAAAGTTCTGTGATTACATAATCAAATAAAAGTTTTTAACATATATAATTACAGGGGTTGGTCCAGGTTTTAATTTTTGGGCCCCATTTTTGTGAAAAACAAATTAATTTTGTGAAATTTTTATTTATTTTTGTGAAAATCAAAATATTTTTGTGAAAAAAAGAATTGTCGCTATTTTAGCAATTACTCTATCTAATGTTTAATATCAAGTTAATAGCATTTTATTAAATAAGTATAGACACTCATTAAAAATAATACTGTAAACATGGAAAATTTTTACAAAAGTATCATTTTTATAAAACACAATTTTGTGAAAGGGCTGTTCTTATAAATATGTATTTTGTGAAGGGACCCATTTTCTGAATTTGAATTTTGTGAAGGGACCCATTTTCTGAATTTGAATTTTGTGAAGGGACCCATTTTAAAGATTTGCATTTTGTGAAGGGGCAGCAAAAGGGTCCCAATTTTTGCCTGGATCGACTCCTGAATTAAGAAAAGAAAAAAATAAATATGACTTAAAAGAGACATGTTTAAAAAGTGGGGAAAAAAACTGAAAAATGTCCATTTTTCAATGAGATATTCTTGAAATAGGAATCAGCGAAAATCTCATTGAATACGGTGAAGGGGAAATGGTAATTCTAATAAACGTTTGGCTTCATCTATTTTTCTGAAATGAAATTTAGATTATAATTATAACGTTCTAGAGTTTTAGATTATAACGTTTAGATTATAATTATAACATATATTGAAAATTGAAAATGTTAGCTCAGTGAGTGATATAACTAAAATAATTTTTTAACTGCATACATCACTTAACCGAAACCGGCAGTGATACATTGCCACTATTATTGGTTCAGTTCAATCGGGTATTCTGTATTCATTAAAATATGAACATATTTTTTTATTCATTTTTTTTTTTCTCATGATGGAAACTGTTTGGACAAATCGTATATTATTTTGTGTTTTTCTGTATTTAGTTAACACCGTTACCGGCCGCGTTTAAAACTTGGCGACCGTCCCGCAAAGTGTTTGCGGACTTTATCTTATTTTATTTTTTGATAGTTCACGTTTAGCTATTTATAATTTATCGAACTATAGATTTATCTTTTTCAAAACACATTAGAGCAATTGCATTAGGAACGTTGTTATTTATTTATTTTACTTTATTTTTTAAGAACAGTGACGTTGTAAATTTTTTTTTGTAATTGGTATCTTAGGATTATAAAAATTTGCGTAGAAATACATTGAAATATGGCAACACTAAGTGTACTAAAATTCCTAGAACCGTATTAAATTTTAATAGGACATCCTTTTTTACAGTGTTAATGTTTTAAACGTATATGCATATTACTTTATGGGTTCATTGACACGCTAATTTTATAAAAATATTTATTTTTTTCTTGTTTGAAAGCTGAAATTAAACACATTTAAATGTAAAAATATTATAAAAATTAAAAATATTGAATTATTAAGGAATTCACAAATAAATGTCCAAATACCAAATATCTATTGTTGATATTGTTAAATTATAATAATGTAAATTCGTGGAAGAGGGGAGGGAGAGAATTAAGAATTGATCAGCAGGAAGCATTTAAAAATATATAAATCATTTAAAATTTTGAATTTAATTTTGTTAAATTTGAATAGTGATGTAGAACGTTTTTAGTATATTTAATATTGTTATATATCAATACATATGTATCCAATTTTTTATTATTCTAAAGCAGTAATTTAAAAATAATAATAATAGTAAATAAAAACTGTCTACTACTTTTAAATTCAAAGATAATGATAATTTGTCACTTTCATTTTGTAGTAGGCACTGTTGGCATAATATATATATATATATATATATATATATATATATATATATATATATATATATATATCAAAGTAAGAAAAATTCACAATATAATGGTTGATGGAGTTGTTTATATATTATTAATATTTTTATTATTTTTTACTTCCGAAACGTATCATGTTTTGAACCTTATCGGGGCTCTTTAAAAATTTCAGGAATATTGGGTCTTTATTGTCGCTCATAGTCATTGTACTGAGATTTTATGTTTTCAGTGTTTATTCATCATTATCTTTCTTTCTTTTTAATGTATACTGTCAAAAAAAAAAAAAAAAAAAAAAAGTCCAGTTTGCTTCCAAAAATTTTTTGTAATTCAGAAAAATACGTTTTTTGACAGTGTATATAGAGGACAAACAAAAACACAATATATATATATTTATCGAATTAACAGCTTCTTTGAGAATTTTAATGCCAATGTTTCATGCATTGTAAAATTAATTTTATTCTGGATTCACAAGTGTCGAGCCAGGCAAAAATTGGGGTGATTTGATTCCTCCTTTACAAAATTCCACTTGAAAAAAAAAAAAAGTTAACAAAATTCAAATTCCTAGAAACGACCCCTTCATGATATTAAAATATTTAAAATTGTACCTTCACAAAATGATCCCACCAGTGGCCGAGGGGTTCTGATCTCTACGTTAGTAGATTGGAGGTGCCGGGCCGGGTTCGAACCCAGCTCGCGCTCGTCAGTCTAGCTGTCTGGAATTTTCCGAAACTTGCGTAAATGCATGCTAGATTCACTTAGAAAGGCCCTCACGTATAGGGCAAATCCGCCCAGGTCTAGGACCGAAGCGTTGTTTTAGAAAAATGATTTATTAAATAATTTTTTGTTACGCCTGAATTAGTGCTGCACCGAGTAGCACTTTGGCCGAGTAGCCGAGTACCGAGTACTCGGCCGAGTACCGAGTACCGAGTAGTTGTAAGAAAGAATAATTGAAATTGACGTATATATGAAGAATTTTGCACATCTTGAAATTTAAAAAAGGCTTTTTGAACACAAAATTAAGTTAAATGGCAAACAGCATGTTTACATGAAACGTTTTAGAACTTTTGTAGTGTATATACACAATTAGGTTCATTGTTATATTTGATACTTCCAGCTTAGTGGATTATTAAAACCATAATAACTGATAACTTTATTCTTTATTATATAGTCTTTCTCAGATGCGAATCATTCTCAGATAATTCTTAGAGAATATAAAAGTTCTTTATAGGCTTAATTTAAGATGCATGAAATTTACATATGAAATGAGAACATTAAAATAAATATTTTATCATCATTTCAAACATGATAGACTTCATTAATCTTCAAATTCTAGAAGAGTAAAAAGGTAGGTGGTTTCGGGCCATAATTTGCAGAACAACAAATTTGATAATATATTTTTAATAACATTTTAGTGTATTTACCTTTTTCATAATTATTATTTTTTAAATTAAAAATCAATCTTTTTTTTACAGTTTTAAAAGTGTCTTACTTTTATTTGCACAAATACGTAACTAAAGTTTTATCTACTATAGTAGTATTATATAAGGGGTTCTTTTTTCTAAAATATTTTATTTTTGTCTGTTTTACAGATACAATTTTATGTACAAAGTTTTTGTAAAAAAAAAAAAAAAAATTGCATATTACACACATACAAGATGGTTATACTTAAATTCTTGTAACTAAAATGGATAAGCTCAAATCATGAATCATCTCTATATCGAGTTTAGTGGCAATCTACTTGCCCGTTTTAACTGCAGAAAGCTGTTTGCAGCAAAAGTTTAATGACTATGTTTATATTTCCATATTTTTTTAGTTTAGTTATTAAAAAACAACTCTTATGAATACATTTCTTTCAATAATACATAAAAATAATGAAACTCTTACAACTACTCGGTATTGGCCGAATACTTAGTCCATATTTGGCCGAGTACCGAGTATATAACGAGTACTCGGTACAGCTCTAGCCTGAATTTTATTTTCAATATCAAAATACTGCATATACTTGGTTCAGTTTAACATATTAACTTGATATTGAATTTACATCTTGATATTGAATGTAAAATGCATTGACTCCTAAAATAGAAGGTTTTATACGATCACTTTATTACTTTATTTATTTATTACTATTATTTACAGAAATAAATAGGATTTTTACAAAAATATTTTTCACAAAAAATGAGTCGAAAAATAAAAATCTAAATCGACACTTAACTGTTAGATAAATGAAAAAATATTCTCAGTTTCAGATTTTTTAAATTACTGAAGTAGTTTTCAGAGAAACTTTAGAGAGGGAAAAACAAGGCGAAAGTGTTTCGCATTTTCAGCTATCGTTATTTCCACATAAAAAATTTAATTGCATAGCTGCTAACTTTTCCAGTTTTCCTAGAAGATGCATAGAAAATTTAAATGCATAGTTGCTAACTTTTCCTGTTTTCCCAGAAGATCTGTTACCACTAATTTTTAACAGAAATTTTTAGTAAGTTTTCTCTTAATTATCTATGATTAATTATCGTACTGGAAAATACTATTAGAAAATAGTGGTGCCTATTTTTAAAAAAGAGCGTAAAAGTTGACAGTTTTTGTAATATTATATATATATATATATATATATATATATATACTAGCTGTTACCCGCGACTTCGTTCACGTGGAAATTTTGATGTGTATGTGTGGGAACTGACGGTTTGATCATAATATGTAATGTAATGAAACCTCATACAAAACATCATAAAAAGTATAATCAAAATAGGAATTAGTTTTTATTTATTTATTTTTAAAGCCAAAATAAATAAATAAAAATTTATCGCCAACATGGAGATAAAAATTTAAAATTCGTTCATAGGGATCCTGTACTAAAGCAGTACTGCGTTGCGGAAGTATAAAAACTGGGTCGTCAATTATGAATTTTATTTCGAAACCTTTCTTTGTATGATTTTAGTTCAAGATTGCACAATATTAATCTGGTTCTAATAATAATTTGGTGACTGGTGAATTAAAATTTTAATTATGTGGTGAAATTCATATAGTACTTATGAGTTTTAAATTTTTAAGTTTTTACTTTCCGAACACTACAGTGAGGAAAATATTGTAATCATGTCAAAAATCCGAATTTGAAATTTTGATGTTTCTATACGTTTCGAGGTCCCCTGAGTCCGTTTTCACTATTTTTACGATGATGTATGTATGGGTGTGTGCATGTATGTGTGTATGTATGTGTGTGTGTGTCTGTGAGTGAACACGCTAGCGTCTAAACGCTTTGTTCGAATAAGTTGAAAGTTGGTACGTGTATTGTAAGTCACCATAGTACGAACCCTATTGATTTTGGTGAATCTAGCACTTATAGTTTTTTTACAGGGACACCAGGAAAAATTCTTTATCATTATGGCCTATGGGGACAAATTTTTAAAAGCGCGATAGCGTCTAAACGCTTTATTAATCTGAGCAAAAAATTTATACACATGTTATAGGTCACAGTTGCACGAACTCTAAAGATTTTGGTGAATTTAGCACTTACAGTTTTTTTACAGGAGCACAAAGAAAATTTCTTTATCATTATGGCCTATGGGGCCAAATTTTTAAAAGTGTGATAGCGTCTAAACGCCTTATTAATGTGAGCAAAAAATTTGTACACGTGTTATAGGTCACAGTTGCACCAACTGTATAGATTTTGGTGAATTTAGCACTTACAGTTTTTTTTTTACAGGGACACAAAGAAAAATTCACTATCATTATGGCCTACGGGACCAAATTTTTAAAAGTGCGACAGCATCTAAACGCCTCATTCAATTGAGCTGAAAATTTATATGATTATTATAATCCACTGTTGTACTAACTATAAGCAGTTTGGTGAATCTAGCATTTATAGGTTTTTACAGGGACACGACGAAAAATTCTTTATCATTATGATCTATGGGCTCAAAGTTCAGTAGCGTTAAATAAAACATCGTGTAATATATGGAGAAAAATATTCAACCATTCTATTATGGTTTTCTCTCTTTTGTTTGTTTAACAACACCTCTTTCTTTACTTTATCTACAAAACTGTTAATTACTCAATGTTCGGAAAGTCGAGTGGAGCCACTCCAGATTTTGTTATTACAAAGAAATGATTATTTTTGCATCTGCCGGCGAATTGTTGAATAATATTTTAGTTCTTAAACAATTTTGGACGGCTTTGCACGCTTCGCTGGCAAACTCTTTTCTATGTAGCTTTATGAAAAACACACACACACACACACACACACACACAAAAAAAAACTGAAATCGGTCAAAAGCTCGCTTTGGGTTCCCGCTGCCTTCGGCACGACTTGTTCGTCCTTGAAATCTCCGGTGCCTGTCCCTATTGCCTGTGACAATGGCTTAATCGTGGGCGCATTTGGGTACTTATCATATATGACAGTTTCGATACGGACAGTAGAGATGCAACGATTATTCGGCCGAAGCCGAATGTTCGGCCTATTCGGCCTGTCAGCCGAATATTCGGCTTCGGCCGAATATCAAGTCCATTATTCGGCCCAGGCCGAATAATTTTGTAAGAAATGTTTTTATTTATATTTACACTATAAATAAAAACATTATATTACACAATAAATTTTTTTAATTTTAGAATTTATATTTGTCATGTATTGTGAAAATTTTATTTGAAATTAACTAATATCCTCCCCCCCCCCACCAAAAAAAAAAAAAAAAATCTTTCATACCTTGAATAAATTTTAATGTAAGGATCATGTAAAAACTTTTATGCTATATCAATAAGTGCAAAACATATATCTGTAGTAAGCTAACATAATCTGTTAAATTTAAAATTAATGTATTCAAAATTGTCCCAACTGAACCATACAAGCAAATTCTGATTTTTGTCAAAGCATAATGAAAAATTTAATATTTATCCTTCATTATTTAATAATAATAAAAGAAAATCCTTCCAGTTATATTTTTAATTATTTGGGGCGGGACAAAAAATTAGAAATTGAGTTAGACCATTTAAATTTGTTATACATAGGTTTTGGGAGCCTAAAACTCGAATGAGGATATTTTCGAAAGTGTAAAATTATTAGGGGGTGGGGGGCAGGAAGGGCAAAAAATTAGAAATTGAGTTAGACTGTTCAAAATTGGTATGTACAGGTTTTGGGGGCCTAAGAGTCGAATGAGGATATTTTAGAAAGTGTAAAATTATTAGGGAGCAGGAGGGGGGCAAAAACATAGAAATTGAGTTAGACCATTCAAAACTGGTATATATAGGTTTTGGGGCCTACAAGTTGAATGAGAATATTTTCGGAAGTGCTACATTATTAAGGGGAGGCGGAAAGAGGGACTAGGGAATAAAAAAAATAGAAATTGAGTTAGGCTGTTCAAAATTGGTATATGTAGGTTAATTAGGAGGGGCAGGAAAGTTGGGGAATAAATATGCCTATCCCTTAACCTGCATGCACAGTGCGCACGGGTCTACGCTGCCGACGGCAGTGGGGACCCGGTGTAAGTTTTTACTCGATCAAGTTTTTTTTTTTTCTTTTATATGGAATTTTGAGAATTCATTCATTATAGTGATTCGTTTAAAAATAGTGACCCGCTAGCTGGCGAAGATCACTAGTATCTATTAAAATATGACTAGACAATACCTCATAAGAAACTTGCAAATAATTATTATTATTGAGGCAATTTTTAAGCCGAACATAGCCGAATATTTTTTTCAGAATCAAATAATGGTTTTAAAAATTAAAAATTTGTATAAAAATAACTTTTTAAAAAGAAAATAATACATTTTAGTTATGAAATGTACAAGAATTGTGCATATAGTGCATACTATACTATGTTTTTAGACAAAAATGAGTTCATTATTCGGCGGCCGAATAGGCCGAATATTCGGCTATAATTTGGCCGATTAATTGGTATTCGGTTATTCGGCCAAACCATTGTTCGTTGCATCTCTAACGGACAGTATCGAAAAATTTGAAGTAGCTCTTTTATATCGGAATCCCAGTTACATATGAACAACATTATACGTGATGTACATAATATTTGCTCTCAAGTTACTTCCTATATTTATTTGATTTAATCGATCAACTATAGAATGACAGCAATTTCTAGCCACATATAATATTACAATATGCTATGATCCGGCTACTTCTATCGCATGAGACAATTATTATTATTATTATTTTGTGGTTATATATACTTCATGCTTAGTTAATAGTAGTTGGTATATAGAAAAATAAATAAATTAATTAATATGTAAACTTGATCATGGCACAGCCTTAATGCCCTTGGCGACTTTTGAATTTTTGTTGCCGTTTTAGACCAAAATATAATTTATGCGATTATTGTTCCTATACGCAAGCGAAGTGTGACGTCACTGACCGTCCGTGGATGCAAGAAAATGATTTCCAATATTTTAATTTTAAATTTCAAAACTCCGTCGTTCTTGGCGCTTATTGTATTTGGTGATCAAAAACATAATACGAAAATATACATGCCAGATGTATATTTTCGTAATATATATTGTACGAAATATTGTTTCATATTATTCATTACTTTCTTAGGAACAACTATAGTATCTCCCCACAGCTGAATTTGGCGATTTATTTTTGGCGATTATGGCTAAATCATAAATCTTATATCATAAATGATAAAATCATAAGCTAAATTATAAATCATAAATCCAAAATAAATAGCATGCAGGCTGCCATATTATATCGCAAACAGTCCAGAACGACATCGTTATCGTTTAAATCGGCGCCAAAGAAAAATCGCCAAATTCAGCTGTGGGGAAATACTATAGTTGTACCCTCTCTTATATAAGTTGTTAAAATAACCATGATTTTTGAAAGGAATTAAATTATGTTCGCCAAATAATTTGGCGATTTTTTTTTTTTTTTTTTTGACAGATATGAAACCTATTCCGCTGCAACATATTAGTATAGTACCTTATATCAGATACTTTATTTAGACATTTGAAAAGAAATTTGACTTCAAATTATGATAGAATATTTATCATTTTCCTTTTAATTAGTATATTAGTTGGATATTTATTGTGTTAATATCATTCTTTGAAATGAAATGTTTGTGTTTTCAATCGAATATGGAAGTTTGCCATTTTTTTTTTCTAGAGTTTTGAAATTAAAAATTCAAATTTTGTGAATTTTACAACAAAAATAACTTAATCTAACGCATGCACATGATAACTAATACATATCTATACCTAAATATGGGGATTAAAATCGGGAAATAATTTTCGTCGATTTTTAATAATTTTTTACCAAAAATCCAATGGGTGTTTAACATAGGAAATATTTTTCTTGCATCCACTAACGGCCAGTGACATCATCACTTCGCTTGCGTATTTCTTTCTATCTTTTCCTTGGCGAAAAATGTCCGATCTACTTCAGCATCAAAATTAAAAAAATGTCCAGAATTATCAATAAGAAAATACCTTTAATATAATGCTGAATTGGCTTTTATGCCAAGCGTGTTTCATCCGCCGTACTGAAAAAAAAAAAAAAAAAAAAAAAAAATTCTGAAATTGAGGTACGTAAAAAAATGCTATGAAATAAAATTCAGAAGAAATATGTTAGATTTGTAATATTACTATTTTATTTTTAAATTATAAAGTGACATTTTCTCATCGACCAATTTAACATTTAGTAATTTTTTATTTTTCGCGTGAAAGCATATTTCATTTTATGTTGAAAACAATAAATAAATAAAAATATCTCGTAAACTTTTTTGGCAGCAATTAAAAATTTAAATGGCTTATATTAAGTCAATTACCAGTTTATTATTTTCATATTTTAATTAATTTTAAAAAATCTAATCAAATTTCCGGTATAAATAGTAGCCTATGTTCTATTCCAGACTATTCTCTATCTCTGTACCAAATTTCATCCAGATCCGTTTAGCCGTTGTGGCGTGATTGAGTAACAAACATCCATCCAAACTTTCGCATTTATATATTAGTATAGATATATATATATTTGGTGGCTAGAGATTTTACCCTTTAAGGAAGTCAAATGAGAATCTGAAGCATTGAAAAATATGAGGCAAATGAATAACAAAACAAAATAAATAAATAAATAAATCTTGCGAAAATCAACTATTTTTCTTTTCATAATATATATATATATATATATATATATATATATATATATATATACAGTAAAACCTCTCTAAGTTGGACACCTACGATTCCAAGAAAAAGTGT
Organism: Salticus scenicus; assembly: GCA_963930645.1. Lineage (NCBI taxonomy): Eukaryota > Metazoa > Arthropoda > Arachnida > Araneae > Salticidae > Salticus > Salticus scenicus. Next base: position 139,396,012 of record OZ005650.1, on the reverse strand, counting down.
CCAACTTATAGGGGTTAGACATAATGTTAATGGATACATTCCGTTCCGAGAAAAAGCGGCCAACTTAGAGGGGTGTCCAACTTATAGGGGTGTCCAACTTGAGAGGTTTCACTATATATATATATATATAATTCGGCAACAAGAATTTTGCAAAAACTCGACATTTTTCTTTAAAGAAAAAAAGTAGGCATTTGAAATTCTTGTGGAATTATTTTCATTTTTTCTCCTCCTGTATTGTGTTCCTAAGCATAGTTACGCTGGGTTGATTATACTTGAATGAAAAGTTTAATCTCTGTTTTTATATGGACATTTATGTATGTATTCATGACAAAGTAAAATATGATACTGTTTATGCATAGACATCAGTCGTCATATGCAGGGCGCGGCTCCTGCGACGCTGAAAGAGATAAAAAAAAAGAAAGGAAAAAAGATAGATTAGAGCTTAGAGCTAGAGAGAGAAAACGTTTTTTATGAAATGAAAGAAGACTTGAAAATAAAGATGACAGAAGGCACTGACTGAGGCAAAATAAAAAACAAGAGACTGCCGTCAAAAATGATAATTTCAAGATTAAGGTATTTCATTTATTGTCTCAATTATCTAACAATTGTTCTCGATATTTTGTGTTTGTTTGAAGTCCTAAATTTCAAGAAGGTGGTGAAAGCCAGGACCTCGAGGAAAAATAAAAAGAACTCTTCTTTCTGTAAACGGTCTTAGGTAAGATCATGTCAAAGTATGACATTTTGCCCGCGTACAACCCCGATTAGAAATGCAGTGCAGATCCGAAATCCAAAGGTTCGTCTTGCATTCCTTCCACAAACCCTGTTGCCTGAGCAGAGCCTGTTTCAGTCGAACTTGCGTTGTACAATACATTGACTTGAAACACTTGTGAGTCTCTTCTACAGAATTTTCTTGTGTTTTTACCAAATTTATGATGACTTTGTCGAGGCCTGTCCTGTCGATCCCTTGTCATAACGACAAATACTGAAAACTTAAGTGAATTTAGAAATAAATCGATTTTACCAGAATGTCTTCATTTTTCTTGAAATAATAAAAGCCTAGTAATTTTGGTTTGTATTGTACTTCCTTTATTTGAATTTTGTTTTCTATTGCCAAGACCTTTTTTTCCCGCCCTAAAAACTGATATTTTAATTAATTGTTATTGTAATTCACGATCTATTTGGAAGTCTTCAAATTTAAACCTAAGAAGGTGACGATAGCATATCGGAATCTGATATTTTACCCACTTTTCATTCTGACAACGAAATAGAGATCCGGAGATCCCTTACTACTGCGAGAAAAAAAAAAAAAAAAACTCTCCCTCTCCTTCTAGAAATCGTGTCTTATCAACTTTCTCCATGCATATGAATACTTGTAAATTTCTACCACGGAAATTTCTGGTGCTTTTCCAAGTGCTGACTCTGACGGGCCTGTTGATCGCCTGTCATAACATATTTCTCCAAATTCCAGTGAATTTAAGAAGTATTGTATTTTAATAGTTTTTTTTTTTTTTTGGCTGAAGTGTTTTCATTTTTAAGCTTTTTCGAATTTCCATGTAAATGAATACCCTTTCGTTTTCGCAAACGTTTTTCTTAGGTGCTGCGTTTATTTATGTTACTCACATTTTTTTTTTTTTAAATACTTCCTGTATCGTATCCAAGTTTCAGTTTCTCAATTTATGTATCGTGACATACATTCTCTTTCTATGCTATAAACGTTTTAGGCGTGTTGCCTAAAAAACGCTAGAATTCTGTTATTGATTTAATAACAAAGATTCCATTTAAATTTTATATTCATTTGTTTAAAAAACAGGCACAAAAGAAGAATATAGGTTGTTGGTTAATTTTGCACGCCACTGTACAAATCCCCCCCCCCCCTAGATTCTGCTAGACCTAGAACCCACTTGTTGTCAATCGACCTTACCCCCAACACCAAAACATCATACACACTCTTAGGTTCATAAGAATGCCCATAAGCTACGAAATAGACTAAGTTATTTAAAAAAATTACTTTATCTGCTAATGAAATTATTTTATTTGGAAGCAGCTTTAATTTAACGATCATTTAATTCCTATTAATTGTATTTAACACTTAATAATGCCCTGAACTACGTATAAATATTGTGGAATTGAGCACGTTGAGTTTTGAATGCATTCAGTGCATGGTAATCAATGCTATTCCAATGATGGGGAGTGGGGAACTCATGATTTGCCTTTGTGTTCCAAATTGCATTAGTCTGGCTCTGCGTGTGTGTTACATGACTGGAGCTTTCCCATCACCATGTGATGGCTTTATCTTTCAAATATCCAAACTTCCTCACGTATTAAGCTCCTTAAAACCGTGCTTGTTGCTCTCTACTGTGAATGTAATTTACTAAGGTTAAGTCACGTCATCCAGCAATGTTTTATTTTTATTAAAAAAATTTTTGCCTGCGAAGTAAACCATCCTGATAGTTTAGCTAATACCTAGTTATATTTGTGTTATGAGAGCGCTGTTGTTGTATAAATGTACCGACAACATGGGTAATTGCCCAGTTAGATGCTAATATTTTTTCTGCTAAATGAGTTGTTTGTTGATGCATGGAAATTCGTGACCCGATCTTCTACTTTCTTTTACATACAATCGGCTTGGGGCATCATCAACATTTACTTTCTTCTGGAACATTTCAGTTCATGGTGTGGTGACCAGGGGAACCTATTAATTGACGAAAGTTGAAAGTTATTCAAATATCGGCTAGAACCTTAAGCTTAAAGAATGACTCTACAACGAAATAAATTGAAAAAGATCTTTTTTATAAAGGAAATGCTAAATGCTAATATAGTTAAATGAAAAATTATGTATTGTACATATATTTTAATGTATCAGCGTATCAAGATTATATATATAAAAAAAAAAAAAAACTTCTTTAAATATAATGTCTGTATTTTCTTGTTTAGAAAGGACTTGGGAAAAAGTCTAAATCGACAGAATTTTTTTCGTTTATTATTATTATTAATATTAATATTAAACAGAAATAAAAATAGATTTATGTTTTCCTTGAAACAAACAAAAGAAGCATGTAGAGGATTTTCCTACAATCAAAATTGTTTTTAAAATAAAAGTACATTAAACATAAAAGCACACTTTGACGTCACATGACGTTATAAAATATTGTATTTATATAATAAACAAAAATAACTGTTATTAACATAAATTAATAAGGAAATCCTTACATTTTTCCTGGATATCTTAAAAACAATTAAACGTTCAAAGCTGTGCAGAAATGTTAAGAACTCATTTCGGGAGCCTCGCTGTTTTCAGTAAATGTGCCCAATTATACGTTTTTGTGAATGCACTGACGAAAAATAAACTTCAAAATCAGTGTAAAATTCCTGAATATTTTAAATGGTAGAATTTTCAATGGTTTTTTACGAGTTACAATAAATATGAAATAGTTGTTAAATATTTTTCATTAAATCTCTCCTACAACATTAAAAAAAAAAAAAAAAAAAAAAAAAAAAAAAATGTTACGATATACAATCGTTACAATTGTTTATTTTAATAACATCCATGTATTTGAATCCGCCCGCTCTAGATTCCCTAGAACTGGAGAATCTAGCTCGAGCGGATTCAAATTCATAGATGTTAATTAGCGGTTATTTTAACACTACAAGGCACCCAGTTCCATATGTGGAACACTGACTTTAATCGTTCCTATAGCTATAAAACTATTAGTAGCAACATCTCTTGGCATCTTGATAGAAGCTACTGACATTTAGCAATGTAGTAATACGAATCTTTACCTAAAGATGTCGTTCGTGTTTTTGTTATAGTGCATTCAGTGTGAAATTTGAATGAAAGTGATACGTTAGTCGTTTGTCTGAATTCAAAAATAAAAAAAAGAATAGTTATTGACCAGTTTTGACTCGAAAAAAAAACAAAAAAAAAAAAAAAAACTGTGTGTACGAAGTGTATATTTTGCAGAGGTAAGTTTTTTTTTTTATATTACAATAGTAAACGTATTAGTAAATCATATTTTTATGTATGTTCAACATACGGTACGTTGAGCTAAAAAGTTGATTTTTCCGTAAACTATGGTTTGGTTTGGTTTGATGAGTACATGAGATTTATTGCTTGCCTCTAGGGCCGCTTATATCTCGAATAATCCACACCACAAGGGTTTACAAGTTTTTATTACAAGAACAGATACAAGAACATGAACAAGGACAATACAGACATCCATGCCTTCTCCGGGATTCGAACCCGGGCCCAACTGTGTAGAAGTCAGGGACGCTAACCACTCCACCGTCTGGGCGGCAACTATGGTTTTATTTTTATAAGTTTTCCCTATCTTCTGATCACTAATTACAACCTATATATTTCTGTCGCGCACTAAAAAAAAATTGAGCCTTGTTGTAGGGTTAACATATCTTTTGTAAGGGTGGCGAACACGTGTCTTTATCTTACTGGAAAATTTTCTAACCAAACATTTCTGAAAATATAAGCGAGGATAGTTCTGATCATTAAAAGCATTTGCAATTAATTCACAAACGACAAAGGTAATCAAAGAATATATCATGAATAATGCATTAGCATTATAAATAAATAAATAAATAAAAACTATTGAATTTCAGATTTTTTTGTGCTGGGTTCTTGAAGTTCACTGAACTCAACAGTTAATGCGGTATTACAAATTGAACAATGTATCATATTTAAGCTTGTTGAAAACTCATTCGAGAGAAGAGGTGTGGAAGCCTTTGCCTATGTCAATGTTTTATATAACTGAAAGAAAATTATTCGATTAGCGACTGTCAGTACTGAAGATTGTTTTCGGAATTTGAATTTTCACAATGGTAGAAACAGTGGTAGAAATAAGAATTTTGAAACTAGGCGTTAAAATAACGCCTGGATTAAATTTTTTAGGCGTCCAAATTAAAAATCTAGGTGCCATCTATAATTAAATATGTATATTTAAAAATAATAATAATAACAAAGCATCAACTTGTAAATAATATATGCAAGATTATATGAAAAATATTTATGCAATGAATGTAATTACATTGACAATATTAAACGTACATATTTAAAATCACAAATTCATTCTTCACCCAGAAGATACATCATTCCACCACAATTTAATAGTATTTTCTGGACAGAAATCTTCAAATTTAGGACTATTTAATTTAATCATTAACAAACCGTCAACTACTTTCATAGAGAAATGATTTCTTAAATCAGTTTTTATTAGGTTTTTATTAGGTTAGGTGAAATAGACTTGTTTGCTGTCTGATGGGATTGGGAAAATTATTAGATATGATGAGGAAAAAATCCAGGCGTCAAATATGGCACTTATGATTGGAATTCTAGGCGTCAAAATGAAAAAAACTGGTCGCAAAATACGACTAACGTCCGCTTTTTTGTAACCCTGGGTAGAAAATTGTCTACAAATTTGAAAACTCAATCTAGTAGTTTGTAGGGAAGAAGTGGGGAAGCTTTTCCACATGTTAATGTTTTGCGTAACTATGTACAGTGGAACCTTGATCCATCGTTTTTTCATAGGGTGCGTGAAAAAAAAAAAGATGAAAGCGAGAAAACGATGAATTCGGGTTAAAATCAAAACACGAAGAAAGCAATGTTTATGAAATAATACACGCAATATATATAGTATACTACTAATAAAAACTAATTTTTTACTCTCCAAACTGTCAAAGAAATAAATCAAAGTTTTAGAACATTAAGTGATATTTATTTTTAAAAATCAGTAATTTTATGTTGGATTTTTTGTTCATTATATAAATTAAACGGGTATTTTCCAGATTTACAACATTTTCTGGTCCTTTTTTGTAATTTCATGTGCATAACATATATATATATATAAATCGTGCATTTTTAAATGCCGTAATTACGTCAGACACACTTGGCCTTGGCGTAAACTCAGCCTCAGGAATGGGAAAAAATATAGTAGCTGGCCATACTGGATGCATCCATTCTCCTCTTAACACAAACTAGAATGAGTTATTCTCCAAACAACAACACGCGATCCGTATTAAGTAATTCATGAACATGGACACATATTACAATATCTCCACAATCCCTGTTCTTCACCTAAAACAGCATAAGGCTGAGTAGTTGAGGCTGGTTGGGTTTTACATCGCACTAGTGCTACAATATGGGCAAATGGTGATGGTCTGGAACTCACCTTTGAGGATGGTCCGGAGACATGCCATCACAAGTTTGATCCTCCGTGGAGGAGGAAAGGGATTATTTTAGGATAAAAGAAGTAATTCCAGTTTCAATGCCGTATGGAATATCTTGATTTTCAACTTCATTTCGGTCCGAAGAAAAACTTTACAACGATGAATGCGGGAAAATGACTTTTTGAGGAACGATGTATGCGGGTTCCGTTAACATTATTTAAATACAGTTTGTGCAGGGACCATAGAAATAAAACGATCAATGCGGGAAAACGATGGATGCGGGAACGATAGATCGGGGTATCACTGTATAAGAAACTAACCTCACTGCCATTGCTGAAGATTATTTTCGGAGTTTGAGTCTTCACAATGGCATACATTATGTCTTTCATTTTTAGTTTCAGTACTTATATAGATATCGTCAAAAATAAAATACGATGCTTGCTCAATTTGTAAATACCTCAGTAATTTTTAAATGTAGCGAACTTAACATTTAATGTGGTACTGTAAAGTGGATAATGTATCATATTTAAGTTTGTTGAAAGCTCAATAGCTAAAACGCTTTAAATTTATAATTTTGCGAAAGCATAGATAATTCTAAATGAATTTGCCTATGCTAATTTTTTAACTGTAGGCTAGTCGGCAGGGCGTCGAGCTCGTAACGGGTGGTCTGCATGTTCAACACTCGAACGGGCCAACAACCAAGTGGCTGGAACACGTAAAATCCGTCGTAGTTACAATGTTCTCCATGTTCCATAAAATTAATACACTGGGCAGGGCTTGACTAAGACAGGGGCATGTAGGGCATCTGTCCTGGGTCCCAAACCAAGTATAAAACTCATACTTCAGTGCTTTTTTTTTTTTTTTTTTTTTTGCAAATTTAAGTGAAGAAGTTTGAAGGGGGTCCCGTGAAAAAGTATCTGTCCTAGGCCTCAGTAAAGTCGGCCCCTGCCTGTAGGAAATGTTGTAGCGAGAGAGCTTTCCTCTCTACAGAGGAACAAAATTTTAATCGTATGTCTCGTGACCACCTTTAACCCCTTCCGCTCCAGGCTAGCTGTAGTGTAAATGTCTGAAATACCAGATTATAATTTTGAAATAGTATCGTATACTTTCTTTGGACGTATGCACGTACGTCCATGGTATTAATGGCCATTAACACTAAGACGTACGCACGTACGTCCCTGGAGTGGAAGGGGTTAAGATTGAATCTTAGACCGTTGCCAACTGCACACTGCGTGACGCTAATGTGGACGTTGAATTTTGCCTCAACCTCAATCTAATACAATTTACTCGGAACCATTAGTCATAAAAATAAGTCTTTCTCAACAAATAAAGAAACAAAATAAGACTTATAAAATACATAATACCCTTTCAATTTTTTTTTTTTTTTCCAAATTAGTTAAGGGTGAATACAGGTAGTTTCCGATTTTTGTAAAGAAAAAGCAGAGGTGTTTCTGTTCCAGAATTTTGCTACCAGAATTTTTTAACAGTAGTGATATTATTGATAGTTTTCCAGTAAAGTTTAGCATTAACTATAACCAAAGTTATAACTTGTAATTACTAATGGAAAATAAAATAAAAAACCCAACACAAACATCCCTGGCAAAGGAATGTAACTGAAATTACAGACTCCTAACCTTTTCTGTTATCCTTTAATTCCGGTTTCCCTTATATATCTATAGGTAAATGTATTTTCTATGTTAAATGTCTGGAAAAACTCCCTTTTCTCTTCTCTGCCCGAACGACGTGGTGTAATTTTCATTCATCTCTCATCTCTGTGACGTCATGATAATACTGTTCATTGTTTCTTATGTCGCTCTGCTTTACTGTCCTTCCCTTCTCTTCCCTCAGAACAAAAATTACATGTTGTTCTCGTCTAATCCAGTCAAAATATCATTTTTCTGTCAGTGAACTGCTCTTTTTGTAAAAACTTGTAAGACATGACCGCCTTTTTACCAGATTTACGTCGAAGCTTAACATTTAGTATGTTTGTCTTTCTTTTCCCCTCTTTCTCCTCCCACATTCTTTTGACGGATTTATTATTTTAGATATGTGAGGCCCAAGAATTTTTTTTTTACCCCCAAAAGTAAAATTTTTGTAAGTGATTCGTTAATTTTTTGGAATTAAATAAATCATGCCTCCGCCTCCATGTTTTACATATTTAAGATATATTCGTAATCAATTTGGAATTTATCATCATATTAAACTGTTCCTTATGTATTAGAATTGATGCAAGCAGATTGAGTAATTTTATTCATTGTTCACAAGAGTCTGAACAATAATACTATGACGCTACGCTGTGATATTGAAATATTTAATTTTTTTAATTTTTAAATAAGAGTGCCCATTTTAAATAATTACATTGCTCGGCATGAAAATTGCTTCGGACATTTTACATAAGAATCAGCAAAAATAAAACAGAACTCGAATTTTTTTTTTTTTTTTTTTTTTGCAGAGCAGTGTTATTTAGTAAATTTTATTTGAAAAATAGTTTTTATATGAATAAACTTTATATGTATTTATAGAGCACGTCGTGATAATTCAATGCTTCAAGGTTCATCTTCCGTCTTGCTAAAAAAAAATCGGCAAGTGGTTAGAACTAAATACAGTAGAACTTGGGTAATTCGAAGTTGGAGGGACCAGAGGAAAATTCGAAATGTCCAAAAATTCGAGTTACATATACGGTATACTATTTTAACAAAAGAGATAAAAAATTAAAACTCTTTTAACGCATAAACTTTATGTCTAAGAATACTGCTACATTTCCTCCCATTAAATCAATATTTTTTACGAGCTTAATTATTCAACGCTTTTTAAAAAATAATCAGATATTTTTTATTTCTTCTTTAAGTACAATCTTTGTGTCATAGCATATGACTTGATACAAAAATAGAATCTTCTACATTAAACATGACTTTCAATTCCAAAAAAACCTCGAAGTTCATGTATATTCACCATATCTTTTGATGCACCAGCTAGCGGTTTCTCGGTTTCCTTATCCTTCTTTTGAAAGACTGTTAAAATATATAATGCACTTTAGCTGAGAAAAATCTCGAGAACAAATTTTACTGTAATATTTTAAAGGTAATCGTATGAAAAATTCGAGTTATCCAAAATAGCATTCGAATTATTCACGATTTTTTAACATTATTTTAATATAAAATTCAAGGGACCGAGTAAAAAATTCGAATTATCCAGAATTTCGAATTAAACAAGTTCGAATTATTCAAGTTTCACTGTATGTTTACACTTTGATTTTCTGCACTTTATATTTTATGATTACGTTATCGTTTGTTTTTTGAGTTAATTGAAATTTAAAAAGTGGGCTTGAAAACTGAGACAGTTGGGAAGTTATATTGAATAGCTTTCTGTGAAGTATGAACATCACCAAATTTTAAAGCATTGTAGAATTTAATGTTACACTGCACTATATAAAATGAATTTTTTTAAATTTTGAACTGAAAAAGCTCCAACTAAATGTTTAAATGAATGCACGTAAGTTTGCCGAATACGAATCTCAAGTCTATAAAGTGTTCAATCTTTGGTTATGATTTTTTTTTTTTTTTTTTTTTTTAAGTGCCTGATCATGGCAGAGGAATTGATCTCAGAAATTGCATTGAAACTGAAACTGGGAATATCTTTTTGCTAAGTTAATTATATTTATGAAACATTAAGGTAAATTATGATTTTGGTACGACACATTTTAAGAAAAACTAATTGGGAAAAAAAAAAGAAAAGAAAATTACAATTGCATCTAGTTAGTTATAATTGAAAATTTGTGACACGGCATCAGGAGCAGGGCTTTATTTAAGTGGTCGTAATAAGCAAACCTAAAGAACATTCTTTTTTTTTTTTTTTTTGAATGAAGTATCTTGCTCGTTACTGAATTTTTTCGCGATGAATTAAATCTCAGCAAACTCGCTCTATTATCAGCAAAATATTTTAAAATTATTTTTTTTAGAATAAAATTCAGCTTTAAATGATAAAAACATCAATAAGGTTAAGCTTCATTATGGGCGAAACCTCTAAAAAATTTTCAAGGTCAACTTCCGTATAAATAGCGAAGGAAGAATCGCGAACGGGAATATAACGTTCACCACTTGGAGAAATACCTGAAAAATTCCTTGAATTTATTCATTTAGATATCTACATATTTAACTTTTAACACTAACGGATCTTTTAAAGAGTTCTGTTGCATAAAGGATTATAGAAAATTGAAAGGAACAAGGAACTGTGTCTTCACACACTGTAGAATAGAAGAAATCTGCTTTTCAAAAATAATTCGGATCAAAGCTGTAGACCTAAATCAAGATTATTCAGTAGAATCAAACTGTATCGAGAAATACACTATATGGATAAAGCTTTACCTAAGAAATTCCTGTACTTAAAGAGCAAACGGTATATATTCACTATTTTCTTTTAAGATTTTCCAAATCTCTTTTCAAATCCGCTCTTGGTACATCGGATGAGAAACTTTTCTAAGCTTTCTAATTTAAAAATGAAATACGTTACATCGATACAACAGAGCCCTGATCAAGCCAACGTGGGCCTAAAACCTAATGCATAGAAGTCAAGTCAGTCTTGGTAGATATTTAGTGGATACATTTTTATGTTTCCGGAAATCATAATCCCCAAAGCTTTTGTACCTTTCTAAAAAATAAAAATAAAGAAATAAAGTTTATTTATTACAGTTATTTTATTTATTTATTTATTTCACTATTTTACACCTAAATACATAATTAATAGAAATATTTAATTTTGTGAAATTTTTCATTTTGGTTTTCGAAGTAAAATTTTCATGAAATACCGTTTCTAGAAACATTTTTAACTGTACGCATTCTTAAATAAGTTTTCTGAACAGAAAACGAAATTTTAGACTTCCAAAAATCATTAATACATACATAGTCGCCCCTAGATTAATCAGGTTCTGGTTTCATGTATCTGTATGTAGTCTTCTGCCGAAAGCTATTATGGTAGACCATTATTATATATATGGTTTTATGTACAAAAAAGATCAGGTTGGGTAGCGAAGGCTACAACAGGCTTACAATTAACGATTGTATTGCTTAGAATTGACATCCATATAGAAAGAGAAAAAAAATTATGGTGACAGTGATAATCAATATTAAGTAAAATACGTTTGGATATACATTAATCCTTTCGCTATCACCGGGACATATATGTCCCAAAGGCAGTTTAAAATATAATACGAAACGCCTTTTCTGAAGGTTTTTTGTTTTTTAGACCTGTAAATACTATCAGGAATAGATGGATGGATAGAACTATCAGTTGATGAAATTCACTGTCTATTGAATGAAACCATATCCTCCTTAAGTAGATGCCTGTCGCGTGGCTCTTAAGCTTGGCAACAGTTCAAACGGTAGACAGCGCCACCTGGTACAGATTGCGCGATTTTTTTTATTCAACTGTCACGAAAAATTTTTAAAAGTGGGATTTGAAATACAAAAAAGGCGAATAGAATCGGAGAAATGTCGATTATATATATCACATATTACTTCTTAAAATTATTGGTGACAGTTGAATGAAAAAGTCGCGCAATCTGTACCAGGTGGCGCTGCCTACCATTCGACCTGTTGCCAAGTTTAAGAGCCACGCGACAGGCATCTAGTTAAGGAGGCTATGATGAAACACACTCAGATAATTTATTTAATACTTATTTTATTTTTTCTCAGGGAAAAAAAAATGGTTGTGAAAGGGTTAAGATGCATAATGTAACGTAATTCAAAATTATACGTCAATAGTTTGGTTTTCAAGATGATTGTTTGTCTTCATCGATTATGGCATTCCACTAGGTTAACAATCTTGATGATATATCAGTTTAGTTTCGTCGTGATGTATTATGATGATTCATTTTATATCATTTTTAACTTTTGTTAAATTCACCCACCACATCATGCATAGATTCATGTAAATGTTTGTAGCTTATTTCATGTTTTGTTGTTGTTGTTCAGGGTTGGCAGGTTTTTGACACGTGACAGTTTTTGACGGTTTAAACCATGGTTAAAACCGTCATGTCAAAAACCACCTTGTCAAAAATGTCAAAAACTGTCAAAAACCTATATTAATAATTTAATTGTCGTATGAAAAATTAGCATGATAAAATATAGTTCATAAGGATTTTTTGAAAAGTAAATAGAATGTTCTTTGAAAAACACATTGTTACAACATTTTGATTAATATAAAAAACAAAACTTTAGGCTTTTAAAATTTTACTATGAAGTATTTCTATGTTCATTCAAAATATGCTGTGATACTTTTATATATTATTATGAAATTTATTTATAACTATGCTTGATATAGCACATGTTAAACTTAGTTATGCGATATTTTAAAAATATAGTTGTTTTCAATAAGATATTTATCAGTATGTTTTAAAAGGTAAACATAATCATATTAATGTTTTTGGAGAAACATTATTATAACATTTTGATTAATATAAAAACAAAACTTTAGGCTTCTAAAAATTTATGATTGATATATCATTGATAGATCATTTTGATTGACAAATCATTTTATTTGCAATACAACATTGTATAGTTCAATTTTTTTAGTATCGTGCTTTTAGTATTATGTATTTAACCAGTAAAATAAAAATGCGTAGCCTAATATTTTGTATTTAAATATTTTATAGAAAAATATAACTTTTTTTTTCTTAATGACTGCTGATATTGCAAGTTTTTAAGAAAAAGTAATAATTCTGAATGTTAAAAAAAAGCTTGAATTGTGTCTGAAATTCATATAATTACCGTGAAACACGAGAAATATGAATGCTTTCTGGACATGTATAAATTGTAATAAATGTAATATTTACCCGTGCAGATTTTTAAAAAAAATATTAGTCTAAGCTGTTGGGCCCACCAGCAGCCAAGTGGTACTACGTTCAAAGCTGGTAAACGTGAGGTGTAGGGTTTGATCCCAGGGTGCACTCGTTGGCCTAGCCATTCAGAGTTTTTCATGTTTTTCTCCGAAACTTGTATAAATACGGACTAGGACCCTGTAGACAGACCCACACGGAGGGCAATACCCCTTATGCCTAAGATACTAGAGTAGTCAATCAGCCTTACTCCCAAAACACCGAACACCAATAGTCCAAGCTATAAACAGGTACAAATATTTATACAATCAATAATAATAAACAGATAAAAATTCATTAATAAATGATAAGTATAATAAATGTAGATTATAAATATAATTATTTTCAAATTCATATTAATTTACTGCCCACATATATTATGTTTTACTTAAAGGAGAAAAAAAAAAAAAAAAAATCCAGTATTCCTGTGTTTTCATGTCTTATGTGAAAATTCATAAGTAACTTCAGAATTTTAGAATTTCATAAATATTAATATAAATAAACATAAACATACAAAATATAACTGTATGCATACTTTGTATATATTTCTTAGATTATAAACCAGTATATTTACCTCATTGTTTATAATTATCTACAAATTGTTTTCACATTTCTTAATTTATAAACAGCATAATATTTAGATATTCACTTGTATATGGCAAATATTACTAAATCCAATTTCTAACCAGATTTTAGCTCATTTATGGATGTTGAATTTTAACAATACAGGTTTTTGACAGTATAGAGGTTTATGACAGGTTTTTGACGGTTTAAACCATGTTTAAACCTTTGTCATGTCAAAAACCACTTTTTGACGTCAAAAACCCAACCCTGTTGTTGTTGTTGTTGTTTTCAGTGTAGGCATTGAATGTAAAATTTTCACCAATTCCTTTGTTTACAAACCTTTATTTAAGAGGATATTCAATTTTTGTGCTGATTTTGAAATATATTCCGAAAAGAAATATGTGTTGACCCAATTTAGAAACCATTTGTTATTCTACTGTCCTAAATTCATTCGGGATAAACATGAAATACATATTTTCCTATTTGTGCAGGATCATTCTTACTTATGAATTATCTGGTGTTTTTCTAGAAAATGTGTAAGATTTATCTTTCATCTTCCAAGTTTCAGTTCTACTTCATTGCAACTCTTTTTGTAAAATTATATTCATTCACAAGTGCATATTATAAATGAAGTTAGTTAAAAATCTATGAAACTAAATGCGTATTCTTGATGCACAGCTATAGACGCAATAAATTATTATTATTATTTAAAGGGTGGGTGGGTGGGTAAAGAGAGTTGTTTATACAAATTATTTAACTCTTTGAAAGGCAGTGATGCTATTACAACATCACCTAATTTGCACCCAACTGCTCGCTCGCCTAAAAACTCACCCCACATTTTTTTAAAATAGAATTTTATCTTTATAAATCAAGGAAAAACTTCATTTATTTCTTCTATTTTAACATTGTTCATGAATTCAGGTTGGTTTTGATTTTAAATGAGGAAAATTACTCTGTTCTTCAAAGGGTTAAATTTTGTTAGATATTCTTGAATAATATTTATTTATTTTTTAACAGAGGATGAAATTTTATGGCCTCCAAAAAGGATTAATGCACGGGCCATATCGTCTCATGAGGCTCTGGTTTCAATAGCGTTGCTATTTTTTGGTGTTTATAATTCAAATGAGTAGTTTGTTGAGTTTGTTTGAGTAATATTGCGCGTGAGTTAATTAAATATTCTTTGAGTATGACGCTGATTGTATTCAAATTCAATGTATAAAATGTTACAAAAACTATGAAGTATTTTAGCAAAATCGATTTTATGTTGTGAGTTTGTTTATATTACGGTTTCACTCTATTAGTCTTCGTACATCATTTCGGTACATTGTGCTTGCCTGTGATTGGTACGTAAAATAAAAATAATAAATTTGTTTATGCACGTATTCCCTTTTGTAAAACTTCCCGCTTGGGCGCTTTTGTTTTTAAAACTTGGCATCTGTTTTAAAATTTTTGCAAATATAATTATAAATAATCATCTTGATATTTCTAAGAGCCATCTAAATTAAAAAAGTTGTTACATTACAAAGGCATTTATTTCGAAAAAAAATTGTCTATGGACTTAATTTTGTATTATATTTATGATATCAATTTGAAAATAAATTGCATTCGTAATTCATATGTATATTTACTATACAAATGTTTGTCTTTATTAAAGTTACTCAAAATTCTATTGTGATAAACCCAAAATTTACATTTCTAATTTCTCTCATCCTGCAAAGAGCTTATATCATTTCCTCTTTGATAGCTATCTGGTGTTTTCGGGAAGTCAAAACACATGGAAGACACTCTACGTTCGTTTACCAGCTCTCATTCATCGCAACTCTTTGATGTCCCATTTTAGAAAACATTAGTTTATTCAATGAACATATGAAGTCAGCTGTGGGCGTGATCGAATGGCTTTCCGGGGTAATATGCTTGCTTATTTTGCTAAGTTTTGTTGGGGCTATAAATCGAACAGATGATCCATTGCTTCTGTTTGAGGAGGTGCTCCTACTAAAAATGGTCGACCAGACCAGAAGAGATTTTGTAAAAGACAGGAAATGTGTGGGAGAAGCCAAGTCACACCTTTTACTTTTATCTTAGTTTGGGATTTCCTAAGAATTGTGCTACTGAGAGGGTGTATTTTCCAAAATACGTGCCCATGAAATTTTTTTTTCAATACGGATATAAGATCCCAATTTAAATGTAATGTATAAAAAAAAAAAAAAAAAAAGAAAAGAAGAAGAAGAAAAGAGAGAGAGAGAGATTTACTGCTAACTTTGAGCAGAGGCAAACAAGAAAGACATTTGAGACACAAAGAAATTCATGATACTCCATTTTTTAATAAGTTTTAAATCGCTTTAATACAACTTCTGCTTGAATTATTTTCATTTTAGAATATTTTTCGTGAAAAAGAAAAAGGTCAATAAAAAAATATTTTATATTTTTAAAACGTTTAAGCTGCAATTAAAAAATAAAAGCCATGTCGTACCCCCGGTAAGAAAAGTGATATGTAGTCTACAATAAAACTGACACAGTTGTTTCTCAGATGGATAAACTGCGGGATAGAAATGTGACTCTTTTCGTGCACGTTGGGTCACTTCAAACACATTTTTCGATTAAATAAATTCAAAATTGCCTTTTTGACTGGTGTCACTTCTCTTGCCTGGATGCAGAAAAATGTTCTTAAAAAAAAAAAAAAAAGAAAAAGAAAGGAAGGAAAAGGAAAATAGTTGTAATTTGAAGTCAATTTGAATACTAGAATTTTTAAATTTTCTATAAAAAGAAATAATATAATATATTGTTTGGTAAATATATATATTTTTTAATTCATGCGTACCGAAAAGTTCAACAAAAGTTTGTTAAAGTCTAGCACATCATAAAAGTCGTTAAAATATATGCGTACGTTTTTATAACGTTCTTTAGCTGGTAAATAAAATAACTTACAAAATTTTAAACAACAGATTACTTACCAAATAAAAGTATGTTAATTCAATCAATTTCAAAAATAGATTATTTTGCTAGTTTCTTTGTTTATCTAATATTATCGCTAGTTGTTAATTTTCATTTTCGAAATGACATTTATCATTGACATTTATCCCTCCATAAATTGCTACATGTGATGTAAGAATATTTAAAATTAGTATGTTGTGGCCCTCACAAAACTTTCTTCTATGCACTTTCTTCTATGCTTTTTCTTTCTTTTGCACAAGTCTATATAATAGCGGCACTTACTGGTTAGTGGTTAACACGTACAAAAATTTTAATCAAAGCTTCTCACAATAAAAATTTCACATCTATTTTCTTGCTTGGTGTAATTTTAACCAATACATGGTGAGAAAACATAGAAAGTGAGCAGTAATAACAGCGCCATCTAACCGATATTCGCCTAAGCATTCTTTTTCAAAATTGCCATTTACATATCAAGTTTTGTGTAATTATACACTCTAGAAGCTAAGATATAGCCATTTCTTAAATCAGAGGAATCGCATCATAACAGCGCTACCTATTAGACGATTTATACCAAAAGTTAGGCTGTAATTTATGTTGAGCCACCAGTTTTGTGCAATAGTTTTTCTTGATATAGATCTGCTACAAAACTTTGATAGCACACGGACATCGTATTCAAAGCATCTCAAAATATGTAAATCCACCGAAAACCGGAAGTCGAAAATTTTTAAGATTCCCATACTTTTTTTTTTTTTTATGAATTGAATATACAAGAAAGCAAAAATTATTATCATTATTATTATTTTGTTAATCAGATTAATTAATTTTTATTTTAAAAAACAGCTATTTTTTTTTTTTTTTTTTGAATATTATATATAGCCATAAAACACTATAAATGTATACTTACTTTATCATTTTTTTTTTCGATATTTTGGACATATAACTAATTTAAGTCACGTAATTTCTGCTTTTGACTCTGATTCAGGTGAATGCTATTCAAAGCGTGGTGTGTGTTCACTCAGCTGTTTGGTATAATGGAGAACGAATGTTAAAATGAAACTTAGAAGTATTAAGTTTCCTAATTTTGTTTATTTTGAACTTTGTTTATTTTATTTTGGTGTGTGTGAGAGAGAGAAATCGATTATCGAAAGGAAATGTATGCGTATGGGTTTTGCAAAGTTTTAATTCACAGGCCTGCAAAATTTGATTCATGAAAAGTGTTGGCAATTTGGTGCACTGATTTCAAATATAGCATCCATTTTTCTCAGTCACGGGAGGATTTTTCACAAAATGGCAGAGTTCATACTCCTCAGGGAAAACCTGGAAAACAGGGAATACTCAGGGAATTTGGAATTTGTTAAAAAAAAAAGTCAGGGAAAAGTCAGGGAAAATAAAAATTTTCATTAAAAGTCAGGGAAAATCAGTTATAAAACCTGGAAAAACAAATGTTTTTTTTTTTTTTTTTTTTTTTTTTTTCTCTCAAGTTATGTTTTTCTTGTTTAGCTTCGTATCAAAATTTAAATGATTAAATATTGTGAAAATACGCATGTAAATAATGATTTCTACCTGAATTTCTATCATGATCGGCAGTAATATGATATCATACAGTGGAAGTAGCTGTATTTGTCCTGTCTAGAAGAGCGTTTCTTGTAATATGTCGCTAATATTTTCTTGAAAGTTGTCTGGGATACAGTGGCGGATTTAAGGGGGGGGGGGGCTAGGGGGCTGAAGCCCCCCCCCCCCCCCCAAAACACTGACATTCACAATTGAATATTGCAATTGTAAATTTTTTATTGGTCTATAACACTTTGAAAAATCTTAGCCCCCCCCCAAAAGTCAAGTTCTGGATCCGCCACTGTCTGGGAACTCAGGGAAAACTCAGGGAATTTTTTTCCCATACTTGAGTATGAACCCTGAATGGGGTTAAATATGTGGACAAGAAAGCCTAATGTACATATTCCGGGAAAAAGGTCTTTTCAAAGTATATTTAGGTGTTTTATTAACAAATTATTTAATATATTAAACAACTGGAAATGATTTGCTAAGTATTTATTGATTTTATATTAATTGGAGGACAATATAATAATTTGAAAAGTTAATGGTTTACCATTGTTTAATGCATCCTGATTTCATATATCCTTAATGCTTTCCTTTCGTCTTGCATTTACAGTATTGGTTTTATGCGCATGGATTTATCCGATAACTTGGTTTTCATAGAGTAAATGACTTTAGCTTTTTGTAAACCAACAATGAAGAGTTTTGGAGGATTATGAATCGATCTGACAGGTTTTGAGCCTTGGGAGAATAAATATTTGCTCGTAGCCCGCCGTTCGTCCAGGGGGAAAAAATACGGAAAGCGAATGGCTTTAACCATGTACAAAAAAAAAAAAAAAAAAAAAAAAATGAATGAAGGAGTTTTGTGCATAAAAATTTACCTGACAGTTTGCCATCATCAGTTAAAATCGATTTCACTAGCAAACCCACTCTTTGAATGGGAAAAAGAAAAAAAAAAGTTTCATATTTAGTCATTTTCATCAAATCTTTGGAAAATCTTTTGTAAAAGTTGCTAAAAGCTCTTTTCATAATATAAAAAGTTGTAGACCTCTTGTGCTAAATTAAAATTTACGAAAAGCAGATTTTTTTTTTTTTTTTTTTTTTTTTTTAATTATTATTAGTAGTAGGTTTCATTTAATATGAGTAGTATAACATGTACATACATTTTAACCGGTGGCACGATTCACGTACGTGCAACTTGTTACCCTAGGAAATCTTATTTCGTTGCAATCCCTTAACATCTTTCAGAGAATAAAGCGGATTAAATATATAGCTTAACATTTTCTTTCTTTCTTTTCTTTTTTTCTAGAAGTCTTGGAACTTTTGTTTTTAGTGTTATTTGATGATCCTTTCAAGGATGAGGTAAAAAGAATGCCGCTTGATCGTTTTCTCAAGCTTCTTTTTGCGCTGCTTAAAACTGGATTTATCCTTTTTAGGGAAATTTAAGTTTGTTTAAGTAACGATAACAGTTATAATAGGAAGTGAGTTATCCATCACAGCGTTGTAACAAAATCAAAAGGTCAATTACATATATACAATGTTTGAAAAGGTTTTCAATATATATATATATATATATATATATTAGATTGTTGCAAATATTCCTTTACAGATCGAAAAAGATATTTCTTAAAAGACTGTATATATACATACATCCCAAAAATATAGATATTATCCAATATTGTTTTCCCTAAGAAGGGCCAGAACGAAATTTCTTAGCTTTTGTTCCGTTAACAGAAGGTAGCATTATATAAATAAATTTCTCCAACTGCGCTTCGAGCCGCACGTGTCCCGGGAGCTACTCGTATAGACTATGGATGGCCTTAAGTTTTATTTTTAAATCATCATCAATCATCTCTAATTTCAGCCTTTATCATTCCATTGCAGGATGAAGGCCTCTCCTAGGTGATTCCAAACTGCCCTGTTTTCAGCAATTCTCCATTCTGCCCGTCCAAACTTCACAATTTCATCTCTCCAACGACACTGCGGTCTCTTTCTCGGTCTTTTATTATCTCTTGGTATCCAAAATAGAACTTTGGTGGTCCATCTATCATCATTTCTTCTCGCAAGCTACCCAGCCCAATTCCATTTTAACTTCATGACTCTATAAATAATATCAGTAACTTTGGTTAGTTTCCTAATCCACGTGTTTCGCTTTCTGTCTCTAATGTAGAGTTAAGACGCTAGCGCACTTTAAATAATTCTAGTCTGTAGTCCTTAATGATAAAGAATGTCTTTTTATTTCTCTATAAATGAACTATAAATCTTACACGCATAAAAATTAATATAAATCGTGCTACGGTGACCTACCTGCATAATTTCATAACATATTTTAACTCAGTGAGATAGGTGGTTTAAATGCTATCGCACTTTAAATAATTTGAATCCATTGGCCATAATAATAGAGAATTTTTCTTTGTTTACCTTATTTAAAAAAAAAAAAAAAAAAAAAAACTATTAATTCGTACACTCATTAAAAATCTATACAATTCGTGTGACGGTGTGACTTAACATACCTATCAAGTTTTAGCTAAAGAATATTTCTTTGTGTCCCTGTAAAATAACTATAAGTGCTAGACTCATCAAAATCTATAGAGTTTGAGCGACTTCGACCTATAACATACCTACCAACTTCCAGCTTAGTCGATTTAAGCATGTAGACACCATCATGTTCACTCACATACACACACACACACATCACCATAAAAAGTGAATTCAAGAGAGCTCAAAACATATACCAAAATCGCCTATATAGTTGAAATTTTCCATGATTGCGATACATTTCTTACAACATAATGTATGTTCGGAAAGTAAAAAGAAAGACTCGAAAGGAACAAAGTAAAACACTTAAGTAATTACATTCATTACACAGAAATTTAAGTGTCCTTCATAACAATTTTTTTTTAAAACCTGCGTGGGTGTATTACCACGCCGCATACTGTATTGAGGTTTTAACATCTCTGGGAGTATTACTTAGCTTTTATATTAAGAGTGCTATTTTTCCTTTTATTACTTCAACAGACGTTTATAATCTGTCTTCTTTTGTAAAACAATTGAATATTTTCGCGTATGTTAGTTGAAACGTCGTTGTGGTACCATGGTTAGTTTTTTACTGCTCAAAATTTCTGAAAAAGAGCCCCTCAAAAGAAATTAAAACTTACTTATCTCAATGGAATAAATCATTCATTCTTTTGCAGATAAACCACTATTTATTCAAACAACCGCTACATGTACATAATCTTTATAAACAGTACTTCAACTTTTGTTCTGGTTGTTTAAAATAGAGTTTAGTTTGAGAAAAGATTCATTTCTTAAAAACGTGTTCGTAGTTTCTTTTAGTATAAATGTTACATTTTTATAAATATTATTTATTGACAGGCATTTGCAGTTATTTTCTGTACGCTTATGATTTGAGGTAGAAAATTATAGTTTAATCACAAAGTGCTGTTTTTACATATAGAGATAGTTGATTTAAGAAAGTAGAGTTGTAACACAAACATTTTGTAGTAGTTTGAATCGCACAAAGTTATTTGATAATCATTATATGCAATAAAACAATTTATTTTGCTCTATTTCATTTTATTTTTTTTTTAACACGCAAATTTTGAATCTATATAATATTTCTCTAACGTGGACCAGTTTCAATTATTTTTTGTCGAACCGATACGATACGCGGGAATAAAAAAAATAATATTTATACATAGATAATATTTAAGCACGCTGACTTAGCTCAATGGACTAATAAGAAAAAAAAAGACGACATTTGTCTGAGATTATTTTACGAAAAAATATATTTTTAACAGTTGTTTCTTCAGAATCTTTGCAAGCGTCATTTTAAAGATATATACAGAATATGATCTTTTGTGTCATAAATTGACTAAAAAACACAATCATAAAAAATATAATCAAAATAGGAATTAGTTTATTTTATTTTATTTATTTATTTTTAAACTATATATATACGCCAAAATTCATAAAAAGTCATCGCCAACATGGCGATAAAAATTTAAAAGGCGTCGTGGGAGTCCTATATCAAAACTGTACTGCCTGCGGAAGTATGAAAATTGGTTCGTGAACCATGAATTTTATTTGGAAACCTTTCTTTGAATGATTTTGTTTTCACTACTGGGCAATATTAATTTAGTTTTAATAATAATTTGGCTTCTGGTAAATTAGAATTTTAATTATGCGTAGGGAAATTGGTATAACATTTATGAATTTCAAATTTTAAAGGTAAATAAGAAAAGAAATAAAGTGCGAATATTTCGCACGGGTTTGTTAGTATTATATAATTTTAATTTTAATTATTCTCCTGAAATATAAATAAGTAAATAATAATAATAAATTAAAAGGAAATTAATGTAAAAGTTGCATTCTTAATGTTAATATCCATTAATACAAAAAAAAAAAAAAAAAAAAAAAAAAAAAAATGTAAAAATATGTAAACAGTTTTTTTTTTTTTGCTTTTTTAAACTCGTAAACCTGACAGAAATTTGAATTTTGTTGTCAAACAATCAATGTATATAAATATTGAATACATTTTTGTAAATTTTGGCTTGCGACAAATAACATTTTACACCTATAGTTTAAATCGGTATCTCCAGAAGATAACAGTCGTAAAAATATTCTCTCAGCAATTTAATCTCTATTGGATAATTTTTCCGTTGCTGCTAGCTGATAATGCCGGAAAACTAAACATTTTTGTAATGTAACATTTTATCAAACTCATGTTATGTGTTACCTGACAACTGTAGAACACATATGTATAATTATATTACAATTTTAGTTTATAGTTCTATCCTCTTTTTCCCTTGCATTTCGTAATTATTTTGATAAATCAATTATTTTTTGGGAAAGACTTGAAAATTAAAATTTTTTCGTGGCACTTTCGTAGAATTTACATAAAACCCCGTAATTTATCACATCAGCAAATTTTAAATTATTTGTTATTATTTGTCCTAAAATAAATAAATAAATAATATTAATAATAAAATAATAAAATTTTAAAGAAACCGAAGCTATTTTTCCCCCTAAGTAATAGATATAAAATTCTGTACAAAACAGAATTTAATTTTCCTATTTGACTCTCCAGATGTCCCACTTCCGGTTTTTTAATTTTCACGAAAACTTTATAAAAATTCACCTATACATGAGACATGTATTAACTATAATGGTTTATTGTGCTTTCTTTCTTTCTTTTTCTTTTTTTTTTTTTTTCATGTAGATATTCCCCCTAGTACATACGCATCGACCAGTTAAATAAGTAATAGTAATAAAAAAAGTTTTTTGTGCTCGAGAGACCTTATACAGGTCAAACGAAAACGCGATATTGAAATTTTGGACTGAATACAGTACTTACGTTATCTACTGTAATTGAATAATTGAATTAAAAAAAAAAGTCAATATGGTATTTTTGATTAGAAATTTTCCACTAATCGAGCATTCAGATGATTGATTTTTAGTTACTTATTTTGAATTTGATAATTCGCTTATCTTCTTTTTCTTTTTCTTCTTCTTTTTTCCCCCTCCTCTGGTTGTAAAATATCTTATTTCCTTTACGTAATATTAATAGCCTTTTAATTATCATATTTATTGTATCAAAAATGAATGAAATTAAACAAAAAAAAAAAAAAAAAAAAAACTTCAGTATGGTATTTATGATTAATAATTTTCCATTAATCGTGTATTCAAATGATTGTTTTTTGAAATGCGAATGTGATAATTCTCATATCTTATTTTTTCCCCCTTCTGGCTGTAATAAATCTTATTCCTCTGCGTAATACTTATAGCTTTTTAATTGTCATATTTATCTTATTAAAAATGAATGGAATTAAACAAACAAACAAACAAACAAAAAAAAAATCAGTATGGTATTTATGATTAATAATTTTCCATTAATCGCAGGGCCCGACTATGCTTTTTGAAGACCCGGGGCACTAATGCTATTTGGAGGCCCCCCTCACCCTGCTCTAAAGAGCTCACCAAAAGGACCCATTCTCAAAAAACAAAAATAAATAAAAATACTGCATTTAAAAAAAATTTCCTTCAATTATACCTTTTATTTCCTCATTTTTTTGGCAACCTATAACAAAATCATTAGTTTTATGTTTTTATGTTCAATACACATGAAAAACCGAAGCACATTGATCAGCCAATGTTTAGGAAATTAGTCACAAAAATTAATAATTGTTCAAGCTCTCTAATAAAATATAGAAAGAAAAATTTAATCAATTTTTGCTTTTAATAGACATATAATGAAAAAAATTGTATTGTTTCTTCTCAACTTTTGGAAATGATGCCCCATAATTTAGAGGCCCTGGGCCAGTGCCCCATGTGCCCGTGCCATAATCTGGTCCTGATTAATCGTGTATTCAAATGATTGTTTTTTGAAATGCGAATGTGATAATTCTCACATCTTATTTTTTCCCCCTTCTGGCTGTAATAAATCTTATTCCTCTACGTAATACTTATAGCTTTAAAATTCTCATATCTTCATTCTTAATTCTCATATCTTCTTCTTCTTTTCCCTCTGGTTGTATGTAATAAATCTTATTCCTTTACGCAACACTTATACCTTTTTAATTGTCATATTTATCTTATCAAAAATGAATGGAATTAAACAAACAAACAACAACAACCCCCCCCCCCCCCCCAAAAAAAAAAAAAAAAAAAAAAAAAAAAATCGTCAGTATCTATGATTAGTAATTTTCCATTAATCCAGCATTCAAATCATTGATTTCTGGTTATGGATTTTGAATTTCATAATTTGTATTTCTTCTTCTTCTTTCTTTCTTTATTTCACCCCTTGGTTGAAATAAATCTTGTTTACTTTACGTAATTTTCATAGCTTTTTAATTGTCACATTTATCTTATCAAAAACGAATGTTTATTTTTTTCATTTCATAGCTGTCTAGAAAATTTTTGCAGCTCATTGATTTTATACTTTGAGCAAATAAACTTTTCTGAACATGTTTTAAGAGAGAATTTCACCAAATAGCAGAAACAGAGAAAAATATGTGAAATTTACGAAAACGTTGAACGCTTGTCTTGACATAATATGTCAGCACTTTATGCATTTACTTTGATGAATGGACGAGGAATTGTGTGCATTTCTTGAAAAATGTCACTTCTTGCATGTGTTTGGGTTTTGAAGTGACAGATGACACATTAAAAAAAACACATTTTTTGTTTTTACTTTTTTGTTAAAAAATTATGTTGAATATTAAAAAAATGCAGTGGGATATATTTAGAAAGTAGTTCCCTCTAATCCCCGGAAATTTGATTAACATACTTTTAAATGTATTTCAAGATTTAGTCTTGTTATCTGTCCTGGTTTGTCAAAGGCACTTTTTTTTCGGTTATACTAGGTGATATTCGGTTATACTTTGTGATCGTTTTTATATGTACAGAAGTATTTATATATTTGAATTTTTTTTTTTTTTTTTTTTTTTTTTTAATATATCATTGTTATATAAATGAAATTTAATTAAAATAAAAATACTTTTTAAAATAAAATAAACCCTTTCCTTTGATCGAAAAGACCAAAAATAAAATAAAATAAACTTTTATTATTAGTATGAATGTAGTAGTATTGATAATAATACAAATAACTATGAATGATAAAATAAGTCTAAAAAGAAGATAATAAAATAAAATTCAATGCATTAAAATTTATTCTCTCTGCGCGTGAAAAAAAAATTAAAAAATCTAAGAGATGAAAAGTATAAAATAAAGCAATTCGTGACGTTAAACCAGCTCTTTACTTTTTAAATTTTTATTTGTAAGTTACAAATTAAAGAGCAGTTTATTTATTTAAAATATATTTTCAGATTTTTTTTTTCTTTCTTGAATTTAATTATATATACTACATACTAATACTCTATAATATAAGAATTTTAAAAGTGTAATAACTAATAATTGCAGAAAATAATATTAAAGTTTCTTTCTTTCTTTTAAATGAAATTACAGACAGAATTATCCCCCCCCCATACGGCAGCAGGATTGGCTTGATTTTGCCCGACCCGAGAAAACCCGGGTGGGATTTTTTTCAATAAAACCCACTTGAAAAAACCCAAGTGTGTTTTTTCAAAATTCTTATTAAAAAATTGCACTTTTATCTAACTTACAATTAACATAAAAATATAAAAATAAATATTATATACATTATTAGAACATTAATAAATAATTTTCAGAAATATTGGAAGGACTCAAACTGCTCTATAAAACAAAATCCTGAAAAATTTCCATGAAAAAATTTATAATTATCTTATTAAAACAAAATAAAAAATTATATGTATAAAAAAATAAAAGCAAGAAAAAACAGAATTTTTTTCAATATAAAGAAAACTGGGGTGCTCGAGGAATGTAAAATATAAATAAATAAAAGTAAAAAAAAAAAAAAAAACTTTAACAGTACAACATTGTTAAGTAATATAAAGGGACAATAACTAAAAAAGAAATATTTTATGAAAATCTATTAACTATGAAAAATTTAATAAAGCCATACTAAATAATTATTAAAATCCAAATTTTGTTGTAAAGAGCAGATAAAGGGAATTTTAGAATATTTAAAATGCAATTATTTAATAAAAATAATAATAAAAAAAAATTCTTTATAACTTAATCATATAAAAACTTTAGGAATTTTTATATTTTTAAATTTTGATTTTAAGGTATAATTACTATTTAATTTTGTAAATTATCTTATTCATGAATGGTATCCTTTTTATGTTTAAAAAAAAGAAAGAAAGAAAATATTCCTGAAAAATTTGATAAAACCTGAAAATGCTCTGAAAAAACCCTGATTTAGCCCGATACAACCCCCACTATTTTGGGTTTAATCAGGGAAAAACCCCGGGTTTTTTTTTAACCCTGTGCTGCAGACATATATATTAAAAAATATATATGTATGTAGTGTGTACATGTGCGTACTATACACAAACACATAGAAAAGTATATAGTCAGGGTAGCAGGGCGATATCACGTACCTGTAAACATGTGTAAAAGGTTAAAATGGCCCAAGGGCTCTAGCTAGATTCGTATCAAAGAATATTTTTTAAATCTGAATATATATATATATATATATTTCTCTTTTTCTGCCTTTATTTAAATTAGATAATCTCCATTTTGTTCTTTAAAATGGATGACGGACGTTCTAAAGATCTTTTATAAATTACCGTCGTAAAATTAAGACATTTTGCATAGACGTGCATTAAAGTATAACAATATTTTTTAAATCTGGAAAAAAAATTATGTAACTATATTAAGTATACTAAAATTTCTTCGAAATTATTTACAAGAGTAAAAAGTAAAGTTAAAAATTAAAAATTATTTTGAACATTTTTAAAACGCTTCTCCACCCATACTAATTTTAAAATTTTCCTTAAAAACTTCGCATATGACATAATTTAATATTCAAATAATATATTCTGAACATCTGAACTTATTTGTTTATTACTTTGTGGATCCATTGACAAGTTAATTTATAAGAAAAATTCTTTTGCTTGAATAGTGAAATTTCTTGAGAATTACAAGTTAAAAAAAAAAAAAAAAAAAAAAAAAAAATTAAATTTGTGTTTTAAAGTTTAAATTAAGACGGGGAAAATAATAATAATAATAATAATAATAATAATGCACAGATATTTGAACTTTGAATGGCTATGAGATGTCTTCCCTGTATTTTTTATAAAAATTAATTTAAAATGAGCAAGCCTAGAGTATTTAAAAAAAAAGTAGAAAGAATATCAAGAAGGATAAATTAATGTTATCTTTGCTGAATTCAGCAAATATGAATTTTCCGTATGCTAAAACAGCATAATTCGGGAGCTACAGATGATTTCTTAATTCATTCATATTGCTTTATCCTAGAGCAAAAGGGCTCAACGTTATTTTTAAACTGAGCAATCGTCTGATTCCAAAACAGCTGTTTATGTTGGCTGCTTTTTAGCTTTCTGTGTTGGCGGTGGGAAGAAACATCATTTTCTTCTTGCTTCTAATCCTAAGTTTATCCGCTATGGCTTTTAGATATTATGTGTAATAAAATTATAGTTTTCATATTTTATGTCCTCGTCATATCTATGAATGTTTTTCTTCTTTTTTCTGCGAACATCAAGCATTCAATGTAGCAGTAAATTTTACAACAGCATCTATCTTTTTTTTTTTCTTTCTTTTGTCCTACGCAATACCATAGCCTTTAATTTTCTTGTGGGTGGTACTGTGATTCATTTATTTATTTATTTATTTTTTTCAATTGTTTTAAAAACTATATCGTTATCATTATTATAATATAAATATTTTAATATCCTTATTAAAATCTCAAATTATCCAATTCCTATCAGATTCTTTCGAAATTTCGTGATGATTTACTAAATCTTGAATTAAAATTATCATTCTTATCATGTATTGACTTCCTTTTCTCTAAAACACCATTTAAAATAAATTCATAAACTGTACATTTTAGGGGTCCTTTTTCTTTCAAAATAGCAGTAAGGTCTGTTGCCACATTTGTTTTCGATAACAGCAGCTTTTTGAGTATCCTCCAAGAGTCTGGCAAAATGTCTGTCGACATGACGAAGAAAGAATAAAATCACTAGAGCAGGTTTCTGTAAAATTAGGTGAACAACTCTGTTTTGATTTTTAATCTTCTGGCGATTTGGTGGGTGGAAAAAGATAGTAGTAAGGAAAAGCAAAGAGGTCAACATCATCGTTGCCACCCACGGGCAGTGAACTTGGTATATGGGAAAGATGTTTATTTATCCACTTTTTTCTTTTCTTTCCCGCACTCTTTCAATCGTTTTTAGGTTTTACTTTCTGAGCTGTTAATTTTTTCTGTATGGTAATTCTTAAATAGAATACTAAGGTGATCTTCCGCTGAAAGTATACCCGTTTTCAACGTTCTTAATGATTTTTTGTTCCATACTTTTATTTAATATATATATATAACAGGGGTCTGTCCAGAGGCAAATCTGGGTCCTTTAAAGGACCCTTCACAAATGGAACGAACAGGCTGCCTATGAAAAATTAGATGTTTTGCTGTATTTCCCCGAAAAGTTGATATTCAATTTCTAATTTATTAAGGGCTTCTATGCATATATTTGTTTAGTTTTATAAAAATGAACTGTCATTGTCTAAAATGAAACTTTAATTATAATTTTATTTTGAAAAATTACATTTTTCACAATTTTTACCCTAGCCGAAAAGTTCGGAAGGACTTTATTTTCGCACAAAATTTACATTCACAAAAATATGTGTAGAGCTTTTCACAATTTTACAAAAACAGGACCCTGTCCGAAAAGTCTGGACAGACCCCTGATATATATTGATTAAGTTTCATTATCCATGCGTTTACTTTCATTTCAGCAGTTTCTTGTTTTAAATTAAAAGTCTCCCACCCCCTACTTATATCTAGCAAGATCTAATACTACTTCGGTAATGTGAATAGAAGATATTTTATATATATATATAATATAATATACAGTCGAACCTCGTTAACGTAAATCTCAAGGGGAATAAAAAATGTGTTCATATTATCAGTAGTTCATGCTATCAGTAACTGATCAGTGATCTTCATATAACTAAACTAATCTTCATTTTGACGGGGATTGGGCAAACAGTTCAATTCATGTTAAAAGTAATTCACGTTAACGAGCTTCCACTGTAGATATTTAATTTAATTACGAAGAAAACTTTACCTGTTTAACGTATATTATTATTATTTATTTATTTTTGTGTGTATGATATTAACATTTCATATTTTCTTAGTTTCGAACTCTATTTTATTTATTAATTTATTAATTTTATTTATTAATAAGCAGGCCATGAAATCTACTTATTTGTTTGTTTATGTAGAAGGTAGTGTGGGGTAGGTTAAGGGGACGCTTCACCTAGGGCCACCCATGTTCTGCCTGTAGCCTTGGTTTCATTTCATCACCTACCTTCACCTGCTGCCAAAGCTCCATGTTATCATATGGGGGAAATTCGTTATGCAAATTATTCAATTCTTAATGTATTTTTAAATTATGTTTTCACATTTAGAAAATTCTCAAACTTTAAATTGATTCTTGCTTTCCAAAAATTTGTTTTGTAAATTTTTAATCTTTTGCTTTTAAACTATAAAGTATGAAAAATTGAACTAACTGCATTTTTTGCATGTTATGACTTCAAAATGAAATATTAAAACTGAGTTTAAAAAAAAAAAACTCAGCCCAGTGTTTTTTTTTTTTTTTTTTTTTTTTTTTTCCGGGTTTTATAAGAATTTTTGGGGATTTTATTTTTAGGTTTCATAGGAATTTTTAGAAATATTTTCTTTCTTCCCCTCCTTTTTTTAATCATGAAGTATATTATTAATAAGGAGATTTAAAAAATCAAATGTTAATTTTTCATTAAAATATAAATTTTTATTTATTTATTTATTTTTTTTATTATTACGATGTTATAAAGAAATTAATAAAAAAGAAAAGAAAAGAAAAATAATTAAATAATAGTACTTCAAATATTCAGAATTCTATTTATCTGCCCTTTACATCAAAAAACTGGATTTTAATAACTATTTAGTGTTGCTTTATAAAATTTCTCGTATTCAATAGATTTTCATAAAATATTTTGAATTATTGTCACTCTAGATTATTTAAACAGCATTTGCACTAGTAAAGTTTTCAGATATATTTGAAATTTGATTTTATTTAAATATTTCATATTCCTTAAGTCCTACAGTTTTCTTTATATTGATAAACAACTGTTTTTTTTTTCCTGTTATATATAATTTTTATTGTGTAGATAAGATAAATATAAATTATTTTTTCACCGGAAATTTTTCAGGGTTTTGTTATATAGAGCAATTTGAGCAGCTCCAATATTTCTGAAAACTCTTTGTTCATGTTCTAAAAATGTATATATATTTGTTTTATATTTATATGTTTATTATAAGTAGGCAAAAATGCAATTTTAAGTAAAGATTTTGAGAAAATCCACTTGGTTTTTTTCAAGTGGGTTTTAAAACCCACCCGGATTTTTAACCCCTGATAAATAATTTATAAAATGAATTTTTTGAAAGCGAGAATAATTTTTTTTTCTTCTGAATGTGAAAACGGAATACGAAAAATGCAATAAATATTGGGAAATTTGCATAATTAATTTGTCCAAGATCAAAATAGGGTTATGTAGCCGGCCGCGATAGGCGAGAAAATTATGCGCCCCAAGCAACCGCTTTTTGCGGAAGTGGCAGCCGTCAGCAAACCGTTGTGCAATGGAAAGCCTCCGACTGAGAGAGCCCCCTTGCTAATCAAGGCATCTCAGGCTTTAGGCCCTCTCTCCCTCTTACAATTTTCAAGTTACCGATTACCAAATTCCATATAAACCTATGGGATTTTTTTTTTTTTTTAAATATAAAATTGCTCATTTCCTCATGTTCTTTTGGTAAATTCCATTTTCACATTCGGAAAATTCACAACCATTAAATTTGTACTCGGTTTCCAAAAAATTGATTTTTAAAATTTTTCATTTTACAGCTAAAAAATGGAAAAACTTTCGCATTTTTAAACTCAAAAATGTAATATTAAAAATTTTAAAAATTAATTTTTTGGAAAACGGGTGCTAATTTAACGTTTGTGTGTTTTCAAAATATGAAAGTGTAATTAAAATAATAATAATAATAAAAAGATAAAAATACATTAGGCAATGCGTAAATCTATACACAATTTTTTCCATACAGTAACACGGGCTTTATCTTCCAACGGCGATATAGCCTCCTTAACGAAACGATAATTTTTGCATTGTAAAGTCTGCCAATTATTTACACGAAGGATTGAGGAAATTTATTTAGGTTACATAGCAAAATTTTTGTCCATATTCTTTTCTTCTTGCCCTACCTATGTTTATATATATTGATAATCAGAACGTGCAGTTGAAATGTAAAGATTATTAAAAAATATATGTATATATATATAAATACAAACTATCATGTGATAATTTGTGATAATTGCTAAGATGATAATAACACGATATGATATATATATATATATATATATATATATACAGTAAAGCACCGTTTATACGTCCCTCGTGTATACGTCTTTTACATTTATACGTCCTTTTAGTGAAGTCCCTATTCATTCCTATTCATTTTAATGCAAAAATTCTTCGTTTATACGCCGCTAATATCGGTTATACGTCTTTTCACTTTACTAAAATTCGCAAAATTTCTCGGCCTGTCATTATTTTCCATTCTAAATAAGACTAATTTTTCCTAGAAAGCATCTTAAATGGAGGAACACAGTAAAGATCGAATAATACTGATCAAAGAATCAATTGAATTCACAGTAGAATTTTTAATACTCATAGACAATAAGCAAATCAGACGAATATTAAAAAATTTTAATGTTATTAAATAACTATCTGATGGACATAAATCGTATGCTTATAATCGTATGCACAATATATAATTAATATTCAAAATGTGTTCATATAGTTCTTAAGAAATGTAATATATTACTCAATGTATATATGATGTATGTAATAAGTACCCAGTCATGCATTATGATTTTTCTCCCTTTTTATAATAAATCTCTCTCTCTCTCTCTCTTTTTTCCCCTTTAAATTATTGTCTAAAAAAAAAGTATAATATACATTTACTAATTTAAGAAACTTTATTAATTAGTATTTTCATATAAATTTTGCTTAAAGTGTCATTAAATTTTGGTAATCAAGTGTTATTAAAATTTCGATTATACGTCTTTTCATTTGTACGTCCTTTTACATCAGTCCCTTGAAAGACGTATAAACGGTGCTTTACTGTATATAATAATGATTTATTAAGTGTAGAAAAGCCAAGCAACAGGTACAAGATCACTGAAGCCACAAAGACCAATAAAAATGAAAAAGTTTTTTATGTAGGAGAAGCTCAGAAAGGTGAAAAAAATTCATCAGGGTATGAAATACACATATTTAAAGAAACCAATTTTATTAATTAACAGCCTGCAAAACAAACGAAACAATAAACTAACTCAACAAAATCTTAACAGAAAAACTTAAACT
Source organism: Salticus scenicus (assembly GCA_963930645.1). NCBI lineage: Eukaryota > Metazoa > Arthropoda > Arachnida > Araneae > Salticidae > Salticus > Salticus scenicus. The sequence continues at coordinate 139,362,894 of OZ005650.1, read as the reverse complement.
GAAACGAAATTTATGAAAAAATAATTTGAGAAACTTAAGAAAGGAAAGAAGGAGGCAGGCGGCAAGACTTTATAAAATCGACTCCATTTCTAAATTAAAAACGACATTCTAAGATTATTAGTCCATTCTTAATAATGTTATTTATATAATTATATGGAAAAAATATTGAAATAAAAAACAAATAAATAAAAACTTGAAATATGCAATTTATTTGAGTGGAACATGCAAAACTACTTTGGTGTAAAAAATCTTTTTTAAAAACATTCGTCATATGTAGAAAGGTGGGTGAAAAACAATGCGTGTATGTGGTTAATTGCGTTGGTGATTTTTCCTGTTTGAAATCTAGTAGCTTTGAAACATGTTTCCATGTTAGTGATTTCTTTAATTGATAAACTATTGTCTTTCTTTCCATAACCTACACAAAATGCGTAGGGAAAACGTAAGCTTTAGATGATCGACCTACTCTTTCCTTTGAAAAGAATTAGTAATATCAAGGACATCCTTTTAATTTTGGTATTATATGATGAAATCATCTGCTACAAGAATCCTTCAAACAAGTTCCTATCCCATAATTATCGCAGTTAATTAATAGTTAACCCTTTTAACGTTCACTACTTAATTTATTTTAAAAATTACTAAACTAATTTTAAAAGGGGCTTTTAGACACGTAGCTGATCATAAATATTTTAAAAAATAAAAAATTAGCATTGTTCTTTTTTGAGAAATTTTTGGTTTGAAACATGTATAAGTTAACCTTATTAAATTCAAATAATATTTAATTTAATGAATAAAACCCTTGGTAAGTAAACATTATCGACTACAAAAACTCCTAAAAATTGTTTCAGGTGAAAATAATAGTCCAACTCTTCATTAAATGAAAAAAAAACTAGACATGAGTACATCATCAAACCAGCAATTCGCACCCGCGTACACTAAGAAACGTCAAGTGACTTATGCATTTAGCTTCCTTTGAAGCATTATTTGTTATATTATGGAATAGTGCTGCTATCTACAGAACAGAAAAGGAACATAAGTTTAAAAGCTGATTAAAACAAGGGAGAAATAATAAAAAATCTGCTGCATAAAAATTGTTAAATTATGTCAAATGTTTGGTTTCGCTGCGAAACCAATGATCGTTAAAGGGTTAAAGTAGTGAAGTATGATTATGTTTGGTGTGATAAAATTTATTTAAAAAGATCTGGTGCGACTCCACTCATTTTTCGAATCAGGCGTTTAAACATGTGCCATGCAAGTAATTCCCCAGGCGTTTAAGTATGTTTGAATCAGTGAATAATTAGTGAACAAAACTGAAAATTATAAAATGGTGTCTAAGTAGGAAACTTTTTGTTTTAATTTCCGATTGTATTTTTGGAAAAAAAAAAATATATATATATATATATTATATATATATATATATATATATATATATATATATATTGTAAAGGCAGAGACTCCGACTCCAATATATCATTAAAAGAGACATTTCAGTACAAAGAAGCAGACAGTCTGGAGCCTAACGGCTCGCAGCGGAACATCTCTCCTTTGTAGAAAGGTATGTCCGTTTCCCTTTGATGAACGTGGGAAGCCGCGTGCCTTGAGAACTTTCCCTTCGAGAGGAATTCAACGCGTCAGAGCCGATGATGGAATTTCGAGCGAATCAGGGCCTGCATCTGAGATTTTGTTTTTAGAAAAACACGCCCAATACGAACTGTAATTTTTACGATGAGAGACTAAAAACGACAGTTCACGTCGGAGTTTTGGAAAGGCAGGAATCCCAGAGCAGGTCGGGCTAGACCTCGGGAAAGGAACTGTTATTTTCTGGAGAAGACTGCAGAAGCGGTCACGGACTGATGAAATCACTGTGGACTCTATCTGAAATTCCTTCCAGCCTTATACTGTACAACCCACTATCTTATTGAAAACCATTTCATATCGAGGAAATACAGCAAAATATGTATATATTGTAAATTTCTAAAAATTAATCTAGTTAAATTAAAATTTGGAAAAAATATTAATTTCTTGTTCTGATTAGTCAAGTAAATAATTATCTTCCACGCTACAAGATACTACAGACTAATAGAATAAAGAAAATTTGGTGGCAGCTCTATCGGATGACAGTATATAGAGAAGAGTGAATCTAAGCAGAAGCGAGGAAAGAGATTCCAGAATTCAGAAGAGATCCTCAGCGTAGACCAGGCAACGACCGGTTCCTAGTACGGAAGCAGCGTTACGAAGCCCTTCGACGTAGACGGGAGAAGCCAAACAGCGTACGGAGAGCCAGTCTAGAGCAGGAGTGACGGAGTGCCCTTTCAAAAGATCAAGAAGAGGAGCACCGATCCCTGGAGTAGTGGTCTTGTGCCTGCTAAAAGTGTGCTCAGCGGAGATGTGCCCACCTTAGATGAAAAACATCAGTAAAGGTAAGGATATTCCGTTCATTCTTGAGAGGCAATTAGTAAAAATAAAAAAAAATTTTGTCTTTGTATATTCTTGCAGAAAATTTTTAATGTTTGAGCGAAATGCTTAATGTCTAAAATTAACAGGTTAGTTAATTAAATTAAATGAAATAATTCATTATTTAAAAGTTTAGAATTGACAAAATAGTTAATTTGTTAAGAGAATTTTAAATTTATGTTGGAAAAGAAAATTTCCTTAACCTTGAAGAAAATTAAAAGGAAGTAAAATTGTAAAAGAAATTGAAATTTAAAAAGAAAGCAGAAAAAAAAAAAGGGTTCTTGTTATCCCTAAATAGAAAATTCTGAAAATTAAGTAGATATATTTATTATAAAATGGAAGTTTGCAGAAAAACAAACTGTGAATGATATATTTAAATTATATTCATTAAGAGAATTTTCAGAGTTTAAGTTGTGTGTATTTATGGTATAATCTATGGTTGCACAGAGTGAAAGAACTCCTTATTTTTGTGTATATTAATTGTTCTCTTTAAATTGCTTGTAAGCATAAGCTTAAATTGGGTAAAAAGTATTGCAAGATATTGCAGGAATCCGAAAGCCAAATTTGGTATTAAAGTGTGTATTATTTAGTTATTTATTTAAATTGTGCTTGTATTTGAAATTTTAAATAATTGCTAAATGTGTATTGCGAATAATTAGGAAATTGAGAATATTTAGTAAAATTGTGTTAGGAAAATTTCAAATCAAAAATCATGGCTGCTTTGCACGAATATTCAAAAGTGGATTTAAAATTTTTAGCAGAAGAATGGGAAGTAGATATTCTGCCCACCGATGGGACAAGGTCCATAATAAAAAAAATTGAACAATCTGCAGAATTTAAATTAGAGGTGGCTTTGGCCCAAATTAAATTAATCAAGGAAGAACGATTAGCGCAAGAAATAAAAGAGGAACGTTTAGCCCAAATTGAAAGTGAAAAAGCACAGAGAGAATTCGAATTAGAACGTCTCAGGTTATCTCAAAGTATAGAAACGACAAGCTTAAACTCTAGCAGAGAAGAGCGGAAATATACTCCCCCACTTAAATCTATTATTCATAAATTTGATGAGTTAAATTCTGACATGGCTTTATATTTAAATCTATTCGAACGTCAAGCGAGTAAATTGGGGTTAGAGAGCTCAGACTATGTAAATCAATTACTTGCTTTGTTACCCACCAAATTAGCAGAACAAATATTAAGACAACCGGCGGATAAATTAGAAGATTTTGATTACATCAAAAATTATCTGTTAGATCGATTTAAGGTTGACGCTGAGTCATTCAGACAAAAATTTAACAACCACCAGCGATCAAGTGGAACGTCATTTCGAGATTTAGTTTATGACTTGGAAACATTCTTGTTAGGTCGGTTGGAAAAACTAAAAATTGGGGACTTTGAGAGCTTGAAGAAATTACTAATTTGCGACCAGATAAAAAAAAAGGGCTAGCGCAGAGATGAAAGAGAAGTTTCTAGATTCTTGGGCGAAAGAGACTGATCCCGAAGAATTAGCTATTAAACTAGATGAATTTGAATCCGTTAGGAAAGCCATAAAGAAAAATTGGGTCGGTAAAGAAAAAGATGACCGAAAACCCGATAAAAATAAATTTACATTTTCAAAAGAAAACAAAGAAAAAAAGCCATTTAATTGGCGCGATAGGACAAAATCGCAGGAAAACAAAGGGAAAGAGAACGCCTATGAGAAAAAGAAAGAGATCCGATGTTTTTATTGTTCCGTTGTCGGGCACTACAAAACTAATTGTCCGAAATTAATTAAAGATCAATCAACAGCAGTTGTAAATCAGATAGGAATTACAGACGATTTAGGATCTTGTTTTGCACCTTATTTAGGGGAGGCCGAAATAAATGACGTCAAAATTGTCACCCTTCGTGACAGTGGAGCAAGCTTCGATCTTATAGGAAAACAATACATAAAACCGGAGCAATTAACCGGAGAAAGTATTTGGCTCAAACAGCCGTTGCAGAAAGAATTACACTGCCTGCCGATCGCTAGTGTTACGCTTAAGATTGCAGATATTGGGACTGTTAGCACGAAAGCGGCAGTAGTTGACGACTCACTGGAAATGAATCATTATCTTTTGGGTAATCAAACGCATGAAATTATCGAAGGCGCAAAAATGAAAAAACCAGAGTTAATCAACCAAGTAGTAACTCGCGCGAAAAAAAGGCAGAGCGAAAAAGAGGAGAGAGAGAGATTACGAGAATCCGAAACCACTAACGCGGTAGCCGAGATACGGGAAGATTGTCATTCCCCCCTCTGAGAAAGAGGAGTCTCTAAGCCTTCTAGGGGTAAATAGGGAAAGGCTGAAAGGATTACAGCGTGAAGACGCGACTTTAAATCCGTGTTTTGAAAAAGCGAACAAAAGTAATTCCGAGTTCATTTTAGAAAATGAAATCCTTTTTAGACAATCTAAAACAAATCGCGGGGAGGTTAGAAAACAAGTGATTATTCCTGTAACACTTAGAAAAGACGTAATGGAATTATGTCATTCGAATGTTGGCGGACATCTCGGAGTCACAAAGACGAAAGATAAAATCTTCAGATATTTCGCGTGGCCAAATTCGGTCAAAGAAATAGAGGAATTTGTATTATCGTGTCACCATTGTCAGGTGATAGGGAAACCTAGAGAGGTGAAGAAAGCGCCTATGAAAAGGGTTCCCATAGTAACCGAAGTGTTCACTCGGTTTTCCGCTGATCTAACGGGACCACTCCCTCTAAGTGAAAACGAAAATAGGTACCTTTTGACAGCTATGTGTTTGTCTTCGAAATATCCGGAGGCCATACCGCTTAAAGAAATCACTTCTCCAGCAGTGATAAACGGGTTCTTACGAATGTTTAGCAGATTCGGATTCCCGCGAGAGATTCAATTAGATTTAGGAAGAAGTTTTACGAGTGAATTGACCGAGACCTTTTTCGAAAAGTTTGGAATAAAAGTGATTCATAGCTCCATACATCATCCCCAATCCCAAGCGATTGAGAGATTTCACCGCACCGTAAAGCGATTATTAAAAGTGCTATGCTTAGAAAACGGAGCAGATTGGGAGAAAAATCTTCCATTTGCATTATTGGTGTTGCGTACTACCGTGCATCAATCTACCGGATATAGCCCTGCCGAACTCGTTCACGGCAAAAATCTAAGAACTCCCGAGACAATAATTTTTGAAAAATTATGCGGAATCGAAAACGAGGAACAAACGCCCGTTACTGAATACATTTTTGATCTTATAAATCGGCTAAAAAAATGCCAAGAATTAGCTATTGAATCGATGGAAGATGCGAGAGAGAAAAGGAAGCTTTGGTACGATCGGGACGCAGTTGACCGGAAATTTAAACCGGGAGACCAAGTTCTAGTGGTTGCGACGTACAAGCCGAATAAATTCGCCGTAAGTTGGATCGGACCGGGTACAGTGGAGAAACAAATCTCGGAGACTAACTATGTTGTGAATATTCCAGGTAGGAGGGAGCCCTCTCAAGTATTCCACGTTAATATGCTGAAACCTTATAGACAAAGGGCAGAGATGATAAATGTTTTGTTTAGTGAAATCACTAGCGTGGATAATAAAGAAACAGATTTAGAAATAGTATATCCACACTCTGACCCAAATGTTTATGACTTCAACGAAATCGTAAGAAATGGAAATTTAGAAATGAAACATACTACCGATCAGATAGAGAAATTAAAAGGGGTTTTGGATCGCCACAGGGACCTGTTTTCAAATGATCCAGGGCGCACCGATCTAATCGAGCACGACATCGAATTAATTTCCGACAAACCGGTTAGAATTAAACCGTACAGAATGTCTCAAAGACAGACAGAAATTCTCAAAAGAGAGATCAAAAGAATGCTTGAATTGAACATAATCGAAATAGGGGAGTCGGACTATAGTAGTCCTTTAATTTTAGTAGAAGCCCCCCACAAACAGCCACGCCCATGTTTGGACTATCGCGTTTTGAATTCCATAACCAGAACCGAATATTTTCCAATACCGAACATCGAAGATCGTTTGGACTTAGTTTCAAGTGCTAAATTTATCACGCTTGTAGATCTAACGAAAGGATATTGGCAAATTCCACTGACACCTAGGGCGCAAAGATATGCGGCATTTTCCACTCCTTGGGGAAATTTTAGACCCTTAGTAATGCCTTTCGGATTAGTGAATGCCCCATATAGGTTCAGTAAATTTATGTCACTATTATTACATGGCTGTGAAAACTTTTGCGTACCGTACTTAGACGATATCGCCATATTTTCAAAGACTTGGGAAGCGCATATGGAACATTTAGACATAATTTTAAAAAAACTAGAGGATGCAAAGTTGAAAATAAAACCTTCTAAATGTCAATTTGCGCAAGACAGCGTAACATACTTGGGGCACGTTGTAGGGAAGGGACGTAGGTCGCCCGCAGAAGCTAAAATCCAGGCAGTCTTGGATTTTCCGACCCCGAAATCTAAAACAGAAATTAGACAAATTCTCGGAATGGTAGGATACTACGCCCGCTATATCGAAAATTATGCCACTATTGTTGAGCCTCTAACTAGAGCGCTAAAAGGGAAAAATCGCAAAGAAAGCATAGAATGGTCCGCTGAAATGCAAAAAGCATTCGAGGAAGTAAAACGGAAATTAACAGACCAACCTATTCTTTATGCTCCGAACTACGAGCACCCCTTTATCGTACAGACCGATGCATCAGACTTAGGGGTTGGGGTAATCCTCGCTCAGAGAATAGAAAAGGAAGAGCACCCTATCTTATACTTGAGCAGGAAATTTACTGCTCCCGAAAGAAATTACACTACGACAGAAAAAGAGTGTGCTGCGATAATATTCGCTATAAAAAAGTTAAAGCACTACTTAGATGGACAAAAATTCACTATTGAAACAGATCACGATCCATTAGTCTGGTTGAAGAGAAATGCTGGGAAAAACCCTCGATTAATGAGATGGGCATTAACTCTGCAGCCATATGATTACACTGTAATACACCGGCCAGGGCGTGAGATAGTTCACGTAGACTGTTTAAGTCGAATGTAACTTTAAAAGCAAAAGAAATTTTTTGTATTGTAAATAAGCAAGTTAAATTTTCAAAATTAAAATTTTTTCTTTTTGGTGTTTTTGGTATTATATGATGAAATCATCTGCTACAAGAATCCTTCAAACAAGTTCCTATCCCATAATTATCGCAGTTAATTAATAGTTAACCCTTTTAACGTTCACTACTTAATTTATTTTAAAAATTACTAAACTAATTTTAAAAGGGGCTTTTAGACACGTAGCTGATCATAAATATTTTAAAAAATAAAAAATTAGCATTGTTCTTTTTTGAGAAATTTTTGGTTTGAAACATGTATAAGTTAACCTTATTAAATTCAAATAATATTTAATTTAATGAATAAAACCCTTGGTAAGTAAACATTATCGACTACAAAAACTCCTAAAAATTGTTTCAGGTGAAAATAATAGTCCAACTCTTCATTAAATGAAAAAAAAACTAGACATGAGTACATCATCAAACCAGCAATTCGCACCCGCGTACACTAAGAAACGTCAAGTGACTTATGCATTTAGCTTCCTTTGAAGCATTATTTGTTATATTATGGAATAGTGCTGCTATCTACAGAACAGAAAAGGAACATAAGTTTAAAAGCTGATTAAAACAAGGGAGAAATAATAAAAAATCTGCTGCATAAAAATTGTTAAATTATGTCAAATGTTTGGTTTCGCTGCGAAACCAATGATCGTTAAAGGGTTAAAGTAGTGAAGTATGATTATGTTTGGTGTGATAAAATTTATTTAAAAAGATCTGGTGCGACTCCACTCATTTTTCGAATCAGGCGTTTAAACATGTGCCATGCAAGTAATTCCCCAGGCGTTTAAGTATGTTTGAATCAGTGAATAATTAGTGAACAAAACTGAAAATTATAAAATGGTGTCTAAGTAGGAAACTTTTTGTTTTAATTTCCGATTGTATTTTTGGAAAAAAAAAAATATATATATATATATATATATTATATATATATATATATATATTGTAAAGGCAGAGACTCCGACTCCAATATATCATTGAAAGAGACATTTCAGTACAAAGAAGCAGACAGTCTGGAGCCTAACGGCTCGCAGCGGAACATCTCTCCTTTGTAGAAAGGTATGTCCGTTTCCCTTTGATGAACGTGGGAAGCCGCGTGCCTTGAGAACTTTCCCTTCGAGAGGAATTCAACGCGTCAGAGCCGATGATGGAATTTCGAGCGAATCAGGGCCTGCATCTGAGATTTTGTTTTTAGAAAAACACGCCCAATACGAACTGTAATTTTTACGATGAGAGACTAAAAACGACAGTTCACGTCGGAGTTTTGGAAAGGCAGGAATCCCAGAGCAGGTCGGGCTAGACCTCGGGAAAGGAACTGTTATTTTCTGGAGAAGACTGCAGAAGCGGTCACGGACTGATGAAATCACTGTGGACTCTATCTGAAATTCCTTCCAGCCTTATACTGTACAACCCACTATCTTATTGAAAACCATTTCATATCGAGGAAATACAGCAAAATATGTATATATTGTAAATTTCTAAAAATTAATCTAGTTAAATTAAAATTTGGAAAAAATATTAATTTCTTGTTCTGATTAGTCAAGTAAATAATTATCTTCCACGCTACAAGATACTACAATATATATGCTTGCATTATACTTAATTAAGTAGCAAATTTTAACTACCTGCTGAGTCAGGAAAAAAAAAAAAAAAAAAAACCTTTCACGTTTTTAAACTCCAGATATGAAAAGTCACAACAAATTACATAATAAAGCTCATCAACGACAAGGGTTGTGGGGGTTAAAGCCGATTGACTGCGCTAGGTAGGGTACTAGGCCTGAGGGGTGGTAGTGCGCCATCGGTGGAGAGTCTTTCTAAGAGGTCCTAGTCCGTATTTACACGTTTCGGAGAAAACCACGGAAAATTTCGAACTGCTAGACGGCGAGCACGAACTGTGATCGAAACCGGTACCTCACGGTCTACCAGCTTTGAGCGCAGAACCACTCGGCCGCTGATGGGCTCCATCAATGACAAGGAATTTAAATATATGAATGAACGAATCGCCCATCCTGGACTCTTACTAAAGTGAGTTTTAAAGCATCTTAGACCTTAGTCCAGAGAGAAAGGGAAGGGTCAGATGGCTCAAATTATATATAAAATTGATAAATTAAATTGGATGAAAATTTTAGAAGAATATATGGGTTTACGTTAATATGGGATTTGACAATTCTTTTTACTGCCTGCAAGCAATGTACATTTAGTTGATTATATGTATAATTGCATAACATTACAGCATTTTATATATATAAATGTCTACAGTAAATTCAAAATAAATACCAATTAATTTACTTAAAAATTGTACTAAAATTACATAAATAGATTCAAAGATTATACTTAGTAAACTTGTAAGCAATTTTGACCTGTTTATTTTATTTTATTTTTTTAATAAACGTCTAATTCCCCCCCCCCCCCCCCTCATTCGTGGGTTAACCTATGAAGGAGCAATACAGATATAGTATTTTATAATTTTCTTTTAATTTTTTAATCAATTCTTTATTTTTAATCAATAAGAGGAAAATTTGTTGTAAGGATATTATTAAATTAAATTTGAAGTGATGTGACATCAGTGGACATCTTTCTCATACACAGGGATGTCCAAGAGCTCCACAATTACGGAGATTTGTGTATTATTATTATGTTTTGTAATTCTATTTCGATATGTGGGGAAGCTACTATGGCCAGTCGAGTAACTTTTCTACTTAAAATGTGATGCGATGTCTTTATATTATATCTGAAATTTACATTTACTTTATGTAATTTCAAATTTCAGTATTGCGCAGATTTAAAATTATGTAAGTTAAATTTCAGATTTACTTTATTTACATTTCATTACATTTACATTTACTCAGCATATACCTTTACATTAGTTTGCAGATGCTAAAAATAAAATGGAATCGTATTAGAGTGTTTGATTAATTGAAATTAACATTGAAATAAATAAATCGTTAGCAACTGTCTTAGCAATCGAACAGTAGGACGCATGTTTGGAGATGTTGCATGCTTGACTGCATTTTTAGTAATTTTTCCTAGTTTTCAACTGCCACGTAGTTAATATTTCGGAAAAATACTAGATTAAAACCTTATGCTAAGGTATAAGAATTCATCTTTGTGTTCCTGTAAAGGAACATAAGTTTAATACCCAGAAAAATATGTGCATCATTGTTGGTGCGGTGATGATATATAACATGTCTGTGCTTACCCAGTTGAATCATAATCAAGTGTAAAGTTCAAACTCTTGCGTGGAATCCATAGACCATAATGAACACTGCAAAAATACCCCGTTAAAATTACAGGAAAAATCTGGCAATTGGGGTGCCAGTATTTCTCCGTCAAATATACAGGACAACACTGTACTTTTAACAAAAAACCTGTTTGATTTACAGGATTCCTGCATAAAATATACGTCAGTGGTACAATTTTACGGTTTTAAACTGTATATTTGACGGAAAAATACTGACACCCCAGCTGCCAGATTTTTCATGTACTTTTACGGGTTTATTTTTTGCAGTGAATAATAATTATTCTTTGTGACTCTGTAAAATTATAATTGAATCCCTCTCCCGGAAAAACAGCATTTTATATTTTTTTATTTTTTAGAATAAAAGCCTAATTCTATTTTCTTTTTCTTTCTCATTCTCTCTTTTTTCTTTTTCTTTTGAGTTTTCTTTTCTCTTTTTTCTTTTTTCTTTTCTTTCCTTAAAAACATACAAGAAAAAAGCAATTTATACATTCTAAAATTTAGAATGTATAAACTGCTTTTTTCTCGTATGTTTTTAAGGAACCACTCAAAAGAAAAAAAAAAAAAAAAAAGAGAGAATGAGAAAGAAAAAGAAAATAGAATTAGGCTTTTATTGTTTTTCTAAATTCGAACATGGTTTTATATTCTCTTAACATTTTACGTTAATGAGTCTACATACTACAATGCAACAGGAAATATCTGTCGTCGTAATTCTAAGTTTTACGATCTCGACATTGGTTGCAATTGCAATAAACGTGTCGTGTCGAGAATGTCTAGAATCCCGTCATAATAATAAATTCTTCCCTCGGATTTTAACCAGGACTCGGTGATATTATGTTTTTACGAATTTGTCACAAGAAATTCAATCTTTCAACAAATCCAACTCTGTACTGGAACATTTTTATGACCTATTTTTTCAGATGTTACTGATTCTTCTCTCCCCCCCCCTCCTCCCCTTTTCCCCCTTTATGTAGTACACGTAATGGGAAAAGCTGTTATGATACTCATACATTCTTATGAAATCAAAAATACAATTTTTTATATGGAAAGTGAATTGAAAGTTTAAAATACATTTAAGTGAAAATTTAAAATTAAATAATAATTTACAAAACATAAAAATTACAATATGTTCAATATCAAGATGTACGTACACATTACATGCACAGACGGTAACAAAAGTGTCCGAACACTAGCAAAAATTCCTATGTAAAAAAAGTACACTTCATACGGTTTTGCTAAATAAATCCTTGTCGAATCCTGTTCTTAGTCAGTGTAAGAACACGATTCGATAAGGATTTATTTAACAAAACCGTATGAAGTGAACTTTTTTTTACATAGGAATTTTTGCTAGTGTTCGGGCCAGCGTTGGGCAGAATTGATTAAAAAGTAATTGAATTACAATTGAGTTACAATTAAATTACAATTATTTTACTGTTAATCGATTAACAAGTAATTGATTTCAAATAAATTGAATTACTTATTCAATAAATTTAATTATTTATTCAATTTATTTGTAATCAATTACTTTTTAATCGGTTGACAGTAAAATAATTACAATTTAATTGTAATTCAGTTACTTTTTAATTAATTATGTCCAACACTGGTTCGGACACTTTTATTACCGAACCGACTGTACACATTATATGTATTACTAATATCAAGATGTATTACATAGTGGATTTTTTTTTTTTTTTTTTTTTTTTAATTTCGTAACCTACCCGTGTGGAAAAGATTTCTATGGTGTATAGATATATGGGAGGAAAAAATTAAAAATGAATACATTTTAGGCTAAGCAGTGTCACACGCGGATTTTTGAGTACGTCAAATGATTGAACAATTATCCTGGCAGGATAGTTAGTTAGATTCTTCCAGATAAGTCATGATTTCGAAGTAGCTTATCTGAAAACTTGTATTCCCTAATCAATACAGTGAAGTTCAAAAACTGTAGGATCTGTTCCAAATCCCACATTTTTTGAACTTGTACAATTTGACTTATCTTAAAATCTAAAAATATGACTTATGTGAAAGAATGTTACTATCTTTCCGGAATAGTTGCTCAGCCATTCCTTCAGTGCTTTGTCCTAATATATACTAAAAAATATCCGGACTTCATAAATTTCTTGCAGCAGTGCGTAACCTAAAATTTGATCTTTTATTTTATTTTTCCATTCATCTATACACCATAAAACGTTTTTCTGTATAGGGAGGTTTTAAAATTCTGGATTTTTTCTTTTCTTTCTTCCATAAAAGTTTCATTGAACTAGTGCAGTAATTTAATTTAATACTGAAAACAGGTTTCTGGGATGGAAATTTTTCTTAAGATATAATTTAATTTTTATAGAACAAAATTTTGTGATTTTCTTTTTAAATAAATTTCAATTTTGCAAAGAAAAGTTTTTGATGAAGTGAAAGCTCCAACTTTTCCCCCGATCGATCCCTAATCAAAAGTCATCATATATCTATATATATAATATACAAATATATATACGTATCTATATGTATCTGTATCAAAGTTAGCTGTGAAGTTCTTATAAATAAATGTCTTTTTACACTCAATTTTTTTTTAAATTATTTCCTGTGTCAAAAAAAAAAAAAAAAAAAAAAAAAAAAAAAAAAACACGAATTTAATTTAACCTTTTTGTTATGGCACTTATTAATCATCCAACACTATCACTACCAAACTACTGTATTATCCCTCTGGGGGGTCACCGAAGCGGGGGATCTATCCCCTCTGTGGAGGATCAAAATTGTGATGGTATGTCTCCGAACCATCTTTAGAGGTGCGTCCCAGACCGTCGCCAATTACCCATTGAGCCGTACTAGCGCGACGTAAAAACCCAACCAACCAACCAAACTACTGAAACCATATGAAATCGTGCTCTGAATTTTGATTGACAATTAAATTAGCATTACATTCGTTAACAGTAGCTGGAATCTTGAACGAACTGGGAACATGGCATGCCTTGAAATGAATTTTTTTCTCATCCCATGTCATTAAAGGAGATTAATGGCTTTACTTTATTCCTAAATTTCTCTCATTTCACGGAGGAAAAAGAGAAAAAAAACTGTAGATAGCCATTAGCGTAATTCTTCTGACAACATGACATGTGGCAGTCATAACTTTGTTCTTAGAACGTGTTTTTGAAACATCCGCTCGAACTTCGCAATAAAAAAAAAAACTTGTATAAACCATCATAAAGCACACGCCATCCCACAGGGGTGCGGGGGAGCTTATCCTACCCCAACAAAACGCCCCCAAAAGCTCACAGGCGCGTGTCTTCAACACTGTACGGATATCCTCTTTGCAGCTTTACAGCTGTGTTGAACCGAGTTATCTCAAAAACTTTTTTGTGCGTAATTTTCCTAGTTTCCTGCCTTGGTGTATCCGGAAAGGAGATTTGGCCCCTCAATCGCAAAACTTTATTTGGATAAGATTTTTTTTTAAATTGTTCTAATTTAATAAATTATTATCCTGAAAAGCTATAAGTAATTCATTCAGAGATGGAAGTTGTTAATGTTAGCAGTAAAGTTATGTTCCTGTCAAATGATTTGAAAATGCACAATGCTTTTTTTCTTTCCTTGTTTTTACTCTTTTGGTTAAATTCCCTCCGCAGAGGATCAAAATTGCGATGTCATGTTTCCGGATCACCCATAAATATGAATCCCAAGTCGTCGCCAATTGCCGACTGCGTAGGTGTAGAGATTTTCGTTGTTCCCTGGAAAGGCATTAACGTTTTCTATTTTGTTATAAATCTGACACTTATTATATCTATTTCTGAATGTTATATCTCATGAATGAACACTGTATTATGCTGTGCCCTCCAAAAAATTGTTGGTTGATTGGGTTTAACGTCGCACTAGATCTGCGCAATGATAAAAAAGTTTTAGGAAAACTACCTTTTAATGATATCCAGAAAATGTCGTGCTTTTATAGAGGGAGGCAAATATTTTATTTTAATCCCGGAACTCTTTACATAGTTTTTAGGGGAAATTCTTGATTATTTTGACACAGTTTCCTTTGTTTACATCGAGAAAAATGAGTCAGTATCGAAAGTTTTTTCTATCTTACATTAGTCGGCATGATTTAAGCAAATTCTTCATTAATTTATGAATGTCATTGGTATAATTTACAGCATTCTTTCTTCCGTGTCGTAAGGCGATATTGCAGATTCGTCATCCACGTGACCGTATTTTTAGCACGTTAGGTTTTTCCTGTAATTAGATAAATCTTTTAATATCAATACAGTGTCTAGTGACATCGTACTGCGATTTCTTATTCATACATTCTGCTTTTTTTTTTTTTTTTTTTTTTTTTACCTTTTAAGTAAGTGAAAATTTAATTTTTATGATTGCAAGGTAGCCATTGTTTACGGTTTTGTTTATCCATTTGAAGAAAGTCATTGAGAATTCGAGAAGTGGTGTTTGGGTATTCGAGTATTTTATGACGTGCGACTAATTTTATATGTATATGTTTAGATTCTTAGAAAAATCAGTATTCATTAGTTCCTGTTATTTGAAAAAAAAAAAAAAAAAAAAAAAAGCTTTATTTAGAAGATATAAAAAATGACTAATTAATTTAGTGCATTGATACAATATAAGCATATCTCACTTTCTTGTAAAGGTAAATAAAATTGTATTCGGTTTTAAATTAACTGTTTTAAGCAAATAAACATTGTTATATAAATACAAGAACCTTAGAAATACTGTAAATATAAACCAGCATAACTTCTCATCATTAAGAATGTGGAAATAGGGATGCTAACTGCTTGCATTTTGACCGTAAGACGGTCTAAGTTTTTTGGAATGTGCAATTCCTGCTGCCGTCGTCCTGCATCTACAAAGCAGACAAACAAAATCAGCGTTGGATCTCACATTGATCATAAGATTTTGGTTCTGACAAATTCTTCAGTAGTTCTTGATAAGTAATCTAATGGAAATGGTCCAGTTTATTCTGGAACTGATTTCATTTTAGAATTTAATTATTCATTTTATTGAAATAATAATAATAATAATAATAAAAGCAAATAAATAAATAAAAATGAAGAAAAATAAACATACGAAAATTATAAAGAATCAGAGTCATTGCATATATATATATATATATATTTTTTTTTTTTTTTTTTTTTTTTTTTTTTTGCCGTGAATATTTATCTAAAAGACTCTGAAAGTCGATTTAGACGAGCCGAAGACGATCGTGCGTTCCATAAGTGGCTATGCAAATGTCACAGAATTTTCTTTGCTGGCATGTGACAATTTTCCAGTATTTTTTTTTTTTTTTTTAAGTCACTCTCTCAAAACATTTTCCTCCAAAACTTCCAATTACTAAATGACTTCTTCATCTTTTTTTTTTTTTTTTTCCCAAAATTTATGAATTTAAAAAATAGATAGGTAGAATTTCGTATTTTGTATGATATTGATGACTTAGAAATGAAAACCCCCCCTTCTCTTCTTGAATTCAAAATATTACCCTAAAGAAATAAATCCCTATTGGAAGATGATGCAGGGTGAAACTTTTCAGTGCTGCCCCTGAATTGTTTTTGAAACTTTTCCTGCCTCTAAATTTCATGTTAAATTGTTTTGTTTTGATATTTTTTTCTAATTTTGAATGTTTAATTTGTCCTTTCCAAATATCACTTATAATAGGTATAAATAAGTACTTTTAATAATAACTGTGTGATATGTCATTAATAAGTTTTTTTTCGCCATTCATTCTGCATGCGAATGATTGTTTTCGGGATTTTTGCATGTTAAATAGTTTCACCCCTGTCCATGTAAATCTTAAGGCTGCTCACTCCCTCTCACGATTTCCTCGTCTCAAGTCACCAAATTACATGCAAGTCTATCAGACATGGTACAAGCTTACAGAAAACAAGGCTGAACTTTTCATGACCCCCCCCCCCCCCCCACACACACACACACCCTCTCCAAAGTGGTATCAGGCAACTGACACAATATAAATTTTTCAATAATAAAAATAGCGTTAAATCTCATGCATATATGTACACACAATAAACAAAGTCGGAACAATAAATCTTACACTGAATATCATATTAATTATAATAAAAATAGTTGTAAGTGCTTAAAAACAGACAAACTTATTATGTATACTTGAAAATAAATTTATTCTGTAGAAGCATTGTTTGCTGGGGCAATTGATTAGCAAAATAATGTAGTTCAAGTTCATTAGGAAAATGCAGTTGAAGTGCTATTTCTTTTTCATTTTCTCCAAGTTTGAATTTGACATTTCTTGAAAGCCAATCACATAGAAATTGCTAATAATATGTTGCACAAATTCAGGTTGACCCCCCCCCCCCTTACACCTGTCCAAAAAGTTTTAATGCGGATTTGCATTGATCCCAATAATAATAATTTTCATGCTTAAAAAGGCTGAATTCAGCCATTAGGCTGAAAAGTAACACGTCTGGTCTATGGCGAAATTTGTTTATAGAATTGCTCATTTCCTAGTTGATATTTTTAAATTCCGTTTTTTAAATTCTTAAAATACGCTACTGTTAAATGAGTACCCGTTTTCCAAAAATTGAATTTCTTAAATTTTAATATTTCATTTTGCAGCTCAAAAATGAGAAAAATGCATTTTGTGAAAATTCGAATTTTTAAACTCCAAATTGAAATTAAAATATTTAAAAAAATAATTTTTTGGAAAACGGGTACTCATTTAACAGTAGCGTATTTTAAGAATGTAAAAACGGAATTAGAAAATAACAATTAGGTAATGAGTAATTCTATAAACAAATTTCGCCATAGAATAACATGGGCTTTGGATGACCTTGACGATCCGTGATGTACTCCCCTTAATCTATCTGTTCCCGCTAGCTATTACCTTTTTTTTTTTTTTCTTTTCCAAATGGAATTTCAGTGTAACACAGTTTGATGTACCATATTTGGATTTTATGGTAATAGCATAGTCATTTTCCCCCCACTTCTTCTTCGAAGTGTGTGTGTGTGTGGGGGGGGATTGTTACAGACTATTACAAAAATTGGGACTTGTGTTATGTTCACTGGACTGTCACGTTATAAAAAGATTGATTATTAATTATTAACTATTTAAAACTGCATGAAGTCGAATTAATTGATATCAGTTTTATTTAAACTTGTCTGCTCCGTCACTTCCGTCATTTCTTCCACTTTCAGTCGTCGCAATTTTTCGAAGCTGTTTGGCTGGGATGCAGATTATTTGCACATTAGATTTAGACCATTTCTTCTTCTTTATAAACTTGTTTCTGATTTCTATTTCTGAGTCTGCTATACCCCAGTCTCGCAACATTTCGGGAAGTACTGAAAAAGCAAATTTACCGTTTATTATCATCTTTCATGTTTTTGCAGCTGGGCTGGGCATCTCTTCCGGCAGGTGACGTATTTTCACTTTGACCAGATATTAACGTTTCTGTGTTTTGACGACAAGGAAATGAACTTTTGTTTGGAAGCTTTGTTTTCAAAATTTCTAACTAATAACAAAACTTGCAATTATCGTTTGTTAATTGCTGATGCCAAAAAGGAAAAATAAATAAATAATGTTTAGTTCTAATTTTTGCCGTATAGTTCACATTTATTACAACACGATCACATTCACTATCATTGTGAAGTAACTCACATTTGATAAAATTTGAATACTTTTCTCAGATAGATTAAAGGAAGATCTAAATTGAAAGTGACTTTTATAATTATTACAGTTATTAATGATTTATTTTTTTTTTCAGAATTATTTTAAATAATTCGAATTCGTTTTCAAGTAAGCGATGTCCGCTTTTAGCTCAGTGTATTTGAAAATCCCCCCCCCCCCGATTTTTATGAAATTTAAAGAAATATTTGAATCTTCTTCATTGAAAAAAGTCTCCGAATTTTTTTTTTTTTTTTTTTTTTTTTTTTGTAAATTCCTATTTTAAGAATGCTTAAGTGAATAGTGGTCGTTATAAAAATCTTTCTTTGTAAATTACTGTTGTAAAGTTGTGAAAATTTACATACGTATACATTGAAATATAAAGATGTGAAGTATATTAAGATTTCTCGAAAACAATTTAAATTTAATAAAATAAAATTGAAATTAATTCATTAATCAAAATAATAAAAATAATAAGCAAGTAAATAAATATTTTTTTTGAATTTAATTTTATCAAATTTAAATCAATTTCAACAAATTTTGATGTGCGTTTAAACATCATATTTAAATTCATTTTATGCTTGAATCTGTCATTCCATTAAAATGAAATCATGTATAAAAAGATATAAAAATAATGAATTTAAATTTTTGATATGGTTCATATGAAATAATAATAGTAAAATAAAAATAATAATATAATCTATAATAATATATGACTGTCTGTCTGTTCATCTATACGTTCAGCCCCAGAACGGAGAAATACAAAAATTGACATACGAATGCTTAGAATACGCAGTGATTATTAGTGAAAGAAATATGGACCTATTCAAATTAACCAACGGTTAACCAAATATCAACAGCTAATAATTCAAAAACAGAATGTTTATCCAGTATTGTTTATAAATAATAACTTTTTTGTTTTTTTAAACTAATAAAAACCGTATAATGCCTTAAACGTAATTTAAGTAAATAGTCTTTCGTATAATGTATTTTTCACAATTGTTTTTGATAGATAAGAATCCTAATTATTAATTTTGAAAAATAGTGTTTTTCCGACAGTTCTTTGTAAATACAATTGCATTTTATTTATTTATTTATTTATTTTCTTTTACATATACATATATTTTTTGTACTTGAATAAAAGCATAATTTTGCCCTTTGTTTGCAACTGTAAACAAAAATCATTATCATAACACCAGCTTGTAATGAATACTGGTGAAAGAGGATTTATTATTTGTTTCTTTTACTTATCTTCTTGCACAAAGAAGCAGCAAAACATTCTTTTAATAACTGTTTTCATCTACATAACATAGCAACGATATTTTTAACATAACTGAAAGTAACTCCAGCATTTAATAACTGTTAAAATATTTTCTCCATGACTCTTATCAAAATTATTTTTATATCATGTATACATGTTTATGGTAGCACCAACAATTTTATTGCTGCATTTCATCGTTTTATTGAACTGGGAAGTATTTTCTTTCTAAGAATGCATTCTTTCTCTGAAATCTTATTTACCTAACGGTGGAAAATCCTCATGAGTAATTTACGGACAGCTGTAATGACATTCGCATTTCACATGTTAGTTTTATATATCGCGGTGTAAGTGTTATCATTTTTTCATTCTCTATGAAAGTTAAATGTCTTATCTATGCCATCTACTGATGTGAGCTTGTAAAACCGAGTAAGAATTTGCATTTGAACACCTAGTAATAATTAATTCTTTTGTAATAAATTTTATTAATTTAAAATATATACATTTTTATTTAGTTCTAACTTTTATAATTCTATTTCGAGTAAAGTGAGAGCAGTAACAGTTTAGTTGCTGTTAATATTTTATTTCAGTTTATTAAATTAATAATTAACACTTGTAAATATTTTTCCCTTCTAATTATAACTTTTATAATACTGAAAGCAAGCATTTTTTAAACGCTAAAATTAATTATTGTTTTTATTTTGTTTTAGATGTATTTAATTAAGAATTAATACTTATGTTCTTTTCTTCTACCAAAAAGCTAGTCTTTCTTTATACTTAAGAATACAGTTTTTTTTTTTTTTTTTTTTGAAATAAAACCTGCGTTAGATTTTATCATTACAATTGTGTGTTGTTTCCTAAAATTTCTGGAAATAGTAAGTAATCAAACTTATTAGAAAAATTTGATATAGTTTCATATTTAATTTTAATATTTTAAATTTAATTTCTAAAAAAAAAAAAAACAGAGTTTGCAATATTTTTTTAATTATTTGCATAGACAAATGTTTTAATGCGTAAGGATTTAACTTCGAAATTAAAATTTGTTATAATTTAGTTATAATTTAGTGTGTTATAATTTAAACAGACTTAATAAAAAACTTAAAAAAAATTTTTTAACTTCTAAGTGTAACGTTCTCATAGACAAACCTCTGCAATTTACTAAATGCACTTCAAAAATCTCAAAATGTTGGAAAAAGATAGCCCAGTGTCTAGAAAAATAAATTCTTCATTAGATTAAACATACATATAATTCTTTAAAATAAGCCCCCCCCCAACCCCATCTAGCTATTTCATTAAACTCTCATTCATAGAAAGTAATATATGCTTTCTTAATAGTAGCCTGTCACTGAATGTGCTAAGACATTCTGGGAAATTATTTATCAATCATTATAACAACAATAATACTTAAAAAAAAAAAAAAAAAAGAAATGAAATCATGCAATGGTTGTGTGCAATACGATTGTAAAAAATTCGTTTTCCGCATACTTTCTAAATAAGACGAATGTGACTTTAAATTATCCCTGTAAAAAAAATTCATGGTCAGATTGCGTTTATACATGTGACAGTCTTCCAAGAAGGGAAAAACGTATTTTGTGTGTCGCGCTATGTACCTATTAAAGATAGGCCATCACAATGGTCTGTTAGAATTCAAGGTTAAACTGAATTATTATTATTTTTTAAATAATATTTCCATTGTTATAATCTTTTTAGAAAACCTTAAAGATTTGAATTTTTTTTGAATAAGTCCAGCTATTCAGATTATTGAACGTCTCGTATTTCTTTCTCTCCCCCCCCCCCCCCCCCCAATATTAGGTTCGAAGCAATGTCCCTATTATATTAGGGGGAGAAAAAAGTCTTGTTGTTTGTTACTATTATGTATTTTTCTTTTTTTCTCTTTTCATTTTGAAAAAATAAAAATAATTCTCATTATGTACATTTGTATTAAATTTTGCCCTATAGTGCCCTATTAAAAATTATGAAAAAAAAAAAAATGGAATAACAGTGCCACCTGTTGAGTGGTTGATCCCCAAATGTAATCAGCACCAGTTAGATCAAAATCCAACTAAATACCATTTTTGGTTAAATTATTCTCATTGGTTCATGAGGTACAGTGACTTATGTATAGAATATGGCTGAACGTATAGATGTTCAGAAAGACAGACAGACATCTTCTTTTATTATTATAGAT
This sequence comes from Salticus scenicus, assembly GCA_963930645.1. Classification (NCBI taxonomy): domain Eukaryota; kingdom Metazoa; phylum Arthropoda; class Arachnida; order Araneae; family Salticidae; genus Salticus; species Salticus scenicus. Next base: position 139,341,043 of record OZ005650.1, on the reverse strand, counting down.
AGATGATTTGGTTAGGTCTTTGGATTGGCGAATTTGTACAAAGACAGTTGCTATAGACAATTAGACAGTATTGTATTTTTATAGACAGTTAGTTATTTTATGTTTACGAAAAATAAAGCTGCGTATATTGGATATTTGTATAATTGGTATGTTTTCTGATTTTCAAATTATTATTATTTTATTTTAAATTATATTAGGATTGATAACAAAGGAAAAAGGAAAAGAAAAGAGAGTCGGTATATGTGTAACACTTGCTATTTGCTGCACCCTGCTTGTATAAAAATTGTATAGTACCAAAAAAAAAAAAAAAAATCTGAATAATTTTATATTATTATTATTTTTGGCCAAAACAAGGTTAATATATTTTCTTTGATATATATATATATATATATATATAAATAATAGATAACGTAATAAAATTTAATCTTAAAATTTAGCAATTAATAGAACTAAAACAATAACAGCACACTAAAATATAGAACTGAATTTAACATAGAGGAAAGAATGACACAAAAAGTTACGATATAGATAAGGAACCGATGAGTTACCATATTAACTTAAAATACTTACGCTGACCTGAAGGATAATAAAAAAGGACCATTAAACTTGTGAAAGAGAAAAAAGATAATAAACCACATAATCAATTGGATATAAATGCTTAAAATTAGAAGTATACTTATCAAGGGGCGCATACTTCATAAAGCAGAGAAAGCTGCAATGATTTCGTAAAACGATATTGCTAATCATAGCAATTTATATCATCTCACGCCCCGATCAGTGCAGCAAAAAACCCATAAAGAATGAGAAAAAAGTGAAAAATTAAATTAAAACAAAGGATAAATAAATATTAATTAAAATCTTAAAGGAAACCAAATTAATAACATGAAATAAGCAGAGTAACCACATGGAAAACAGTGAACACAAACTGGAAAAATGGTTGATGCCAAAACCTAAATTGAAGTTAAAATAATAGCTCGACAGATATCGATTAATCGAAAATACTTCAGAACAATTACATTAAAGATAAAATACACAGAGTAAATATTAAATGATAATATTAAAATTAATACGAGTAGAGTTAAATTAAATCGTACCAAAAATATTAATAATTAAATCGTTTAAGATAAGGACTGAAGAATGAAGGTTAAAGACTACTAAGTACAAGCGCCATCTTTCGGTTAGCTATAATAACATTAAGTCAGTTATAAGATGTATTGACTGAAAGATTAAGATAATTTAGAAGTATTAACAGCAAGATTAAGATAATTTTTAAGATTTTTATTTAAGATGTATTGACTGAAAGATTAAGATAATTTAGAAGTATTAACAGCAAGATTAAGATAATTTTTAAGATTTTTATTTTGAAGTCAAATTATTAAGTGTTAAGTTTTAAGAAGACATAATTACAAGCAATAATGCCAAAGAGCACAACTATAAAGATAAGCATTATAATGCGGTCATCATAAATTAAAATTAAAATTTAAAAGATTTTTTTTTTATATATATTAATGCATGTTAAGGGGGTTAATCTATTTAAATTCTAAAAGTAAGCTTAATTTTTCATAATGAACAAGCAGTAATTTCATTGCTTTTATGTATAAGAAACCATCTGCATTCTTCACCGGATTCCATTTGTTGTCTTTATGAAATGCATATCCCCATCTGCAAGAAAATGTATTTGAAATTCTTGTTCTTTAATGAAATACAAGCATTTTGCATGGTACGTACATTTCCTTTCAGGTCAGGAATTCTTTGATTCGTTCATCTGTTCCAAACAATGCTTTTGAAAGTAAGACAATGAATCATGGGTTTTTGCGTTTAGTTCCTCTGAATAAATTAACTCCAGGATCTACATGCTGTATGGAGGAATAATTTGTGACCCCAGTTATTAATTACGGAATTCTTTTTTCTTTTAGTTTCCGATGCCAGTTCGTAATGGTTGTGAAGTTTATTTAATAATAAAGGGAGTCATTAATAATTTAGATTGTAAAATTTTCTAAAATTTATAGTTCAACGATTTCCTTCTATCCGATACATAATTTGATCTCTGAGCTATTACTACAGTCCAGATTGCTTTTAGCGAACTATGAAAAAATATGTCTTAAAACTTTGTTTTTGTCACTCACAAAGACAACTAAGTTGAAAATTTACATCCTCCTCGGGGTGTACAATTTCAACACGAGTATTTTTTCAAAAGAAATCGTCAATATCTTTAAAACGAATGGTTGAACCATAAGTCTGTGTTAATTCAAAACAAAGTTAACGGATTTTTTTTTTTTTTTTTTTTTTTTCATGCTAAAAAAATAAAAATCATTGCCTCAAGGTGTCGTCTATAGGTCACAAAATTAACTTTATTCTACATTTAGTTTTACACTTCTGAGGTGATAACCATCTGCATTCATCATGGAAAATAATTTTAATAAATATTTCGTACTGTGTGAATTTGTATAGGAAAATGTAGAAGAAAGTTTTGTTATGGCCTCGGCCACTGTCCTACTAGATCACTTGTGATTTAATAGGGCTGTGCCTGAACATACTGGTTTTTCTTTTCTTTCTTTTTCTTTTTTTTTTGGTCCCACTAATAAAAAAAAAAAAAACATCCAATGAATTTAATTCCATACGTTATGCTGCATTTAGTACGCGCAGGCACTCATATATATATATATGTATTGTATGTATATGTATATGTATTCGTATTTAAGCCAAACAATCACAGTAGTACTTTACATATATAATTAAGATGCGATTCTTCCTACTCTTATGAAAAATGTTTTACTTAAGAATCTTTTATTATTATCCCTTGAAAGATGTATAAACGGTGTTTTACTATATGATATTTTTAAATAAAAACGGGCAGGACAAAGGTAGCGATCGTAACCTATTTTACTTTTATTTACCAGTCGGAGATAAGTCAAAATATTTCCATTTTATTGCTTACTTGAACTTTATGTGTCAGATATATACCACATTGTTCTGTTTCTATGACTTACTTGTAACTATAAGCTTCTATTACAGGTGTGGTTGCACAACCATTCTGTATTTATGTGCGCGTCTATTAATTTTATGCACTGAACCATTGAAAGTATTCATATTCTAAATTCTTTTATATTCATACTTTTTTTTTTTTTTTTTCATTCAATCATAATATGGTTGTTTATTTGACCTTCAAATTTTCTTTTAGTAAAGGATATGCAAATATTGTTGATACAGCCCAGAAAAGAAATTTTTTTTTGCGTTCGAAATATTGGTTTTTCTTTTATTACTTGTTTTGGAGACAAACTATTTTTAACTTTTTAAAATACCTTTTATATTTACATCGCATCTTGTTTTCTTTTATTTTTTTAATGCATTTGTTTTAAAATTTTCTGGATTTTTTTTTTTTTTTTTTTTTTTTTTTGTTTGATTTGTATTATTTTTTCATAAAAAGTCAGATTTTTATAGTTTAATTATTTTTATTCACAGAATATATTTGTATGATTCACAGAATCATATTTGTAAAAAAAAAAAAAAAAAAAAAAAAAAATCAAGGCGCTGAATGATAGAGAAAAAGCTTGTTTTTAACACTTTTCAACAAAATTGAATGACTTCGGTTTTTCCCACTGCTTTGTGCACAAGGACACTCAAAAGAATTCCAAAGCATTACGTGAATGAACTGTCGCTTTATTTTCACTTTGCCTGTAAAGCTACTTTCACTGCAATCGCCGGAAGCCGAAACTAATGTTATTCTATGGGAAATTTTTCTTTACAAATAACTTATTAACTAATACATATTTTTAAATTCTGTTTTCACATTCTGAAAATTCCCAGCTGTTGAATTGACGGACCTTTTTTAAAAAAAAAAATATTTTTTTAATTTTTTATATTTTATTTTGAAGCTGCAAAATACGAATTTTCAATATGTGAAATTTTTTCATTTTGCAATTTCAAAATAAAATATTAAAAATTAAAAAAAAATGCATTTTTAAAAAAGGTGCGTCAATTTAACAGTTGGGAACTTTCTGACTGTGAAAACAGAATTTAAAAATATGTATTAGTTAATAAGTTATTTGTAAAGAAAAATTTCCCATAGAATAACATTAGCTTCGGCTTCTGACGGCGGTGAGTGAAGAGGGCCCTTAATCCGTTCCGTTGTAACAATATGTTAACACGGGAATTGGATGACTTTGACGCTTATTGGTAGAGAGCCTTCTCTCAATATTTAAAAGAATTGTGATACCAATTAGTCTTTCTGTGTTCGCCTCTAGCGTCCGTGTATATTTCCAGAATTTCTTTCAAAATGATTTATATTATTGAAGTTAAAAATGTCATGTTCCATATTTAAAATGGTACAAATATCACAATTGGTTTGTGCACAGGGACATCCAACATCATGCTAATGTATAACGTTTATAAGAGGCATTTTCATAAATCATATTTAAGTAACTTTTACTTTGTACTGCACAAATCATAATGAAGTTGACATTTATCGTTCATATGCTGAAAGAAATATCTTGTATAGAATAAGGTAGTATGTTTAAGGTTGGGATTTACAGGGATACACCAAAATATTCAAAAAACATTAAGGGCTATCATTAGAAATTGCTGTTATTGCATTTTCGTTTGTGTTAAGCAATTTTCACACTTTCAAACTATGTATAAGAGTGGAGTCAATATGAATTCAGTTAGTCTATCTGTCCTTCTGTCTATTCATTGTGTAATCACGTAGGCAAAGTATATTGAAAGTTAAACAATGCAATGAATACGTACATTTTGAAAGTGTTAATAGTAATGCGAGCTGCATGATTTTTCGTTTTTGTTTATTATTAGAAATAACTTTGCCAACATTTTTATCTTTCAGTTAAATATATATGTGTGTGTTTTCTTTTCTTCCATCAGATTATACATGCTAATCGATTCTCAAAAATAAAAATTGTTGTTACTATTATTGGGAAATTCGGTTATTGAACCAGTGCCAGTATTTCAAATTTAATCGTAATACAATAATATGGCATGAAATCCATAAATTGCCCCATATATATCAATGTATTCACTGTCTATTTTTAATACACTTTAAAGCCCGTTGATATGTGACAATTGGCCGGAAATAGAGATTGAGGAAATACTATACCATTCCGTACCGTGAAAATCTAATTTTTTATCCAATGCGCTCTTCGTCTTTTTTTTTTTTTTCTTCTGAAATGAATTTGGAATCTCCACGTAGAAAAAAAAAAAAAAAAAAAAAAAAAAAAAATCGATTTTAGCTTCGTTTTGTGATCATGTGACAGTTTTCCGGCCGTCAGGGCATAGTTAGTTGTTAAGTGCTTCTTTTGTTGTCAGTTGTAAAATGTAATTTAATAGGTGGCTCTAAGTGCTGCATGACTTTCCATTCATTATCTCGTCAGTCACTCGTTAATTAGTGAATTTAGCTGGCTAGTTGTTACCCTCAGCAATACTAAAAGCATTCAACTTTGTATACAATACATTTAAATATATTTCTAGATAGTCAGAATGTGTTACGAAACTTGAATTAATGTTTACTGATTATCTATCTCTATCATCATGAAAATTTACGAGGTGACATTGTTCAGATATTACTGCATTGTTCTTTTCGCGTGTTATTTACCATGTTTTTTGCTGTTGACACTTGTGCAGCCGTAGCCTCCTTTAGTAAACTAAAACAGCTATAGCACATATATATATATATATTTGTAATGATTTACCAAATAGTGATTTGGCCGAAAATTCTGTCAAATTTTAGAACGAATATTCATTGAAATAATAATAATAATTTTTATTCTAATTAAAGTAAAAATTGAAATGAATAATAAAAATAGTAAATACTTTCAGTGCTCGATAATTTTTCAGTATCATGCCCTTTTTAACCATACTATTATAACATATTTTGAACTTTGGTGCTTAAAATTTGTTTCAAATAATTTGCATGATGCGGAAGAGAAAAGAATTCGTTCTTTCATTCATGTACGAATTACTTATAATGCATAGTTATGAAGGATTTGAATGTATCAACCACTGTTTTAGGAACTTGATCAGTGAGAGATTCTTCTTTTAAAGGTGGTAAACGAGAGGTGCTGGGTTTGAACCTAAATAGTTTTATCATCGGCCTAGTCCTTTGGGGTTTTCCATTGTTTTCTCCGAGGCTCGCATGAATACAGACTAGTCCCTTTAGATACCAAGCCTAAGACTATCGTCTGGTTCATTTACTTTAACCCTACACCTCTAATTTCCCTACAATTAGTACTTTTCAGTTTTGCTTGGTAAAAGTGGAAAGATTAAACTCATTCGAAATTTTCAATGAGATTTAAGCAAATTGTTAAAAAAAAAAAAAAAAAAAAAAAAAAGACGTAAGTAACATACATCACTTTAAAATATTAAACTATGATAAACATACTAAAAATTTATTTATTCAGCTTACTAAGTCATGGTTCTGATTTCTGCGGCTAATAGCGGACGTTTGAAATTCGTAAACTGCCAGCTCTCGAATTTAAGGATAGCATAAGATTATAAGAAATTACGAATATTGCCTGAGTACATTAAACAAGGGAATTTACATGACGTATTTTATACAAGTGTCTTGAATGCATATTGTAATTAAGAAAACTTTTTTTTATTTTTGTCTCCTTTTAAACAGTAATTCTCAGCAAATGTTTTTTGTACATACGATTTATATGAGCAAAATTATTCAATCTATATATTAACGACATTTTTTTGGAAATACATATTTCTCCACGATAAAATCAAATTATTTTAAAAACATGGGAAGTAAATAGATTCATTTCTGATAAATTGTAACAATTAAAAAACATCTAATCACTTTAAATGGTTTATCTTTAGACAGTTACAATCAAAATGAGTTTCTTTCTTTCTTTTTCAAAAATATTATTCCTAAAAATTAAAATTTAAATATAAACACACAAAAAATTAATTTGCGTTTTTTTTTTTTTTTTTTTTTTTTTAAATCATATTTGTGAATTTTGACTGCAATTTTTAAATTCGTAAAAAAAAAAAAAAAAAAAAAAAAAAAGTATTTATAACGATACGATTTCTTAGATTTTATGTAACTCTGTATACATGATATACATAAGTGTATTTATTAATAGTTGTATTTACTACCCTCGCCTCTTTGTTTTTGTATCTGATGTTTATATTCTCCAAGAGCAGTCATTTTGACTACTGGTCAGCAAAGCATGTTTTCAGAACTGAAACTTTACTACTGAATTTCGAAGAATATATATATACATTTTATTTTTTTCTGCGAAGAAAAGTTCGGGTAACTTGTAATTTTGTTTTTCTCTCTCTGGCCTCCTGCAGAGAGTCCTCTGGATCTCTCCTACAGCCACTGGTGGGTCGAGTGTCGGATGCGACCCCTCGGACTTCCGGTAGTTCATTCCCTTCATCCTTTCAATTTGCTCTCACTTGATAAAGAGAGCCACTCACTTTATTAGGTCGTTAAGTGGAAAACAGATGTCGACCGGCGCCTACAGTCATAAAATTCCAACTGTTAACTCCTTTTGTGTCTGCTCCATTTACTTGCTATAATGAGAAGATAAGAGAAAGAAAGTAAAGAACTTTATTTACTGTAGACTACAAAATGTGTATTGCATGTTAAAAAAAAAAAAAAAAAAAAAAACCTACCAGGAAATTTCATGCCTTTTTACGCAATAATTTGAGAAAGTGAGATACATGGATTATTTGGACGACAAGTGTGATACAAGCGGTAATAATGAATGCTATGAAAGATAATGTGCTATATTAGAAATTTATTAAAGCTGTTTTTAAAGATAAACTGTTTAATTTCTATCATTCTTTCTCGTAAATGCATCGAACTTGCAGTCATTCTGTTTAAGAGGGGACAATACCTAATCTCGCCGGCAGCCTTCGCCCATGTTATTCTATGGGAAAATTTGTTGCTACAATTACACATTACCTAATGAATATTTCTAAATTCTGTTTTCGCAGTCAGAAAATTCATAACCGTTAAATGAGTACTCATTTTTGAAAAATTCATTTTTTTTTTTTTTTTAATTTTTACATTTTAATTTTGAGTTCAAAAATGCGATTTTTCACAAAATGCATTTTTCTCATTTTCTAATCGCAAAATGAAATACTAAAATTTTAAAAAATCAATTTTTGGGAAACAAGTACTAATTTAACGCTTATGAATTTTCTAAATGTGAAAACAGAATTAATAAAATATTTATTAGGTAATGAGTAATTATGTAAACAAATTTTTTCATAGAATAACATGGGCGAAGGCTGCCGGCGAGATTAGGTATTGTCCGCTCTTAATACGCTAAAATTGAAAAGTGTTTTCCAATTTTCTATAAGCAAAAAGAATTCTTAAATAACCCCGTGTATTTTCACGAACTAAATATTTTAAATATAAACTGCCTGTTTTCTTAATACACTTTCGAACATTTTTTTTTTCTCTATAAAGGTATGACACCTATAAGCACTCAAATTCAAAAATTAATTAATTAATTAAAAAATATATCCCCTCCCCATTTGCATGCAAATGTGCACAGATTAATTGATTGGTCAGGTCTGTACTTACTAAGTATCCATTTGAGTGTATAGTATTTTAAAACTTAGACAATTTTATTTTTACTATATTACTGCTATTAAAGTTTAAAATATAAAATTTAAATATTGAATTTTTCAACGAATTTTAGCATCAATAATTTTTTTTTTGAAAAATTTCTTTCTAGATTCTAAATTACAAATGGCACCACCTGATGTCACTTTCATTTTCGCCGAAGATGTAGTGGAATGGGACGCATATCTTTCCCGACAGTTCGAAGGTAGTGGAACAGTTATTCACCATGAGCAGGTGGAGAAGATGGCTTTTCCCATCACTTGTTCCAAGACGTCTGTTTTCAGTGATGCTAGAGTGGTATTAGTCATCCTTTCTCCAGCGTTAGTCAGCTTCCTCGACAACCGGCCCTCGGACGGATTCCAATTTACTAAATTGTTGAAACCAAACAAAACAATTGCTATGCTCTGTGGAGTGTCACCATCTGGCCTTAGTAATATTAAGGTGAGTCATACGAAACCACATATTTTTTAAGTGGGCTAAAAGTTGTGACTAAATTTTAAAATGTTCCAATGGGGATCAACACAGCAAGCATTAACAGCTCTCCTAGGCAGTGTTGCCAGATCTGGCAGATTTTTTATTCATTAGTCACCAATAATTTTGAGAAGTGATATTTGATATACATAATAGACTTATCAATCTTCGAAGTGATTAGGCAAACGTTACAATTAAAAATTATTGGTGATTATTAAATAAAAAATCCGCTCTGGCAACATTGCTCTCAGGGACTCGCTTGCGAAATTGGGGCCCAGTTAAAAGTACTCATAGACTCCAATTCCCATTAAGACTTAGACTTATACCCTAATATGATGATTATTACTTAAAAGTAATGTGCAATGGCGAAAACGATATGAAACACCAAACTTTAAATATGTTCATAACTTAAAAAAAAAAAAAAAAAAAAAAAAAAAAAGTTATTTGTGTGTACTGTTATTTTTTAATTGGTTAATAAAGAACGAATGGTGTTTTTCATTTCTCTATTAATTTAAGATGATTTTCAGAAAATCTTATCAAATAATAAATAATTAAATTTTGAGACACGTTTGCTGGACCCGGAGAAAACGATATCAAGGATATCATTCTGACTTGAGTTAAAAACAATTTTTAAATAAGCACCAGTTCTTATATTTTGATAATGGCAGATAGCCAGTTTTCATTTTTTGATAATTTACTTATACATTTAAGAAACACACTTTATTATTTGTTAAAACTACAAAACTACTGTGAAATAATGTTCCTTTTTCAGAATTGCGTTTATTTAAAAAGTTTATCGCATAAATCTTAAGAAATTAATGATTGTTTGTTTTGAATGATTTAATTTTTAAAAATGCTAATTTGATTAATTATTAATTTATAAAAGTGGCTGTTGCTGTTTCAGTTACTATAACTATTAATACAATCGTAATTTACATTATAAAAATCAACACTCCTTTCCATGTACCTGTTCCTATATAAAAGGGGACTCCACTCTCTATTGCCAAAAATGTTGATTTTAAAACAGAGTGGATTATCATTTCTATAGTTTCGAACAGATGGCAGCACTAAAATTTAGTTATTCCCCAATGTCCATTACATAGATTTTTATGTAAATCATCTGCTGATGCATTGTTAGTAATTAATGATGTGCTTTGTGATACGAATACGTTTAACTTTCTTGTTAAAAAATTATACGTGATTGCTAATTAAAACGACAAACTAATGAAATAAATGTGAAAGGTTATTTCCCCCTCCTTTTTTAGTTTTAATGTTATTTTCAATCAGTGTCTTTTTTATTTTTTATTGTATTATTAAAAAAAAAAAAAAAAAAAGCATGTTTGAATATTTATCAAATGATATTTGATATTTTTGTGTTTTATTATTTTATTCTTTCATCTTTATTTTTAGGATGTTTTAATTGCATATGATGAGTGGCGACATCTGGAAGCTAAAGATAAAGATATTAATATGGTTCGAAATGCTATCGAATTAATCCATGAAATGCTCGCTCTTTCGAAAGAAAACGAACGATTGAATAAACCAAAATTTAAGTTAGTTCCTAGGAAGGTTCAAGAGGTGAGAATCGTATTGAAAAACATTCAGATTATTTTTTATACTTTTAATAGCTTTGATTTATTTTTAAAAATATTTTTTGATATTATTTAAAATATTAAATTTCCTACTGTAATTTGAGCGTGTAAAAAAAAATTCTGATGTACTCTTGTGGTCAGGCCTATAATAATGCATCACTCATCACTACTTATCATTTCAGCCAAACCCCCTGTTAACCTATGGGAAAATAATCTCAAATCATTTCCAGGCCCTGATTACCCAATAGGCACGAGAAGCATGTGCTTCCCCTGGAAAATTTTGAAAGGGCCCCAAATTAAGCAAAATATGGGCCCCGAATTGTCAGGTTGTGGTCTAAATGCATTGTCTGAGTATAAGAAGTTACAGCACAACTATAATTTCTAGATTATATAGGAAATATGCTAATGAAGCTTTTACACATTCATTTATAATAGAGTAATTTCATATATTGTAGTGAATATAGGCTTTCACTAGTTTATATTTTGGTGCAAAAAATAAGTGAATGTACTTGTCTACATTTTAAGCAAATTTAGTGGTCCTCAATTCCAGGTAACTGCAAAATATAACGAAAAAATTATAAATTTTTCAAAATGTTTGTATGAGGGGGGCCCCCAAATGGATTTGTGCTTCCCTTCAGTTGTAAGGTTAATAGGGCCCTGATCATTTCCATCATTGTTCTTTATATAATATACATGTTTAAAAATTCCGTTTTCACATTTAGAAAAGTTTTGAATATGCAAAATTCCACTTAGTTAAATTTCATATTTTATAGCTTCAAAATAAGAGATTAAAAATAACTTTTTAGAGAACGATTCGTTTTAACGATCGTAAATTTTCTGAATGTGTAAACGGAATTTTAAATGTGTATAATTGTATTATGTAATGAATAACAGAACAATGAAGCTTATTGAGATATATTTTCCCATGTTTATTTTCTGATGCTTTGTATGTAAATTGTTTTACCGTGCTTGATTATTTTTTTATGTGTTCATAATTTTATTTGTAATTTTATAGGGGAATGGTAAAGTGTATGTGTTACTGACTAAGCCTCTTGAAAGCACTTCCCAAGTTAGAATTACTCTTGAAACAAACGATAAAAGAGAAGTTCCAGTGAAGAAAAGAAATCCTTTTACTCTAGTTTTTGTTATCCCAGGTATAATATTCCAAATATTTTCTGTAGATATTATTTTTTAATGCCATTTTTTCAGTTTCGTTTAGTTTTAGTCCATTTGAATTTTGATAAGTGCAAGAATTAAGGAAGACTGTCTGTGCTTGGAGCCTGGGCATTGATTAAGTGGTCTCTGGCAGGGAAGGGGGGGGGGATCTTTCTAAGGGATCTTAACCTATATTTTCTTGAGTTTTGGAGAAAACCATGAAAATCTCTGATTGGCTATATGTTGTATATCTTGTTAATGAATGAGTCAAGTCAAAATGATTTTTATTTAAATTCTTTTAGTTAGGCAGGTTGATAAAGAAAATAATAATAAAATCTTGCATATTTAGAAAAATAAAATATTTCAATTTAATATCTACTGCTTTGCATAAAATTTTACTGGTAATTTACACGGTTTTGAAGCTGAATTTGACACTATTAATGTAATTTTTAATTTGCTGTTTATGTAAATTTCAGATGAACTAATGCAAGCCCAGAATATGGTGAATGTCCATGTGTGGTGTGGAGAAGATTTGCTTGGAATTAGTCCTGTTAAATGTGTTTCAAAAATGGGTGAGCTGTACAGTTTGCTTTCATCTGTGACATCTCCTTATGAACTTCTGTGCAACACGCTGGGCATGGCAGCATTGCATAATGTGGATTTGCATCTGGCTTCTGCATTCAAAGAAAATATGCCAAAGTCAGGGTTTGATTTACTGGATAAAGATGTTAAACAAGATAAAATCAAGAAAAGTAATTATTATTATTATGTGTGTGTGTTTGTTATTTTAATTTGTGCTTTTTTTTTTTTTTTTTGGCTTATAGCTCTCATGTAAGTACAGAATAATTGCGTTTATTTTTCCATTATTATTTTTATCTACTACTAAAAATGGCGTTTAACCTGGCAAAAAAAGATTTCTTTAGAATTTTAGCTAAAATACCCAAGCAGTATTTTAGCTTTTTCGAAGGTTTAATTCCTTATAGTTTTGTTTTTTATTTCTTCTGCTTGACCGATGGTTTTAACCGAGCATCCATACTTGTGTTTTAAGAAACATGAGTCATTAAAACTTTATTTCAAGATTATCAATAGAATAAGAGGCAGCTATGTCACATGTGTAAAATTGAAAAGCAATTTAAAGGGGGAGTAGGTGGTAGCAAGTAAGGGTAGATAATTATGCATTACAAGTGTTGAGAATACTTCTGTGAGAGCAGATTCCGAATTCCGATATATGTTTAAATATTTTCACATCTAAATTCACCTATTTAAAAAATCAAAATTAAATCCAAATGTACTAAATAAATAATAATCCCCGATATTTTCAGTGGTTTCGTAATTTTTGCCTACAAATATTTGAATGAAAATTAGGGATCACTATGTAGAGATTTTTTTACAATTACCTGATTTTTTTGCTTTTTAGAGAAATTATTGTTGACATTCTTTAGTAAAATACGAAAAAAAAAAAAAAAAAAAAAAAAAAAAAAAGAAACTAATGGTAGTTTAGACATTGACTAGAAATTACTTTTTAAAATAGCTTGGTTTTAATTTATACCTACAAAAAGATAAACATTTCTATTTTGTTCTTTTATATGAAATGTGAATTATATGAAATTGTGAATTATAATTTAACTCGTAATAAGTTGGATTTTTTAAACTATGTATATTTCTTATTGGCAAGCCTTCTTTATTAATTGCTCATATTAAAAGTTTGGCTTGTGTAAAATGGCTTTGCTGGAAGTATCTTTTCCATATTCATTCCATTTGTATTGCTGTTTCTTTTTCTTTTTCTTTCATTCCTTTTTATTTTTTGCATAATCATTTTTGATGCAGATATTCTTTCTAGTTGTGCAGTTGTAAAAGTTTATCTTGAAATTCTACTGAAAATTCTGTTCATTAGTTTATATTGGAGAAAGAACAGAAATATTTAAAAAATACCAAATTTAAATATAGAAATTAAAAAAAAATAATAATAATATTTTAATAATATATTTTGAAAATTAGTAAAAAATGTTCATTGTTACATTTTGCCATTAAATATGCTAATTAATAGTCAATTCAAGTTTTAAAAGCAGTTAATGGTTAAAATTTTTCTAAAATTTTATTCGTTAATTAAAAAAAGTTTATTAACATATTATTAATTTTTATTCAAGAATTTAAATAGTTTAATTAATTTCAGTTAGTTGAGTTAGTTAATTCGAATAGTTCAAATTAGTTTTTTAAATATATTTTTTCATTAACCACTTCCTCGGCCATCTCTAGATAATTCGAGGGAAAACGTAGCCTTCCACACATTATTGTGGCCGATGAAGTGGTTAATGTCTTGTTTTTTTTCCTCCCCAATTTTTATTTATTGATAAAAATAAATAACCTCTTCCTCTTTTATATTTTCTTAAGATTTTCTGTATTATTTTATTAAATAGTTATTGAATATCATGGTACACCATGTTGAAATAATTTTGTTTTAGAATGTATGTCATTTATGTTATGTACACAATTTATCCTTATATTCATCTATATATAATTTTGTTTATAGCTAAAGAAGAATTTCCCACCTTACTTCATTTTGCCGCTCGTCATGGTCTGCAGCAATTAGTCAAGGAAATTCTAAGTTGTCCCTCTGCACGGTTAGCTGCCTCTATAAAGAATGTTCGAGGTTTAACACCAGTACAACTAGCCAATCTTTCTGGTCATAATGAAGTAGTTGCAATTATTGATGAATTTTTAGTAAGTAATATAAAATCTCAATACTAATATAGAATAATTCTGTCCAAATCTTAAAGGTACTAGATAAAATGTCAAATAGAATAAAATAATGTGCAGTGATATGGAAAATTGAAATTTTTACATTGTAAATGTTTCACAAGTAATGTAAAATATTTATGTACTGATATACAATGACGTTTTCTAAATAAAATGGTACAGAATCCAATAATGTACAGTAATTTGAATTATAAATACATCGGATAAGATGCAGTGCAAAGTTTTCAAGAGTAGAAAGATTATTTTTAAACTTCCACCTGACCCTTATTTAGCTGCAGAGTTGTCTCAGCTTATAAAGTACTGCAGAATATGTTACTTATGTAGCTTCTATATTAAATTATTTTATTTATTTATTTATTTGGTGTAATTTATTTAAATTAGTTATGTAGTCACACTGTTATAATATTAAAATGTGACAGAACACTACCCAATAAATCTAAAAAAAAAAATTTCGTACACAGCAGTATTACTTTGAAATTTTTAATAAAATATTTTTAGAGGAAGCCATATTCAGAAGTCACTTGAAATTTCTTAACACTTAACTACACGTGCACGTGCTAGTGTAAAAGATACACCATTTACAGTAAACAGAATGTAAATGACCTTGGGATCCCCCCCCCCCCACACACACACACACACGCTGTGTGCACATCTAACCTATCATTGAAGTGTCCTTAATATATTCCATTAGTCTTATAGCATACTTATAGCATATATATTTGTAACTTATTTAACTTATTTTTATTTGACATTTTGGTGGTGTATAAAATACACCATGTGTGTACTCATGTTAAAATATTAAGCGCGTGTAGTTAAGTATTAATAGTCATAAGTACACTTTGCAGCTTTGATGATGCATTTGTGCCAAGATTTTTCATCTGATGAAAAACTTGTACTTATTGTTTTGACCTGAAACAATTGTTGTGAGCGTTTGCAATTTATAGTGTTAGTTTATTTACAAAGTTGTTGTGAATTAATTATTATTTGAATCTAATCAGGTTAACATATAGACGTTTCCAACAAAAAAAATCCCTCAAAAATTGAAAATCCTAATTTTTTCTTTTTACATATTCATGATCAACTATGTGTCTTATAGCCATTTTTGAAATTAGTTTAGTAATTTTAAAAGGAAAATGTGTCGTGAACATGAAAGGGTTAAAGCTCAGACTTATTATCCATGTAAATCAGTGTGATGGAGGCTTCAAAACTGTCTTATATGTTAGGAATTGCAAATTTTCTTTCCTATTGTCAATTTTACTACAGGATTCATAACTTCAAATCCATATTAATTGCTAAGATCTTTACTTTGGATTTAACCCCTTCGGCCCTGAATTATGAATTGGGCTGATAAAAAAATCAGTGAATGATTAAATATTCTGCATTATTTTTATTTCTCAGTATCTTAATTATGAAACATTGTAACATTCTGCCAGTTACAAAATTAATTCAAAAATGTTTTAATAGTAGGACAGTAGGGCTGGACGATGTCAGGAATTTAATATCATGATATATCGTCATCCTCATATCACGATATTCTGATATATCGATATCACGACAAATTCAAATAAAATATTGTGGTTATTAAATCATTATAGTAATTATTAAATTAGCTATTAAATAATTATAATTATTAAATAAGCAAAATTATGTAAATTGACATATTTATTAAAATATAGGCAGAGAAATACAGAAAATATTTTAACACGTTGACCTGTCAAGCTACGAAATAACTCATAGTTAAACTACGACTAAACTCATAGCTTGGTAAACAATGTAATAAATTTTCTAATGAAAAATTGTTTAATGCAAAGATCATTTAGTATACCAAACCAAATATAAACACTACTTTCTACAGGTGAACTATCAGAATCATTCATTTCACTGTATGTACGTATAACAGTAGTCAATAGCTTCTTTGAAGTGTACTCACTAAATTTTAATGGATGATGCACTTACAAATGAGAAGGCAAATTTGTTGTACTCCCTTCTTTTGCACATACATATTTTTTGCAGAGTTTACAAATTGCCACATCAGTGTTATAACAGTACCATGCTCATTGGCAGGTATCTCAAAAGTAGACCAAACCTGACTATTAGTCTTTGATTTAGATACCAAATGATAATATTCTAAAGAATCAATAGTATGCCTCATTGACATTTTAAAAATTGAAAATTTTAAATTAATAATTACCAAAAAAAAAAATATATATATATTTAAATATTGATTATTTTAAAAGAATTTCAACAAAAACAGATCATAATACTGATTGGTTTGTAGAAATTACCGATCATTCATCTAGTTTTAATATATTCATTTATGATTCAATCATTAATTATCATCATGAATTATGTATATCACTAAAAAAAAATTTTTTTTAATAATTATATAGGACAAAGAATTCTGTTTATAAATTTCATTTATAAAATAAATTTAGACAAGATTAATTAATTAGCATCGGAAATATACCATTAATTAAATTATATACATGTAAACCTTTCCTTTTTTTAAATATTTTTAGAAGAAAAAAGAATAAAAATACTATTGCAGATACAAAATGATAGATTTTTATTAATTTACTTTCTTTAATCTTTATGTAAGATTCATTGTAGCTCAATACTTACCATTCATTTATTCATTAATATCGAAAAATCGACAATCTTCCCACCAATTCTAATAATCAAATTATGAGTCCAAACAAATAATAAAAATTTAAAGTGCTTGTTCCCCGCCGCCGTCCTGTAATATTCAATCACGATCTCCGGCAATCGTCATCGTCAGTAATATGAGTAAACAAAGAGTATTTTCCCCTTCTTGAGTGTTTATCGGCTATTCTGCGCAAGCGTGATGTTTCTGATTATATTCATGAATGTTTCTGATTATATTCATGAATATTGTCCGCGTCGCTGTGAGTGAGTGAATGTGAGTATGAGTTTATTCGATTAAGGAATCGGAAATCAGCTATATGATTATGACGATAAGGCGTATCGCCATTGCTGACTCGTTTCACTCATGAGTAGTGGGGATGATTAAGCACTTTGATATTTCAATTTCTTTTTATGAATGCGATATGGACATGATGTTGTGAGTTTTTAGTGAAATATCGGGAAATAAATATTGAATGATTGAAACGAAAGAATAGATTCTTTGATTGAAACGATATTAAAGTGTGACTGTCGTTGGAAAAAAAATGATCTATAAAGCAAGTTTTTTTTTTTTTTTCTCTTTTAGGTATGAGATTTGCTATAGGCTTGCTTTATTAGAACAAATAAAAATATTTTAACCCTCAATCAACTTTTTTCTTCAAAATATCAACAAAGAAAATTTGGATAATATAAAATCCCACAAATATTCTCTTTACTAGTGCTCAGAGCTTGCTTAAGCCATTTTTTATTTTCTTCTATACTCAATACAAGAAAGTATGGGATTCGTAAAAATTTTTCACTTACAGTTTTCTAGGGATTTACACGTTTTGAGAGATCCAGAACACAATTTGACTATTTTTAGAAAATGGGTGTGACAAAAATTTTGTGGTGAATATATATACGGTACTACTGCACCGAATTGAATATAAATTTATGATGTAAATGCACCTTAACGTAAATTAGTGTTTATCCACTTTTGGTGCCGATTGGTCAACAGGTGGCGCTGCTATACAGCGATTTCCGCTGTTTCAGGAATTATAGCATGGAATTGCATATAAGTTTATATGTAGATGCCCCTTAACATATGTCAGTGCCTATCAACTTTTGGTGTCAACCGCCCAACAGGTGGTGCTGCTATACAGCGATTTTCATAATTTCAGGGGAGGCTATATCTCAGTAATTATTGCACAGAATTGCATATAAATTTATATGCTGATGCACCTTGACATTTTATTAGTTTCTGTCAACTTTTAATGCCAATCGCTCTAAAGATGGCGCTGCTATACAGCGATTTCCACAGTATAAGTGAAGGCTGTATTTCAGGTTCTATTGCGTGTAATTGAACTAGCTATATGAAAAGGCCATTGTGATGATAGAATTTGGGTGCATATCTGCCGATAGGTGGTGCTGCTGTACAGCAATATTCTGCGAAAACGGGAAGGTTGTCATTTTAATAGGCACAACATAGTTTTTTTTTTTTTTAAATCTTGTTTCTAAAAAAGTCCTTTTAAGTTAGAACTGAAAATTCCCCCCAAAGTAATATATCTTTATTAAGGGCAATTTTAGCAGCAGGGTAATAAAAAAAATTATTGCTTCTAAAACAGTGATATATGATATAATATAAAATCATTATCATTGCACAACAAACCTAAATTTTTCAACAATGAATTAAAATACATGTAGTAAGTTCTGATAAATGGACATCAAGAATATTATTGTTTTTCCCCCTTTTTTAGCATACCATAAATTGAAAATGTGGAACAAAAATTAATGAGAAGTTAATTCTACTTTTTTAGAACATTAGTAATTTTCTGTCATTTTTAATTTTTTCATAAAACATCCAAATTTACAAAAATTGGATAAAAACAGCAACAACAACCCCTCCGCTCCCCTTGAAAAAAATATAAAAATAAAAACTGTTCTCCTCACCATGAATTCTATGTATGTAAAACTTCTTTTCATCTTTCATGCATGCAATTTCTATTCATCCCTATTGCTAGGTAAAGATGAAAATAAGAAATTATATTGTCTATACATAGCCGATATATCGTGACATGTGATTGATCAATATCGATTATCATGATATGTGGTAGATATCGATATTTGACGATATATCGATATATCATCCAGCCCTATAGGACAGTAAGTTATAATTAACCAAAAAGTGAAAATTTATTTTATGTACAGTTTAAAATTATTTTGTATGAAAAATTTTGAAATAACTTCTTTGTACATGAAAACATAAAAATACTGTATATTTTTCACAAAATGAAGTGATTGTAGAAGTAGAAAAGATGAATTTGTAGAGTGTAGTATAAAAGATATACTTGCCGTTTTGGCTGGAAATGACTAGACGCTTCCATTATCTTCTCTGCTGGGTACATCCTACCATCTCCTGTGTAAAAATGGTAGCATACTTCTATTCTTGTGTATATTATTAGTAGAACGCTAGATTTTGAGGTTAAAATTCATGAAAATAAGGAATTTACAGTAATGTAAAGATGTGTTCTAATACTAGGATGTCAGGGCCAAAGGGGTTAGTACTTGAAAAATCATTCTAATGCCCCTATTACACACATGAGTTTATGCACAACTTTTGAGCCAATTGCTAATTCGAGCCATTTTTGTTGACTCAAACCATCTCAAAGCCCAGTGTAATAGAAATTGGGAATATGAACAATTTTTTCTGGCTAGTCAGAAAAAGTTGTTCATATGAGCAACTCCTTTTACTGTGATAAGCCAATGAAGTGAAAGCTCCTTTCACTTCGAAAAAAAGACAGCACCGGGGGGAAATTCATTCACTGTTGTTCTCTTCTCTCCCCCCTTGTCGTCCCCGTTAAAACAGCGATAAAGTAGCTTCGCTTGTCATGTACTGTGTACAGTGCAAACCAGTTTTTCAAACAGTTTTTGACTCAACTATTGTAACCCTCTTTCGGATTTCAAAAATTGGAGTAAAAATTGGCTCAAATGAGAGTTGTCTGAAAGGTCGTTGTGTGTGATAGAAGCATTTGTCTAATATTCGTACTTTTATCCTTGCTGACAAACCTGTTAATTTTTTATAGCCTTGCATGTGATAGTGCTTAAATCTGATCATTTGTATGATTCTATTCCTTTTTCATAGTTTTTTCTTCCTTTTAAAATTAGAATAAAGTAAATATGTATGTGGATTAAAGTAAGCTTATGTATTATTCTTTGTTTTTAGAAATCATCTCACCTCCAAAGAAAACAAAGCATTGAAACGACAGTCATACCTGCACCAAATGTGACTGGTAAGTTATTTTCTTTGTTCTCAAAAAAAAAAAAAAAAAAATATATATATATATATATATATGATATCTTTTAAAATTAGATGCACCTTACTCTAGAAATTCATACAACTTTTGATAAAAAACTGAGCAAATTTTAGAATTTTGATGATTTTAGAATTTATTTGCACAGATATATATATGTGTGTATATATATATATATATATATATTTTTTTTTTTTCAATTAACAAATTAAAATTTGCCCTATATTTATAGAACAAAATACAAAATTTAAATATATAAGCATCTGATATGATATGACAGGGGTCTGTCCAGAGGCAAATCTGGGTCCGTTAAAGGACCCTTCACAAAATTATTTATCCTAAAACAGGATCCTTCACAAAATTATTTATCCTAAAACAGGACCCTTCACAAAATTTTTTATTCTAAAAAATAGACCTTTGATAAATCTATTTCATTTTTCAAAGTAATCTTCCATGGTACGAACAGGCTGCCTATGAAAAATCAGATGTTTTGATGAATTTCCCCGAAAAGCTGATATTCAATTTCTAATTTATTAAGGGCTTCTATGCATATATTTACGTTTAGTTCTATAAAAATTAACTGTCATTGTCTAAAATGAAACTTTAATTATAATTTTATTTTGAAAAATTACATTTTTCACAATTTCACAAAAAGAGGGCAATAGCCGAAAAGTTCGGAAAAACTTTATTTTCACTCAAAATTTAAATTCACAAAAATACGTGTAGAGTTTTTCACAATTTCACAAAAACAGGACCCTGCCTAAAGAGTCTGGACAGACCCCTGTATGAATTTACTTGTATTATAAGTAAGTAATTTTTAAACAGTTTAAAAATATAGGTAGAATTTGAGTTTTTTGCTTCAAAATTTTTTCTCGCAGTGTATGAATTATTCAATTCAAACACAAATATTGTTATGATTTTAAAGTGAATTTAATTGGAGACATTTTCGTATTTAAATACATCAATTTACTTTTTTTTATCATCTTCACTAGCATATTTTCACTAGCACCCACATCTTCATTATGTGAAGTGCTGGTTATGAGTTTTGGTCTTCCTTTTCAGCAAAATTGCAGCATAGGGTGCCATCTGGTATCAGTATGGGTAGGACCATAGTCATTGCAGACCCATTTGATTGGCTAGTACTTCTATAGCTTCTCTTTTTAATGCATAATTGTTATTGTTATAATTAGCTAGTTTGTAGTATGGTTAAAAAACAAATCAGGTATTTCAAAATCCTGTCATAATTGATTTTTATCATCTCATTAGATTGATTTAACTTTCTTTATCACATTAGATCTCTATGAATCATTGTTAATATCAGTGATATCATAAAATTTTCCCCCTAAAAAACTTTACTATAAATTTCATTTTTTACATCAGTTATGATGTGCAGATTTCTGGAATTTGTGAATTTTAGGAGACCAGATTTTTTTATGTCTGTTATTTAATTCATCTAAAAATAACTGCTTTCCCCCCTTTCTTAAAAGTTTTTTTTTTTTTTTTTTTTTTTAATTAATCTGTTTCATCTGATTATTAGAATAAATTATAAATGACATATTTCTATGTGATTTCAAAATATTTGAATTAGATTATCTTTGATTTTCTTTTTTGTCTGATTTGATTATTTCTATATTTAAAATTCTTTAAATTATCAATTATAGAAGCTGAAAACAAATGCAGTAATCCTGCTGATTACTATGATGTACCTGCTCATCCAGTTCCTGTGCTTCATCTCCCTGCAAATAGAATGATAGGAAGTGAAGCTTTTGATAAAGAAAATGATTATTTAAAGATGAAAGGCTCACATAAAGGTAATTTTAAAAGTTTTACTTACATTTTATTTAAGGTAAAGACACCAGTGTTCACCACCTCTAAAATTTGCACTAGTGTTGGCTACAGTACCTTCACAAAAGACATATTAAAATAACTGTTAATTAAATCTATGGATTTGAATCTGCTCAAGTTAGATTGACTTTTTTTTGGGAATCGAGCATTGGCGGATTTAAATTCACAGATGTTATTAAATGTTTATTTTAACATGTCTTTTGTGAGAGTGGCTAACACTGGTGCAAATTTTAGAGGTGGTGAACATTGGTATCTTTACCTTAATTAAAGTACATTAAAAATTTTAATATGTATTAATATTTAATTCTTCCTCTTCTTATATGTATTAATGAAATAGTTTATCTTCATTTATACTGTATAAACACAGTTACTAATACTTGTAAGATATCATTTTGTGAAAATAAATAACTACATCACAATAATACCGTGTATTTAACTGGAATTGAACATGCCTTATTGCAGGTAACATTATGCAATGTGGTGAAATCTTTAAAAAATATCATAAAATTGCATAATTTTATTCTTATTAAGGCATGTACAATTCCTCCTGAATATGCGATAATATTGTGAGTGATTTATTTTATTATTTTTTTTTTTTAAGTTTGCAGCTTAGTATAGTTGTTGTATACTAATGAGGGGTTTTTGAAAACCTAAATATGTTCAGTTTTTAATTTTTAAATGTTTAATATTTTTATTAAACTACTTATATTATATTTTTGTAAATAAAAAGTTTTAACCAGACAAGGAAAATGTTTATTTATTTTAAAACATTTTGCACTCATTTGATGTATCAGCAAGTTTAAGTTCAGAGATCCCATTTCTCTAATCCTTATTAAAGTTTTCTTTAGCTTTATAATATGACTAAGTATAAAAAAGATTGATAAAAAACATTATTTTGTTTTATATATATAAAAGCAAAGAAATAAATAAATGTAATCCTTTCCTACAGATTTTAAGCTGAGGTCATTTTATTGAAAATATTATAAAATGTATGTTAATTAAGAATTATTTGCACATAACTGATAAACTATTTCATGCTAATCTCATCTAAAATTCATTCATTTTACAGAAAATATCCAGCCTTCTCATATATTTCTGGATACAAATGACAAGCTTGGCTCATCCGATGATATATTGAAGTGCAATTCAGCTGCAGGTAATAAAACATTTATAGATATGCTCTTTAGTTTTACTTACATATTTAATATTTAAATGAAATATTTAAAAATAATTTAACACTAGCTCTTTATTTGAACTTTTCATGATATTAAATCTCTTCTAAATCTAAGTATTGATACACAATCCTTCTAAATAAAATGTTTCACACAAACAAGTACAGTCTAACAACAATATTTTAGGTTTTAAATTGGTGTAACATATTTTACTGTGTACAATCCACAGGTCGGTTAAACCAGTTTTATACCAGAAAATTTATTAACGTACACAGACATGTTACTTTTCAGCCTTTTTAGGCTTGAAAATTATTATTTTTGGGATCAATGCAAATCTGCATTAAAACTTTTTGGACATGTGTAGGGGGGGGGGGCAGCCTGAATTTGTGCAATATTATTATTAGCAATTTCTATGCGATTGGCTTTCAAGAAATGTCAAATTCAAACCTGGAGAAAATGAAAAGGAAATAGCACTTCAACTGCATTTTCCTAATGAACTTTAACTACATTATTTTGCTAATCAATTGCCCCAGCAAACAATGCTTCTATAGAATAAACTTATTTTCAAGTATGTGTAATAATTTTGTCTGTTTTTTAAGCACTTACAACTATTTTAATTATAATTAATATGATATTCAATTCAATATAAGATTTATTGTTCTGATTTTGTTTATTGTGTGTATACATATGTAAGCAATCAGATTTAACATTATTTTTATTATTGTAAAATTTATATTCTGTCAGTTGCCTGATACCACTTTTGAGAGGGGCGGGGGTCGTGAAATGTTTAGCCTTTTTTTTCTGTAAGCTTTTACCATGTCTGCATACAAAACTATTAATAAATGAAGTTCTTTTTTGCAAATATAACCTTGTCTGTAACTTAAACTTTCTGATGTAAAACTGATCTATATCTGCAATTTATATGCAGGAAAATAAAGTTATTTTGTGCAGAATTCAATTATTATTAACCAAAAAGTATTTACTATTAGTTTTTTAATTTGTTTAAAAAAAAAAGAAAAATAAGAGCATGTTTAAAAACTGAAAAAGTTTTATTTATTGCTTATTGGATAACATAAAAAAAAAAAAAAAAAAAAAAAGTTATTAATCATTTATAGTTTTAACTTACCTAATTGTATGATATTTTCTCATTTCAAAGAGAAGGATTATCATAGTCTGAATGTTGTACTCTTATCAGTAGCAGGGCCTCACTAGGGCTAGGGTATGCACAAGCATCTCCAAATGAAATACAAAATTCCTTCTTTTTAAAGTTTAAGTGTGAGTCCCGCTGTACACTGACGAGACATGAGACAAAGTTTAACGCAACATGCGATACGCGCATGCTCTTAATACAACTTCATCTTCTGAAAACTATTTAGAGCATGCGCATGACGCATGTCACATGTCGTATCAGACTTTGTCTCATGCCAGTGTGTGGTGGGCCTAAGAGGCCATTAAAGATGTGTCTGCCCCCAGGCCTCATTAGGTTAAG
Source organism: Salticus scenicus (assembly GCA_963930645.1). Lineage (NCBI taxonomy): Eukaryota > Metazoa > Arthropoda > Arachnida > Araneae > Salticidae > Salticus > Salticus scenicus. Next base: position 139,316,036 of record OZ005650.1, on the reverse strand, counting down.
TCAGGTTGATCAGTTGTGTTAGAAACATAAATTGAGAAAGACTTATTACATTAAATTTAATAGAAATAGTTTAATTTGTTAATTTTATTATTTCCTTGCTTTGATTTTTATTTTCTGCAAAATAATAATAAGTCACACTTTTTATGTTTTATAAAATGATAGTCACAACAACATAAAATCAAGATTTGATTATGCATGAAATATTTTCAAAACAAAAACTAGAGCTTTTTTCTACTTTATTCCAGACAAAACTAAGCTTACACTCCTAGAAAGTCAGGCGAAGCTAATAGATATCATGGAAGCTTACAAGAAAGGAGCTTCTCTCACTGAAGTTGAAAGAATGCATAATGAGTGGAAAATTTTGTATCAAGTGTCTGATTTAGAGGCCAAGGTAGTAATTTTAATTATATATATATATTTTTAAGAATAATTTATTATTTATTACTCATAATTGTCTCTATGTGTGTGTTTTTTTAGTGTAACTGAAAATTATGGTATTCTAAATCTGCATCATATGAAGTTTTTCATTGATATTGGACAAAAATACTGTATGTGCAGCAACATTAAAAAATATTCAAATAAAGTCTATGGGTAACATAGTCTATGGGTAAAATTTCTTGTTGATATATTTTAACATCTTTTGACTGCACTGAACAAAATGAAATAAACATTTATTTCTTGAAAACACATAATCATTTTCATATAGAATATGCTATGAAAAGCATACTTCATTCATTTACAGGGCCACACAAAATAATTTGGATTTATTAGGAACTATATCTGGAAAGTTCCTCCAAGTGCATTTCAAATGGTGTTATGTGTTTCTCTTTCTGTGCTAAACTTTAAGTACATTATGTTGTGCGTATGCAATTTGTGGACAATATACATGATTATTCAAAAGAATTTATTTGTATTAGATGTAAAGCAAAAATTATACAACATCCATTACTTTCTCTTATTTATGCTTTTGACAATTTATTGTTTTGGAGTCCAATTTGTTTATGACCAATTTGTTTATGTCCAAATTGTTGTCCAATTTGTTTGTCCAATTGAGCTATGTGTTTTGAGGTCTTTTGAATATGGATATCAGGTTTTTCAGCAAATGGTCTTTGTGTATGTTATCATTATAACTTAAAAAAAAAAAAAAAAAAAAAAAAAAAATGAAAAAATAGAATAATAAAGGAAATAAATTCAAATTTGATATTTAAAAAAATATTTATAGGGAATGTCACCTGAAAAATTGACTTAATATATTAATTTGAAATATTTTTTTCAATTTAATAACAACTACAAATGCTTTATGAAAGATGGTACAATATTCAAATGGGGATTGAAGCGAATGGTAGCCCTCTCACTCTGAAATATATGCCACATGAAAGTGTTTCTATAACTAGCAGGGTAAGAGAAAGTTTTGTGAATGCCTCAGCAGATTATTTAAAGGTGTTAATGATTATAAAAGCAAAATTTCACATGTAAGTTTTTTTTTATTATTATTATTATTAAAGCTACAGGAAGATGTTTTTTTTTTTTTTCTTTTTATGAAAAAATTATGTATTAAAATTTTTTGTAGACAAAGTATTATTCAGATTATTGAAATAAAAACTGTTATAAAACATATTTTTATGTAATAAGCCTGTTTACATTGTATAAAAAATCATATAGTAAATTTTGCGAACTATGTATTTTTGGTAAAAAATACAATTAAAAATTGTGCTGTAAATGATAAAATTTTTATTAATAGAAGTGATTTTTATTAATCTTTCTATTTATTTATTTAAGTTTTAAGTTTTTACTATGAAGTACAGTACAGGGTAATTGAAACTAAACTGATGGGTAACTTAGGCTCTACTGATCAGATCTGCATGGTACTTCAAATATATGTTTAATCATAGGACTGAGGTTTGTGTTTAAAAAATAAAATAAATAAATAAATCATCGATAGATGTCACATTGCTACCTGAAGCAGGTACAAATAAATTTTGCTATAACATGATATCTGTCATTTGAACAAATGATTCCCAAACAGTGAATGGTGCCTAACAGTAAGGAAAAGCACGATAGTCTCTATTATAGAAATGTTTTTTCATCTTACTCATTTACGTATGCTTTAAAGTGTAAAGCATCATCAATTGACAAAATTTTAAAGTATTTCTTTTACTATGAAAACTTCAGCCACATGATCAACATAACATACAATTCTAGTACCTGTCAAATTCTACCAATAGAATCTGAGTTATCAGCCTCTGGGTAGCATCAGTTAAATTTTGATCACTCTATATTATAAACATATTAGAGAACAGTTGTTTATTATATTTTTTACTTATTATATAGAGCACTTTGGATGGATTGAGAAATTTGTATGCTAAAGCTCAAAAGGCCAAACTGAGTAAGAAACATTCATCAAGTTTTTCTGAACTTCGCCAATTTTTGAATAATAAGTTGAGAAGGAAGGAAAGTCTGGGCTCAAAAGTAAGTTTAATAATAAACTCTAAATAAATAAAGATATTCTTCTTCTTCTTATTATTATTTTAAAATGAATTTTCATGTAACTTTAAAATATATATTTTACAATTTGCTGTAGTCTAAATGTTTGTACTTTTTTTACTATTCTTTATTACTTTTACTGTTCAGCTCGTCAGAGTGAATAAATACTATATTATATTTTTATTCCGAACATAAAATATGTTATAATGAAGAATACTTTACTAGAAAAGGGGGGAAAAACAGCTTACTAAATAGAATCTAGTAAAATAGCCGAAAATTCACTTAGTACTAATAAAGAAGAGCTTAATACTTAAAAAAAAATAAGAAATCGATAAGATATTTTTAATTATACAGGAGGGGAAAATGTTTTGATAATAAAGAAAAGAAAGATATTTAACTGCTCATGTAAAGAGAGCTTTGGCTTTTCTCTTACAAATGACTAAAGATAGTTTGATGATTTGGCGGGCTTCTTTCCTACCCCCTGCAATAAATCACCAAATATGTTCAAAATATTTATTTAGAGGCAACCCTAAAAATAATTAAAATGATTGTAATAAATTTAAATAGAAAAATAATTTAATAAAGAAATAATAATTATAATAAAATAGACAAGTGGTTCTACAAGAGAAAATTTAAGTAAGAGTAACTGAAAATAATTTGGACCTCAGATAGCACTCTGTGTCTGCCTCTTGTTTATGAGTCACCAAATCTACTAGATAAAGTATCAGTCCTCAAACGGAAAATACTGTATTTTGATAATTCAGTTTTATTCTGGTTCATGAATTATGCAAGAAAAAAAAAAAATAATAAGAATAATCTTAAAATGATTTGGTCTGCTGATAACACACCCATTGTATCTTCTTTGTATAGGACTTGCCAAATCTGCCAAATAATATGACTGTCCTCAAATAAAACAGCACCCTATTTTGATGATAAAGTTATATTGTGGTACATGTATTGTGGTACATGAATTGTACACGAGGGAAAAAAAAAAATCAAATTATAAGAATAATCTTTAATGATATGGTTTTAAGATAACAATGTCATTATTTCTGCCTGGTGTACAAGTTGCTGAATTTGCCAAACAGTAGAGTTTGAATTATAGCTTCTGAAAGTGGCTTTTTAACAGAAATGTTTATGAATTTATAATTAAGTTAGAAAGACTTGTCATGGTGAATAGGATAGGGTAATGAGGTATTCAGTTTATTAGATTTCTTAGATGAATGTAGATTCTGTTTTTTAGACAAGGATCCTATATTTTTAAATTGTTACCATTAAGTATTATTATTATTACTAATTATTATTTTAACTAGCTTGGTTTTGTTAAAAATTATTATTTTTTTTAATTGCAATTGCATAATTGGTGTATTAATTAATATGGTGTGTATATTTATGTCAACCTATTCTAGTTTTCTTATTTCAAATATTTTACTTTAAAATTTTTAGGGCAGTTCATCTCGGAAGAATTCAAAAGATTTGAGTGATGAAAAATTACCATTTGAACCTGATACTACACGTCCTGTCAGTACTCTCAGTGTACTTTCTAATACAAGTAGCTCTAGTAAGTTAGTTGTCCTTATCTATTTTGTTCATATGAAATTATTTAAATGTTCTTTAAATAATAATTTTTCTCTTGCTTTTAATTAAACATAGTTTTAAAGGATACGAATGAATTCTTTTGAAGAAAATGCATTCTATATTACAACTTTTTACTTCTTGTGAATTACTGTTTTTTAAACTGATAATGTTTTAATCGTAAATTTTATAGTAAAATCTCAGTATCTGTGTAAACATTTAAATAGATAAATTTTTATTGGTTAGTACCTTTTTGAATGTGATTTAAGATAAAGGTATGAAGTTATATTTTAAAATGATGATGTCATATTATTAATGAAAGTAATATATTAAAAAGTGCAATAGATTAATTAGATTGTCCGTAATTAATTTTTTTATCTATTTATTTCTTCCCCAGGTGGTTCTTCCTTTGACAGATTGAGTACTGCCAGTGCTGGTTCAGATAGTGGCCATCACTCTGACTTTGGGGAAGACAGAAATAATAAAATGAAGGTAATTATTTGTGATAAATGTTATATTCACAACATTATTGGACATTTTTTGCATACAAATAATAAAATGAAGGTAATTATTTTTGATAAGTGTTTTATATTCATGAAATTATTGAACATTTCTTGTGTAGAAATGATAAAATGAAGGTTATAATTATTTTTCGATAAATGTTATATTTGCAACATTATTGAACATTTCTTGCATACAAATAATAAAATGAAGGTAATTATTTTTGATAAGTGTTATATTCACTACATTATTGAACATTTCTTGCATAGAAATAATAAAATGAAGATAATTACTTTTAATAAATGTTATATTCACAACATTATTGAACATTTCTTATATAAAAATAATAAAATGAAGATAATTATTTTTGATAAATGTTATATTCAGAACATCATTAAACATTTCTTATAACATGTTAATTCATGCTTCTCAACAAATAGAATTATTAATATATACTTGCTTTTAATAAATAGCAAACTAAAATAATGTTTCATCTATATATAAGAATAAGTATTGGGTTTGTGAAAATTTGAAACTTCCAGCTTTCAATGTATTTATACATTTTGAGATGCCTTGAACATAATTTGATCATTTTAGGAAAATCTCTTTCTGTTTCATTAAGATTTTTGTGGGTGCTGTATCTCACAAAATAAGGGATGGAATTCCATAAAATTGTATATTTAATTGCACTTGGACATAAACTGGCATGCATCAGACCAGATGGTGACACTGCTCTGCAGTAATTTTTGTTGTCTATGAGAAAGCTATATCTCAGCTTCTATTCGCACTTAAGTGCACCAACTTGATATGTATGATAGGCATTATGAAAAACTATTTTAATTCAATTTAGGTGTACATCGACTAACAGGTGGCATTGCTTTTGTTCACTCTATGTGACTTCTGGATGTCTGGATGTTAGCATATATTATATAAAATTACATCATACCGTACGTGTAAAATCTCTTTTGTGAGAAACTACGTTCTTGTGCCTGTCTGGGTATGGTCTTATTTAGAATATTATAGAATAAAGTGGTGGGCACAACGTTTTAATATCTATTATTAAATGCAATTTGATATTTGAGAAATGCTATGTCTTAAATAGCATTTAGCAGTGTAATATGAAAAATAATTCTTTCAAAACTGAGGCGAATTTAATGAAATTAATTTTATTATTGTTTTAATAAAATAAACAATTATTTAATAAAAACGGCTGAGCAGCATGAAGTGAGGATGTTTAAGAAAGTTGTGGCACCACAATAAAAGATCTCACGGGAAGCTTCAAGAAGACGATTTTAATTTTTGTATCTTTTATATTTTAAGAAGTTTCGATGTTTTGCTTTAAAGTTATTTTAACATTTAGGAATATTGATTAATTTGCATGTTGTAATTTTAAATTAACTGCACCATTATTAATCTCTGGTATTCCTTTAATCTTTTGTAAAATTGATTTCATTTTGTATTAAACTTGTATGTATAAAGAAATGTTCCATGTTGTAGTAATATTTTAAATCACAAATTTTCACCCGATGTGAACCTTAAAATAATTCACAAGAATTGTCAATATTTCAGTTTCTTTTCTTATTATTATTTCGTTTTTCCAGGAGAAATTTGAATCTCGCTACAATGCGCACAAAAGAATTCTTAATGCATCTTCGAATACAACCAATCTTCATAAAAATATGCAGTGTCTTACTCTAAATAGTAAACCACCTGCACCCCCTCCTCGTCCTGTGAAGCCAGTATCTCGTTACAGTAGTCTTGAAGATTGTAAGCAATCTGAAGTCCCTCAATATGGAATTGTTAGCAAGAAGATGGTACCACCTTCATTTGAGGATGCATTCAAGGTACAGGATTACATACAGCCAGATTCCAAGAGTGCTTCTTTAAATGGAGATTTCAGAATAAGGAAATCTTCTGTTTCTAGTACAGGTAATTGCATTTCTATTTATTATAAATCTGTATTGATAAGTATAAAGGATTTAAGTCATAAAATGTTGATTTTGAGTTAAGTACATAGTCAGACTCAGAAAAAAAATCTCTGTCGATTGGTATAAAGGATTTAAATCCATGTCATTTAGTCTTTGAGAAAATCTATTGGTAAAAAAAGATTCAAGTCAGAAATTTAGCATTAATCTTTGGTGTAAAATATTTAATTCAATTTTTTCCCCTTATTAAATGAAGGTTGACAATCACTGAACGGTATAAAGGGTATAAACCAACATAATCCTTTTTTCCTAATCGATTCTTCTGATTAGTTTTTAGTTAGTTTAACTTTATTTTTCGTCTCCTGAAAAATCAATAATATGGACTTTATACTTATCAGTACAGAGATATGATAAATAATTTCTATAGGAAGAAATTATTATAAAATAATGCCTTCACAAACAAGAGAAAATTCACATATGTCTTTTTATGAATTATTAGAAATTCAGAGGTTGAGAAAAGAAAAAGATTTCAAAGGCAGTCTAGTATGTTTGTTAATACCCAATTTATATATATGTATATAGATCCTAAGATACAGTTCATCTGGCTTTGCTTATCATGAAAAAATCAAATTGCTGTATCAGAGTGGCAGAATAGGTTTTAAAGTCAATTGACTACATAAGGATCTTGGGCCTAGATGAAGTGCCCTTCATGATGATCATTCTAAGTGATCCTAGTCTATATTCAGAGGAGTTTTGGAGAAACCATGAAAAACTCTGAATGGCTAGGCCAATAAACATGATTTGGGTACTTGGGTTCGAATCTGGCACCTCCTGATTACGAGCTTTGTTAGGTAGCCCTTGTTAGGACTACTTTATCAGAGAGTTTTTATAGTTGTTTTTTCAGCAGTGTTTAAATCAAGATTGTGAGGTAATAAAAATGCTTTACAAAAATATAGAATACTTAAAAAATTAGTATTTGGGTTCCAAATCTCAAGCAAATTTCACAGAAAATGAAAATTTTCATTCTTACTCCTATACTTTTCATGTTTATCTCACTTTGAATGGTAGTACATTGCAAAAATGTGCAGATATTTTCATTACTATGAAGAATAATAATTTTGCAAAAGGTATTAAAAAACAAAACAAAACATACAAATAGTTAACTCATCTTGTCTTATTTGAAATTGAACAAAGTAAAAAAATAATGTCAGGCTAAAGCAATACTATACTGTGAGGGCAGCGGATACTGTCCTCATATGATTGCATAATGTGTTACTAATATTTACTTAAAAGTGATCTGGAAAACTCGAGGCCTGTTTTTTTTTTTTTTTTTTTTCTATAATTATTTGTGTAATGCATTTTTATATTAAAAATCACTTAAAAAAAAAAAAAAAAAATCTATCAAGAGTCTGCATTAGACTGGATAAATTTTGATAAATTTACTCAGTTATGGCAAGAAATATTTATTTTTGAACAGGAAAATATAGTTACGAAAAAAATTATGAAAAAACACTAAGAATTTTTAAATGAGTGAAGTAAACTAGTTAGGTAATAAAAATTTGACTTATGATATTATTATATATGTATATATATATATTTATTTATGCACAAGCATATTTTTATTTAAATATTTCGTAAATTGTTGATCAAGCAAAAATGTATACTAGCTGAGTTTATTATATTATGGAGTCAATAAATTTAAACTAAAAAAAAATTCATTGTTTTTATAACCTATTCACATTTTTGATGGCCCATTTATATGTGATGTTGAAACTGAAGTATTTAACTGAATATTCTTTTGTATAATACCCTTATAGCATTTTTTATTTGTACAATAATGAATAATTATATTTCATTTTTGTTAATTTTTTAGCAACATTCTTTTTCAATGGAAATAAAATTATATATTGACAATGACATAAAAAATTAATTTTTACAGATTTCCTATTTGAAGATCCTAATGCAAACTATGACTGTCCTCCACCACCGAGGCCTAGTTGCCCTATTGTAAAATCTCCCAACAAGATTTCCTTACCTGTGCCAGTTGATCCCAAAACTGATTATGATCTGGTACCACCTCCTCTTCCTATATCTTCACCTCCAAAAAAACTTGACATCCCTCTATCAATATTTGACCTGGAGCAGTCATATGACATTCCGAACCCAAGCACATTCCAAAGATCTGACAGTGTATCTTCAAATTATGACTTTCCAAAGACAACGTTTATGGATAATACCAACACACAAGCAACGTGCACATGCCAAGTTGCAATGACTAAGAATAATCTTAGTTCCATTAAAAGCTGTTGCGTGGGCAACAAATTGTCATCTCTTAAACGTGTGAACAATCTTCCATCTGTGCCAAACTCTGATGTCATATTTAATATTGAAAAAGAAAAAGACTCGATGAACATAAATAATAAGATTTCATCACGTAACCAATACTATAACGTGTGTTTACGATCACCTAAAGACACTGATATATCTCATAGAGATAGTATTCCAGAGGAAATGGCACCTCCTCCTCCGATAATTGAAAAAGAGGCGCCTGAAGAACATTATAAAATTGTAGGTGCACCTATTCCTGTATCGCTTGGTAAGGTGTCATGATGCATTCACTGAGCTTGAGTTAGATTATTTTTATTTTGAATATTGAGCTTCAACAGGTCTGTTTATAAAGAGCTGTTGGATGTTTCAAGTGCTGCCAAAGACAAGATGGGTGTGTCTTAGAAAGGTTTATAAACTGTTTAATAATCATGTATATTTAAGGACTTAAAATGTAAAAGGTACATTCAGAAATTATTTTATTTATTACTGATAGTATTTCACATATTTCTGAGAAAAATCCCATCTTTTTTTGGGGGGATTTTTTTTGTGAAATGAATCTTTTTTCTTATGCCAGTAAAAGAAAAAGAAAAATATTTTGTTTTCTTTCTACAGAAATGTGAAACAAGAAGTTTGTGAATAGAAAAAAAATTAATATTTTGTGTGAATATGTAAAAGAGAATTGCTTTAATTTAATTATTATTATTATTTAATAATAAGTGAAAATTAATCTTGAAGTGGCTGAAAGATATCGAGACTTTTTTGAAATATTTGTTTATTAGTTTAACCATTAATATGATTTAGATAAAAATTTACATTTTTCCAGTTCAATATCTCTTAAATGTTTACATCTTTGCTTTGAGATTTTTGTAGCTAATTTTGAAAATGCTTTTTTTCTTTAAAATAAACTATTAATTTTTATATAAGCAAATGTGAGACATGAAGAGAACTATTATTTTTGAGATTTTTTGTTATACCAATTGTACGAAATGTATTGTGTTAAAATCTAACCATCCATGCATCCTCACAGATCATAGTAGATTTTGAATTTCTCCCTTACTTTTAAGTGATAATTGCTTTCTACGAATCATATATACATTTTTATGTTGCTAAGAAAAAAAAAAAAAATCTTATGTATTTCTTGAATTTTTTATCATTGGTATTTTTTAAGTTTATAAATGTTATGTTATGTTAAGTACTCTTTTGTTACTTAGTTTATCTAGATGAGGTATTTTTATTTAGTTTTTTTATGCATCAGTATACTACACATACAGGGCCCGGTTTAGCCTAATTGGGGCTTGGAGCAGACATTTCTTCAGGGGCTCTCTACACTTCTTCACTTAAACTTATAGCCAAAATGAAGTTAGTTTTGTGTTTGATTTGGGGGTTCAGGGAAGATGCTTTGCGTGCTTCTACCTTAGTCAGACATTGTACACAAAAAATAATAATGTCCTATAAATACAAACTAGTCATGAAAGACTAAAAAATTATTATTATTATTTTCTAAAATTTTTCATAATTTGTGTTTGCAAGTTATAATTGTTTTTCTGAATTTATTAATGCAATTCTCTGTGTAATTTTTAATTTCTAAAATAAGAAATATTATTTGAATTGACGATTAAAACAAGGCATTTTTAAACTGTACTTAAAAGTAGAAACCTTAATCACTTGTCTTATTTGCGGTCGGAACATTTCAGTTTTTCATTTCAACATTTAAATAAGGCATTTCAACAATTCAACATTAAAATAAGGCAAGTGATTAAGGTTTCTACTTTTAAGTAAAGAAATATTAGTTTATTTATTTATTTTTTTAAATTATATATCAGATGATATATTTTTTAATAGCAAAATAAGTTAGTATTAAGGTCAATTGTTACATTATGCAGGTTAATTTTAATTATTTTATTTTTTTTATTTTCATTCAACTTTTGATTCAACAGTATATAAATATGTACAGTCGGTAACAAAAGTGTCCGAACACTAGCAAAAATTCCTATGTAAAAAAAGTACACTTCATACGGTTTTGTTAAATAAATCCTTGTCGAATCCTGTTCTTAGTCAGTGTAAGAACATGATTCGATAAGGATTTATTTAACAAAACCGTATGAAGTGTACTTTTTTCACATAGGAATTTTCGCTAGTGTTCGGACACTTTTGTTACCGACTGTATATTTCGCTGAAAATGCATAAAACATGTTATTTTGCATTAAACTTTTTAAAGGAATGGTTACTTTTTTTTCATTTATTTTTTTTAAGAAAGTCGTTGTATGAGAGATTATTATTACTATGTTTAAAAAAAAAAAAAAAAAAAAAAAAAAAAAAACTGTGTTTAATTTTTTATGTAATGATAGAATTAAAAAGAAATAAATTCTGAAATTATATTGTGTATATTATAATTTAAAATAATTTCCCTTTTATTTTTAGTGTGATTAATTCATAGAATTTTTATCATTTGAAATGATTTAGCATATTACTTTAATGCAGAATGAAGCAGTTAAAGTTATTGTTAAAATGTTTTTTTTTTTTTTTTTTTTTTAATTAATATTAAAATTGTATTATAAGGGTTGGTGAAATATTTTGTTTTGCTTATGGAAATAAGAGAATTTTTGCTTATAATCAAATGTAAAAAAAAAAAAAAAAAAAAGAAAAAAAAAATACATATGATAATTCTATATGATAATATATTATTTTTGTGTTGAAATTTAATGCTGAATTTTAGAAATGAAACAATAACACAAAGTTATTCCAAAATATTTTCAATTACTGTTGTTTTGTAATAATTTAATAGTACAGCATATTGATGAAATGATATGGCATACACTTATATTTCTTGCAACAATTTTTGCAAACTGACTCAAACATGCCCTTTCTGCGTTATTGTGATGTTAATTTTTAAAACATGTTTTTGTGTAGCTTCATTTCGATTCATAAAGTTCAGTATTCTGATCCACTGTATGTTTTTTTTTTTTTTTTTTTTTTTTTTGCTGTAGATATGTTTATTCATAGTGTAGAAGTGTTCAACAATTTTTTTAAGTGTTTAATTAGTCAACTAATGTGTGATAAATGCAAAAGTAATGAGCATTATTTATTTCTACACCTTTAAAATGTTGCTGTTTTATTAATGTATGCATATCCATAACCAAGCATTTGATAAAATAATTAAATATGATCTCAGACATGTGTTAATGTTCATTGATTTATTATTATTATTTTTTTAAATTGTGCAATAAATGTATGGAATGTATAAGAATGTTTCTTTTGTGTGTATTGTTTATTATTACAAATAAAATATACTTTCAAGAAATTTATTGGCTATAATTTTAATTTTTAGATTTCTAATTATATTTTTAAAACATCCTAAGCAATTTTCCAGTGGCCAAAATGTTTTTAGGAAGGAGCAGAATTAAAATTGCAAAGGTTTTTAAAAAGTAGCTAATTAAAGTGGTTGGTTGGTTGTTTGAAATGATTAACCAAGCTCTTATATAAAATATCTGGAAAAAAAAAAAAAAAAAAACCATGAAGTTATCTATAAGATATTTGCTCGGGGGAAGGGGCATAAAATTCAAAACAAGAAGTATTATTTATAGAATTACGAAGCTTGTTCTAAACAACCTGAACCTGAAAAAATTATTGTCAAGTCAACCAGAATTATCTGAGCAGGAAAAAAAAAAAAAAAAAAACATGAAGTTATCTATAAGATATTTGCTCGGGGGAAGGGGCATAAAATTCAAAGCAAGAATTATTATTTATAGAATTACGAAGCTTGTTCTAAACAACCTGAACCTGAAAAAATTATTGTCAAGTCAACCAGAATTATCTGAGCAGGAAAAAAACTAGAACTAACCTGACACATCAGTTGAGTTGGTTTGGCACTAATTGACACTGTGATAAAAATTTTATGTGGGAATAAGATAACTACCAAAACACTAATAACATATTTTAAAGTTTTAAGAGGTCAAAAAATATAATTTTACTGATAAGTACAAAACTTTGAATAAACACCATAAAGTGCAATAAACTCGCAACAATTGTTACGGGTCGAAAGAACACACAACTCTTTGTCAGGTGTACAAAGTAGGCACGAGGGCTGCATTCAAAGCGGCAATGCACAAAACTGTTTTAAGTGAAGAGCAAAAATATGGAAAGACAGATGTAAATATAAATACTGGTGTAAACAGAATTATCAAATAAAGGAAGAAAATAAATAAATAAATAAGATTAAAAAATATAACAAAATCTAAAAATCTTAAAAATATCAACATTAAACGAAAATCGAAGTTCTGTGAGTAATTTCCAAGCATCAGACAAGAACGGAGTGGAAGAAATATCATTAACAAGATTTTTCGAATTTTTAAATATGTAGAAAGTTTCATGGATATCCAGGTGGGAAGAGGAGACAGGAGGTACAATTATGTTACTTTTAGAAAAATCAAAATTATGACCATGAGCCCAGCAGTGGGAAGCAATGTAAGGTTTTTAAATTTCTTTATTATGAACATTCAGATGGTGCTCATTTATTCTATATTTCAAACACCTCCTAGTTTGATCAATATAACCTAAATATTAATGCCTCCTAGTCGGACCAATATAACCGAACTAGGAAGCATACAAGTAAAAAAAAAATTTTTTTTTAATAAAGAAATATTTTAAATTTATTAAAACAAGAAATTGTAAGTAGATTAATAAATTTGATAATCATAAAAATTAATAAAACTGCAGAAAATAAAGTACTGGTAAATATGATTTGGAAAACAATACTAAGTATAGTACTATAGTCTTAATGTATTTGCTGCTAATTTATTTAGATAATCATTTCTGAAAATTTTAAATTTTATTGAAGTCTATATTTCATGCTATGAAGAGAACATTTTGAAATGGTTCTCAAATGTAAATATCATAATTTATTCCAGGCATTATTTGACTATGATTACTCGATAAGTTTTACAATTTATAAAATTATCTATATAATGCAAAATTCTATAATATGCACCACTTCTGGTTCCAGGGTGTGCGTTATAAAGATCCTTTACTGCATTTTAATCAAAAAAGATTTTAGAAATTTTAAAATTAAATTTTTAAAATATTTTAATGAATAATTAACATGATTTTTTAAATCCTTTTGTATATACTTCATATTACAAAAAGAAAAAAAATGAAGAAAATATTTTTCAAAACAAAGAAAAAACCCTGATAAAACCTGATTAAACTCTGATAAAACCCAAAAAATCCTGATAAATTGTTTGGTATATATTTCTATGTGAGGGGGCTGTTGTCCCCTTCAACCCCTCATTTGAACACTGTTTCCACATAATAAAATGTTTAAGACAATTAATATTTTCATTTTATTCAGAAAACTTTTACCCACACCAGACTTTGAAAGTTACTGATCTGAGCAAAAATTTTCAAATGACATTTCTATATGATTTACAAAATACAAAATTTTGTTACAATTTGTTTTTAAATTTTGCTGATACATGGACCAACTGATATAACTTAATTGTCATATACAATGGACTTTAAAACATTAATTTTAATGAAAACTCAGCATTGAAAATTGGACTCTAAAACAATACTTTGTCTGCCCTATGTGTATGAGAAAGTAATTATCATTTCTCATTTGTAAACAATCTTTCTGGACATTGTATATATATATATATAATTTGAATAATTTAATACCTTTGTAACACTCAGCAAACAAAAGATGGATGAAAATACCAACATACAATTAAATTTTAAATGAGATTTATTTCAAATAAAATTATTGTCCTGGTGATAAATTAATTTGAGTATCAATGATTAGTAAAAACGAGTTAAAGTACTTACACAGAAGAGAAATGACACAAACATAACACATAAGCCTAACGATGAGATAATAGTTTGCAAAAACCATTAAAGTAATAGAAACAGTCAACATTGTATAGAAAAGAGAAAGGGATAAAATTACCAAAGCGATCTGATAAAAGGAAAAAAAAAAGAAAAGAGAATTCATGAATTGAAAATTGGAATTTTAAATGCTGAAAAATAGAAATGTTCACTCATCAGGAAACTTGCATTTCTATCAGCAGAGTGCAAGATTTCGGAAAACTAAAGCTAATTCAAGCCAATATACAACTCAAGTCGCTATCTTGCAACAAAACAAAATAAAAAAAGGAAATTAGATTAAAGAATAACACAAACCAAAACTGATACAAGGAATAAGTATTTTTAAGAAATCCGCATGTTAAGTGATACTTACGGAGATAGTAGAAATAAATAGGTTGCCAAACGAACATTAGTAAAAAGAAAAGATCAAAGGTTAAGAAACGATTAATCGATTTAGGTGCTACTGAAATGCAATAATTGAATACATTAAGTGATAGTTATTAATCTTTAAAAGCTAATAACTATATTAAAAGGTGATTTTTAAAAAGGTTATTTAATGTTAATGTTTATATATATATATATGTACATAAAAAATAAAATAAAATAAAAACCTTAATCACACAACGTATGAATACATAAATACTTGGATGTTAAGAGCAGACAATACCCATATTATTCTATGGGAAAATTTGTTTCCACAATTACTCATTACCTAATATATTTTTTTTAATTCCATTTTCACATTCAGAAAATTAACAGCCTTTAAATTAGTATGCTTTTTTTCAAATTTATTTTTTAAATTGTTAATGCTTTAATTTTGAATAAAAAAAATAGTTAAGGCTGCACACTCCCTCTTACGATTT
Source organism: Salticus scenicus (assembly GCA_963930645.1). Classification (NCBI taxonomy): domain Eukaryota; kingdom Metazoa; phylum Arthropoda; class Arachnida; order Araneae; family Salticidae; genus Salticus; species Salticus scenicus. Next base: position 139,300,501 of record OZ005650.1, on the reverse strand, counting down.
CCCCATCTCAAGTCACCAAATCCCATTAAGTCTATGGTGAAATTTGTTTATAGAATTGCTCATTACCTAATTGGTATTTTTAAATTCCGTTTTCACATTCAGAAAATTCACAACCATTAAATGAGTACCTGTTTACCAAAAATTTAATTTTTTAAATTTTAATATTTCATTTTACAGCTCAAAAATGCGAGAAAAATGCATTTAGGGGAAATTTGCATTTTGAAACTCAAAATTAAAATTAAAATTTTTTTAAAAATAAATGTTTGGGAAACAAGTACTCTCATCCTCTGTTTTTTTTTTTTTTTTTTTTTAAAGCGTACCTATTTATGAAAGCCAATACTTTTTGCGCCAGAAGTGAACCATGGTATTGATAGTTATTTTGTATTCATCTATTTCCACACTAACTATAGGGACATAAATACTTATGGTTGACTCTTTGCGCAAAGGTCATTCAAAATTCTAAAAATAAATTTCATTCTTTTTAAACTTTGATCCTCCAAATCTTCTTGCTCCAGAAGTGAACCACAAATGTATATATTTAAGTAAATACATACTGATAATAACTACCCAAAAAGAGTAAAATTTGTGCGATTGACTTTTGGCACAAAAAAGTATTTTACTTTGAAGTTGCAGAAAACCAAAAATTACATGGCTTTGAATGTCATTTACTTCTTGCGCCAGAAGTGAACCGGCATGAAATTAATGCAAAAAAAAAATAAAAAAAAGTCTTAAGTAAAGCAGAAACAAGATCAGTTCACAAATCTATGGTAACTTATTTTTTATGTAATGCGGCTCTATATTTTGGGTTTTGTGGCACACACGAAATAGATTTTATTACTTTAATTCCGTATTGATTACTAATGCATATAAATACTAAATCGAAATTGCTCGAATTAACTGAATTTCCATGTAAACATAATACTTTTTTAATAATAAAATCCCAAGTTTTACGTGGATAACGCTAAAACTAATGTCATAACTACAAAACTATGTTTAAAAAAAAAAAAAAAAAAAAAGTAGTAAATTTTATCTTTAGTTTGGAAGAATGAACAAAATAATGAAGGACGGATGATTTAATGTAAAAAAAAAAAATGACATCACAATTTCAAAAATGCGTCTATGGTAACTTCTTCAACTTTTATGTAATGTGACTGCATACTTTGTGTTAAAAATGTGTTTGACTTAGCTTCGAATTAAATAATTTGCATCCAAATGTGAGGAAAAGTGGAAATTTAGAATTTTGAAAGTTTGGAATCTCTAACTTTAATGGAAGTCGAGTTCTGAAATTTTCCAGAATGATTTATTCATTTCTAGCGCAGAACTACCTCGAAAATTCTATAAATTACTAACATGATTTGATGAATTCAAATTCTATTTGGGCAGCGAACTGTGCAGATAATCTTTGTTCCTGAATTATCGAAATCTCTGCGATGTGGTGTAGCCCTATTTGATTTCTGTACTACAAATGACTGTTTTAAAAATATTTGTTTATTTTTTGTTATACAAAAAATTATTTTATTCAACTGGTTCCTGAGTATTCATTAAATAAAGTGCATTCGTCGAATACAACCTTTATATTTTTGATCATCATGAATATAATTTTTGTAAATATCTCCAAAACGGAAAATTACAGAAAGACCGAAAAATTATATACCAATTTTCAATGTATGTGTGTATTTCACATAACTCGAAAATGGCTACACCCAACCGTTTTCCAGTTGTGAGAGATACACATGCAAACACACACACACATATGTACATACAGACGTCACGAAAAGTCGTGTAAATTCGTGGATATCTCTAAAAAGGGAAGCTTGTGTCAAGATCATAGTTGGAGATTTACAATTAAACGTCCTGACAGTAACATAAAATTTACAACATTCTACGATCATTCGGTTTTAAACTATGCAAGATACAAAATCCACTTCGCAAATCGGAATTCTACTTCTTTATACTTTGTGTTAGTTAGGAAGGTTAGAATACTGATACGTTTTCAAACATAGCTGTACCCCAAATTATCCCAGGAACCAGATTTTTGGTGTATGGACTGGTTAAGTGTACCCAATACACATTATAAAAGGAATTTGCAAAAATCTCACATTACCCCTTTGAGAAGCAAAGAACACTTCTCCAAACGAAACTTTGTTCCAAATTATCTAAGCAGGGCAATGTTTTGATATGTGGCTAATTTAGCTGATTGTTTCGACTATAATTTGATTGTTTAAAGCGATGACCAAGAAAGAAAACCACCAAATTTTTAACTGGGGGTCCTTGCATAGAATTACATCGTTTCTTTTAAATTATCTTTTATTCTTATTTGTTTCAAATCACTGGTAAAAATCATTTTTTCCTGACACATTGTTGCAATTATGACATCATTCTTTTTCTTGCGAAATCATTCTTCTTCCATCATTTTATTTATTCCTCTAAACAAAGGATAAAAAGTTTACTTTCTTTATTTCAGTACACTTTTGTAGCTACAATGTTAGTTTTAGCATTATCCCTGTGAAACATAAGCTTTTATTATTAAGAAGCTATTATGTTTAGATAGAAATTCAGTTAATTAAAGCAATCTCGATATGATATTTTTATATGCAATAGTAATCAATACTGAAATAAAATAATAAAAGCTATTTAGCATGTGTCACGAAACACAAAATACAGAGCCGCATTAAATAAAAAATAAGTAAGTTACCATAGATTTGTGAATTGATCTTATTTCTGCTTTACTGAAAGCTTCTTTTTCCAATTTCATACTTGTTCACTTTTGGCGTAAGCAGTAAATGACATTCAAAGTTATGCAATTTTTGTTTTTTCGCAATTTCAAAATCAAATATTTTTTTTGTGCCAGAAGTCAATCACACAATTTTTACTCTTTTGGGGTAGTTATTATCAATATGTATTTAATGAAATGTATACCTTTGTGGTTCACTTCTGGCACAAAAAGATTTGGAGGGTCAAAGTAAAAAAAAAGAAAAAAAACTTTTTTTAGATTTTTTAATGATCTTTGACCTTTGTGCCAAAAGTCAATCATAAGTATTTATGCACCAATAGTTAGTGTGGAAACAGTAGAATACAAAATAACTATCAATACCATGGTTCACTTCTGGTGCAAAAAGTATTGGCTTTCGTAATGTATTTGCTTTCATAAGGTATGTTTTTTGTAAAAAAAAAAAAAAAAAACAGAAGACTTCATTTTTGACCCCCCAAAAGTCCAAGAAGAAAATTTTTTTCGCAAAAATAAAAAATACGTGTCTAATAGTTTTACATAAAGAACATCTCCTAAAATTTCAGCAAAATGAAAAATGTCAACTATCCAAACATGCTAAATTTGCCCGTTTTTAGTTCCCCATCATACTATAGGTATGGGGAACTCAGGTAATCGTGAAAAATTTCGACCTCGGTTTTTTGACTTTTCTACACGTTTTCAGGTGTGAGGAATCCGAAAATGACAAAATTTCTATGGTGTCTGTCTGTAGGGTGTCTGTTAGTGTGTTAGTGGGCCAGTCCGTTAGTGTGTTAGTCCATTAGTTTGTTAGTCTGTTAACACGATATCTCACGAACAAATAATCGCAGAGAGGTCAGATCAGTTTTAAAATATTACTTTCGACACTGGGAAGAACCCTATTTATTTGGAACATTCGAATTAAAAAACTTCGTAAGTTATTAGAAATTTACGATTTTCTTAACATGGGAGAATAGGACAAAAATTCACTTAAACGTGCATTAAAAGGAAACTTTTTACTGAAAAAATCTCAGACCAGTTTTAAAATATCAGTTTTGATGCCGGAATGACCACCAGTAACTATAAATATGCTACTTTGAAAATTTCACAAATTATTGGAAATTTACGATTTTCTTAACATGGCAGTATAGGGCAAAATTTCACATAAACGTCAATTTTGAGAGATATTTCCATCGTAAAGATGTCAGACTACTTTTGAAATATTATTTAGGACACTGGCATGAATATCACTGACTATTAATTTTCCAATATAAAAATTTCGTAAGTTATTGAAAATTTACGAATTTCTTAACATGGTAGAATAGAGCAAAATTTCACATAAACGTCAATCTTGAGGGATATTTTCATCGTAAAGATGTCAAACCACTTTCGAAATATTATTTAGGATACTGGCATGAATATCATAGACTATGATTTTTCCAATTAAAAAAATTCGTAAGTTATTTGGAATTTACGATTTACTTAACATGTCAGAATAAGGCAAAATTGAGCATAAACTTCCATTTTGAGGATCCTAAATACATTAGACAACTTCAAAATTACGTTTATGATATTTGTTTGAACATGATTGAATACAAATATTCTAGGAAAATTTCGTAAAATATTCGTAATTTACGATTTTATCAACATAGCGAAATTGCAAATTTTTCATATAAATATGAATTTTGAGGATTATGTCATTGGAAATAGTAGCATGAAAACTAAACAACGGAATTGACCCCGATAAAATAAATTAATAGATTAGAATAAGATAAATATATCGAAGTGAACGGTGGATAGCCTATTAGGCGGGGATTTCATTCTGTCACTGTATCAAGCTTTGGTCAAATTCATTTCTTTTAACATGATTATAATATGTCTCGCACTAGAAATTTCTGAGAACATAAATATGATGGGGAACTGAGCAGAGTCCACCTATGCCAACTAGTTAAAAAAAAAACTGGCTCTTAAAAGAGAAATATATCGTGAGTTTTATTTGGATTTTTACTTTCTTCTATATTCAATAGAAGAAAGTATTGATTTTGTTAATAATTTCGATTTCTGGTTTTCGAAAGATTTGCGCATTTTGAGAGGTTCAGACCATACATTTACTATTTTTAGAAAATGTTTGTGTGTGTGTGTGTGTGTAAAAAAAAAAAAAAAAAAAAATGGGGCATCTGTACCTCAAGAATTATTGTACAAAATCTCCTATAAATGTATATGTAGTTGCATTTTCACATAAATTAGTGCGTATTAATTTTTAATGAAAACCTCCCAATAAGTGGCATTGCCATCTCGTTTTTTCTAAATTTTTAATATAGCTGTACATGGCAAAATTTCGGGTAAATAGGTAAGATGAAAATTAATTTTAACGAATTATTATGAAAAAAAAAAAAAACTAGTATGTTGTGGCCACAACAAGACTTTCTTCTATATTTTCCTATACAAATTCACTCGGTAACAAAAAAAAAAAAAAAAAAAAAAAAAAAATTGCGATTTGTTTTCTAATTTTTTTTTTCGTTAAAAGTAAAAAAAAAAATCGATAACTTTGTTTTAAATTATCACATATTTATAGTTCAACCATTCGTTTTAAAGGTATTGACGAGACTTTTCGAAAGATACCCATCTTGAAAATTTACCGCCTTGGGGAAGGGGGGGGGGGTAATTCCACCCAGGGGGGGGGGGGGAGCGATGCCCCCACATGCACAATTTTTTTTCCCTAGTTAACTACTACTATTATCAATAATTCATATTAATTTTACAATCACAAGTTAAGAATAACTCTCATTATGTACATTTATACGAAATTTTGTCCTCTACTGCGCCATGTTAAAAATTTAGAAAAAATACGATCACAGTACCACCTGTTCAGTGATTGATCCCCAAATCTAATCAGCACCAGTTTATGTCAGGTTGAAATTAAATACCAAGTTTGGTTAAATTTCATTCATTGGTTTGTGAGATACAGTGGACACAAAATTCGTGATACACACACACAGACAGACATTTTCTAAAAACTATCAATTTGTGTTGAGGAAATCCCAAAACGTGTAAATCCATCAAAAAACGGAGGTCGAAAATGTTCACGAATCGAATACTTTCTCTATATTACATATAGAAGAAAGTAAAAATAAATAAATAAATAAAAGAAACTAGTATGTTGGGGGCCACCACAAGACTCTCCTCTATATTTTCCTATACAAATTCACTCAGTACAAATAATATATTAAAACTATTATTTTTTTAAATTATCTGCTATAATGAATGCAGACGAATTTCATCTTAGAGAAAACTAACACTAAATATCCAAAGAAATAGAGTTTTATTCTCTATAATTAATATCTTAAAAAATGCGTTTTCATATTGGTTATCTTCATTTCAAGTTTCGCACAGTTATACGCCATAGAAGTTGAGATATTATCTTCCCGTTTTCGGAGAATATTGCAGTATAGCAGCGTCACCTATCGGTAGATATGCATCAAAACTGAATTAGCATAATGTCTCATAATGGCCTTCTAACATATCAAGTTTTGTTTGATTATATGCAATAGAACCTGAGATACAGATTTCCCTTAAATTGCGGAAATTGTTGTATAGCAGTGACACCTGTTGAGAGATTGACACCAAAAGTTTATAGGCACTAAATGCCAAGGTGCATCTACATATAAATTCATACGTAATTCTGTGCAGTAGTTCCTGAGATATAGACTTCCCTTAAATTGTAGATATCGCTGTATAGCAGCGCCACCTGTTGAGAAATCAATACTAAAACCAAATATGCACTTATTCAGATCAAGGTACATCTACATACAAATTTATGCAGTAGTTCCTGAGACATAGCCTTCCTTAAAAGTGTGGAAATCGCTGAATAGCAGCGCCACCTGTTGAGCAATTAACACCAAAAGTTGATTGGCACTAATTTAGGTCAAGGTGCATCTATATATAAATCTATATGCAATGCTCTGTAGTAGTTTCTGAGATACAGTCACCACAAAATGTTTGTCACACACGCACACAGACAGACATTTTCTGAAAATGGTCAGATCGTGTTCTGGACCTCTCAAAACGTGTAAATCCATCGAAAACTGGAAGTGGGAAAATTTATACGAATCCAATACTTTCTTCTACTGAATATAGAAGAAAGTGAAAATAATAATAGTGAACTAGGAGGAAAAAAAAAAATAATAATAAGTATATAGCTTCCGCCCCTAGGGAGGGGGCGAGGGGGGGGGAGGGAGTAATCGCCGTGCTGTGTGTAAATTTTCAGTGTGAGTATTATTCAAAAGAACTTGTCAGTACATTTAAAACAAATGTTTGTAGCATAGATCTGTGGAATTTTAAAGTTAATGACTTTTTTTCTAACAACATTAACAATAATAATAAGCATTTCTTCAGATGTCATCTATAGAAGAAAAAAAATCACTTTCTTTTGATATTTAGTAAAACTCCCCTGAGATGAAAATCGGCTGCATTCATCATGGAAAATAATTTAATAAATGGCAAAATTTTAATGAATGCAATTTGTACCGCGTGAATTTGTATGGGAAAAAATATAGAAGAAAGTTTTGTGATTGCCCCACACACTTTTTTCCTTTTGCCGAAATTTGTTTAAAATTAAATAATTTTTATTTAAAATCGACATTTAATCGGCAAAAAATTTGGTTATTTGAATACATCTGTATTTTCATTTTCATTTCATTTATTATTATTTTTACTGTATAATAGCATCATCGTTTCATTTCTATAAATATGAACGCTCCCTTCTTATAACAAAACGTCTTTAGAATGGGGAACAGGTTAATGGATCTTTACATAACGGGTTTAAACGAGGAGGCCGTCCCAAATAATTTCATTTGATAACCTTAACCCGATCCTAACTACATTACAGCTTGCTCTATTTTGGCATTGACAATCGATCTACGACAATAATATAGATGACTAAAGATTAACCTCACTGGACAACACAGTGCTATTCCCCATTTGGCGAGCTTAGATGCCGCCAATCGCAATTATAATCTCTTGGCGGATTTAATCCGCTTCGGCGGTGCTTAGATTAGCAACAATTTTATTAATCAGTTCATTATGTTCTGAAAATGAATTTGAAGAGGTTATGGCAGGGGTTTAATTTGAGAAATTAATGAATGCCAGAGCTCAGGAATGTCCACCAGTCTAATGTTTCAAATCTTTTCAATAAAGGGGGAAAGCTTTACGCCGTTGAAAATTTTCTTCTCTTTTGATTGAAATTCGCAAATTATGGTGCGTGTGTTCGGGATTTAAACGTGAGCCTGCAATATTAAATTTTCGAGAGCATGAAAGTGCTTTAAACAAAGATGGTCATCAGTTAAAAGTATTAAAGGGCTTCGAGTGTGTTGTGTTTAGTTTATTTTGTGAGATTATGTTGTGTTATTAATTATCTGTTCGTGATTTTGAAGTGAATTATTAAATGTTTGACGGAAAATTGATTTCGTTTGCTATTATGTCGGTAGTGAAAATATGTTTTACTATGTAGCATCATTATAACAATTCTTCGAATTATTAAATATAAATTGTACGGATGTAAGGGAATTTCGGACTAGTATTTAGTCTGTAACTTTCTCATGGGTTATGAAGGAGTTGAAATAGCCTTCCATTTAAATCGTTAAATTCCGGAGGTCAGTTATAAAAAAATAATGTTCCAATGTATAAATTTACAGTTTTTTTTTTTTTTTTTTTTTTAGTTTGCCATCATACTATGCGTATGAATAAGTAATTAATGAATAAGTAAATGTATCGAACTGAATGGTGGGTAGCCTATTAGATGGGGTATTTCAATCTGTCACCCTGTCGAGTGATCAGTCAAATGAATTTCTCTTAACACGAAAACAGTATATCCTGTACTAGAAATTTATGAAAACATATATATGATGGAGAACTGAGCAGAGTCTACCTATGCTAACTAGTTTTATATTTTTATTTATTTATGGGGAGGGGAGGGGGAACACATGCTTTTTTAAAAATTTCTTATACATATTAAAAAATATTTTGAATAATAAGGATGCTAATAAAGAATATTTCCAAAAATAAATAAATATATCAGAAATTATTCTGAAAGCATTGTAATTTCCAAAGATGAGATTTTATTTTATATTTTTTTATAAGAAAAGGAGGGGGAAAAAAGAGGTATATACTGAAAAACTAGCCTTTTATTCAACTTTTTTAACAATACTAATACTAATAATAATAACTGTTAAAACAATAAATCGAAAAGTAATTAAGTTTTTTAAAAGATTTTTTTTTTAAGCTTTTATGGAATATTTTAATTAATAGACTGAGGAAAAAATGACAATATAAATTAAGTTTCTTTTTTTCTTTTTCTTTCTTTTAACCTGCAATTTGAAATATTTAATAACAATTTAAACAAAATGCGGAAAGTTATAACAAAAGTGTTGTAGTGATCACAAGACTTTTTTCTATGTCATTCTATATGACAGCGCAACCTATCCGTTAACATAATAATTATTTAATTAACACTTCTCACATTAAACATTTTACATACGCAGTTTAATGCAGTTTAAACCAACAACTGCTCAGCTGTAGCCATACGGAAAATTGCAGATGGTAAGTAATAACAGTGCCACCTGTTACCTGATATACACCCAAATTAACTTAGCTTCCTTTTCATAATGACCCTCTCAAATATATTTGGTGCATTTATATGCTGCCTACACATAAACGGGAAAGATCACAGTATAGCAGCACCACCTGTTGGTGGATATGCACCCAAATTAAATCAGCATTTTCTTTTTCATAATGATCATCTCAGTTATCAAGTTTGGTGCATTTATACGCTGTAGAAGCTGAGATATAGCCTTCCCATTCAGGAGAAATTTGTAGCATAGCAAATTTATCTTTCAAAAGAACTGGTCAATACCTTTAAAACGAATTGTTGAACGATAGATCTGTGATAATTTGAAACAAATTTATCAACCTTTTTCATAAAAAAAAAAAAAAAAAAAGAAGCATTTTTTAAGAGACCATTTTATGCTGTACAGACTGCTTCTGTATTGCATAAAATTGATTTTATTTGGATTTTTAGTGTTATACTTCTCTGAGATGAAAATCGTCGGCATTCGTAATTGAAAATACTTTAGATAAATAGTATGTGCTGTGGGAATTTATGTAGGAATATATAAAACATAGTTTTATAGTAGACACAATATACTAGTTTTTTTTTTTTTTTTTTTTTAATAAAAGGGTTTTACAATAAATAAAAAAATTCCTAATTTTATTACATGAAACTAAACACATTCTTTCTCATCGTTAAGCAAACAGTTCCTTCATGATATATTTAACAGTTTGTTTTCACTCTTTTCATCCGTGAAACAATTTCTTCTTCTTTTTGATGCCCCTCCGAAACCACTTTCTCTTCCACTTTTTCCACTGCCTCCCCCCCTCCCCATACACATATAACCCTGCTATTTTCCATTTTCCATTATGTTTTATATTCACTATCAATAACAAAATACCAGATTTCGTGTTTTCACGCAAAACTGGACGCAAAATATGAGTTAAAAAAAAAAAAAAAAAAAAAAAAAAAAAAAAATGCGATAAAACTGTTTTGCAATTGCTTTCGGTTTTAGTGGATGAAAATGTATCTCATTAGGACATTAATCTCTCATAGCCAAAAACTACTCACTGTGACATAATAATAGCCTGCTTTTAAAATATGCATACATGATACATGCAAGCATGCATACGCACATACACACACACACACATATGTATATATGTATACATACTTTCTATTTGTAAACACACACGAGAATATTCAAAATTATTCCGAAGTTTAGTTAGCCTATATTCTAGCGGAAGCGGTATAATTATACACTGCCTGTCAACTAGTGGATCTGCAGATCAGGAGCCTCAACGTCCTATTTGCATCAGACATTATTCGACAGGCCATTTTTATTTATTCCTTATTATATAATGTATATATTGATTCGATTGACTTGCTACATAAACAGATGCGTTCCTGAGGGGGGCTGCCGCCCGCTGTATCTCTCTTTCTATACCTATCTGAATATCATATATATGTGTTCTTAATAACTCACAGTCTTGTATTATTTCCCTCAAATTCATAAATATTTGTACCAAATTTCATGCAAAAAGATTACATAGCATATCGGAATTATTTTGCGTAACTCTGTAAACTAATTATCAATTCTATTCCCACACTTTTCCATCGAAAACACATGCTTTTGCAATTCTAGTAAAATTCCATTATATTTAATGGCCGTGTAACCATGTTAAAATACACTTTTAAGAAATACCGACTATAGAACGTAATAGTACGAAATTCTTTTATGTATCCCGGAAACGTAGCCACAATTATTATATACGGCAATAATAAAAATACACTTAATTAATTATAACTTATTATTTTTCAGGCTAATTTCACATCATTTAGATGATTACAGTACGTCATCGGAATTATTTTGTGTGGTCCCATAAATAAATTATTTAGTCTATACATATTTTTTTTAAGAGTAAACATGCTTTTAAGCATTTTTACAATGTTTGTTAATTCCATTCTTTTCAATGCAGCATAAACGCATTAACATCCGCTGAAATAGAAAATTGTCCATAGGCTCTAATGTCACGAATTTCTTTTCTGTGTCCCTGTAAATGAACCAAAACCATTGTATACACCAGTAAAAACTATTCAGCTTACTCTGTGTTTTTCATTAATAATTGTCCCAAATTTAACATAGTTTGGATGATTACGTGACATTGTCAGAACACTTTTGTAAGGTCCTGTACATTAATTAGAAAGCCTAAGAGCGCATATTTTCTTCAAACAGCATAAATTTAAGCATCTTACTCACGTACGCTAATTTAATTTTGTTGGTTGCAAAATAATGATGTTAAAATGCGTTTAAACGAAATTCACCCCACATGCCGTAATGTTAAGAATTTTGGCGTGTCCCTGTACACAGTTTATAAACAATATATCGATAAAAATTTATACAGCTATTTCTATGCAAATCTTGAACGTGTGTACCAATTTTCAAGTCAATCGAAGGATTTTTGCGGCCGCTGTTGCGGTACATACAAATTCTTCCCTTAGGCCGTTATGATAAGAAACACTTTGGCATGTCCCTGTACACAAACGACAAATGGAATACACACCTAACACTATACAGCTATTTCTGTTGAGCTCATGAACACGTGTACCAAATTGCCAGTGAATAGTGTGATTTTTGCGGCCACTATCGCGGTACATACAAATTCTTCCCATAGGCCGTAATGATAAGAAAAACTTTGGCGTGTCCCTCTACACGAACTACAAATGGAATGCACGCCCAAAACTATACAGCTGATTTCGTGGGGATCATGAACATGTGTACCAAATTTCAAGTCAATAGTGGGATTTTTTCGGCCGCTATCACGTGACAAACACACAAACAGACGGAGCCCAAAATCTTTTCGAGTCTCAACAGAGGGCCTCCACTGACGTTTCGGCAATAAGTATTTGGACACTTCCGATTTTAGACTTTTGTCAAACATCAAGAAAAATTCTTTAAGAATCATCTTGAGACTTTGGGAGTATAAAGAACATGTTACACCTCACATATTTCAGCGAAAAAAATTTCCTGAAGAGGAAAACGGGACTAGTAAAAAAATTAAAGAAAAATCAAAATGTTTTGTATCATCCTTTAAAAAGTAAGGCTTGAAATGCATTTTGTTTGCAGTATGTGATTATAAAGATTCTTCTAGTTACCTGGATAAAACTTTATGACGCTACATCGTATATTCATGGAAATAAAACAATTTCTTTAAAAAATTGAGAAAAAAAAAAAAAAAAAAAATCCACTTTTTAAATTATGACACGTAAGGTATTATACCCTGTGCAAAGCCATTTTTAGAAACTTGGCATACTACATTAGACACAGCATACTTCAATCAGAATGCAAAAATGTTAAATATCTTGCGAAATATGAGAACTTTTACTAGATGTTTTTTTTTAATTACGCATGCACAAGCTTTATAAAAAATTTCATTTGCATAATTTAATAGCCAAAAGTATTGAGCTAATTATGAAAACTCCAAACAAATATCGTGTAAATTAAAACAGTTATGAGTTATAGAATGAACAGAATTTTAGTTTCTCTCAAAATAAAAGCTAAACCATAAGGGGTTTTATTCACATTTTTATCTTCATTCAGTCAATGCCCAATGGTAATACAGTATTCGCTGATTGTAAATAAATATTGATAAAGCTCCCTATCACATTCCTCTTTTTTTTTTTTTTTTTTTTTTTTTTTTGAGAGAGAGTAACTGAATTTTTGTTCATTATATAACTCATAACTGTTTGAATTTACACGATATTTGCTTAGTGTTTTCATATAAGTAGCTCAATAATTTTGGTTATTAAATTATACAAATGAAATTTTTATAAAGCTTATGCAAGCATAGTTAAAAATTATTTAGTAAACATGCTCTTATTTCTTAAGACATTTAACATTTTTGCATTCTGATTGCAGTATGTTGTGTCTAATGTAGTATGCCAAGTTTTCTAAAAATGGCTTTGAACTGGGCCTAATACCCTACGTGTTATAATTTAAAAAGTGGCAATTTTTTAAAGAAACCGTTGTATATCCATGAATATATGTGGTAGCCTCATAAAAATTTATCCAGATAACACTGCTCGGCAAAAAAAAAAAAAAAAAAAAAAAAAATAATAATAATAATAAAATAAAATAAAATAAAATAAATAAAATTCGAGATCTGATGCTATTTTTGCTGATTCATATGTAAAATGACCTCCTAAATCTGAATACGATTCCCATTTTGCCCAGTCACCCACCGTTTTCTAGATACACCATCCCCTCCCTCCTCAATTTCTTTCCCTGTTTGATAATTTTATGGCCATGAATTTGATTTAAAGAATGAAAAATAATTAATTTAACACATAAAAACAAAAAATATATAAAATTTAAAAAATAACATTAATAACAGATTAAAACTAGTATGTTGTGGCCACCACAAGACTTCCTTCTATATTTTCCTATAAAAATTCACTCAGTAACAATATATATATATATAAAAAAAGCGATTTTTTTCCAAGTTTTTTTTTTCGTTAAAAGTAAAAAAAAAAAAAAAAAAATCGATAACTTTGCTTTAAATTATCACATATTTATAGTTCAACCATTCGTTTTAAAGGTATTGACGAGACCTTTCGAAAGATACCCATCTTGAAAATTCACTCCCTTCGAGAGGGGACTGCCCCCCAGGGGGGTGGTGAGGCTCTTACAAAAATTTATTACCAGTTGACTATATCTATTATAAATAATTCTTGTAAATTTCATAATGATTACTAAAAAATAATTCTCTTTATGCTCATTTATACAAAATTTTGTCCTATATCACCATGTTAAAAATTTAGAAAAAGCGGGATGGTAACGCAACCTGTAAGACAATTTTTACCAAAAGTTGATAGGCACTAATTTATGTTAAGGTGCAACTACATACCAATTTGTATGAAATTCTGTACAGTCGTTCCTGAGATACAGTTGCCACAAAATTTTGTCTCTCTCTCTCTCACACACAAACACACACAGACAGGCAGACAGACAGACATTTTCTAAAAATGGTCAAATCGTGTTCTACAGCTCTCAAAACGTGTAAATCCATCAAAAACCTGAGGTCGAAAATTTTTACGAATCCAATACTTTCTTCTAGATGAATATAGAAGAAAGTAAAACTATGAGATATGTAATGCATAATTTCAGTGGCAAATCCCCCCCCCCCCCAAAAAAAAAAAAAAAAAAAAAAAAGTTTTCCCTTGTTGCAAATGTCCATGTTTTACAATTTTCCAACTGTAGCCCCTCCGTCCGAAGATATTTAACGGTTAAAATAATCCGCCCCCCTGCTAAAAATCAAATTTATAGCCACAAAATCACCGAAAAATGATAAAAATAGGGGGCCATTCCTAAAAAACGGTGGGTGTTAGGTAAAAATAGGTGTTATAGTCGGATTCAGGAAGTCATTTTACATAAGAGCATGCTGAAATGGTGTCAGAGGCAATTTTCATGCCGAGCAGTGTAATTAGAAGAATTCTTTTAATTACATGCTACAACCAAAACACATTTGAAGTATTACTTTTTAAAAGGATGATGCTAAACATTTTGATTTATCTTTCATTTTTCACTGGTCTCCTTTTCCTCTTTAGGGAAAAACTTTTGTTGAAATATATGAGGTGTGACATGTTTTTTATACTTCCAAAGTTTCAATATGAATACTAAAGAATTTTTTCAGATATTTGACAAAACGTTTAAATTCGAAAATGTCCAAATAGTTATTAGTAGGTATTGTAGTTATTTTTGTAAAAATTTGCTAACAGCATTGGTATCACATTAAACCACATTTTTTCTAATAGCTAAAATAAGCAAGGCAAAAATAATATCCATTATGATATTTTCTGAAAGTGACCAAGTTGGTTGTTACAGATAGTTAATACAATTGATGGTAGTTTTATCAGAAATATAAACATTACTTTTAAAAAGCTAAAGCAAAATATATAAAATATGAGAGAAATTCAGTTTAAGCAAATATTCAGTTCAAGTAGAGTTTTTAAAAATGTATTTGTTTTGTATTCAAAATTAAGGTTCGAGAATAGATAGATAACTGCATCACCCTTTTGTGTTAATGTACTTTAACGTATTTTAACGTAGCAAGTTAATGCAAGATGCATTATTAATTAATGTATAGCAAAAAATTTATATGATATGTGTAAATTATTTTATTCATTACAAAGTATTTATAGAAAATGACATTAAATTTAAAAGAGTTTTTTTTTTTTTTTTTTTTTAAGCAAATTTGTTTGAGCAATATATTAAAATGCCAATTTAGTATGGAAAATTTTACAAAATTTTGAGTGGTTAGATGAAAATTAGTAAATAAATGTGTGGAGATGTAAGCAGAGATATCTTATAGGTTTTCAAAATGGCTTACAAAATTTTCCTGATTTCAAAAAGTTAAAACATCATAAGAAAAAAAAAATAATCTATTGTGTCATTCACACGACTTTCTCTTACCCTGAAATTTAATACTATAAATACAGGTTGCAGATTAAGAGGTAAGATAACGAGTACTGTTATGTAAACCTGTGTTAAACAGTTTAAATTAGAATTCGGAAGAGTTTTATATGATAATTAGTTCTGTGTGAGGGGGGCTACCGCCCCCTTAACCCCCCGTTTCATTAATGCACCTACATTTATATAGAATATAATTCGGCTATTAAAAAATAATTCTCTTTTTAAAAAATAATTTATTAAAATTATTACTTAAAAAAATTATCTTTTATGATAATGCAGACGATTTCCATATTAGAGAAGTAGTACAACACTAAATATCCAAAAAAGTCCATTTTATTCTCAATATTAAAAAAAAAAAAAAAAAAAAAAAAACGATTTTTTTTTTTTTTTTTTTTGTTTGTTTGTTAAAAGTAAAAAAAAACCGATAACTTTGTTTTAAATTATCGCAGATCGATGGTTCAAACATTCGTTTTAAAGGTATTGGCCAGCTCTTTTGAAAGATACCCATCATGAAAATTTACTCCCCTCGAGGGGGACTTCCCCCCAGGGGGGGGGGAGGTGAAGCTCCTACATACACAATTTGTTTTTCCCTGTTGACTATCTCTATTACAAAAAATATATATTCGTTTCATTTGGTTTAGTGCAGTCTATAGATGTTAAAATCTACTTACCTGCAATTTCCCCCATAGACGTAATGTATTTGAATACTTTTGAGTGTCCCTGTACACGAACCATTTGCTTGATCTTAACGAAAAGTTTAGTGTAGCATCCTTATATGATACACATTTAGAATACCAAGTTTGAACTTTCTGCCATAATTTGTCTTTGAGATATGCTGATAACAGACAGACACACACACAGACATACACACAGACCATTTGCTAAAAACATGATTTTCGTATTCAGGGGACCTCAGAACATGTAAATATAACAAAAACTCGCGTTCGAATATTTGACCCAAAAACAATACTTTCTCTACCTTATGGGTGAGAGAAAGTAAAAAAAGTAATAGTTCATAGACGGTATATTATAATTTTTAGTATCACGCTCTGTCAATAAATTTAATTTATTAATGCCTTTATTTTTATTTTTATTATCATTATTTTTTTTTTTTTAAGTGCGACAGGACAATTGCTTTCAGTCTGACATTTTACATCGTCATCATTTGCTGAGTTTCACCTTAAATATGTCAGGATGTTTTTTCCCATTTGGCAAAAAAAAAAAAAAAAAAAAAAAAAAAAGTTAAAATTTAGATAAAACCCGATAAAGAAAATTTAAGAAGTGAACATAGTAATTAGTTGCTAAGTAACGTAACTTCATGTTTTAAGGTAAAAAATCAGCTATTTATTTATTTTGTACGCTTTTTGTATATTTAAACTAATTAAAAAATGGTTATTTTCCTCTCTCACTTGAAATTAATATATATATATATATATACAGGGTGATCAATTTAAAAGAGTACCCATTGGGTTTTTTTATTACCCTTAAATATGACGGATGTGGCAACGTTTCTACCATTGAACTATTTGAACCTTGTGTAAGTGTGGAAGACAATTTACAACACTGTTGGACTGTTACAATTTTATTTGTGAGGTAAAACAGAAATGAACACGCACAATTTTTTTAATCCTGTAATAATTTTATTTATGAAAAACAAAATTCAATTAAAATTTTTTACATTATCATTTCATAGGCTTTTCCATAGAAGTCCTGTAAACATCGATGAATTAAAACAGATTGTAACTGAAGAAATCTCGTCAATAACACCAACAATGCTGCGAAGCGTGTCAAAAACCTGGTTCGACGTGTTCATGTTTGCATTCAAAATGGTGGCAAACATTTTCAACATTTTCTGTGAAGCATGATAATGTAAAAAAAAATGAATTAAATTATGTTTTTCAAAAATAAAATTATTACAGGATTAAAAAAATTATGTGTCTCCATTTCTGTTTTACCTCACAAATAAAGTCGAAACAGTCCAACAGTGTTAGAAATTGTCTCACAAACTCAAACAAGGTTCAAACAGTCATACTTCAATCTTCAATGTTAGAATAGTTGCCACATCCGTCAGATTTAAAGGTTATAAGAAAAACCCACGGGTACTCTTTTAAACTGATCACCTTGCATATATGTATATATTCAAAATAAATTTTATAAAATTCGCATGAAAGAAATTTTAAGAAATAAATATAGTAACATTACAGATACCACATGTCTTTATATGAAAAAATAGACTAAAAAAATAAAGTCCTGTCATACAATTAAATTCTGCATTATTCAGAATTTTATATCTATTACAAAGAAAACAAAAAATAGGCTTCGGTTTCATTTTTACTTTATTTTATTTTTGAGCAAATTTGTTTGAGATTTCTTGCGAGAAAAACTATGCCAATTTAATATGGAAAATTTTACGAAATTTTGAGTAAATAGTTGCAAATAAATAAAAAAAATGAGATATCTTATATGCTTTCAAAATGGCATACAAAATTTAACTGATTTCAAAAATTTAAAACACCATAAAAAAGACGGTATAGATGGTATTTTGCAATTTTTGGCTCAATACACTGTCAATAAATTTCATTTATTATTATTATTATTATTTTAATACTTAGTACTTTTAGAATCTCAACTGATTTATATGGAGAACTGTGCATATTCTTGAAAGTATTTGATGAGCATTTGATTGAAATACTAATGGAATGGCAGACGTTAATTTTTTTTAATAAATTACTGTTTTGGAATTATAAGAGTTTCTTTACATATGCATTGAAATATAATAATATTAAATACAGTAACCGCCGCTTAATAAAATCATTGGTTAATAAAATCAGCCGCTTAATCTGATCAAATTGTCAGGATCGGAATCAGAACAATGCAAACCAATTTTAAAACTGCCGCTTAATAAAATCAGCATCGCCGGTTAATAAACTCAAAAATTCTCGACAGAAGGAAAAATACCATTTATGCACGCTGAGCAAATTGTGAATTTTTATATAAAAAAAAAAAAAAAAAAAAAAAACAGAAAAAAAAAGAAATTAAATACAGAAATCCCTCCGTTATCTCTCTTTGTCGAAAATTTTACAACATTAAATTTTATATTTGCAGCAGTTAAACACGCCCCATCACTTGTCTTAGGAACAATTTCAAGGAATGTATTCTTCAAAGGACGGTAATAAGTTACAAATTTGATTTAATTCGTCAGTGATTTTTTTTAAATTTAATTTTTAATTATTAAAAGACAATTTCTAATTCTTATTTTGAAATAACGAATAAGCAAGATGTTTAAACGGAAAAATTTTAAATTTGAAAGAAAGGCGTGAACTTTTAGAAAAATAATAATGATTTTCCTCAAAGGAAAGCGCATCGGAGCTTGGGATGTGTTTAATTCTTTTATTCTGGAGGAACAGTTTAATAATTATCTGTTAAAAATTAATTAATACTGTTTATTAATTCCATTATTTGGTATCTTTTGAAATTTCTTTTCAAATTCAGGGAAGTGACACCTTTTTCTCGAGTATAGGAACGTTCGCCGGATATAAAAATCAGCCGCTTAATGAAATCACTTTTGCTCAGTAAAAATGTGATTTGAATAAGCGGTGGGTACTGTATATTGAAAATTCTAAAAAATCATTTTTTTAAAAAAATATTCAAAATTTAAAATTTTTGAAAAAATTTAATGCGCTTATTGCTAACATTTTTTTATTTCCCCCCCTCTATTTTATTATAGTTTAACAATACATTCTAAAAATGTTTGGGTACTAGCAGGCAACGCCCGCTTCGCTGGTCCCTATATTTAAATGAATCACTATAATTACTGAATTCTCAAAATTGCATTAATTTTTTATCACATGAAGAAAAAAAAAAAAAAAAAAAAAGAAACAAAATCTGATTAGTAAAAATGTCGTACCGAGTTCTCACTGCCTTCGGAAAAAATTCCTTAAATGCTCTAACTCTTATTTCTATTATTTTCCCCTTTGCCCCCCCCCCCCCTCCCGTCTATCCTAATAATTTTACAAATTCGAAAATATCCGCAATCGATTTGTAAGTATCAAAAACCTCTATGCACCAGTTTTTGAACGATCTATCTCTATTTTTATTTTTTTGCCCCTCCGCTCCCCCCACTTTCCGCCCCTCCCAATAATTTTAAAAATTCGAAAATATCCGCAATCGATTTGTAGGTATCGAAAACCTCTATGTACCAATCTTGAATGATCTAACTCTATTTTTTTTTCTTTGCCCCTCCGCCCACCCCCTTCCCGGCCCTCCTAATAACTTTACACTTTCGAAAATATCCCCATTCGACTTGCAGGCCTCTAAAACTTATCTGTACCAATTTTGAACGGCCTAACTGTATTTCTATTTGTTTTTGCCCATAGCCCCCTTCCCGCCCTTCCCAATAATTTTACAAATTCGAAAATATCTGCAATCGATTTGTAAGTATCGAAAACCTCTATATACCAATTTTGAACGATCTAACTCTATTTTTATTTTGTTGCCACCCTCTCCCCTCTCCCTTTCTCGCCCCTCCTAATAACTTTACACTTTCGAAAATATCCCCATTCGACTTGCAGGCCTTTAAAACCTATCTGTACCAATTTTGAACGGCCTAACTGTATTTCTATTTCTTTTTGCCCCATAGCCCCCCCCCCCTTTGCTGCCCCACCTGGGGGCTGAATTTCTAAAATTCCAGAAACAGGTTTTTAGATATTTTCATTAGCTATATTTTAGAGCAAAAATTTCACGTATATCTGTTTTTTTTTTTGTTTGTTTGTTTGTTTGAAATATATAGGATTATGTGAAATCACGTTTCGCCCCCTCCCCCCCCCACCTTCCCCGTTGGGGACCGAATTACTAAAATTCCAGAAATCGATTTTTAGACATTTGTGTTAGCTATATTTTAAAGTAAAAATTTTACGGATATGTGTTTTTTTTTTGTTGTTGTTTGTTTGTTTGAGATATGAAGGATTTTGTGAAATCACGTTTTGCCCCCTCCCCCCCCCCTTGGGGGGCAAATTTTGTAAAATCGCTTCTTAGTGGATGCCTACGTCATAGAAAGAACATTGTCACAAAAGTTCATGCTTCTAGGTCCAGGGGTTTGGTCTGGGTGATGATAAATCACCCCCTCACTCACTCACTCAGTCAAGAAGAACGATTTTATATATATAGATTACATTGTGGATTGTTTGTCAAGTTAATCTTTATAATGTATTTCTATGTTTAAATTCTGAAACTTAATGCAAATTCTTAGCATCCAAACAAAAAAATATTTTTCAAAAATTAACTTTAAATGAATCCACAAAGTAATGCTGAAACATATGTTTAAAATATATTGTTATACTACATAGCAATGTATAAAATAGAAGGGAAAAATTAAAAATTAGTTAGCAGAAAACATTTTAAAAATTTAAAAAATTTAAAAAATAAATTTATTTATTTATTTTTTACTTTAGATAATTTTCGATAAATTTTAGTTTACTTACTGTTAGTATATTTCAATATTTATGTACTCAACTCCAAGATAATAATTTGTGGTGGGAGAGGGGATTATAACATCAACTATCTATTTAAACGGTATATTGAATATAGAGAATAAGAAAGAGTAAACATCTTAATAATAAAAGCCCAAGTTTCTCGAAACTAAAGCTCGAAACAGACGTCATTGATACAAATATGTGCTGAAATAAAAAAATAAATAAATTATTTTGTTTGGAGGAATAAATAAAATAACGGAAGAAGGACGATTTCGCAGAAAAATAATCTGTGTCACTCACACGACTTTCTCTTACCTTGGAATTTAATACTGTAAGTAGGATTGGAGACTAACGGTTAAGATAACGAGTACTGTTATGTAAACCAATGTTAGAAAAATCCAACTTAGGCTTCGGAACAGCTTTATTTGACAAATAATTCTATGTGAGGGGGGCTGCCGCCCCCTTAAACTTCCGTTTCATTATTATACCTACATTTATAGAGATTTCAAATCTGTTATTAAGTTTAAAAGTTAATTTAAAATAATCTAGATAACTTTCACACGCACCATTCCTTGTGACTTATGAATCTTGAACAAACTTTTCTAGTAACAAACGTATTCACTTCAAAATACATCATTTGGATCGCCTAAATTATTTGTTTTTAATTTACTCTAACAGACACAGGCAAAGATCAAACTATAAAACTTGACTTCGGTATTCAGGAAGCCTCAAAACGTGTAAATATACAAGAAAGCAGTCGATGAATATTTAGCTTTAAAAAATGCGTTATTTACCATATGGCTTTGAGGAATTAATTTCTGTTCCTGAGCAGCTTTCCTGGACATAACAGAATATTATATGATATAGTGTATTATAGTAAAGCACTTCCACTAACAAATAAAAAAGAATGTTATAGCTTCTGAAAGTACATGTCATATGGTGCACATAAATATAATCATATATTAATAACACACGGCACATCCTGAAGTGCACTTCCATTAATTTTCAAGTATTGTCGCATTATAATTTAGTTCCTTTGTGTAGCGCTGTAAACAAATAGTGAATGATTTCTATACCATATTCTACACGAAACATGCTTTTACGCATATAAAAAATGTATATTCGATTCATTTGGTTTAGTGCAGTATATATATGTTAAACTGTACTTACCTGCAATTTCCCCCATAGACGCAATGTATTTGAATTCTCTTGGGTGTCCCTGTACACGAATCATTCATTGTACACGAGCCACGTAGCTTGATCTCAACGAAAAGCTTACTGTAGCATCCCTATATGATATACATTTAGAATACCAAGTTTGAACTTTCTGCTATAATTTGTTTTTGAGATATGCTGATAACGGACAGACACACACACAGACCAACCGCTATAAACATAATTTTTAGATTCAGGGAACCTCAAAACGTGTAAATATAACAAAAACTCACTTTCGAAAATTTGACCCCAAAACAATACTTTCTCTACCTTATGGGTAAGAGAAAGTAAATAATCTGGTGTGTCACTCATACGACTTTCTCTTACCCTGTTTAATATTATAAGTACGGATTGGAGATTAAGGGTTAAGTTAATGATTACTTTTATGTAAACTTATGTTAAAGTAATTCAACTTAGGATTAGGAACAGTTTTATTTGACAAATAATTCTATGTGAGGGGGGGCTACCGCCCCTCTCAACCCTCCGTTTCATTTTCGTACCTACATTTATAGAGAATTCAAATCTGTTATTAAGTTCAAAAGTTCATTTAAAATTATTTAGACAACTTTCACACGCATAATTCCTTGAAACTTATCAATCTTGAAGAGACTTTTCTAATAACAAACGTAAATACTTCAAAATACATCATTTGGATCGCCTGAAATTATTTGTTTTTTATTTACTCTAACAGACACAGACACAGGCAAAGATCAAACTATAAAACTTGACTTTGGTATTCAGGAAACCTCAAAATGTGTAAATATACAAGAAACCAATCGATGAATAATTAGCTTAAAAAAATACATTATTTATCATATGGCTATGAGGAATTAATATCAATTCCAGAGCAGCTTTCCTGGACATGGTAAAATATTATATGATACAGTATATTATAGTAAAGCACTTCCACTTACAAATAAAACTAGTTGGCATAGGTGGACTCTGCTCAGTTCCCCATCATATTTATGCTCTCATAAATTTCTAGTGCGAGACATATTATAATCATGTTAAAAGAAATGAATTTGACCAAAGCTTGTTACAGTGACAGAATGAAATCCCCGCCTAACAGGCTATCCACCGTTCACTTCGATATATTTATCTTATTCTAATCTATTAATTTATTTTATCAAGGTCAATTCCGTTCTTTAGTTTTCATGCTACTATTTCCAATGCAATAATCCTCAAAATTCATATTTATATGAAAAATTTACAATTTCGCTATGTCGATAAAATCGTAAATTACGAAGAATTTACGAAATTTTTTTATTAGAATATTTGTATTCAATCATGTTCAAACAAATATCATAAATGTACTTATGAAGTTGTCTAATGTATTTATGATTCTCAAAATGGAAGTTTATGCTCAATTTTGCTTTATTCTGACATGTTAAGTAAATCGTAAATTCCAAATAACTTACGAATTTTTTTAATTGGAAAAATCATAGTCTATGATATTCATGCCAGTATCCTAAATAATATTTCGAAAGTGGTTCGACATCTTTACGATGAAAATATCCCTCAAGATTGACGTTTATGTGAAATTTTGCTCTATTCTGCCATGTTAAAAAATTCGTAAATTTCCAATAACTTACGAAATTTTTTATATTGGAAATTCATAGTCATTAATATTCATGCCAGTGTCCTAAATAATATTTCAAAAGTAGTCTGTCATCTTTACGATGAAAATATCTCTAAAAATTGACGTTTATGTTAAATTTTGCCCTATATTGCCATGTTAAGAAATTCGTAAATATCCAATAACTTGCGAAATTTTCGAAGTAGCATATTTATAATTACTGATGTTCATTCCGGCATCAAAACGGATATTTTAAAACTGGTCTGACATTTTTTCAGTAAAAAGTTTCCTTTTAATGCACGTTTAAGTGAATTTTTGTCCTATTCCCCCATGTTAAGAAAATCTTAAAATTCGAATAACTGCTGAAGTTTTTTAATTCGAATGTTGCAAATGAATAGAGTTATTGCCAGTATCGAAAGTAATATTTTATAACTGACCTGACCTCTCTGCGATCAGTGGCGCTGACTATGTGGGGGCTCGAGGGCTCGAGCCCCCCCAGAAATTTTGAATACTGATTCTCTATTAAACAAGAAATTCTTTCCTCTATTTCTTATTTAGTTTTTTACCAAAATCATAGCTGTAAAGTTAGGTTGTTGCAATTGAAAATGGACATAAATCGACTAAGAAAAAAAGAAAGAAAAACAAGAGAGGCTGAAAGTCTCTGTATGGGGCGCGGGGGGGGGGGTGAGTTCAGAGGAAGATGATTCCCTTTACTGTGCTACGGGAATCCCAATCGCTTATGGTTTGTGCATGAGGAGCAAAAGTTTTCAGAAACATCGATGCAAAGTAATATAACTATTTTTACAAAAGTTACTGCCATATAAATTCGATTTACATAAACTAAATGGCAAAGATTATGATGGCATTTTCAGGTCCAGTTTTGGGGCCCTTTGCTACTCAGAGCCCCTGGCACGTGCCCCTGTGTTAATCAGGCCGTTGTTTGTGTGTGCATATGTTCTTTTCCTTGGGTAAGTGTGTGTACATTATTACACCATATTTGATGACCTTGTATTAGAAATGTGATGCCCCCCACCCTCAAAAAATAATCCTGGCTACGGCCTTGGTTCGAGCCCCCCCAGAAATTTTTCAAAGTCGCCGCTGCTGTCTGCGATCATTTGTTCGTGAGATATCGTGTAAACAGACTAACAAACTAACGGACTAACACACTAACGGACTGACACACTAACGGACTAACACACTAACGAACTAACACACTAACGGACACCCTACAGACAGACACCATACGAATTTTGTCATTTTCGGATTCATCACACCTGAAAACGTGTAAAAATGTCAAAAAATCGAAATTTTTCACGATTACCTAAGTTCCCCATACCTATAGTATGATGGGGAACTAAAAGAATGTTATGGCTTAAATATTGTCAGCCCTGTACATCTTTTGAAAGTTATGTACACATCACATGGTGCACATAAATATAATCCTATATTAATAACACACGGATCAACCTAAAGTGCACTTCCATTAATTTTCAAGTATTGTCGCATTATAATCTAGTTCTTTTCTGTAGCCCTGTAAACGAACAGTGAATGATTTCTGTACCATATTATACATGAAACATGCTTTTACGCATATAAAAAATATATATTCGTTTCATTTGGTTTAGAGCAGTTTATATATGCTAAACTCTACTCCCTTTCAATTTCCCCCATAGACGCAATGTATTTGAATTATCTTGAGTGTCCCTGTACACGAACCATTTGCTTGATCTCAACGAAAAGCTTAGTGTAGCAACCTTATATAATACACATTTAGAATACTAAGTTTGAACTTCCTTCTATAATTTGTTTTTGAGATATGCTGATGACGGACAGACACACATTCACACACACAGACACTGCTAAAAACATGATTTTTAGATTCAGGGGACCTCAAAGACCCTAAAACAATACTTTCTCTACCTTATGGGTAAGAGAAAGTAAAAAATGATATTATATTTTCACCAATGAATTGAGAAAAAATAAATTTTATATGCGATTTGAAATGAATAAAATAAGAAAAGATACTTGAAAGAATACATGTAATGCTATCTAAGGACCACTACTTTACGATTTGGCGGCTTTCTTTCTAGCTGAGTTAGATAGAAAAAATAGTTAAAATGATTATGATAACTAATAAAAGTATTAATAATATTTAGAAATATCACCCGCTCAGCGGTCAAATGCCACCTAGTAGAAATATAAAAGAGTCATTCAGGACTGAAGTAGAGAGACTTACAAATAATCTTTAAATGAAGCCAATTTTTCTTAATTTAAATTTAATTAAATAAAAATATTCATTTGTTCAACACTAAATTTATTTCAATTAAATAGCATATTCAAGGTAATGCGATTTTATTAATTCGAATGACTAATAAATCGAGCATGGTAGATGTTTTCATGGAATCGTAGATGTTTTCATCGGAAGCAATAACAATATTAACTCTAAAAATTAACTGCATTTATGGGTCTGAGGGTCTACAGAGGTTAAAAATTCTAAAATATGAACATCTGTAGCAAGAAAAAAATTGGGGGGGGGGGGGATTCGCCATAAAAATTAGAAATTACGATGTTCGGATTCAGAAAGTCCTTTTACACAAGAATCAGCAAGAATGATATGAGGGCTCTTTTTATTTATTTATTTATTTATTTTGTGTGTGTGTGTGTGTGTGTGTGTGTGTGTGTGTGCATCGCAGTGTAACCAATAGTAATACTCTGCGATTAGGCTTCAATACAAATTTTATTTAATTAATTAAATATTGTATCACTTAAAAGAAAAAAAAGTTTTATCGAAGTTAAAGGCATGCTAAACGAAAAATATGCGGTACAATAATATTTTTGAAACCTATTAAATAATTTGATTTGCAGCATATTTCAGAAAAATTATGATTAAAAACATTTAAAAGGTTAAAGGCATGATGATTTAAGGGGCAGGAAACTCATCTGTGGTAATGACACTTCAATAATCACGAGGGCAAAAATTCTTTTCGAAAACAGAGAATTTAAACACAGATTGTAATTTACTTTCTGAAAAATAATTTTAGTGCTTCCAATATAAAATAATTTTTTAAAATCTGTTTCAAGAAATGTCTTTTAGAAGTATTAAAAAAAAATTCTTTTTGAAGCACACTTATTACTGATTTCAAAGTTGAGCCAATTTTTATTTACAAAATCTTTGATAAAATAAAACTCTTCTAAAAAAAAATAAAAAATAAAAAATAAAAAAAATACAGTACGCACATTTTCAATTTAGAAAATTGTTATTAACATTTAACGTGTTTTATCAACTTAGAAAAAAAAAAAAAAAAAAAAAAAAAAAAAAAAAGACAGGATTTAGAAACATTTTAAATTTTTTAAAAAGTTATAAGTGCATGAAAAATTTCTATTAAATTTTATTTTTCTATAGGCTTTTTCCTTTTAAATACGGTGCTTTATTTTAATAGGATTGTTTTAAATTCTGGAATTTTTTCTATTCGGATCATTTCTAATGAAGTAATCAATTATTTAAACATTTAAGTCGAGAAAAACAGTTAATAGACAAATGATAATAAAATTAATATATATATATATATCTATTATAGACGCCACAAATCTGTAATCAAATCACCAGTTAAATGAAAGGCATAATTTACTTATAAAAAATTTCATTAATAATATTCGTCCCCGCTGTCGCATTTTAATATTACTGTAATTTAATCTAATAATTTTTAATACGATTTTCTTACATGCTCTTTCAACTTTTGTACCAATAAAGAAAAGCTTTAAATTGCTTTTTAAATTTAAAATCATATTTCAGACTTTAAAAGATATGACCTGAGGCATTTTCTCCTCATTTTTAACTTAAAAAAAAAAAAAAAAAAAAAAAAAAAAAAAGTTAGAAAGAAAGAGAAAGTATTCTCTTTAATTTTGTAATTAAGAAAATTTTAAATAACTAATTAATTTTGTAAATAAAATGCATTCTAATACCTTTTATTTTAATTAAATTACTCATTAAAAATAGCTTTTAATATGTATGTGAAACCATATTTAAAGGAAATGGAACTGTTTATATCTTTAAATACATTTTCTAATTAAGTGTTCTAATTAAAGCGGCTTAGAAGCTTTTAATACATGAAAGTGTTTTTAAATTTTTCTTAATTTCAGTAAGGCTTTACTTTGAAATATGTGTAATTAAAAATTAAAAAGGCAAAAATGGATTAAAAATAGCGGAGCAGTTTCGTAATTAACCGAAATCCAAAGCCAATTTACGGCGTTTTATTGGCTAATTTACCTCAAAAGGCAATGAAAGCTTCTCAGATTCAATGAAATTTCACTTTCACTAAAGAATCTGGATGGATCATAGGCATCTCCACCCACTATTAAATATCCAATGCTGAATCCCCGATCTGATGACGTCACTATGTGATGAAGTTCGGATACACCCACTTACTAAAAGATTCACTGGATGGACGGACTTTGTCGCACAATAGTAAGTGCTTTTGGCCGGACACTCTTTTTTCAAGCATTCTATATTTTGCGAAAAAAAAGTCACATTTTATATGGTGGGGTTGTGTTTTTTTGAAAGCAAAAACGTCGACATTTCTCAGTCGTTGCCGATTTCATGGTCTTTTCTGATACTGCTTATATAGTCCGTATGAAATCAAAGAGTGACATTTCAGTTTAAAGGTAAATACTTTTATTTATTTTTATTTAAAATTTTCATGTATTTTTAAAATTAATATATTAATAACAAACACTTAAATAAATAAAATGTAATTTTTTAATGTAATCAAATATAGAAAATTCATTATATACGTAAATATAGATTTTTTTTTTAAACAGTACATTTTTATTTTTTAAATATATATAATTTATTCCCATTTATGAAAATATTAACTCTTTTTGGTATAAAAATAAAATTATTAAAATTTAATAAGGTAAAATAAATAAATAAATGAAATAATATAATATAAACTGGATAAAATTTACTGTAATTTTAATAATGAATTTTTTAAGAAATGTATTATTATAAAAATTAATTGTTTTGTAATGGAATTCTTTCTATTAAAATTGATTTTGTTATGTAAGAATTTTAATAGTTGCTGTTTGCTTGATTTTCAGACAAAGATAACTGTATTTATATAAAATATATAGTTAATAAATTAGTCAGAATATATAGTCAAAAAATGTAACGCAAAAATTTTTCAAATAAATTTATAATAAATTATTATTTAGATCCTATGTAATAGAGTTAAAGGTTGAAAACAAAACATAAATTTTAGAAGTTCTCATTTATTTTACTTAACACTCAACAATTCTTAACTTTTAGCATTCTACGATATTTTTTTATTTGAAAAAGTTTACAATTCGGTACGTAAAAATTAATTTATATTACGAAAATTTTTTTTTATCATATTAACTATTATTATTAAAAGAAATTTATATTGAAACGATTTATTTTTCTTGTAAAATTTACTTATTTTCCAAACTTAAAGGGAAAAAAAAAAAAAAAAAAAAAAGCAGCGAAAAAGAAAGAAAGAAAGAAAATAATCTAATATTACGCCTGTAAATGTTGTTTTTTGTTCCTAACTGTGTTGTTGCAAACAAACTGTCTGCAACAACGCATTTATGAACTTTTTATCATCTCAGCTTGCTTTAAAATATTTCTTGTAAATGTTTATTTATTTATTTTTTAAATAAAAAAATATTGCTGCCAAAAAAAACTAGCACAATCTAAACTCTTTAATTGACTGTTAAAATTAACTACGATAAAATATATTTATTTAATATTGTAATATAAATCGTATTTTAGGAATGAAGGACGTTAAAAACCGTTTTACTAAATACAGTTATGAAAATTTACATACATAGGAATTGAAATATAATAATATAAAGTATATTGAAATTTTAGGAAAATTATTTACAGTTAATTAAGTAGAATTAAAAAAATTATGTATATATATATGTATTGAATCCACAAAGGAATACCAAAATATAATTAGAATATATAGTGCGAAATTAATAATGTATAATCAAGGAGTAAAATAATAATAATAATAATTAGATAGAAGCATTTTAACAATTTTCAAAAAGTTTAAAATTCAGAATTCCATTTAATTAAATTTAAATGGTTTTCAAGAAATTTTAATATACTTGACATTTTATATTTCAATGTATAATATTCAATTTTTTACAACTTTTACAAAAAAGGTTTATAATTTTCATAATCGCCTTAAATATGAAGATGTAGAGCTTTAAAAAAGCCTGTAATATTCAAGTGATTTATTTACTTTATAAAATTCACCTTAATTTTTTTTATTATTTTATTTATTTATTTATTTTTTTGTAAACTTTAAAAAAGGAGAAATTTTCTGTCTGTAATTGTTATTTTTTATTCATATATGTGTTGTTGCAGACAAGCTAACTGTATGAGAAAATTGTTAGCTCTATACTGTTCCCTGTAAATGTTGTTTTTTAGTCATAAAAGCATTTCTGCTAGAAAACTTACACAATCCAAAAGCTTTAATTGATTGTTAAAATTAAGTACGATAGAGCACATTTCTTTAACGCTAGAATTTTGTTTCGTATTAAGGGAATGGGGATGATATAAATCTGTTTTTTTTTTTTTTTATTTCTAAGTTACAGTCTTAGATTAATGAAGATTTGCATACATATGCATTGAAATATAATAATATTAAGTATGTTAAAATTCCCAGAAAACTGTTTAAATTTAATTTAAAAAAGGTCTACAATTTATTTATTTATTTTTTTAAAGTTGTCTCCCTACTAATTATTTTTTAATTTTTTCCTATTTAATTTTATAATAAGGCATTCTAAACATATTTTGGGGGTTATTTTGTGGATCGAATGATAAGTTAACTTTTTAAAAGTATTTTATGTTTGAATTCTAAAATTTACTGCATACTTTTAGAATTCAAACATAAAGTTGTTTTCATGAAATCAGTTTACGTATGAAAAAATTAACGTATCAATATGAATTTCCAAAGTAATACTAAATACGATTAGAATATATTATAAGACTATAATGTTATAAATTCTTGGACAAAAATTAAAAAATAATCAGCCGGGAGTATTTTAACAATTTTCAGAAAATTTAGAATTTTTAATACATTGTTATATTTCAATAGATTATGTATGCAAATTTTTACAATTTTAAGCAATACTTTACAAATAAGAATTATAACATTCGCCATCGGCTAAATAATGAAAGTATTCAACTATTAAGACTTTGATATTCAGGCGATATATTTACTTTATAAAAAATTATCGTTATTTTATTTTTTCTTCAAATTAAAAAAAATATAATTTTCCCCTGTAAATATTGTTTTTTGATCATAAATGTATTGTTGTAAACAAACTAATTGTAAGAGCTCTGCTTGCTTCAAAATGCTCCCTGTAAATTTTTTTTTTTTTTTTTTTTTTTTTGTCGTAAAAGTACTGCTGTCAGAAAAATAACAGAAAAGCTTTAATTTACTGTTAAAATTAAGTAAAATAAGATAAATTTCTTTAATACTGTAATTTTAATGGAAATAAGAGGATGGGGAATGTTATAAATCTTTTTTTTTTTTTTTTAAATAGACTTCTCTAGAGTTATGAAAATCTGCATACATATGTATTGAAACATAAGAATATTCAATATATTAAAATTTCCCGAAACCTGTTTAATTTCAATCCAAAAACTTATTTATTTGTTTAAAAACTATTATAATGGTTCATGTTATTTATTTATCTATTTTACATTACTTTCGTTAAAACAATATTCTAAGCATTTTTTAACATTATTTCGTAGATTGATTGAAGAATTAATTTTTAAAACAATTTTTATGTTTGAATGCAAAAATTTAGTGTATGTAAATATAAAATTATTTTTTTAAATATTAACTTATCAATGAATTCACAAAGTAATACCCAAATAAGTGTAGAATATATTGTAAAACAATAATGTAAAATAGAGGGAAAAAATGAAAATTAGTTAACAAAGAGCATCCTGATAATTTTCGAAAAATTTAAAAATTAAAATTTTATTTACTTAACTTTAAACAGTTTTCGAAGTATATATATGTATGTGTATATACTTAATATTGTTATATTTTAATAAAAATATACACAGATATATATAAAAAAAAGTTTTATAACATTTACCGTTCCTTTAATTATGAGAGTATTGAGTTTTTAAAAAGTCTTCGATATTTAGGTGAGTTATTCATTTTGTAAAATTATACTTTTTACAAATTTTATAAAAGGACTTTTTTCGCCTGTAAATGTTGCCTTTTGTTCATAAAAGCGTTGTTACAAACAAACTAACTGTATGAGAGTGTTGTACTTCATAATGTTCCCTGTAAATGTTGTTTTTCAGTCGGGAAAGTAATGCTGCCAAAAAAAAAAAAAAAAAAAACCTAACATGATAATGATAAAAAAAAAAAAAAAAAAAAAAAAAAAAAAAACTACAATTGATAATACATTGTTAAAATTAAGAATGATAAAATACGTTTCTTTAATTATCATAACTATTAATTTTTGAAAGTAATATGCAGTTAAAAAGTTTTTGTTAGGTTATTCATTTTGCAAATTTAATTTTTTCCCTTAACTTTAAAAACTAAAACTAAAAAATAAAATAACCTGTAAATGTCGTTTTTGTTAATAAACGTCTTGTTACAAAAAAATCAACTGCATGAAAAAACTGGTGAATAACAAGTGAAAATAATCTAAAGTAACATTTTTAAGTCACTCAATTAATATAATTTTAAACATATTGTCATATTAAAGTATTTTCCAGATTTTAAAATGAAGCCTGTATAACTATGTTTACTTAAAATATTTTCTTGTCAGCATTCTTAAACATTAAGAAAATAAATTAACACATGCATAAACCAAAATTAATTTTTCATAAGCAATAGTAAGAATGTCTGAAATATTTTTTATATGAAATAATAGTAATTTTCAAACATTTTTTGGCAACAGCATCATTAAAGACTTGAAAGCCATGCATATTCTTTGTCTATAAATATTATTTTATGGCCATAAAGTATTCGTTCTAGGTCATCAATACAGTCAAACTCTTCAAATAGATAATTTACGAAGATAGTTTAATAATAATAAAAATAGTAACCCTATTATAAATATTTTCAGTTGATTTTGTTTATTTAAAAATCTGGAGTGACTCCACTCGACTTTCCGAACATTGAGTAATTAACAGTTTTGTAGATAAAGTAAAGAAAGAGGAGTTGTTAAACAAACAAAAGAGAGAAAACCGTAATAGAGTGTTTGAGTATTTTTCTCCATCTATTACACGATGTTTTATTTAACGCTACTGAACTTTGAGCCCATATATCATAATGATAAAGAATTTTTCGTTGTGTCCCTGTAAAAACCTATAAATGCTAAATTCACCAAAATGCTTATAGTTAGTGCAACAGTGATTTATAATACTCATATAAATTTTCAGCTCAATTCAATAAGGCGTTTAGATGCTATCGTACTTTTAAAAATTTAGTCCCATAGGCCATAATGATAAAGAATTTTTCTTTGTGTCCCTGTAAAAAAACTGTAAGTGCTAGATTCACCAAAGTCTATACAGTTAGTTCAACTGTGATCTATAACATGTGTACAAATTTTTTGCTCAGATTAATAAGGCGTTTAGGCGCTATCACACTTTTAAAAATTTGGCCCCATAGGCATAATGATAAAGAATTTTTCTTTGTGTCCCTGTAAAAAAACTATAAGTGCTAGATTCTCCAAAATCTATACAGATTGAGTATTTGTGACCCATAATATATGTATAAATATTTTGCTCAATTGAATAAGGCGTTTAGATGCTATCGCACTTTTAAGATTTTGCTCCCATAGGCCATAATGATAAAGAATTTTTCTTTGTGTCCCTGTAAAAAAACTATAAGTGCTAGGTTCACCAAAATCTATAGGGTTCGTACTATGGTGACTTACAATATGCGTACCAACTTTCAGGTTAATCGAATAAAGCGTTTAGACGCTAGCATGTTCACTCACAGACATACACACATACACACATACACACACACATACATACATCATCGTAAAAATAGTGGAAACGGACTCAGGGGACCTCGAAACGTATAGAAACATCAAAATCTCGAATTCGGATTTTTGACATGATTACAATACTTTCCTCACTATAGTGTTCGGAAAGTAAAAATATCTGTATTAGAAATATTAGATAATTTCATTGTATTGATCTTTAACATATGCTTGAAATATTTAATATAGATCCAATAAAGAGTTCAAGCAAAGTATTATTTCTATATTAAAATATTAAGTAGCTATAATATAAATATAAATTAACTTCTCGACTAAAATTGATATTTGTTTTAATAAAATATTGGAACCAGTAAAAGATTTCAATTAAACTATCTGAAAAAGAAAAAGAAAAAAAAAAAAAACTTATCATAATGTAATTTAATGTTTAATTCTAAAATATATATGTAATAAAAATTCATTATTAGTATATATTTTTCTGCATTAATCTTCAAAAGAATCTCATGTTATTTTTCTTGATGGGGGAAAACTCGCCCCCTCTTAAAACTTAGCTCTTATTAGTTTCTTTCTTTCTTTTTTTTTTTTTCTCTTTACCTCTTTTTTTTTTTTTTATGTCGCTTTGAAGGCATAGTATAAAATAAATGTATATTTAATTTTTGTTAAATAATATAAATCTACTGAATACCTTCTTTATAAATTTTACAAATTTTAAAGATGGGTAATATAAGTTTAATTGTACAATCATAAATAGTATTTGGCAGTTTATTGCTTACTAATTAAATTTATAGTGGTAACATATTAAAAGAAATAAGTTGGTTTTAACTGAATAACATTTAACTAAAATAACTTATTTTAGATCAAACGGTAACGAACCTTAAAAAAGTTAATAAATAAATACCTTCCATCACAAAAATATAAAATAAAATAACAACAAAGATAAAATAAATGAAATGAAACAAAATAAGTAAATAAATAAAATGTTTATTTATAAAAATTACTTAGAACGGCAGGTAGAAGTAACCATTAAAAGTTGTGAGGAAGTATTATCGACTAGCAAACCCGCGGCTTTGAACGCGGGTGATAATTGAAATATATTATTTGGGTATTCATAAGATGAAAGGGAAACTATCATGTCATTAATAATAGGAATTTCAACAAAAAGAGATTGACAATTTGTAAAGCGATAAGATTCTTTAGATTTACAATAATAAAATATTATGAAGTCATTCAATTTTTTTTTTTCAATTATAAGATTTTTATTTTTTATAGAATGATGACAAATTTTCAGAAAGAAATATTCACGAAATTTTAAGAAATGCTTTTGTTTTTTAAATATTGTTTGAATTATAGTATTTTAAATAGCTAATTACATGTTTTATTTATTATGTTTAATTTTTAACTAAGTATTTGTGCTTGCATGTTGTGTAGCATTTTTTTAAACATTTCAACTCATTGGTATGATAAATTCGTGGATATGACAAAGAAATAAAGACTCTTTTAGGCAGAATTATACAATATGTTATTTAACATTTAAGGAGAATGTTCATTAGGAGCATTTAAAAAATAGGGAAATTAAAATTAGGGCAATTTAATTTTGGCAGGGGATTTTATTTATTACCATATTTAAATAAATAAATAAATAAAATTTCTTTTATTGCATAAATTTTAGTATCGCTTTTCAGTTTTTTTCTTTCTTTATATATATATGATGTTTTAAGTAAATTTAAAATATTAAAATGAGGTAAACAATTTCCAAATTTTTAATGCAGTTTGACTAATTGAGTTTTTCATTCTCTCCTTTTCTATTGAAATATATTTCGCTTATTCAAAGTAAACATTTGTCATTTTATATAATTTTTAAATTAATAAATTGTTATATAATAATAATAATAATAATACTAAATTATATATATATATTACAATAATAAATATTTAAATTAATAAAAACTCATCATTTTATATAATTTTTGCCCTATTTTTTTATTGATCTTAATAACACTTTGTTAAAAATTCTTAAATTTTTTATAATAAATATACTAATTTATTATAATAAAAATGAATTTTCTTATCCTGAAGGTTTGAGCAAGTTCCTTTACCTTTAACTATATTTCTACATAATCTCAATTAAAAATTATATAACATTTTATGATTATTTTGTTGTTTCCCATGTATAATAATTAATAATTATTCTTTTAGTTAATTATTTAGAACTTTTTAAAATTAAAATATTCTTTACATTTAAAGATATTTATTATTTTTTTATGGAATATTATGAGATTACTCCTAAATGGTAATGCTTTCTTTCCCCCCTCCTCCCCCAGTTTCTACAGAAATTTCTTGCAGTATAACAAATAAAGTAAAAAATATTTTAAGGTACGAATACTCTCAATAATGAATATTTTTCTGCTTAAAAATAATAATATTAATATTAATAATAACGATAATAATAAAAACTAATAAAAATATTTTAAAATAAAAATAACCTAAGTAATGAAAAATGAAATAACAATTCCGTTTTCTCCATATATTGATTAATTAAAAAGGAAAAAAAAATAATAAAGTTTAATGTTTAAATGTTACACTTTAGAATAGCTTTTCTTTTGCATTGTTTTTTATGTTTCAAATAAATGTT
Source organism: Salticus scenicus (assembly GCA_963930645.1). NCBI lineage: Eukaryota > Metazoa > Arthropoda > Arachnida > Araneae > Salticidae > Salticus > Salticus scenicus. The sequence continues at coordinate 139,263,798 of OZ005650.1, read as the reverse complement.
ATTATTATTTTATTATTATTTAAATACATTTTAGAATTAATATAATTTTATTAAAATAAATCAATACGTTATAAAAATAATTAATTAATTTTTACAAAATGCTAACTTTTGATTTTAAATAAAATTGCAGCCAATTATGGGTAAAATATTATACATCATATTGTGAAATCATATGAAAATATTTATTAAAGAAATATGAATTCTTGAAATATTTCACATATTATAGAAAAATTACTAAATAAATAATTCTACAACAATGCATTATATTCTGATAGTTTTCATTTCATGCCCTAAAATTAAAATATAGATATTATATTGGTTGCTTATATATATATATTTATTTATTTATATAGATTTATATATATATATATATATATATATATATATATATTTTAAATACAGCACAAATAATTTTTTTTTTCTCTCTCTCCATTTTTTACTCCTTTCAAAGTTTTTTACCTTTTTTTAATTAAAAATATTTTTTTTTATATGTAATTCAATATTATTTGTCGAATGAAATATCTACTGATTAAATCTGTAAAAGAGTAAGAAAAATTCAATCAAGCTCTTCATATTTATCACACAAATCTGATTCTCATACAAATAATACAACCAATTGATACGGTGCATCTAAAAATACAAACTTTCCCATCTTTATCCTCGATCCCATACGTGACATCTCGGCGGGAGCGAATCAATTTGCAATGTGACAATCTCTCTCTATCACGCAACTCCCTTTCCTACCCTATATTATAAAAAAAGGGGAAAAAAAAAAAAAAAAAAAAAAAAAAAGAACCTACTCAAACTCATTTTACCTCCCATTTGTAACGTGATTTTTATAATTACCCTGATGTTGTGTATATTCTATGACCCCTATTCGTGAGGAAAGAGAAAGTTTTATAGGGATTGGAAAGGGGGGGAGGGGAATTATGTACTTTCCCTTTGACCCCCAGGGGAGACAATGATTATTCCACAATGACACCCCCATTACATATCCTGTGGATAAGCTTCCGGTAATTTTTTCCCCCCCAATGATCCTTGATGTCATTAATCAAATAACATGTGAAAAGGGGAAGTGATTTAATTTTTGGTAGCGAGTTAGCGATGGAAAAATTAAACCTGTGTGCATTAAGTGAATTTTAGAAAGTTTTTATTTTTGAATAATATTTATTGACAGGAGATAAGAATTTTATGGGCTTTCAACAAACATGCAAATAGAATTATTGGGAAACTGGTAATGGAGGGGGGGGGGGGGGGACATCAAATATTTGGACCGTGCATGTGATTAAACAGTGTATGAGGAGAAATTATAATTTGACTAACCGAAGAAATTATGTGCAGAGAGTAAGTTTTTATCGTCCTTGCAAATTATTTACATAATTAGAATTTGGAAATTTATAAAAGGATTTATCATCGTTATCTTCAGTGTTATAATTATTCTGATTTATATTTAAACTTGAAAAAACTTCTTCACACACCATAAAATTAATGGAAGCACAACCAGTTTCGAAAGGACGTGGCCTTTATTCATCAGGTACAAAATACGTGCTACTGCCTTAGAACCAAAAGCAAGACACCGGTCGTGCTTCCATTAATTTTATGGTGTGTAAAGAAGTTTTTTCAAGTTTAAATATTGTTTATACACCCGTTTTTTTTTTTTTTTTTTTTTTTTTTTTTTATTTATTTAGTACATATTATTTTAATTTATACTTAGAAGTTAATTAAAAGAATAAATAAAACATTTTTATATTCAAATATTGGGTATTATTAAAAATTCACTTTGTGATTTGATACTTATTTGAAATAGAATGCAGTGTGGTCAAGAATTTGTGTATTTACATTGTAAATAGTATTTCTAAAAAGTATTATGAGATTTAAAGAAATGTTTGAACTAGTTCATTAAAATGCATCAATTCTCCCTTGCTTCTCTTTATTTATTTAGCATATGTAAAATAAACTTTATAAGTATGGATATTCTTATAAATTCGTACTATTAACTAGAGAGACTAGCATAGCAAAATATTTATTTTAAGCGATTGGCTTGGAATAAAATGCTTCAGAATAATTTCGTATTGTTTATAATATGTTAAAAGTTTTATTGAAGTATTCATATTCGTTCAGTTTGATATACGGAGTAGTAAATTATATATTACTTCCTGAATAATTTAATAAGATAAAGGGAGAAAATTACAATAATCAATATGTAACCCTTAATTCCATCTTAATATTTCTTCTTTAAAATTTGAACTATTATTCTTTTTTTCTATATATTTATTTTTATTTACTTTATTTTATTCTAAATATACTTTTAAATTTTCAAAACTTCTTATGAAGGCACATAAAATATCATATTGAAATAGAAACGAAGTTTAAAAATTTCAGTATCATCCTAGGGTTAATTTTACATTTATAAATTTGAAATGACTAAAGGACAATGTACAGAAATCCATAAATATAAAATTTTGAATATTATAACTTTAATTATTATTATTATTTATTGAGATTTTTGTAATTTTGTTTTCATGTTTATTTATTTACCGAGGTATTTTTATCAAAATTTTCAAAGCTATACTTATTAAATTAAAAAAAAAAAATTATTATTATTATTTTTTTTTTTTGTTTATCTTTTAATTAGGAGTAGGACATTATAAGTATGTAAATGGGTTTATTAACTATAACTAATTAATAATTTAATATTAAGCTAATTTTAGATACCTTTAATATGAGTAAACAACACTTCAGTTCATTCAACTAAATATGTTTTGTATTACATTTAATAAAACATCAAAATCAGGACGTGAATAACCTTAATTTTATTTAAAAAAAAAAAAAAACTTATAAACGTATTAGGTATTTCTGTATTTTACGAAACATTTTAAATGCGTTTTTATGCTATCTAATAGTAATTATACGTCCTATTGATAACTATAACTACATATCTTATTATAAGCTTTAATATACTTTGTACAGTATTAAATATGAACTTAAAATCAAGGGATGAATATTTGAGTACTTTTCCCTAATTATTCTAAGCTTTAATAAAATATCAAAATATAAATAAAAAAAAATATTTTTTTCAATTTATATTTATTGTTCAAAAATTAATTTATTGTTATTGGTAATATTTATTTGTTTAATTTATTGTTCCAAATATATACATTGAAACTCCTAGAAAACTTATATTTCGACTAATGTAGATGTTTAGTTCCAGCTGTGAAAATTAGGTTTTAGTAAAGCTAATTCATCTTCAAATGGTACATTTTACGTTTAACAGTTTGGTAATTAAAAATTTGGCATTTTCTTTTATTTTGCTATTCCACCCCCCCCCCTATGTTTTAATAAACTGTTTGTACGATTAATGTTTCTTTTGTTTATCTCTCTCACGAGAAAATGTCATACATTCGAATTAAGAAAGCGTAATGCAATTAATGTATTAAACAATTTTATTTCTATTTAATGATAAAAAATGACCAATATATATATTTCCAAACTTTAAAAAGGGTTTACTTAAGTAATAATGTGACTTTTTTTTTTTTTTTTTTTTTTCATATGGTCCCCCCACCCCGCAACATTACATTATTTTTTACACTCTAAATAATCAGAAATCCTAGAATAATGATGGAAAAATTACTGTATATATTAAAATAATAAAACATATATGTATATAGAATATGGTATTAATAAGATTGATAAAAATTATTTGAAATCATTAATAATATAATCAAGATGTTTCTCAAACCTTCAGTATATTTATCAAAATTGCTGCTTTCACGCTGTACTTGTGCCAATATTTTTTCGGTTAATGAATGGTTGGGATTAATTAGTTGAACTCGAAGCAACTGCATTTTATTTATTTATTTATTTTTAGTTTATGTCATCTGCTTACAAAATTTTTCCCGACTAGCTAGACATTTGAAACTTTCAGGATAGTTCAGAACACGGTGAAAATACATTTTTTTAATACCTTTAGCCAACTGTTTCGGATTCCTGCTGTCCTCGGCAGCGTTATTAGTACAAAGCTTTCAATCGATTTTTCACTAACTTTCCGACTAGCTAGACATTTGAAACTTTCAGACTAGTTCATAACACGGTGACAATACTTTTTTAAAAACTTTTGGTCAACTGCTTCAGGTCCCTACTGCCTTCGGCAGCGTTTATATGATTCAACAGAAATTTTATTTAACTAACTTCCTGACTAGCTAGACATTTGAAACTTTCACAATAGTTCAGAACACGGTGAAAATGCATTTTTTTAATACTTTTAGCCAACTGTTTCGGGTTCCTGCTGCCTTCGGCAGCGTTACCAGTACAAAGCTTGCAATCGATTTTTCACTAACTTCCCGACTAGCTAGATATTTGAAACTTTCAGGATATCTCAGAAGACGGGGGCAATACATTTTTTTTAATACTTTTAGTCAACTGTTTCAGGTCCCTACTGTATTCGGCAGCGTTCATATGATTCAACAGAAAATTTATTTAACTAACATCCCGAGTAGCTAGACATTTGAAACTTTCGGAATAGTCCAGAATACGGTAAAAATGCTTTATAAAAATATTTTTATCCAATTGCTTCGAGACCCTGTTGCCTTCGGCAGCGTTTCCAGTACAAAGCTTGCAATCAACTTTTAACTAACTTCCCGGCTAGATAGCCATTTGAAACTTTTATAATAGCTCAAAAGACGATAGCAAGGAATTTTTTTAATACTTTTATCCAATTGCTAGAGTTCCGGCTGTCTTCAGTAGCGTTTATATGATTCAACAGAAAATTAAAAAACATGCTTTATAAAATTTTTTTTATCTTATAATTTTTTTCATTTATTGGTGAAACCATTGGTGAATACCATTATTATTTTTATATGATTTCCAACATCATCAACAGATAAACTATTCAGCCTTTCTTCACTAATACGCATCTCAATCATTATATCTGTACTGATAAGCATAAAGGATTTAAGTCCATATTCTTGATTTTTCAGGAGACGAAAAATAAAATTAAACTAACTAAAAACTAATCAGAAGAATCGATTAGGAAAAAGGTATTAGGTTGATTTATACCCTTTATACCGTTCAGTGATTGTCAACCTTCATTTAATAAAGGGAAAAAATTGAATTAAATATTTTATACAAAGATGAATGCTAAATTTCTGACTTGAACCTTTTTTTAACAATGGATTTTCTCAAAGACTAAATGACATGGATTTAAATCCTTTATACCAATCGATAGAGAATGTTTTTCTGGGTCTGACTATGTACTTAACTCAAAATCGACATTTTTGGACTTAAATCCTTTATACTTATCAGTACAGATATATGATACTTTCTTTAAAAAATATCATTTAATTGAAATAATAAAAAGTTTTCCTTGTCATTTATGATCTCAATAAGCGATAAATTAACAATGCTGTATTTCATTACGAATAAAAAATATTAACATACAAGTTTAATTATTTACACTTTGAAAATTATCTGTATTTTACCTCATAAAACAACACAATAATATGATTCTACAATCTTACTAACATAATTACCTCCGTTAGCTGCTATTGAAGAGCAGATTGAATTTAATGACCAATAATTTACTAACACCTTCCGGTTTTTGCAAGCGGAAGTACATGAAACAACCACATATGATTAGACGTTAAATTTTAGAAACTTTTCCACCCATCATCAGAATTCAGAGCAGTCTTAATTGATGCAATATAATCATATTAGCAGTTATGGCACTTTGTCACGAAACGATTTACAGTTACTATGGAGTTAAAAAAAGGAGTATTGTGTTGCATGATTCTATCGTTAATTACTGGATCTCGAAAAAAATAATAATAATAATAATAATAATAACAGGGGAAAGAGAAAGTTGTTTTTAAATAATGTATTAATAAGTAAAATATGCTTACTAAATATTGTTTAAACTTTAGAAAAGAATATAGTAAAAGTTATAGAAAAAAAAAAAAAAAAAAATATATATATATATATATATATATATAAGTAATCGCTTATTTTATATCGTATTTAAAACTACGAAAAATAGTGGAAAATAATTCAAACCATAAGCAGATAAATAAAGCATACATACGTCAAACGTCCATTTTAAAGCTATATTTCAAACAGGTTTTCTTTTTCTTTAAGTGTAGACTGAACAAAAGGATAATATTATTAAAAATAAAGAAAGAAATAATAAAAAAATGTGCATGATATTGTGTTAAAGAATGTCAATATTTTAGCATTATTTTAGGAATGGGAATATTTACATGGATGAAATGTGTTATAAGAGGAAAAAATAAAATAAGAACTTTTAAATATAAATACAATTAATTAAAATTATTATATCATATTAATTGTACATGATATATATATATATATATATATATATATATATATAATATTATTGCTTTTTACGTAAATTTTCCATAAAATATTTTGTGGAAGTATTACTCACACACATACAAGCAATAAATATAGGGGAGATTAGGAATGAATGGGACATTATTCATGTTTTTATTGATAACTTTCACCATATGTAATTCAGAAATTTGTAACGTTGCTCATAAGTACACTTCAGTAATCAGTTACATATAAACATACTAACTTTAATAAAAAGTTATCATTTTTAATTAATAATTATAATAATATTATTTTTTTTTTACGTGCATGTGCATTGTCCCATTCATCTCCACTTACGGGGATGAATGGGACATGATTGGGGATGAATGGGACAGGACTGGAATTAACAAAGAAAAGAAAACAAAATGAAAAATAAGTAATTTTTTAAAGTTAAATTGGTTTATGTGATTTTGTTACACACTATGAATTTACTGAAATTAATATAAACTGATGTATTGACTCAAATTAACATCAAAAGAGAAAAGTCCTTTGGTTCGTGCAGTTCCTAGTGCCCAAGGCTTTGGTAATTTAATCTAATGAGACCTAATCTAAAAATAAATAAATAAATAAGACACTAAAAAGAGATAAATCATTATAATAGAGTACAAATTATCCAGATAAATTTTGTTTTAAACTTATTGGGAAAAATCAGCATTCTATTCTGTATTAGTATTACATTAATAATCACCAAGATTTATTTAATTAGCTTGATTGAAATTGTGATTTTAATCAAATTATTATTAGTTTATTTATTCCTTTAATTATTGATTTAAGTTGCATTGAATATTCTAACTTATAATTTTTTAATCATAATTATTATAAACAAAAATCAGAACAATTAATTTCAATCTATTTTTCTCTAAATCCATGCTACTTTTATTATTCCATGTTACTACTGAACTACAGGTTATAAAAATATTGAAAATCTATTTAAGATTTGTTTTAATATAATTCTTGTATACAAATTTAAATTAGCACATAATGGGGAATGTCCCATGCTTCCCCATTTAATTTTTTCCATTCATCCCAACCACTACATGACAATATAAAACAGGAAATAGGCTTAATGAACAATGGTCAATATTCTTCTTGAATATCATAAACACAATAAAAGGTTATGCCTTTTCACCATATAAGTGTATATTAACTTTAAGCAAATAGTTAATAGTAGGTAAGAAAGGAGAGTTTACCATCAGGAGGGGGGTGCACTGGTGCACCGGCGGAGCGAACGGAGCCGTGCGGATGCCGCACCACCCCCTGAGGGGTCTAGATGAGTTGGTATTGACCTTGAGACATCCTCTGACTTAATCGTGAAACGTGACGAGGGTGTTAATGAAGAAATTTAATTAAAAAATTAATGAGTGATTTTGTAAAAGGAGATGATGGTTTTAAAGAGATTTTTCTTCTGCGTTTTTTCAAATGACTACGTCTCAGTATCTGTTGGTTAATATTGCACCAAACTGCATATGAAATATTTGTTGTTATAATCTAGGATTTAGTATTTGTTCATATGAACCGGTTGAGAGCGCTGTTATACAGAGTGATGCAGAAGATAATTTTCTGGTAGTCATCATAATATCTAACATAAAAAAAGAATTTTTTTTTTTCTTTTTTTCTTTTTGTACGTGTGAGTTTCTGTACGTAAAAAGCAGGGGTGTATTTTGTTTAAAGTTAAACATTTGTTAAACATTTTTTATGTTTTATTAAAATTCATTTAAAAAAGGTTTACATTTTAATTAAGTTTATATTCTTTTTATCCTTAAAACTTTACTTTTTCTGCTAACTTTAATATCTTAACTTATATTAATAAGAAAAATACAGAAATATTTCCGCCCCCCCCCTTTATTTATTTCCTTTTCTTTTTTTTCTGAATACACCACAAAACATTCTAGATAAAGAATTCGATATAAACTTTATAATTTTTTTAATTCATGTTGTTAGACAAGGCTTTATGTTGTCTACCATAATAGCTTTGAATATAGTTGGCTATTCTACATTTTTAACAATATTTAATATTTAAGAAATAATGGCGGAAAGAAAAATTAAATAAGTTTTATCTTTAATTATTAATAACCTGTTCTACAGTATCTTAATTTTCTAGCTCCTTATTATTCCCTATCTCCAAAAATTCATTATAATAATTTTCTGCAATTAAAAGAGCCAATTATAAATTTCGAAAAATAATCAATAACAGTTTTGGGGAATGCGGACACTGTATAATCCATGCTAACTCAAGACATATGTTAAATTATTAATAACAATAGGTTCACTATTTTTCTCAAATAAAATTAATGCATTATATTGTTAATAGTAATACTTAGCCAATGCATAAACAGCTTAAGCAATAAGTATTAAAATTTATAATTATTATTAAAAAGATAACAACAAAGTCCCATCTCTGAATTAAATTTATTATTTCAAATTGTTAACTTGTAAATATATTAAAATTATTTTTTACAAAATTTTATTAATAAGTTAATAACAATTTTCTTATTATTAGGAAGGTAACGTATTTTTTTAATGTATATTGGTATTTTTCCAATGTAGAGGAGAGTGGGGTTGAATGGGATGCAGGATGAATGGGACAATAGCTAGATTTTTATATTTTGCAAGCACCAGAAACTTGACATTTTTTTTCTGATATATGGCAGTACTGAGCTCATTCATCAAGTGTAGTTTCAGAATTGTGCTATCAATAGAAAGGCAGAAAAAAATAAAAGCGTCTTTTTTAGCTGCCAAAGTAAGTTTTTACTGATTCAATTAGGTAGTAGTTAAAACATTAACAGTAGGTAAGAAAGGAGAGTTTACCATCAGGAGGGGGGTGCACTGGTGCACCGGCGGAGCGAACGGAGCCGTGCGGATGCCGCACCAGCCCCTGAGGGGTCTAGATGAGTTGGTATTGACCTTGAGACATCCTCTGACTTAATCGTGAAACGTGACGAGGGTGTTAATGAAGAAATTTAATTAAAATTTAATGAGTGATTTTGTAAAAGGAGATGATGGTTTTAAAGAGATTTTTTGTGGAGTAGTGTGAAGGCTATTGTTTATGAGTAATGAATTATAAAAATTAAAAAAAGAGAAAAAAAATTTAAAATTTAAAAAAATTTAAAAATTTAAAAATTGAGAAATAAATAGGAAATAAATAAAAAATATGAATTTAACAATGAAGTATATTGATGTGAATATATTATGAAAGAAATAGAGAAGTCTGACTAGGGTTCGAACCCGGTACCTTGCAGTAAAAAATATTTCAGCAGTTTTCGCGTATGTGTGAGCGATTTTTCTATTATATATCTGTACAAATCTTTTTTAATCTATGAATGCAATTATTCGAAAAGAATTCAATCGTTCAAATGATATTAATTAGAGAATAATAATTAAAAAAATATTAATTAAGGATTTCCTTGTAAAAGTTCACCATATGTTTTATGAAAAAAAAAATGGCAATGTACATGAAAATTAAGTTAAAAGATGATTAAAATCTCAAATGTATAAGTGGTATTCGAACCCAGCGCCTGCTTGAAGTAAAGAAACAGTAGTTTGCAAGTACTTTAACCACTGTTCTTTAGAAATATGCATACGCAGATCTTTTTAAACTAAAGAATGCTGTATAATTACTTGATTGATAAATATTCGTTTTAAAAATAGTTTTCCGCAAAGTTTCTTCATTTCAACCCAATTGTATATATTTTAATCTACCTCACAATAGATAATATTTTAAATGGGAGATATTAGATAATTCTAATTATTGATTTTAAACAATTTTCGGCAAAAATAGTTTTTTACAATTAGTTAATTGTATTTAACAGTTTAAAATAAATTCTTTAAGTTTTTTCACACCTAACTTTTTTCAACTTGTATCGTGTTGATCTAAAGTAAATAAAACAATAAAGTTTTTAGCTGACTACACCAATTTAATACATAATTAAAAAGGATTCCCACCAAGACATTTACTACTTCTGTGCTAACTTGTTTTCAAAAGATGGTTTTACAATAGCTGAAGAATTTTTCCCCTTAAGGCTTCTCTAGGTGACATTGGACGATACAGGAACGGACAAGCGGAGGGGGAGGCTTTTGTATCTGCTATTCAAACAATGTTACTTTTTTGGCAAAACACATCGGTTTTCTTATAGAAGTTTTAATTCTTTTTATTTCAAGTCTTATATTATACTTCAAATTCTCCAACACTCAAAAAATATCAGTTCATTGAATTCATTTAACTAAGTAATACAAACTTTCCTTTAATATTATTTGACCGTACTTGAAAATTTTTCTTTCACACACAATAAATTCTCTCACACTCTTTAAAAGTATACAAGTTTTCAAACATAGAGATTATTAGAAATTTACATTTATTCGTTTTAAACGCGATCTGCCTGACACTTCCCGAAAATTTTTTTGTAATTCATTCCCATCATTAATTATTTTAACCTATATTTCCTAAGAAATATTCAACAATCTGTCTCAAAATAAAGAGTTTTCACTACTTTGCCACACTTTAACATAGCGAAATACGCCACCCTTTAAGCTATCTTTTACTCAGTTTTTCTTTACAAAGTTTGTAAATAATGAAAGTAACTTTGAAAAAATTCAGAGTTGAAAAAATATTAATATATGATTTTAAAAATACATTCATGTTCACGGATGTATACTTAGACTTTACAAATGTATTTAAACATAGTTAAAAAATATTTTGACCAAGTATTGTAGATTACAAACATATAATTATAAACTGAAAAGTTTTCGCACAAATTATTTTACTTGACGTAAATTTAACTATCATTTTTAACAAAAATACCAATAAATTACACTCCTTATAGACTACTATTCATCCACTTACATATATTTTCATCACCTTTATTAACATTTATAGTCCAATAATAATTTTTATACACTTCCCTGATTCTTCACATTATTTTAGAGTAAACCTGTACAATTTAGTGATAAATATGCAAATATGAAAACATTTTAACATAAATTCGGCTTGATTTAAAACAATTTAGTAATATTTTCGAATATATATTACAAGATTTAGAATGTATTTGGTAGAGTTTAAAATATATTTGGTGATTAATTCAGATTTGGCGAGATACATACAGTATAAATGAGGAGCGAACAAAAATATCACCACTTACTAGCTTATTTTCACGGAGTGAAGACGTCTGTTTTTTAACCTGAATTCAGTGAAGCATATTGATAGTTTAAATTGGGTTAAGAGATGGATCTATCTGCGGAGACACCTATTTCAAATCAACAAACCGCTATATCACAAATCGATGACAAGAAGTTATCAAACCTTCCGATATGTCCAACTTGTAATAAAACTTTTTCTAAAAAGTCTAATTTAACTCGGCATGCAATGATTCATTCGGGTGTGAAGCCTTTTATTTGCAATGTATGTCAAAAATCATTTAGTAGACCCGACGATTTGAAGAAACATTTAATAATTCATGAAAAGATTCCTACAGAATATGGATGCGAACAATGTAGTGAAAGCTTTAATCGCAAGTATGAATTACTGAATCATATTAGAAAAAATCACAAAAAGACTTTATCTATGCATGTTTGTGATGTATGTAGTGAAACCTTCAGATGGAAATATGAGTTATTGAAACACATGAGAAAAAACCATCAAAATCCTCCATCACAACATGAGTTGCCAGATTCCATAAGAAAAAATCATCGAAAGTCTTCACCGCAACATTTTTGTGAAAAATGCAGTGAAGTATTTAAATATAAAAAAGATTTGCGTCATCATACTTTGGACAAACATCGATCTCCTTTAGTACAGGTGCAAATAACAAATTCTTCTGATCAAGATTTACTTAGGGAGAAAACTAAACATTTTAAAAGACAAAACGCTCTCAATGTGTTTACAACCACTACCTTTGACAATAAAAACAATGATATAGATTTATTGTCATTTTTTAATAATTTAAAAACTGATATTTTAAATGAACTGAACTTTCAATTGAATGAGAAAAGAGCACTGAAATGGCATACAATTGTTAAAGTTAAACTTACCCGTACTGTGCAAGAAGGGCCTCAGGAATTTTTTTCTCCCTTTTTTCGATCAAATACTTTTACATCCTTTTCATCAATAAGTATTGATAATGATCTTGAAAAAGCTTTTGCCAAGATGATAAAGAGTTTTGAAGAATTTAATGAACAAGGATCAGACTGGACTTTAGAAGAAATTATCGAATTAGAACTTCATATGGCTAAATTCACCCCCTTTTCTTCGTCAAAAAACTAGAATTTCCAGTAAGATTTAATTATTATAGTATCATATAAGACAAAATTTGGCTAAATTTCTACTAATATTGGCGATAGTTATAAAAATTTGACATGAAATTAGAAAATTTGGCGTAAATTCTTAAGTAAAACTGATGAACGAAGAAAAAATTTGAATTAATTGCAATCTTTTCTCACTGTAGAGTTGTCTAAGTTCTCATACTTAGTTTTAATCATTTTTAAAGTCTTACTTTTAGAGTGATTTTTTGTACTTTGCTAAACTGAAGCACAAAATGGATAATACTTTAGCGTCTGAGGAGACTCACGTTTCTGTTCAACAACCCCCTTCATCAAGTTTTGAGGATGAGAAGTTATCTAAACTTTTTATTTGTCTAACTTGCAATAAGTCATTTTTAAAAAAATCCTATCTTACTAGGCATGTGAAGGTTCACAATGACATTAAACCTGATATTTGTTACGTGTGTGAGAAAGGATTTGTTACTTTACATCGTTTAAAAAGACATATGGAAACCCATAGAAAAATTTCCATAAGATACAAATGTGAATATTGTATTGAAAATTTCAATCGCAAGTGTGATTTATCGAAACATAAGAGATTATTTCATCAAAAAGTCTTACCTAAACATCTATGTATTATTTGTAAAGATGCTTTTAAACACAAGTATGAATTAGAAAAACACATGAGGGTGCATTATCGTAAACCTGAGTATCTATGTGAGGAATGTTCTATAGCCTTTTCAACTAAACATGCTTTTTCAAACCATAAGCGAAAAAGTCATAAAAAGACTTTACATACATACTGCTGCGACGAATGTACTGATACTTTTACAAACAAACGACATTTTTAAAAACATAAAAGAAATATGCATAAAAAATCTTCAATACAAACTAGATGTGATGAATGTAGTGAAACTTTTCAGTGTAAGTATGAATTATTGCAACATAAGAGAAAGAATCATCTTAAAGGCTTTAACATCCGTAGAAATTGCAATGAACGAAGTACTAACAATGAATTACCAACAGTTAATAATGACAGTGAGAATCTGGACTTGTTAAATTTTTTGGATAATTTTCACACTGAATGTATAAATGATGTTTTTGACTTACCTTCCAACAACTTTCAGAATGAAAATATAGACTTAGACTTCAAAAATTTTTTGAACAATTCGAATGTAGAATATACAAGTGAAAATAATGTTGACAACTTATCTACCAAAGTTGAAAATAAGGACTTAAATAATTTTAACCTGATACAAACTGATTTACCTCTAGTAAACTATGACAATGAAAGTCTGAACTCGTTAACTTTTTTGAATAACTTTAATCCCAAATGCTTGAATGATTTTTCTGCTAACAACAAAAATATGAATTCGGATAATTTTAGTGCGAAGGAAAATGAGTTAGTGACAGATAACTTTAACGATGAAAATCTAGACTTGCTAAATTTTTTGAATAACTTCAATGCCGAATGTATGAACGATATCCCAACAATATAGATTTGCTGTTTTGTATTATTGTGAATGAGTTTCAAATAAAAAGATTTCAATGAAAACGGTTTGTTTTAATTTTTATTACAAAATCACCTTTTCTAGAATATTTTCTATTAGAATACAAACTTAAGTGTCATCTTTTTGAAATAAAGCATGTAAAAAGTTTACTTGGATATTAGAGATATACTTTTTTAATTACTGTAGAAGTATTGTTTGAGTATAATATTTAAACACTAAGTAAAATTTATGCACAATAGTAGTTTTATAAACTATCAATCTTACATCGAAGAAGAAAAAACTTGTAAAATTGGTTTTCACTCAATTGTAAAGTACTTGTAAAAATCTTAAATGAATTTATCTTATTAACAATTTTCTGAAAAACTAACTTATAAAAATTTTTTGATATACTTATGAAGTTAGTATTTTCCTAAGTATCATATTTGAATCTTACTTTGAATATACATATTCAAAGTGATTTGCACTTTAACTAAAATCACTATCTTTATTCCAAAGAGTGTAAAAATAATGTTATAGTAACAACTTAAACTTTTACATTTAGATACTTTCACGATTCTATTTTAACTTTTTTATTTTTAGAATACAGAAAATATTTTGTAAGAATTGTGAAAGCTTAATTTTAGTAGTTTGTGAAATTTTACAAAATTTTTTTAACATTTTTGTCAAATGTTTTCTTCATCTCACATCACTTAGAAAAATTAATTGTTTTAGTAGAATTACTAACACAAAGCATTAAGTTAGAAAATTTGTAGATAAAACTTAAAAGGTATGAAAAACCATATATGATGTAATAACAAAAATATATATAGTTTCAAGTTTAGACATGGTTGAACAAGCTTGAGCAGACACTAAAACCTGTTGCTGACGTCATAACGCGTGTGATGGAAGATTATAATCATTGGATATGAGTTCCCCCTAATCCACTACGTCACGAACCCATGATGTGACAAAAACAACCATTTTGCTCACACTTCTCGCCTTTGTTGGACTTATATTATTTTACTCTGCATATTAACGATAATCTGTAAAAAGCTTTGTCGTTTTTACACTTTGTTGTAAAAAGTTTTCGTCTAAACATCAAATGATATATTTTAGACATCTTTTCAGTATAAGGAAAGTTAATACTTTTCTCATGTATAGTAAAATTATGATTAATCGAAATCCCGATATGGCTTAAACCACTGTCCTATAGAAATATTTCAAACATATATGTTTAAAACACTGATGTTTTACCCCAATGAGAATAATGAGTGTGATTTAGAAGTATTTCAATCATATATACAGCCTCATGTACATGAAAAACTTAAGTTTGAATTAAAAGAAAAGCATACCCTGAAGTAGTATATGGTTATGAAAGTAACCTTGGAACGTAAAAAACCTGATGAAGACATGGAAGAGACACATACATATTTTAGAAGTTCCTGTATTATCGAACTTATTGAAGATACTATTGAACAGCATATTAGCGAAGGATATGCAAAAATTAATATGTCCTTAGAAGAATTCATCCAAAAATTCACTATTTGGAACTAAAAATGGCTAAATACCATCCTCTAACTGCTAGTAGCTATATTAAGCTACCTTCAAAACTTGTTTAAAAAGATTTGGGGCGTCACATATTTCTACAAATGTGACGGATGGAGGTGGGAACCCAAATAAATAAATTTAAAAAATTTCTATATATCATTCAAAAAACTTAATCTTGAAAAATAGTAGTGTGAATTTGTTTAAGTTCATACGTAAAAACTTGTACACATATATGTACCTTCGTGATTTAATATGCACTAGTTTTACTTATCACTGAGTTATGTTTTACTAATTTCAAATTTATCCTTATCTGTCACGAATACATAATTTAACAAAAAGTACTTATGTTTACCCACAATTCTTGACTTATATTATTTTACTTTGTGTATTAAACTGACGACCTGTAAAAAACTTTATCGTTTTTATACACTTTGAAGTAAAAATTTTCACTCTAAACATCGAATTATCTTTTGCAAACATGAATTGATATGTATTTGTTTCAAATATCACTAAGTTACATTATACCAAAGTATATTTTCTAATATTTAAACAATTTTCATTTTACAAAAATGAACTTGTATGCATTTCTAGTCTTTAATAAAAATCTTTTAATTTTTTTCTCTCAAAGACTTTAAACTATTGGAGATGTTTGTACTTTAAGTACAATCCAATACTATTTGCATAACAATGTGGAACATCATATGTTAAGAAAATCTTAAATTTTCACTAAGTTGCAAATCTCAGTGAAAGTATTTTAAGATTACTTTGCTAATATTTACTAAGTATTACAATATTTTTCAGTTATTAAACGAAAAATTGTGTAAAATTTACTAAGTGTTTCACTAAAGAAGAGAATTCCACAAAAAAGTTTTGACAAGAAATACTAAATTCACTAAGTCATATACACACACGCGTGTATGTATACGTGTGTAGATTGTAAAAAATATTTAACAATATTTCATAACGATTATAATTACAAGCATGTGTGTATGTGACTTAGTGAATTTAGTATTTCTTGTCAAAACTTTTTTGTGGAATTCTCTTCTTTAGTGAAACACTTAGTAAATTTTACACAATTTTTCGTTTAATAACTGAAAAATATTGTAATACTTAGTAAATATTAGCAAAGTAATCTTAAAATACTTTCACTGAGATTTGCAACTTAGTGAAAATTTAAGATTTTCTTAACATATGATGTTCCACATTGTTATGCAAATAGTATTGGATTGTACTTAAAGTACAAACATCTCCAATAGTTTAAAGTCTTTGAGAGAAAAAAATTAAAAGATTTTTATTAAAGACCTAGAAATGCATACAAGTTCATTTTTGTAAAATGAAAATTGTTTAAATATTAGAAAATATACTTTGGTATAATGTAACTTAGTGATATTTGAAACAAATACATATCAATTCATGTTTGCAAAAGATAATTCGATGTTTAGAGTGAAAATTTTTACTTCAAAGTGTATAAAAACGATAAAGTTTTTTACAGGTCGTCAGTTTAATACACAAAGTAAAATAATATAAGTCAAGAATTGTGGGTAAACATAAGTACTTTTTGTTAAATTATGTATTCGTGACAGATAAGGATAAATTTGAAATTAGTAAAACATAACTCAGTGATATGTAAAACTAGTGCATATTAAATCACGAAGGTACATATAAGTGTACAAGTTTTTACGTATGAACTTAAACAAATTCACACTACTATTTTTCAAGATTAAGTTTTTTGAATGATATATAGAAATTTTTTAAATTTATTTATTTGGGGTCCCACCTCCATCCGTCACATTTGTAGAAATATGTGACGCCCCAAATCTTTTTAAACAAGTTTTGAAGGTAGCTTAATATAGCTACTAGCAGTTAGAGGATGGTATTTAGCCATTTTTAGTTCCAAATAGTGAATTTTTGGATGAATTCTTCTAAGGACATATTAATTTTTGCATATCCTTCGATAATATGCTGTTCAATAGTATCTTCAATAAGTTCGATAATACAGGAACTTCTAAAATATGTATGTGTCTCTTCCATGTCTTCATCAGGTTTTTTACGTTCCAAGGTTACTTTCATAACCATATACCACTTCAGGGTATGCTTTTCTTTTAATTCAGACTTAAGTTTTTCATGTACATGAGGCTGTATATATGATTGAAATACTTCTAAATCACACTCATTATTCTCATTGGGGTAAAACATCAGTGTTTTAAACATATATGTTTGAAATATTTCTATAGGACAGTGGTTTAAGCCATATCGGGATTTCGATTAATCATAATTTTACTATACATGAGAAAAGTATTAACTTTCCTTATACTGAAAAGATGTCTAAAATATATCATTTGATGTTTAGACGAAAACTTTTTACAACAAAGTGTAAAAACGACAAAGTTTTTTTACAGATTATCGTTAATATGCAGAGTAAAATAATATAAGTCCAACAAAGGTGAGAAGTGTGAGCAAAATGGTTGTTTTTGTCACATCATGGGTTCGTGACGTAGTGGATTAGGGGGAACTCATATCCAATGATTATAATCTTCCATCACACGCGTTATGACGTCAGCAACAGGTTTTAGTGTCTGCTCAAGCTTGTTCAACCATGTCTAAACTTGAAACTATATATATTTTTGTTATTACATCATATATGGTTTTTCATACCTTTTAAGTTTTATCTACAAATTTTCTAACTTAATGCTTTGTGTTAGTAATTCTACTAAAACAATTAATTTTTCTAAGTGATGTGAGATGAAGAAAACATTTGACAAAAATGTTAAAAAAATTTTGTAAAATTTCACAAACTACTAAAATTAAGCTTTCACAATTCTTACAAAATATTTTCTGTATTCTAAAAATAAAAAAGTTAAAATAGAATCGTGAAAGTATCTATATATAAAAGTTTAAGTTGTTACTATAACATTATTTTTACACTCTTTGGAATAAAGATAGTGATTTTAGTTAAAGTGCAAATCACTTTGAATATGTATATTCAAAGTAAGATTCAAATATGATACTTAGGAAAATACTAACTTCATAAGTATATCAAAAAATTTTTATAAGTTAGTTTTTCAGAAAATTGTTAATACGATAAATTCATTTAAGATTTTTACAAGTACTTTACAATTGAGTGGAAAACCAATTTTACAAGTTTTTTCTTCTTCGATGTAAGATTGATAGTTTATAAAACTACTATTGTGCATAAATTTTACTTAGTGTTTAAATATTATACTCAAACAATACTTCTACAGTAATTAAAAAAGTATATCTCTAATATCCAAGTAAACTTTTTACATGCTTTATTTCAAAATGATGACACTTAATTTTGTATTCTAATAGAAAATATTCTAGAAAAGGTGATTTTGTAATAAAAAAACCGTTTTCATTGAAATCTTTTTATTTGAAACTCATTCACAATAATACAAAACAGCAAATCTATATTGTTGGGATATCGTTCATACATTCGGCATTGAAGTTATTCAAAAAATTTAGCAAGTCTAGATTTTCATCGTTAAAGTTATCTGTCACTAACTCATTTTCCTTCGCACTAAAATTATCCGAATTCATATTTTTGTTGTTAGCAGAAAAATCATTCAAGCATTTGGGATTAAAGTTATTCAAAAAAGTTAACGAGTTCAGACTTTCATTGTCATAGTTTACTAGAGGTAAATCAGTTTGTATCAGGTTAAAATTATTTAAGTCCTTATTTTCAACTTTGGTAGATAAGTTGTCAACATTATTTTCACTTGTATATTCTACATTCGAATTGTTCAAAAAATTTTTGAAGTCTAAGTCTATATTTTCATTCTGAAAGTTGTTGGAAGGTAAGTCAAAAACATCATTTATACATTCAGTGTGAAAATTATCCAAAAAATTTAACAAGTCCAGATTCTCACTGTCATTATTAACTGTTGGTAATTCATTGTTAGTACTTCGTTCATTGCAATTTCTACGGATGTTAAAGCCTTTAAGATGATTCTTTCTCTTATGTTGCAATAAATCATACTTACACTGAAAAGTTTCACTACATTCATCACATCTAGTTTGTATTGAAGATTTTTTATGCATATTTCTTTTATGTTTTAAAAAATGTCGTTTGTTTGTAAAAGTATCAGTACATTCGTCGCAGCAGTATGTATGTAAAGTCTTTTTATGACTTTTTCGCTTATGGTTTGAAAAAGCATGTTTAGTTGAAAAGGCTATAGAACATTCCTCACATAGATACTCAGGTTTACGATAATGCACCCTCATGTGTTTTTCTAATTCATACTTGTGTTTAAAAGTATCTTTACAAATAATACATAGATGTTTAGGTAAGACTTTTTGATGAAATAATCTCTTATGTTTCGATAAATCACACATTGAAATTTTCAATACAATATTCACATTTGTATCTTATGGAAATTTTTCTATGGGTTTCCATATGTCTTTTTAAACGATGTAAAGTAACAAATCCTTTCTCACACACGTAACAAATATTAGGTTTAATGTCATTGTGAACCTTCACATGCCTAGTAAGATAGGATTTTTTTAAAAATGACTTATTACAAGTTAGACAAATAAAAAGTTTAGATAACTTCTCATCCTCAAAACTTGATGAAGGGGGTTGTTGAACAGAAACGTGAGTCTCCTCAGACGCTAAAGTATTATCCATTTTGTGCTTCAGTTTAGCAAAGTACAAAAAATCACTCTAAAAGTAAGACTTTAAAAATGATTAAAACTACTAAGTATGAGAACTTAGACAACTCTACAGTGAGAAAAGATTGCAATTAATTCAAATTTTTTCTTCGTTCATCAGTTTTACTTAAGAATTTACGCCAAATTTTCTAATTTCATGTCAAATTTTTATAACTATCGCCAATATTAGTAGAAATTTAGCCAAATTTTGTCTTATATGATACTATAATAATTAAATCTTACTGGAAATTCTAGTTTTTTGACGAAGAAAAGGGGGTGAATTTAGCCATATGAAGTTCTAATTCGATAATTTCTTCTAAAGTCCAGTCTGATCCTTGTTCATTAAATTCTTCAAAACTCTTTATCATCTTGGCAAAAGCTTTTTCAAGATCATTATCAATACTTATTGATGAAAAGGATGTAAAAGTATTTGATCGAAAAAAGGGAGAAAAAAATTCCTGAGGCCCTTCTTGCACAGTACGGGTAAGTTTAACTTTAACAATTGTATGCCATTTCAGTGCTCTTTTCTCATTCAATTGAAAGTTCAGTTCATTTAAAATATCAGTTTTTAAATTATTAAAAAATGACAATAAATCTATATCATTGTTTTTATTGTCAAAGGTAGTGGTTGTAAACACATTGAGAGCGTTTTGTCTTTTAAAATGTTTAGTTTTCTCCCTAAGTAAATCTTGATCAGAAGAATTTGTTATTTGCACCTGTACTAAAGGAGATCGATGTTTGTCCAAAGTATGATGACGCAAATCTTTTTTATATTTAAATACTTCACTGCATTTTTCACAAAAATGTTGCGGTGAAGACTTTCGATGATTTTTTCTTATGGAATCTGGCAACTCATGTTGTGATGGAGGATTTTGATGGTTTTTTCTCATGTGTTTCAATAACTCATATTTCCATCTGAAGGTTTCACTACATACATCACAAACATGCATAGATAAAGTCTTTTTGTGATTTTTTCTAATATGATTCAGTAATTCATACTTGCGATTAAAGCTTTCACTACATTGTTCGCATCCATATTCTGTAGGAATCTTTTCATGAATTATTAAATGTTTCTTCAAATCGTCGGGTCTACTAAATGATTTTTGACATACATTGCAAATAAAAGGCTTCACACCCGAATGAATCATTGCATGCCGAGTTAAATTAGACTTTTTAGAAAAAGTTTTATTACAAGTTGGACATATCGGAAGGTTTGATAACTTCTTGTCATCGATTTGTGATATAGCGGTTTGTTGATTTGAAATAGGTGTCTCCGCAGATAGATCCATCTCTTGACCCAATTTAAACTATCAATATGCTTCACTGAATTCAGGTTAAAAAACAGACGTCTTCACTCCGTGAAAATAAGCTAGTAAGTGGTGATATTTTTGTTCGCTCCTCATTTATACTGTATGTATCTCGCCAAATCTGAATTAATCACCAAATATATTTTAAACTCTACCAAATACATTCTAAATCTTGTAATATATATTCGAAAATATTACTAAATTGTTTTAAATCAAGCCGAATTTATGTTAAAATGTTTTCATATTTGCATATTTATCACTAAATTGTACAGGTTTACTCTAAAATAATGTGAAGAATCAGGGAAGTGTATAAAAATTATTAGACTATAAAAGTTACTAAAGGTGATGAAAATATATGTAAGTGGATGAATAGTAGTCTATAAGGAGTGTAATTTATTGGTATTTTTGTTAAAAATGATAGTTAAATTTACGTCAAGTAAAATAATTTGTGCGAAAACTTTTCAGTTTATAATTATATGTTTGTAATCTACAATACTTGGTCAAAATATTTTTTAACTATGTTTAAATACATTTGTAAAGTCTAAGTATACATCCGTGAACATGAATGTATTTTTAAAATCATATATTAATATTTTTTCAACTCTGAATTTTTTCAAAGTTACTTTCATTATTTACAAACTTTGTAAAGAAAAACTGAGTAAAAGATAGCTTAAAGGGTGGCGTATTTCGCTATGTTAAAGTGTGGCAAAGTAGTGAAAACTCTTTATTTTGAGACAGATTGTTGAATATTTCTTAGGAAATATAGGTTAAAATAATTAATGATGGGAATGAATTACAAAAAAATTTTCGGGAAGTGTCAGGCAGATCGCGTTTAAAACGAATAAATGTAAATTTCTAATAATCTCTATGTTTGAAAACTTGTATACTTTTAAAGAGTGTGAGAGAATTTATTGTGTGTGAAAGAAAAATTTTCAAGTACGGTCAAATAATATTAAAGGAAAGTTTGTATTACTTAGTTAAATGAATTCAATGAACTGATATTTTTTGAGTGTTGGAGGATTTGAAGTATAATATAAGACTTGAAATAAAAAGAATTAAAACTTCTATAAGAAAACCGATGTGTTTTGCCAAAAAAGTAACATTGTTTGAATAGCAGATACAAAAGCCTCCCCCTCCGCTTGTCCGTTCCTGTATCGTCCAATGTCACCTAGAGAAGCCTTAAGGGGAAAAATTCTTCAGCTATTGTAAAACCATCTTTTGAAAACAAGTTAGCACAGAAGTAGTAAATGTCTTGGTGGGAATCCTTTTTAATTATGTATTAAATTGGTGTAGTCAGCTAAAAACTTTATTGTTTTATTTACTTTAGATCAACACGATACAAGTTGAAAAAAGTTAGGTGTGAAAAAACTTAAAGAATTTATTTTAAACTGTTAAATACAATTAACTAATTGTAAAAAACTATTTTTGCCGAAAATTGTTTAAAATCAATAATTAGAATTATCTAATATCTCCCATTTAAAATATTATCTATTGTGAGGTAGATTAAAATATATACAATTGGGTTGAAATGAAGAAACTTTGCGGAAAACTATTTTTAAAACGAATATTTATCAATCAAGTAATTATACAGCATTCTTTAGTTTAAAAAGATCTGCGTATGCATATTTCTAAAGAACAGTGGTTAAAGTACTTGCAAACTACTGTTTCTTTACTTCAAGCAGGCGCTGGGTTCGAATACCACTTATACATTTGAGATTTTAATCATCTTTTAACTTAATTTTCATGTACATTGCCATTTTTTTTTTTCATAAAACATATGGTGAACTTTTACAAGGAAATCCTTAATTAATATTTTTTTAATTATTATTCTCTAATTAATATCATTTGAACGATTGAATTCTTTTCGAATAATTGCATTCATAGATTAAAAAAGATTTGTACAGATATATAATAGAAAAATCGCTCACACATACGCGAAAACTGCTGAAATATTTTTTACTGCAAGGTACCGGGTTCGAACCCTAGTCAGACTTCTCTATTTCTTTCATAATATATTCACATCAATATACTTCATTGTTAAATTCATATTTTTTATTTATTTCCTATTTATTTCTCAATTTTTAAATTTTTAAATTTTTTTAAATTTTAAATTTTTTTTCTCTTTTTTTAATTTTTATAATTCATTACTCATAAACAATAGCCTTCACACTACTCCACAAAAAATCTCTTTAAAACCATCATCTCCTTTTACAAAATCACTCATTAATTTTTTAATTAAATTTCTTCATTAACACCCTCGTCACGTTTCACGATTAAGTCAGAGGATGTTTCAAGGTCAATACCAACTCATCTAGACCCCTCAGGGGGTGGTGCGGCATCCGCACGGCTCCGTTCGCTCCGCCGGTGCACCAGTGCACCCCCCTCCTGATGGTAAACTCTCCTTTCTTACCTACTGTTAATGTTTTAACTACTACCTAATTGAATCAGTAAAAACTTACTTTGGCAGCTAAAAAAGACGCTTTTATTTTTTTCTGCCTTTCTATGGATAGCACAATTCTGAAACTACACTTGATGAATGAGCTCAGTACTGCCATATATCAGAAAAAAATGTCAAGTTTCTGGTGCTTGCAAAATATAAAAATCTAGCTATTGTCCCATTCATCCTGCATCCCATTCAACCCCACTCTCCTCTACATTGGAAAAATACCAATATACATTAAAAAAAATACGTTACCTTCCTAATAATAAGAAAATTGTTATTAACTTATTAATAAAATTTTGTAAAAAATAATTTTAATATATTTACAAGTTAACAATTTGAAATAATAAATTTAATTCAGAGATGGGACTTTGTTGTTATCTTTTTAATAATAATTATAAATTTTAATACTTATTGCTTAAGCTGTTTATGCATTGGCTAAGTATTACTATTAACAATATAATGCATTAATTTTATTTGAGAAAAATAGTGAACCTATTGTTATTAATAATTTAACATATGTCTTGAGTTAGCATGGATTATACAGTGTCCGCATTCCCCAAAACTGTTATTGATTATTTTTCGAAATTTATAATTGGCTCTTTTAATTGCAGAAAATTATTATAATGAATTTTTGGAGATAGGGAATAATAAGGAGCTAGAAAATTAAGATACTGTAGAACAGGTTATTAATAATTAAAGATAAAACTTATTTAATTTTTCTTTCCGCCATTATTTCTTAAATATTAAATATTGTTAAAAATGTAGAATAGCCAACTATATTCAAAGCTATTATGGTAGACAACATAAAGCCTTGTCTAACAACATGAATTAAAAAAATTATAAAGTTTATATCGAATTCTTTATCTAGAATGTTTTGTGGTGTATTCAGAAAAAAAAGAAAAGGAAATAAATAAAGGGGGGGGGGCGGAAATATTTCTGTATTTTTCTTATTAATATAAGTTAAGATATTAAAGTTAGCAGAAAAAGTAAAGTTTTAAGGATAAAAAGAATATAAACTTAATTAAAATGTAAACCTTTTTTAAATGAATTTTAATAAAACATAAAAAATGTTTAACAAATGTTTAACTTCAAACAAAATACACCCCTGCTTTTTACGTACAGAAACACACACGTACAAAAAGAAAAAAAGAAAAAAAAATTCTTTTTTTATGTTATATATTATGATGACTACCAGAAAATTATCTTCTGCATCACTCTGTATAACAGCGCTCTGAACCGGTTCATATGAACAAATACTAAATCCTAGATTATAACAACAAATATTTCATATGCAGTTTGGTGCAATATTAACCAACAGATACTGAGACGTAGTCATTTGAAAAAACGCAGAAGGTGAGTAATAGAAGCACCACCTGTCGGCCACCATATATTTAGATTAAGCCAAAATTCACTTTCATAATGGGTATTGCGAAACTGGTGTATTTATATGCCCCGAAAGCCGAGATATAGCCTTCCCGTACACTGGGAATTTTGCAGCATAGTCGCACCACTTTTTGGTTGATTCGTACCAGAAGTTGATAGACACCTATTTATGCCAAGGTAAAACTAAATATAAATTTTTATTAAATTTTGTTCATTAGTTCTTGAGATAGAACTGCCACAAAATGTTTATCTCTCTCTCTCACACGCACAAACAGATGGACATTTTCATAAAATTGTCAAATCATGTTCAGGTGATCTTAAAACGTGTAAATCCTTTGAAAGCCGGAAGTCAATACTTCTGTCGAATCAATACTTTCTTCTATGAATATAGAAGAAAGTAAAAACATTTATTAAATTACTCTGAGTTCTAGATGAAAAAACATTTTTATCATATAAATAGTTTAATTTACAAATTTAGATTTGGAATATTTCCTCTGAGAAATTTCATTTACTTGCAAAAATTATATTAAAAATTGTTTTAACTTAATTTTGCTTTATTAGTTCAAAATATTGAATAAATCAGTTAAAAAAAAAAAAAAAAAACTTTGTTAAATACTTACTACAGGAGGTAACGCAAAATGCAACTACATAATTTAAATTTTGAAGTTCTTGAAATCTATAAAGCAGTGAACTTATGCTACATTACATCCTAGATAAAAAATTTCAGTTTTTCTTGTTTTTATATGTTTAATTGTTAAAGTAAATATATATGCTAGTTAATTTTTCTATACATTTAACGGAAAATACGGTAATTTTATAGAAAATAAAAAATAATGTTAAGTTCAATTATTTTGAGTACAAATTAAATATAAAAAATTATGTATTAATTTATTTTTACTTGAAGTGTTTCATGTACTTTTGTGTAACCATATAGAATTCTTCATTTAAATTAATATTAAAATGCATTAAAGTTTGTTATTTCTATCAAAATAATTCTTAATCATTTTAATAAGGTTTAAAACTACTTTGTTAAAATTATCTTGTTAAAATTTCAGCGTGTTAATACTATGTTAACCTAAGAAAAAATACTCAAATATTATTTATTATTATTCATTACATAATGCACATTTTCAGATCCCGTTTTCACATTCAGAAAATTCGTCGTTGTTAAACAAGTCCGTGTTTTCTAAATATTGATTGATTTATTATTATTATTATTATTATTATTATTATTATTTTCAAATTCCTTTTAAAGTTGTAAAATGAAAAATTACAATTACAATTACACTTTATTTGGTAGTAAATTTTCGCTTTTTACAACTTAAACAAAATAAAAATAAAACTCCAGAAAACAGGAACATATTTATTAGAGGTCGTGAATTTTCTGAATGTGAAAACGGAATTTTAAAACATGTATTAAAATGAATAACAATAGGAACTATTGGGAATTATTTTCCCATGGGTTAATATGGGTTTTGGTTACTTTGGGGTCTAAAGAGGTTTAACCTTAAAATTAAAAATTTTAAAAATAGGTTAAAATATGAACAATTTTGATCATTTTGATGCCTCATTTATGATTCTACGTACTTTGGTTTAAAAGCTATCAGAAAAATTGTAATTGATATTAGTGATGAACTGTCTTGGAAGAGAAACTTTTTTTGGAAGAGAAACGTTAATGTTCAGAAATGTAAGACAGTTCATACATTTCTGAACATTAACGTTTCTCTTCCAAAAAAAGTTTTCTACTTTTCCCATCATCCTCAAGAAATTTTACCGTGAAATTAACTTATTGGCTTTTTTATTGTCTTAAGGCTGCTCACTTTCTCTTACGATTTCTCCGTCTCGAGTCACTAAATCCCATCTAACTCATGTGTACTTACACATTTGTTTATAGAATTACTCATTACCAAATTGGTATTTTTAAATTCGGTTTTCACATTTAGAAAAAATCACAACCATTAAATTAGCACTTGTTTTCCAAAAATTGAATTTTTTGAGTGTTAATATTCCATTTTACAGCTAAAAAAAAAAAAAAAAATAAGAAAAATGCGTTTAGTGAAAATTTTCGTTTTTAAACACAAAATTCAAATTTAAAAATATTTAAAAATAAATTTCTTGAAAACTCCTTTAACTGTTGTGTATTTTCGTAATATGAAAACGAAATTTGAATATAACAATTAGGTAATGTGTAATTCTATAAAGAAATTTCACCATAGAATAACATGGGCTTTGGATGAACTTGATGATCTGTGATGTACAGTCGGTAACAAAAGTATCCGAACACTAGCAAAAATTCCTATATAAAAAGGTAAAGTTAATACTATTTTGTTGAATAAATCCTTGTCGAATCATGTTCTTAGACTGATTAAGGACATGATTCGACAAGGATTTATTTAACAAAACAGTATTAACTCTACTTTTTTCATATAGGAATTTTTGCTAGTGTTCGGATACTTTTGTTACTGACTGTACCCCGTCAAAATATTTGTAGCAACGTATTTTATATTTATGAAATACGCTGGTACGAATTAATTTGCAGTTAAGGGTTTTGAGATATTTCAAAATTTGCTATTTTTAAAATTACGTAAAACATAACAATTTTAAATTTTTCTAAAAATTCAAACGTTTTTGAAAAAATAAATAAATATTTAACTAAATAAATTTAGTTTTACTAAACCTTGTTACGTTTTGTAGATATCTTTTATATAAATGCGTGTGCAAAATCTTATAGAAATAAATGAAAAACGATTTTTAACAAAATCTTGATAATGATGCCAAAAAGTTGTTTTTGAGAAAAAGTAGTGTTAAATTTTAGAAATGTAATGAAATTAAATACTGATATTATTAACAATTTTGCTTATAACTTTTAAATGAAGCATCAAAATGTTCAGAATTGTTCATATTTCAATATATTTAACACATTTTTTTCAAAGTCGATTTTTTAAAGGCTTAAACTCTTTAGACCCCTTAACGCGCTGTGATATAACCCCTTAAGCTAAGAAAAATAAATAAATAAATAAATTTTAGAAAATTTGTGAGGTTTGCGTTGACGCAGACCCCATCTTAACTTAGTTAACTTAAGTATTAGGTATAAGAAGCACAAAGACTCAGATATATAAAATAAAACTAAGAGTTCATTCAACTAGAATAATGGGGGGATTGGTCTGAATTATGTAGCTCAGTCAGCAGAATTAAATATTTTAGCAAATAAATATAATAACTAATTTAGGTAATTTGAAATATCTCACCCAGAAAATAGTAGAAGTTGGAGAGTAGAACAGTAGAGACGGATGCACTCCTTTACTCAACTGCCGTCACTCCAATTAGATCAGCGGATTCCTGGCAGGCTCAATTTTCCATTCACGAATACTAACACCGAATCACAACAACACTCATTAAACTACTTAACTTAAATGCAACTCAATCTCCTTTATCAAAAAAATATAACTTTCTCCAGGCTCTAAGCCTTAAACTTTGTCGTAGACAGACGTCGGACAAGACTTCACCTTTTACGAAAATCATCTCCATCTTATACCACTTTCCACCAACTTCCCTTCTCTTCATTTCAACCAAACTTTTAGAATCGCTTCCTATTCGTCTACATCTCGCAACTTAATTTCTTCGTTGCAGCACCATGTCGACACAAAACTAATCCGACCTAAACTTTCGCCGAGTCACTGGCGCCGAAGCGATTTAACTATCCCAACTGAATACTTTGCTGGATCCAGGTTAATTTTAAACAAAACCTGTGGTGACCTTCTACAGTCTCGACCTCATAAATTCACCTTTCATTATTTAGCAGAAGATCTTAAATGTGCTCAAGTGCTCCATTATAGTAGCTATATTAAATATAGTTTTATTTCTATAACTTTAATTTAGATGCTTTCAATTTTAAATTATCATAATTTTCGAAAAAGCAAGTGAAAACTTACTATCAAATAGGAAAACTTTTAATATCGCTGATATGTAGCCCGAATCTGGATATTATCGATTGTAATCTAAACACGCATGTATCATTCAACATTATCGCCTATTTTAAATGGTTGCAGCTAGTTAAGGAGTTCACTCTATTAAATCTACGAAGCAATTTACTGAATAATTATCAAATAGCCATTGAAAACAAATTTTTGTTAAACAACATGCTGTATTATTGAACGTTTATAGTGGAAATATGCATTTGTATGTTGTGTAATTGCTTTAAAGTTCTGCATTTTCTGCATAACCGTTTTACTTTCTCCCATAATAGCAATAGTTTTGTAAACTATTCAACTATGGATTTTTAATTTTAAAGTATTTGCTAAATACTTTGCTAGGAAAAATTTAACTATGCAGCTTTTAAAATTATAGTTATTATATTTATAATATTACAATAAACGAAAGTGACATGCAATAACGAAATATATGTAATATTACAATAACGAAAGATATAATTTACAAACAAAGTTTTAAAAACGTATAAAAGACATTCTAAATATAAAATTTTTGCAAAGTGCTAATGCAAGTATTATATATTAATCTTTTATCAAGAGAGCTTTCTCTATCAACGTTAAAGGTTGCACGTTTTTCTTAGGCATACGTTTCGTAATACACTGACAAAATTAAAGCAACAACATGTTTTCTCGTTTTCTTCTTTGGCACATAATTTTTAAACAAATAAACATATGAACATAAAATTTGGATGGCCTGTTCGTTATCATATTATTAACCGAAATTTATGTAACTTTAGCGTAAGAATAATTTTTAGGCTAATAAATATTCATTTTTCTCTCAAAAGTAAGCTTTGGAAAAAATGAAAAATTTCAATAATTTTAGGAAAGAACACTTAATGAAAAGTGGTGTTAAGGATGCATTAAAGATAGGTGAAGATGCACACGCATCCATATGTTTGATTACAACCAAATCTTTCTACCTATATTCACTTTTCTGTTTCTTATTTTTTCTTTTCTTTTCTTTTCTTTTTTTTTTTTTTCGTATGTGAATAGCTTTTAAAAAATATACATACAAACATGAAAATTGAATAAAATGTTCATTATAAAACTATTTATCGACATTTTTATCATTCTGGTGATGCTCATAGTTTATAAATTGCTAATTATATATTTTTTTAAAAGTCCATTATAAAAGTAAAAGAAAAGTTGATACAGAAAGAAAAATCGAGATTTAGTTTAACATTTCAAGGCATGTGGGTCTTTAGAGGTATGGTCTTTACCTACCTCTAATGCATCCTTAATACCACTTTTCATTAAGTGTTTTTTCCTAAAATTATTAAAATTTTTCTTTTTTTCCAAAGCTTACTTTTGAGAAAAAAATGAATATTTGTTAGCTTAAAAATTATTCTTAGGCTAAAGTCACATAAAATTCGGTTAATAATATGATAACAAACAGGCCATCCAAATTTTATGTTCATATGTTTATTTGTTTAAAAATTATGTGCAAAAGAAAAGAACGAGAAAACAGGTTGTTGCTTTAATTTTGTCCACCAGTACATATAAATTTTCAAGACTGTAACAATTAATATTAAAATTATTACAAATTATGAAATAAGTTAAGTGTTAATAAGTGTAATTTAGTTGAACAGTTTTAACTTAATAGAAAATTCGAAATTTATCTCTAGTATATCTTACACATACGTATGCACCTGCTGAAAGGTTAATGTTTAACTTACTTAAATATAAATTTTGTATTTATTTTGCATTTTACTTTTACATTTACATGTATATTTAAACTCAGTGAACCCTACATAGCCTGATTTACAATTTTATAAGAGTTAAAGAAATTTTTAAAAAATAAATAGAAGGGCGGGAGGAAGTTTTAAATTTTATGTAATTTAATTCTGCAATGATTCTAAAGAATCAATAAAACACTAAACATTTTGTTTGATTTTTTATATATTTTTTTACCTCGACAGGGGCCGAGATCCTACTCTCAAAGTTAACAGACGGAACTGACGGATTCAAACCCAGGTTATGGTTGTAGACCAAGCCGTTTGGAGTTTTTGGGTTTTCTCCTAAATTTGCTTGAATAACTTTCGTGAAACATGCTAGGACCCCTTAAAAATATTTCCATGGAGGGCACACCACCCAGTCCTAGCATTCTAACGTAGTCAGTTGGTCTTAACCCTAACTCTAACTCCGATACTAAATTATTATTTATTTCCTTAACTGAAAATAAAATAAAAGATGATCAGCCATCTTCTATTTCAAGCTGTAAATAAAAATGCGTAAGCAATTAAAAAATTCTGAGCTGCAAAGCTAATAATCAAAATTTTTAAGAGAAGCGCAGCGAAATTAGACCAATGTTATTTAGAAAATATTTTGCGAGGAAGGTTCGAGGGAAAAAAAAAAGTAAAACCTGCAAGACAGATATTAAGAAAAAAATCCTATTCGCATATGTTTTTTTATACTTTGCTCGTTTACAGTTTTTTTTTTCCTTTTAAAAGTCTTGGGATATATATTTTACGTTTCGGAGTGTAAATAAAATCTGCAGAGTCGACAGACTACTACTTCTTTTTTTTTTTTTTTTTAACTGATAATTAAAAAAAAAAAAAAAAAAATCCTTAAAATAATTGTAAATTGAAAATAACATGACGTTAAAAGTGGTATTCTTTAAAAATAATTTTGGAATTTTAAAGAGAAAAAGAAATCGAAATAACAATAATAAACAATGGTTTTGTTGATTAATGTGCTAGATGAATTTATATACATTCATAGAAATATTTAAAATTTGGTAATTAAATCACATTTTAAACAGGCTCTGTAAAATTATTTTATTTGAGGATTAAACATGATGACAATAATTAGTATTTAATTACAATAGGTTTACTCTTTTAAAAATTGATAAAACTCAATGTCTCTCTCTTTTTTTTTTTTTAACCAGGTCTTAAATCTGATTCCCTATACGTTAACCAAGTGTATTTATTAGTAATCTACGACTCATTGACAGATAATTTGTTTAACTTTTATGTGTAGATGAAATATCTTCAGAGTTTATCTTCATTCAGCTTTCAATCGTCAAGGGAACAAAAACAAAAGAAAAAAAAATCCCCACAGTATATGAAATTTTACAATATGTGTTTAAAGATTTTGTTACTATAATGTGAATTTCCATTATAACTTTGGATGAAAAAAATCTAATACATTAAATCAGCTTATTTATAATACCTAAAACTCTTAAAACTATTTAGTCTTATAGACTATATTGAAAATTTCAGAAAGCAAATTAGAAATTTACACATTTTTTTTTTATTTATAATAGTGGAAAATTAATTAAATAATTAAAATTAATTAAATAATTAATTAACTAAAACTAAAATTAACTAAATAAATAAATACATAAATAATAATAATAATAGTAATAATAATAAAAATAACTTATTAATACTTTTTATTATTATTGTTATTATTTTTTTTGTATTTAATTTTTTGCAGAAGTTAAAATTTGGTCTATTAGGTTAGTCATATCAGCCAGGTTTTGTTTATTTATGTTAAAAACAAATTATTGGAGATGTCACTGCATCTTTAGACATTATTTATTTTCCATTAATATTGAGCCCAGTGTTCTATAAACTACATAAATAACTTTTATATGAATTATTGTTATATATTTAACTATAATTGGTGTATTAATTTTGCTTTAGGACAAGTTCTAGTTCCTGATCTGAAATGTTTTGCTACTGTCCTCTCACCGTCAATTCACCTGGTGTTCCTACTAGACCGCAGAATTTGCCATTTTCCTTATATTCCGCTGCATCCTCACAGTGTAAGTTTTCTTAAGAAATTATTTGTAATTTTTCAAACGAATCTTCTTTGATATCTTTTTATAAACTATAAAACTTTTTCTGAAATTATAACTTGTATATGTAATGATAATGATCTAGTGTTTCATGTGAAAATTATATTGAGAATAAAAAAGAAACCTTAATACAGCTTAAGGAGATAAGAATATTAAACGTACTTTATTATTAATTTTTTTTTCCTTTCTAGTACTGATGCTTCAAAAAAAAAAAAAAAAAAAAAAAAAACGGGGGGGGGGGGGGGGAAGGGACGGGAAAGATATTAAAATGAGATTAAATTATTAAGAACTAGAATTTAATACTAATTTAATTTAGTTTATTTATTTTAATGTAAATTAATAGGTTTCTGTTTTAGTAAATAATGAGCTGAGTTTAGTTGTAATACTATTAAACTGGTCGGTCTTCGCTGGTCTAGCGGTCGATATTTTCTAATGAACCTTTTTTCAAATTTTTCATATACACGAAATTAAAAACAGTTGCCAAATGTCGTGTTAAAAAGTCAATAATGAAAATTAATAATAATTATGATTTAAAATTTAACAGTGTTTTTTACCTAAATAATGGAATTCGTGTCATGAAATGTAATTTAAATTTAGTTATTTATTGAAATTAACTTCAGTGCAAATTCATCAAACCCCCCAAATTTATTACTTTGTTTTATTCTTACCTAAATCCGATTCCGATAGCAGAAAAGTACTAAAATTGTGTTCGGTTTGAATTTATTATCATCAATACTATTTTTAATACTTTTAATAGTTATTATTTATTTATTTATTTTATTTATTATTATCAGAATAACTTTTTTTTTTTTTAAATACGTTTTCCTCTAATTTAGCTAAATGTTTTGACCATAATTTGTTTTTTTACAGCAATAGCTGAGAAAGAAAACCGTCAAATCGCCAACTGGCAGTCATTACATACAACTATATCGATTCTTTTAAATAACCATTTAGACTTTTTTTTTTTTTTTAATACATTGTTGCAGGTGTGACATTTTTTTTTTTTTTTTTTTTTTTTTGTTAACTTATCTTTTTTATATTATTTTGTTCATTCTTCGAAACCAAGAACAATAATTTACTTTATTTATTTCAATAAATTGTTTTAGCAATGGCGTCAGTTTAGAGAGTCACTTTCCAGAAACTTGGGCTTTTACTGTTATGAGAATTACAAAACTGTCGAGAAAATAATCTCATATTTTTGCTAATATTTTAATTAACATTTTAATATTACTAATATATTACTGATTTTCATGAAAAGAGGTTTATATTAAGGGTTAAAGGATAATTTTATAATAAATCAGCATTTATTTTTAAAGAAATTTTATTAACTTGGATTTTTATTGTATACCATATTTATTTATTTATTTATTTAATTTTTAATAAAATGATAAATTATTATTATTATTATTATTATTATTATTATTATTTTGGACGAATTATTTGACGAAAAAATAAAACAAATAAAATTATTTTAAATATTATAAATAACGGTATTCAGGAAAAGTTAATATATTTAATGTTCTCACACAAACATTTAATTTCTTTAATACTCTCTGTATTTCAATCTTTCTGGGTCAGCTGAAGTTTCTCTCATAATACAGAACACATACAGATACTTAAATACTGCAATTTTCTGCCTCTCATCTAATTGTTTAAAAAATAAATTATTCATCAATAAATTCTTAAAAAAGTTAAATTTTTATATTAAATAAAAATACAGCACCAAAATGTTTTTAATTCAAATCGTAGGTAAAAGAAATTGGAAATTTACTACTAAACAAAATGTTAAATACCATTTAGAAAAAATATTTTTATTAGAATGTATAATATAAAGTAATTAACAAAAGCTTCGGATTTAATGGTATTAAAACGATAAAAGAAATGTTTAAATTTGCTCATAAATTGGTTTCTTCTTTGGATCAAACTGTAATATTAATATGCATTGATTAATTAAAAATAAAGTTCATTAATTATTGCACAATATCTTCATATGGCAGTAAAATGCACATAAAATTTGGTACTTAATGATGAAGAATAAAATGTTTGTAAACAAACACCATAGGATTAAAAAACACATAGCAATTATTTTGGCTATTTTATGTTGGACTCTTTTCTTTCGCTTGATGAATTCAGTTTAATTATTTGTGCCTAAAATAATTGTTGAGTGTTTCTAAAATTTGGTGTTTAATGACGTAGAATAAAATGTTTGTAAAAAAAAAAAAAAAAAAAAAAAAAACACTATAGGATTCAAAAACACAAAACAATTATTTTGTCTCTTTTATGTTGGACTCTTTTTCTTTCTCTCTATGAATTCAGTTTAATTATTTGTGCCTAAAACAATTATTGA
This sequence comes from Salticus scenicus, assembly GCA_963930645.1. NCBI lineage: Eukaryota > Metazoa > Arthropoda > Arachnida > Araneae > Salticidae > Salticus > Salticus scenicus. Next base: position 139,228,185 of record OZ005650.1, on the reverse strand, counting down.
GTGTTACTAAAATTTGGTATTTAATGAAGTAGAATAAAATGTTTGTAAACAAACACCATAGGATTCAAAAACACATAACAATTATTTTGGCTCTTTTATGTTGGACTCTTTTTCTTTCGCTCGATGAATTCAGTTTAATTATTCGTACTTAAAACAATTGTTGAGTGTTTCTAAAATTTACGATATGTAATTATGTGTTTTTTTTTTTTCTTCACATGATTCATATAATTGTACTGAAATATTATAATTGCACTGAATATTATAATTACACTGAACTTGTAATTATACTTACTATAAATTATATGTAATTATGAGTACAGTGTAACTTACTATATGTTGTTCATTATAATAGCAAAAACTATTAAAATTATATCCGGAAATTTGCTTTATATATAATTTCATATAACAAATGTTTTGTCAAGGTATAAAAAATAATTAAGAATTTTATACTGAAATCTACAAAAAATGATACCAAACAAAGGAGAAAATTTTAGAATACTTATATTAGCACTTAATTATGATAATTCCATGTACCATTTAAAGGTTTTAAAATTAGCTTTAAAATAGGATAAGTCTAGGATAGATGACCATCGTTTTTAAAGATTGAAATAAAAATTCATTGAATCCAAATATAAGAAATATTTATGCCTATTTAAAATTCTTATATACATTTTCATCATATTTTGGAAAATAAATAAATAAATAAATATTAAGAACAAAAAGTAATAAACATAGTTTGAAATTAAAATGACAGATGACCATCTCTTTTTCAAATCGAGAAGAGATGGCCATCTAATTCAAGAAAGAAATGCGAAATTAAAATAGCAAAAAGTAATACATTTTGCATCGTTAATCATGTAAACATATAAAAATTTGTAGAGACGCAATTATATCGCGGAAAATGAGTGAATAAAATTCAAATAAACAGAATTTGAAGTATAATTTTAATTCTTCACTTTTCGTAAAATTTTACCATATTTTTGGCAAAGGTCTTGATAGTTTGTGCAAGTGCATGTTTCATGGAACCATTTTAGGTACCTTATGCATGTTATCCAGCCCTTCATTTTGGTTATGATATAGTATTTCTTCTCCACAACCAACACAGTGATCCTCATCAAATTCTATTCCTTTGGAATCTCTAGAATCTGATAATTTCATATGTATTTCTTCGCTGTTGGAAGTGTCGTATTTTGGTTTTTGCTTGCGTTTATTTTAAGACTTTTTCACGGTGTTAAACTTTTTTTATCAACTTTTATTTTCTGGGATGAAAGTTTCGCGCGTTTTTTAATATTTTCTGGTGATGTAAAACCAAAGCTAACCTTTTGCCATTAAACATGCCATTAGTACGTTTTCTAACTGTTTTTGCCCTGGTAACATCAAGAACTAGTGCAATATCATAATGTACTTTTGTTGTTGATTTTAAATCATGAGTTTTTTCGTGTTTTAAAGGTGGCCATCTCTCCTTATTTGATGTGACCATCTCTTCTGATATAAAAGGACAGATATATCCATTCAATTTAAAGCATCATTCCGCCATTGTATGTCCCTGTGTTATGCTTAAATGCAAAGATCAGATATTTTACGTGCCTTAAAAATCCTTATAGTGAAACAAAATGTAATGTAGGTACTATAAATGTTCAGATACTTAACTCAACAAAAGTAGTCAACAACTAAATTAATTAATTGTTAAAATTTTACTAAATTTTCATAAATAAAAAAAAAACACAGCTGCACGTCGCAATGAATAATTTCATTGAATATTTCCTACAAAGTTTAAGTTGCCACCTATGATCAAGTTTAGGAAGCATTTAGACTAGCCATCTGTCCTACTGCTATTACATCAATATGAATCTTCTTTTAATTAAAACATGAACTAAAAAAAGGTATAAGATCTGAAATGCTCGTACCTAATTCAGACTTTAAGTCAAAAACAGTGAAATGTAATAAATACATCAAACTAAATAAAAATTACAATTTTTCTTATTAATGCTTGTTTAAATTTAAAGTTTATCATGAAATTTAGAATAGGGGAATTTGTCTTCTGGTTTTAAGTTCGTATCTCATAGAAAGAAAGGTTCTAAAGATAATAAATGATAGTATTTTAAACTATTCCATTCAATAATAAAAATACAAACGTTTCAATTTAATTTTCTAATTGATTACCATGACGAAGAACTGTTAAAATGTATGTAAGTCCATTTAAAAAGAGAGAAAAAAAAAAAAAACCTAATATAAATGTTTTAAATCATTAAACCTCCTTCATTTAAAAGTAGGAAAGTTTGTACTAGTACCTGGTTAGAAAAAGTTTACACTCTATTAAAATTATGTGAAGTATGTTGCTTAGATTGATTTTTAGTAAGTAAAAAAAAAGTAGTTTTCCCACTAAAGATGACTTTTAAAACTATTAAATATTTTTTCAGACTATACAAAATTCATTTAACCAAATAATCGAGGAAATAAAAAGAAAAAAAAAAAAAAAAACACTTTGAAGATGAAGATTTTTTTTTTTTTTTTTAATGTAGAGAATTTCTTCTGGGAAAAACAAGTACTGATCTATATGATTTCCTAATTTGAATCTAAAATTTCTTTTTATATTTGAAATAAGGTTTGAAAGGGCAGTTTGGATTAATCAATCTCTCTTACAACTTTAATGAGCTATTTTCATATAGTGCTTTATTAAAATATGAGTTAATTACCATAATTTATATATATATAAATATATAAAATAACATATGATATTTAAGAAAAAAGTAATAATAAGTGCTTCCTGACGTTAAAAGATATATAGATATTTATTGAGAAAGTAAAATATTAGATTTTAGTTATTAACAGTTCTAGAAACTTTTCTTTCATACTTAGAAAAAATAGTCAAAAAAAAAATAAATAATAAATAAATAAATAAAATAAAAATAAATAATAAATAAATAAATAAATAAATAAAATAAAAATAAAAATAAATAAATAAATAACTGAAAAGTTCAAAAGCTCATAAAACAACGCATTTTAAATATTAACAAATATAACTTTTTTCAAATTTATGATCCGATAAAATAAACAAATAAAAACCATTTTATTTTTTCACAAAAAAAATAAATTCATAGGGTGAAGTAGTAGGGTAAGCAGAAGGGTGTAAAACCGATTTGACATAGTTCGACTTTAATCTATTTTACTCAAATGCTATTATATTTACACTTCTGAAAAGCTTTAGGTATAAACAACAACTAATTGTCTTAGGAAAAAATGAGCTTTTTATAATTTAACGATGTTCCACTTAAAGAAGAAGAAGAAGAAGAAATTATAATAATTTTTTCTTTCGCAGTTCCAGTTGCCCCATGGTGGGCGGTAAGTGCAACTTCGGTTAACTATACCCCCATACATTATACTAAAAGATGTAAAAAGCAAGTGTACAGATAGGAAAAACTCTTGTGAATCTGGTACTTTTTGAATTTTTATAATATCTCAATTCATTACAAAGTTACTAACTCTTTTGTACGCCTCCACACTATTAAAAATTTCAACAGAAAACTCTGTGTAACGCATTATCTTAAGTCTTACGTAAAATTACAGAGAAAAATAAAAGGAGATGTTAAAAAACTTATTTTATACATTCATTTTAATAACTAATATTAATTTAATTAATTATTGGCGAGAATATATTTCGGACTTGGAATGCTTTTTCTAACGCAGAAACAGTCATTTTTAATTTTAATTAAATAATTAAATAATAAAATTAAGTAAAAATACAGAATAAAGATTGAGAATCTCGATTATTCACTTTTAACTAAGAATTACTATAAATTTACAGAGACTCTGGATAAATATTTACATTAAATTTACAGAAATTTTCAACAGTGCAGATAACATTTTACTTCCTAAACATTTTCAACATTCCAACAAAACCTAACAAAAGATTAAAAAAAAAAAAAAAAAAAAAAAAAAACGCTCAAAATATTAGGTTTTAATGAAAATTAACAGAAAGAACTGAAAAAGCAAAGTAAATAAATATATGTATATATACTATATACATATAAGTGATGCAATTGAGGTGTTTCGGACAAGTATAACTACCCTCTGGTTAGATTTGCCCGACACACAAAATTCCTGGAATAAGTGTAACAACGGGTGCCAAAACAAAAAAAGTAGTAAATAGAGCAAATCTCAAGTCATGTTCATAATCTACTCACAAAAATTAGTTTCTTTACCAAAAACTACAGAGTTTACTCTATGAGAGTACAGCAATGACAAAACTTTGAATTTTAAGAGGGGCACCCATTCGGGGAAGAAAATGTAAGTGAATTTTTCAAATTTTTCAAACTTCTAAAACAATCACTACTTTATGTTTGATTTAGTTTCTTAAAGTTAAATGTAACAAAGAAGGAATAAAGAAACAGATATGGGGATTATTAAATCAAAATAAACAAATAGATTATTAAATCAAAATAAACAAATAGATATGGCAATTATTAAATCAAAATTCAGCTTTTCAGTTGAGTTATAAGGCAATGTTACACTTTTATTCCACAATCACTATTCTATGTTTGATTTAGTTTCTTAAGGTTAAATATAACAAAGAAGGAATAAACAAATAGATATGGCAATTATTGAATTAAAATTCCTCTTATCAGTTGAGTTATAAGGCATGATTACACTTACTCCACTTCACCCTGTATTCAAAAATCTATTACTTTTTGGTCATGCCTTTCTTTCTTTTCTTTTTTTTTTTGCTAATATTTGCTTCATACAACTTAAACATTTCTCTTTTCCAATATCTATCTGTTTATTATTTTATTTATTATTATTTTTTTATTTGTTTATTTTTTGTTATTGTTTGTACAAATTGAAATATTTTCTAGATTTTGATTGGTTTTTATTCAAATGCTTTCTGAAGTTTACTGGAAATTTTCTGAAATCGTAAGTATCTATGAGGTTACGTTGAATTTCTATGAAATTTCTGCTATATCATAATATTTTTCGACAAAATTTAACAGTGTACGTGAAAAATAAATGTAGAAAATAAAAAAAAGTGAAAAATTTTTACACAAAAAGAAGTGCAAGATTTCCACAAAAGCATATTTTAACTTCTTTTCGAAATATAGAAATTTTAACCTAGAATAGATATATCCAATAAGTAACAAATTTTTGAACTGAAAATAAAAAGTGTATCAGCTATCAAATTTAACATCGATTCGATGCATGTAAAAAAATCTCATTTCAGTTGTTCTCTTTTATTGAATGTTATATGTCTATTTAATAAACCCAATGGAGCACTTTTGAGCATTTTCGAGAACCAAAATGATACATATTCAGCAGCAAATGTAATAAACTCTCAAAACGGAATCGTATCGTTTCACTTTAAACTATTTGTCCAATATTTTCTGTTTCAATAACGCTGAGTTGAAAACTCGAATATTACGTAAGCAGGAAAGGTAACACGAAAATAAAACGTATTTTTTTACGCAAAATGATGTTTTCTGAACTGTTATTTCAAAGTGAAGTGTCGGTTTCTGAAAATTCCATTTTCTAGTTCAGTGTTCAGCTTATTTTGTGGTTTTTGTGGAAAATACCTAAGCATCTACAATCACACCACGTGCGGCGAGAGAAGGTTTTAGTATGCAGATGACATTGTAAGTGATTTTCGTATATTTTGTTCAGTACTGAATCACAACATGCAAATAGAAATCGGAGCTCAAACTTTTGCTTCTTAAACCTTCTTTGAGTGTAGAGTTTCTAAGTTCAAAATTGAGAATTCCAGCGGATATCTTTTGATTGTTTATTGATGATATTTTTTTTTTTTTTAACCAGGCTACCATATGCTTCATCCATCTTTGAAAACCTTATTTTTATTTTGAAGGCCTCTTTTGAAAACGCTGTACGTAATTGGTCCAAATTGGATCAAATCTAACTCCCATAAACGCATCAAACTCTTGGCTTTCCCTTGGGAAAACCCCAGGATAAAAATAAAAAGGACTAGCGTAAAGACTTAAGGACTCCCAGATTTCCAATTTTATCGCTCAGTCGGGAGCTAAGGTGCGGATTTTAACTAATATTAATTACTTCTCTCTTAGTTCTTAATTGCATATAATGTCTAATACTAATTGCTTTTACTAATGAGGCATTTCTTGATATAATTTAAGAATATTTCTAGAGTAAAGTTAAAAACCTTGGCGATGATTTGCTTGAATAATTTTCGGTAAGTGTTTTAATGAACTTCGGCGACAACGAGTCTTTAATTTAAAGTGTAATAAGATTAAAAATTTCGAAGAAAGTCAATTAAATATTCATGAAAATATATTTCGAAAATCTTTTCGATTCGTCTTCATTAAAGAAGTTCTACTTATAATGTAATCTTCAAATTAGAGTAAATGAAAATAAATTTCGTGATCATTTTTCATAATACTTGATTAATTGTAATGAATTTAATTAATGAAAACGTATAAGAATTCTATTTATTTAGTATTATTCATAATGTAAATAAACGAGGTAAATAAATTATGCTTCTTAGATAAGATAATTTGTGTATGCTTAAGACCAGGCTACCTTACCAAGAATTATGTTTTAATATAGAAAATAATATAATAAATGGATGTGACTTAAATTTTGAAAGCAATAATATTAACATTGATTATAGTGAAATAATTTAAGTATACTAAATATCCAATTAAAATTAATAGAATTTAAATCTTTCGTACAATATCGCGAATTATTATTCTATTTCTTTCAAAATTGTATTATTTGTTTAACTCAACAACATTCATTGCTTATGATGAAGTTAGCATGCATGAAGGCTAAAAATAAAATACTTAGATAGTGCGTTTTCATTTTATTAATTCATTAAATTATGGGAACAAATAGAAATAGTCGTTTAAATTCATGTGAGTATTTCATTTCTATGTTGTTTTAAGTTATGCCTGTAAAAGAATAATAAATTATATTATTAATATATAAACAATAAAAAGCACGTATTATGTTTGTATTAGTTTAATGAAAGTACTAGCTTGTCATACAGTTATGAATATTTTACTAAAAAGTATCCACATAAATATAAATTGGATTGTTATCTTCATTTTTGGCTCCCTTCCCACTTGTGTCCAAGAGGTTCTGCTTTCGAAGCTGGTTGACGGGGCGTGTCGGACTAGAATCCAGCCGTTTGGAGTCTTCCATGATTTTATAAGGAAACTCGCTTGAATACGGGCTAAAATCTCTTAGAAAGACCCCTTACGGAAGGCACTGAAGCCAAGCTTAGGTCCCAAACGTAGACTGTTGGCCCTAAACCCTAAATATTTTTATTTATTTATTTATTTATTTATTTTTTTTTTATGAATTTGGTCGATTTTTGCTATAAAACTTTTCGAGTTATGCACTTACAATTAAACTGCTGTCATATTTTAAACCATAATAAAATATTTTACATTTAAAGGCCTCCATTTTTTTTTTTTTTTTTTTTTTTTTTTTTCCAAGGTGGAAAAAGAGAAAGAAAGAAATTTGTGTAAAATTTTAAAATTTATATAGGGTAAGTGCATCAGTTATTGATACTTTTAGAACAATATCTGATGTTTTCAATGTTCTAGTCATCAGAAAATATTTTTAGAAATCTTAAGTTAGTACATACGGTATGAAAGACATTCAGAACCACATATATGTTAAAATATATACATTTGATAACATTTTTTTTTAATGAATTTTTATTTAACACCCACTCAATGTTCCAGTAATTGACACTGTCAGTTTTTCATTTTATCAGTAATTGGCCCCCTATGTTCCACTGTTTGACACTGCTAGTTGTTCATTTTACCAGTTATTAGCACCCTGTGCTCCAGCGTTTGACATAAAATGTTAAAAATCTTATATATAAAATATATGATTTTATTATTTTTCTTATTTATTAATTATTTCGGGATAGATGGCAATTACTGAAGCATGCCAATCACTGGAGCACCTACCCTAATATGTAATTTATTTTTTAATGTAGCAAAAAATCGGGTGATTTTTGATTTTATAATGTTTTAAATTACTCTTTTAATTAATTTTGTGTAATTGTATTTCACTGCAAGAAATCAGAGAAACTCATATGGATGTAATGATGGATATAATTCTATGAAAAAAAAATTGCTTCAAAAATTTCACGTTTCGTTAAGTAATTTATTTATTTTTCGTAAGTATCACTGTTTTTCTTAAAATATATTTTGCAGTTATTAAAACAGAAAATACAGAAAACTGTTCTTCAAAATTTGGATAATTCAAGTCGTATATATGATATAAACTTTCCAACGGTCCGCATAGTTGGGAAACCTGAGAATATATTAATTGATTTAATATGATTTTTTTTTTTTTTTTTAATATTTAAAGAAAACTATATTCTTCACAAAAAATAAATAAATAAATAAATAAAAAATAAGTAAGATTATTTCAAATAAACACTTTTATGAACTACAATTTAGTCATACATATTTATTTATAAATGTGTAAATTGAAAACTAATAATCGAATATTAGCAACCTTTGTTAATTGCAAAACACTTACAGTAACTTTTTTTTTTTTTTTTTTTTTTTTAGATTTGCATATTATAGCTTAAAATAAAACATTATGTATCTTTTTTAATTGCATAATAAATTTAAAAAGTAATAATAGTTTACATATGAAAAAATAGCAATCAATTATCGGAACGCTTTTAAATGTTCATGGAAAACTAATTAAGATCCACTGGCTTTAAAAAAATAAATTAATAAATAAATTGATTAAAATGATTTTTAACTCAACATTATAGCCCAATTTTCTTAATAGCATACACATTAATATTGAAAATATACAATTTTCGGGTCATTAACTTTTTATTACCACGGGTTGAATAAAATTTATCAAAAAACCTTTTCAGTTCTACATGCTAAATTAAAAGAATTTTACTTAAATAAAATTTTATGACTTTAATTTTATGAAATAAGTATATATAGAATGTCGATTTATTCAAACTTTAAACCAATTTTTGGTGGCAAACTCGGAAGAGCTAAAAGTTTTAAGCACACATTGAAACAAATTTATAGTGTGAGGGAAAATATCGAAGACCATTTGATTAACCAAAATTCCACAAAAACAAATTTATTTGTATTGGAATACCGATTGATATTGGTGTGTACACTGAGTAAAAAAATATACCGCCTTCCTCTAGAATGAATAGGTGGCCATTTTCTAAATCCCTTAACTAAAAATATAGATTTCCGAGCTATGCGCATAAGGCACGCCAATAAACTGAATAAACGAAGTGATCGAGAATTTCTAAGTTTACACATTTCTAGATGGTAAAACAATATTCTGAATATTTAGAATATTCTGAATCTTTTGTATTGCGAGAAACTCTCACTTAATTTTCTAGAAATGGGTCATAAACCAAGATTATTGTTGCTCAAACCCGCCTCTTGTAGTCTCATTTATTTGCAGAGATTTTTAAATAACTTTGTCTTCGATAGTATAGGCAAACGCTCTAGAATTCTAATAGAAGCTTCTAGAACTCGCTTTCCAAGGGGACTAGAATTTATAAGATGACATGGAACTATTTTTTCTAGAGCCACAGTTTAGATTCTAGATGTCAGTTACAGAATTTTTTCTCAGTGTACTTAGTTTGAAAATGTGATTCTATTACATATTCATTTCATCTAAAGGAAGAAAAAACATTTTTTTAGAGTTGATTTTTTTTCTTCTTTTTTTTTGGCGGATGGGAGAGTATGTTAAAAGAAAACTACAATTTTTGTTCTAAAATATAAAAATTTTCTTGCTTCTGTAGTCATCTCTATTCATTAAAAGTATTTTTTATGAATATATTCATAATTTCATAAAATATATTAACTTTATAAATGGATATCAGTAAAAAAAAAAAAAAAAAATGCTGGAAACAATAAAATAATTTACAAAAAAGAAAGGGGGGGGGTATTAAGTTCCGTTTAAATATTGCAACTGTCCATAATTTGAGTTCTAAATGCAAAAATCAACAGGATTGTTGCATTATATCTTAACGACGCTGTTTTTATTGGTTTTTAAAACCTTTATTTTCAGTTTAAAATCTTTTTTTTTTTTTTTTTTTTCAGATTTTAAAATAAAATCTCAAAAATTAACTAAAATTATAAATTAATAATTGGAATTTGCAAAATTCAAAAGATTTTTCAAATAATATAAAGTACTAATATATATAATTTAAGCCTATGTGACTTGAACATTTGTTAATTTTACGGTAAAAAACATTTTTAAGAAGTAAAATTAAATACTTTCAACTATAAGTCCCTTTATAGAAACTTATATAAAAATAATCAAATATCTTATCTGATAATTAAAAAAAATATTCTATATTATTCTATCTGGTAAACATTTGATTAGCAAACAATTTTGAAATTTATTAAAATTATTTGCATTTGGCGAGAAAGCATGTTGTTTGCTAAATCGTTTGGCATTTTTGGCTTTTTCGCGCCAAATACTCGAAAGTTTCTTTCTTTTTTCTTTTTCTTTTTCGATTTTCTACTGGAATTCCACCGATAAATTTGGCTGATCTTATATTACAAAAGTAAGAAGTATCAGTATATATATATATATATATATATATATATATATATATATATACTGATATATAATAATCAGTATATATATACTAATATATATACTGATATATATATATATATATATATATATATATATATTAATATTCTGAGTATACACTTTAAAGGGGCTTTCCTTAAAATATTTAACGCCTAATGCTATGCAGTGCAATCAGCCAATAGGAAGAAATTTGCATCAAATAACGTCAGTCTAATCCGAACAAATATATATTGGGATGATGCCAAACGGTTTTAATTAAAGGTATGCGTATTAGTTGGGTTTACCAAAATCTAATCAACTCTAATTTATATAAAGGTACTATTAAATATGAAGTTTTATCGAATTCCATGCATTATTTCGTTTCCTATTACATTCATGGGAGTTGTTAATATGGTAACTATACGAGAAATTTCGTTTCCTATTGCATTACATTCATATTACAGCGTCGCAAAAATTTGTGATACGTACAGAAATTCAGTAAATAATAATAATAATAAAAATAATAATAATAATAAAAAAAAAAAAAAAAAAAGAAGAAGAAGAAGACGTATTTAGAACATCCGAATACACAAAAACCTATTGGAAAAGAAAATTTTCGTAAATTCAAGAAGATTCTAAAAATAAAGTATACTTTCTTCATGTAAATATAGATGGAAAGTGAAAATGATACTTCACAATATGTGTATTATCCTTACGATTTTTGATATTAATCGATTATTTCAGTTGCGTATTATTAATTTCAGAGAGCTATTATTTATATTTATTATGTTGTTTATAATTATATTTGTTGCTTGCGAACTGTAATCAATGAATTATAAAGACAAATAATTTGGTATTACAATTTCAAATGCATAGAATTTAGAACACTTTTTGCTGATATATCGATTTCTTTTTAATAAACTTATATTAATTATTTTGTATATAAGGAACTGAGCATATTATGATTAAATGGCCTTTTTGTTTAAAGTTACTCTATTGAATCATTTGCACTTTAATATATATATTAATGTTCTAAACAAAGAAGCAATCAAAAATATTAGTTTATTCGATACTGAATTTTACTTAGCTACATATGGGTATTGAGTAATTTCATGTATATTATAACTCGAATTTTTATAAAAGGTAGAAATATTTTCGATGAATATTAGTCTTGTTTCATTTTTATATTAATCATATTAGTAAACTTATAGACTAGGTGGTTGATATTTAAAAGCAAGAAACTTGTTAAAAATATAATTATTGCTTAAGCAAGTCTTAAACTGTACCATTATATACATTTATATTGTCATTTTAAGGCGACAGTGGGGGAGATAATGGAATTATAAATATATTATTACAAAAATTTACAGTTTCATATAGTATTACTTGTAGAATAGAAATACAATGTTAAAATTAATATTCACATTATAATTAATAAACATATTAGTTAAAATTATTAATTAATCGTTAATTTTTAATGCTCCTAGCGAATTAATTTTTGACTTAGGCTTCCGTTTTTTTTTTCTTTTTTTCAATTATTTTGATTTTAACAAAAGTTAGTTTATTATTATCATTTTTCAATCGTAATTATGTAAAAACGTTTTTTGTTTTAGTTTTATTGAAAAAATTTCATTGTTATTCTTTCTTTTTTATTTCAAAATTTTAAAGTTTAAAAAAAGAAAAAGTGGAGAATTGTAACTAAGTTTTCTTGTAGGTATATATAAAACAATTAAATGAAGTTTCATAAAGATTCAACAAAAAATAAGACGTCTGGATTTTTTTTTAATTTAACGCACTTCGTAAAACTTAGTTTTGAGAAAATGATGTTTAAAGTTTACATTTTACTATAGATTCAGTATTACTTTACAAATATAAACCCTTATAACGTAGCGTAGAACGATGGAAGTGAAAAATTCTTTTTGCCACATATTAGTAACGTTGTGTAGATTCATATTTTAGTAAAAATAAAACATAAAATTTTTAGTCCAAATTTGACATTTTGAAAGTTCGGTGTCTCCTTGAAAAAAGAAATATATTAGATTCCTTTCTGACTTTTTTGAAATGTCTTTGTTTTGATACACTAATATAAATAAATAAATAAATAAACATTCTTTACGATTAAAATTGATCAAGTTATTTAATTTCAGATTTTGCGATTTTTGGAGATGTTTTTGGTTTCCAATGAGGGGTCAGTTGAAAAATAATTTTTTCGGTTATTTTCCTGTTTAATTTAAATATTCTGTTGTTCACTATGTAAACGATCCTGAAAAGCCTGTTCAGACTTTACGATCAAATAACAAGATCAATTTTAATCGTAGAAGGATGATTACTTTTTTTGTTTTTCATGTTAAAGTATCAAGATTCTTTTTTTTATTATTATTTTATGTTTTCAAGTAAAGTAAAATAACTGACAATATAAAGTTCTTAATTATTGGTAGAGGTGTGGTGTACAGAGTCAAGGCCAATTGTCTGCTCTAGGGATGTGGGACTGAGTAGAATACATTCCATGGGAAGTCCTTCTAAGAGGTCATAGCCTGTATTTACACCAGTGTTGGAGAAAATTGCGAAAAACTCTGGTTAAAACCGGCACTTCCAATCTTCCTTAGAGAGAAAAACCTCTCTGAAATCAGTAGAACTTACTTATTGGTTTAAAAAATGCAGTAAGGTTCTAGTTTCAGTGCAATGCATTTTCGAAAACATGTCATGGTAAGCAATTATTATGGATATTGCCTTTCACAAATAAAAATTCGTGAAAGACATGAAGGTAAATTATTATGAACCTTACTTAAAGCGTAGCTTATCTGAATGTTAGAAAGAGCAGGTGAAAGAGAGAAGCAGAGTACCTCCCCCTCCCCTTCCCCTCAAAAAAAAAAAAAAAAAAAAAAGTTAGATCGGTATAGTTTAGATCAGTGTTCTTCATTGCTTTGACATTAATTTAAGGAATATGTGTTATAACTTTTCAGAAAGAGTGATTAGTACGAGAAGATAAAGGATTTTTGATTTGTGTATCTATTTTTTTTCCGAAAATACAGCAAATAGTTGCGCTGTACTTTTTGGGGTTGCATAAATACGGGCTAGGGCACCTTAGAAAGACCCCCTTCCTCGTTCCCCCACGGAGGGCACTCCCACTCAGGCCTAGGACCCTAGTGCAGTCAATCGGCCACAATTCCCACAACCCAACTTTTTGGGAAAATGTAGCCTATTAGCGTAAATACTATCGGTCCAATCAATAGTTTTTAAGGTTTATGGAAAAATACTCTAGTCAAAACAAATGTAATTTCCTGAAATGCAGTTAAATAAATTCCTTTTTAAAAATGAAAAGTAACACAACTACAAACTTTTAGAGATAATATAATTTAAATTGTACCAGTTTTAGAAACGTAACGAAATAAATGTACTTTTGAAAATATAATAGAAAAATACTTTTTATCTAGATGTTATTACATTTCTTTCTTTCAAGTCCAACGAAATTATAGTTTTAGATGCTGCTTGTACAGTATTAAATTTTATATTTATTGTTTTCAAATATATGTTCCAACAAAAGTAAGTTAAGAATCATAAGATAAATATAAAAATGGAATCTGCTCTAACTTATTTAAATATATTTTTAGAATCAATAGTTACATTTATACACGCTTATTTTAATGTTGCTTAGTATTTTGTAAAAGCTTGAATCTTATAAATATAAAGAAAATATTATAGTTTCAGAGTCTCTAATTTATTTAAGGCTGAGCTAAGTCAATACAAGATTTTATCTGTAGACGTTTGGTGTTTTTTTTTTTTTTTTTTTTTTTTTTTTTTTTTAACAAATATATTTACTGAAATGTATTTTGCCGATGTTGCTTTTTCTCCGCATTTGTTATATATATATATATTTTTAATTAATTTTTTAACTAGGGTCTGGGATCCAATGGCTTAAATTGATTGTGACAAATGATGTATTGTTTGATTAATAAGTTAAAAAAATAAATAAATAAATAAATAAAATGCAAAATGCAGAAAAATTACCGACAATTGCTTCGGGTAGAAAAAAAGCATGACACTTCGTCAGGCGAACAAAGATTTTTACCTATTATTTTTCAATGCCAGTCCCCAGTGCATTTTTATAAATTTTAATTGTTTAATTACTTTTGTTAGGATTAAGTACGATTGACTGCACTCTTAGGCCTGACGGGGGAGTGCCCTGCGAGGGGGGTATTTAAAGGGGGTCCTAGCCCGTACTTACGCAAGTTTCGGAGAAAACCATGGAAAACTCCAAACGGCTAGGCCGACAAGTGCGACATGGGATCAAACCCGGCACATCACGTCTACCAGCTTTGAGGACAGAACCTCTCGGCCGTTGGTGTGCCCTTTAAATGTTGCGAATTGCACAGAATTTAAAAATAATCTAATTTGAAAGATACCATATGTGAAATGTTAAAGAAAAACGTTTCTTTTAATTTTAATAAGATTTAACGATTCAATTTATTGGGATGATTACAAAATTGCAATATTTTGTGTAGGAAAATGTATACCTTGCAGTCCAATGCATACAATAAGCGTTATATATAATAACTATATCTTCTCGAGGTGATCATTCAGAATATGAGCAAGAATGAATTAAAGTACTTTTTTTTTCAGTAATTTAAGAAATAATGTTATCTTTCAGTTTCAACTAACTAACCCCCGACCCCCCCTTAAAATTTTTTTTAATGAAGTTTATTAAATTATTGTTATATCATCGTGTTGAATGTCTGTAACAAAAAACAGAAAAATGTGAAGGCAATTTCTACAACAAGATTTGAAAGACTATTTTATTGAATTAAATAAATAAAAAACAAATAAATTTTAATTAAACTTAAATTTTAATCAGTTTACTACTTTCTACTACATACTACCATTTTTTCTCCTGATAAATACACTATCATCTGGGAAAAAAAAAAAAAAAAAAAAAAAAAAAAAAAAAGATTTTTCTTTCGAAAGAATTAATTAAAAAAATTGAAAAATAAAGAGTTGTTGCACTATAAAAATTATGCATAAACACAACTGTTATAAATACGGTTTTTAAATTTAAAATTTAACATACTTAAATTTTCTACTGCGCATTTCCACCTCATTTTCAATAAGTATTATAAATTAAAAAAGAAAGAAAAAATTCGCCTTCAAATGAATGAATTAAATAAATAAAAAATAAATAGCGTAATAGCCGTTGATAAGATACGCAGATGATTAAAATAAATGAATAAATTTTAGAAAAAATGAAACATAGAAGTCAATATTTAAAATTGAAAAAAAGTTAATTAAAAAAATTCAAATTCGAAATTCGAAAAAAATTTCGATGAAGTGCACACCTATAGGGTCCCAAGTATGAGTATCCATATGCTAAGTTTTGTAGTTCTGTGATCAGTAGTGTGAGCACCAGAGCCCAGGCTGTCACACAGATACACAGACACACACACACACAGACGCAGATATTTCTCTTTATTTATACAGGTTGCAGTTTCTCAACAGTATAGATAACAAAAATTGTTTATAAAATTCCCAAGAGATGATAATACTGTGTTATGTTTTCATACAAAAATTTAATTTATTAAGAAAAAAAGACTGAAACGAAAATATCCAAAACGTGGGCTTTACATAGACGCAATTTATGAGAAATGAGTCGGATTTAGCCATAACAGAATGAACAGTTATTTCAAAATTTCCATATAACTTAAAACCTTGAATATTTCGATTTTTTTTTTTTTTTTTTCATGATTTCGTGCACAAGCAGCAAACATTTTTTTTTATACATAAATGTTTAACTTTTCTTCTATGCTGTTAAATATATATGCTTTAGACAATGTATTAGAAGATGTGGATAAATATTTTTGAAATCGGAGATGTTTCGTGATAAAGGGTTAAATAAAACCAGCCAAAACTATTTGTTTTATAATCATTCGATCAGATTTTTTTTTTTTTTTTTTTTTTTTTTTTTTTTTTTTTTTAGCGAAAGTTATTAGGGTCCTTTGCAAAGATAAATTAGGAAGTCCGCTCTAACCTCTTTCAAATTATTTATTTAAATACAACAGGTGGTTAGTCATAGGTACACAGCATAAAAATATTTTTTGCATTTTCGACTTTTAAGTTTTAGAAAACTTGCCACACAAATTTTACGACAAATGAAATATATTTCATTGACATTGTCAACTATTTCATCGCTTGCTCATGAAATAAATGGTTAAGAGAGTAATTAAAAAAAAAAAAAAAAAAAAAAAATCATAAATTATTCAGTGAGACACATTTTTTTTTTTTTTTTTGAAAGCTTAGATTATGCCATTTAATAGGAAAATAATATCGTTCATTTGCGCACCACGACTTCTCTGTACATACCGCATTCTGTCAACCCAATTTTCCATCACTCTTTCACATACATATGGTGTTATTTCACGAAAAACACGTTCAATGTTGGTTTTTAATTGCTCAATTGTTATTATATTATTAGCATAAACTTGTGACTTAACATATCCCCAAAGAAAAAAATCACAATCAATCGAGTCGATTAACTGAATAATGTCGTCCATGAATTCTTCTCAAATTTCTCTCAGTATTCACATATGAGCACTGGTTTTGATAAAACAATTTAATAATTTCGAAACGTTGTTCAAGCGTGTGTCTTTACATGATTAAATGGCATAGACACAACGAAACACAAATGACACCAGAAATGACAAAAAATAATATGCAGTGTTGCCATTCTAACTATTTGAAATTGTATCATCCCTATTGGAAAACCCTTTAATTGACAGCATGTGCACCGGAAGATCAACTAATTACAAAAGTGATTGGAGAGCGACGCACCAAATCCCAGTGGAATCCGTGCCAACTGAAGAATACCAAATATCTAACACAGAAATATGAGTCTATTAAGTACATTTATTTATTATTATTATTTTTTTTTGGACATATTTTTAAGTGGAAGCTGGATATTATAAATATGTTTTGTAAATTACTGTCTTAAAGTTGTGAAAATTTGCATAAATATTCATTGAAGTATAATAATGAAAAGCATATTAAACTTGTGGAAAACTATTTAAATTTAATACAATTCAAATTAATTTTTAACACTTTCCAACAAGGTTGAAAAGTGTTAATGACTACGGTTTTTCTGTCTGTCTATTCGACCGCACTCTAACTCCCATACATATTCATGGAATTTCTTGAAATTTATATATATTATTCAAATTTACTATCAGATGTTCCCTATTGAAAATGGAGTGAATACCTCTACTGGTTTGTTTACAGAGACACCCGAAAGTATTCCAAAGGATTGTGTTCTATGAGAGGTTTTCTTATAAACAATATTTTAATACCTTTACTTTACTCAAATCTTAATACTGTTGAAATATATTATTCATGCTCACTATCGGATGCTTTCTATAGAAAATGGAGTAAGTACCACCATTGGTTTGAGTACAGGGACACCCGAAAGTATTCCAAACCATTGTATTCTATGAGAGGTATTTCTATAAACCATATTTTAATACCTTTACTGCACACAAATCTTAATGAAATTGAAATATATTATTATACAAGTTCACTATCGGATGTTTCCTATATAAAATGGAGTAAATACCGCCCCTGGTTTGTGCACAGGGACATTCGAAAGTATTCCAAAGCATTGCGTTCTATGAAAGGTATTTCTATAAAGTAAACTTTAATAACTTTATTTTGCGCAAAGTTTAATGAAATTGAAATGTGTTATTCATGTACACAAAAGAACGCTTTTTATAGAATATAGTATGATTAGCATTAGATTTAGAGGGCCACACAAACATATTCAGTTACATTAAGAGTCATTTTTAAAAATTTACTGGAATTGCACTTTCGTGTACATTAAGCTTTTCTAACAATTTTTAAGGGTGAATATGATTTCAATTTGTGTATCTGTCTGTTCATGTGCCCGTCTGTCTGTCTGTCCGCGCTCTAACTCCCTTAAATATTTGTGGAATTTCTTGAAACTGATGTTAAATCAAGTTCACTACCGGATGTTCCGTATTGAAAATAGAGTAAATACGTCTGCTGGTTTGTGTAAAGGGACATCCGAAAGTTTTCCCAAGTATTGTGTTCTATGGGAGGAATTTCTATCAACCATATTTTAATACCTTTACTCTACATAAATCTTAATGAAATTGAAATATATTATTCAAGTTAACTATTGAATGTTTATTATGTAAAATGGAGTACAGCACTGGTTTGTGTACAAGCACACCTGAAATTATTCCAAAGCATTGCGTTCTAAGAGAGGTATTTGTATAAACCAAATTTTAATAACTTTACTTTGATCAAAGCTTAATGAAATTGAAATATGTTATTCATATACACAAAAGAATGCTTTCTGTAGAAATATAGTATGATTAGCATTGAACTTCCAGGACAACACAAAAATATTCAGTTACATTAAGGACTATTATTGGAAATTTGCTGGGATTGCATTTTCGTTTATATTAAACGTTTTTAACACTTTATAACAGTTCTTAACTGATTTCAATGGGATTTTAATTTAAATATGATTTCAATTTGTGTATTTGTCTGTCCGAATGTCAAGCTTTTTATTTGTCCGTCTGCCCGCCCCAGCGTTCTTAAATATTTTAAGAATTTTTAAAAACTTATATATGTTACTGAAGTTCATTGTGGAATGTTTCCTATTTAAAATAGCATTAATAGGTTCTGTACAATTGGTTTGTGTACAACGAAACTCAAAAAAAATTCCAATGCATTGCGTTTCAAGACAGATGTTTTTATAAATCACATCTAAATAACTCTCTACTGTAAAAATCATGAAGATATTGACACTTATTGTTACTATGCTAAAATCATTTTTTGTATAGAATGTAATGTGATATGGTTAACCTACAGAATTACAGGGCTACACTAAAATATTCAGATACATAAAGGGGTGCATTTTCTTTTGCGTTAAGCATTTGTAACGCTTTACAACAATGTTTAAGAGTGATTATGAATAGAATTAGTATATTTATACGCTTTTAAGTCCTTCTGTCCGTCCCTTGTGTTATAACGTAGGCAAAGAACACTAAAAGTTATACGATACAAGATGTACGTACAGTTTGAGAGTTTTAATATTCAATGCGTACCGCATGATTTTTCGTTCTTGTTTTGAATAAATTTTAAATGCGCCCTGCTAATTTTTACCCCCTCCACTCAATTTTACATTAATATTGTTTAATAATATATTATAAATATATTTGGGGATTACTTTGCAGATACATATATATAACACCAGAAGAAATATTTAGTTTAAACTTTTATCGACGAAATTCAGTTTTCATCTAAAATTTTGATTGAAAGGTTAAAAAAAAAAAAAAAAAAAAGCTTTTTTACAATTTGATATTATTGGTTTGAGGATCCCTGGTCAAAGTCCCGATTTACCCATGTGATAATATGGGCCTTATGGTATTCGTTATTTTCGTTTTTCTTGAAAATAGTCCATTATAAAAGTATACTGTTTTTAGTTCTCATTTTTACGTACTTTGAACGAGAATTTTACTGCTAAGTAGTTTTGATGGATAAAAAATGTAAAAGAAGATAAAAAATATAATACTCAGTAAAGAAAACATATTCAGTCTAAAAAATATAAAATAATAAAATGAATTTTTGTTATATATATATTTAAATTACTTGAAAGGGCTGTTTACTAATTATGATTAACCATTATTGTTACTGCCATTTTTATTATTTATACAATTTCTCTTAAAATATTGAAAACAGCTCTTAAAATCAATAGAAAAACATCTAGCAAAAGGTAAGAATGAAAATGAAATGATCGAAGAATTTCATCATAAATTTGTTAGAAAGATAAACATCAATAAAGTGAAATCTCTGATCCGAAAAGAAAATCTGCCGACTCAAAGATTCATTCCATTTAAACAATGAATGGCTTTGTGACACTGTAAGTAAAATCATTCCTAAAGATCTGAAATTAAAAAAAGATGTTTAAACCAAAAAGTCAAATATTTTGGCCAAGGCATATTTCTAAAACAAATATAAATTATAGAAAATTATATGAAAATTGCCTATTTGTCGAAATTCGAAACTTATGGTAACACCTGATGAAGCAGGAATGTATTTATGTGACTATAATAATAATAATAAGAAGAAGAAGAACAATTTTTTATTATTCAGCTAAAGAAATGGCCATACAAAATGGCTTAATTTGTTTACAAATGTATTCCAAAGGGATTCATGATGATTTCAGAATTAATTTATGACAGCAAATTAAAAGCCCCCCCCCCCGAAAAAAATTAAAAATAATAAAAGACTCAAATAAAGCCAGAATTAATTAATTCTACTATCAGAAGAATATATTAGAACCATTTTTTGAAAAAGAAATTCCATCTTCATATGGAAAGAACATTCATAAAGTAGAACTTCATACAGATAAATTCTCTTGCTACATGTTTGAGCCAATTGCTACTACTTGTAGCAAATAAATAAATAAATAAATAAGAACAAAGTGTATTCAATTTAGTGAAAGCACTTGTAAAATTACTCGACGCTTATCAAAATGAACTATTTGTGTTTTTAATTTGCTATAGATGAACTTCAGGTAAAACGGCATTGAAGAGCCCCTAAAGTACTTTAAAAAGCGACCCTATAGTTAAAATATCATTTAAAACTTAAGCTAGAGCTGTAGTCACAAGAAGAACCATAGCTATCAGATAAAAGTAAATAGTTGTAAAATATATGGCATTTGTATATCAAAAATAACTTTTAAAATTGAACGACTTCCTGTAGTTCTGCATTTCAATAACTTACATTTCACTGTGATCTGAAATTCAAATTAAGAGCTGCTTCATAAAAAGAGAGACAAAGAAAAAAATAATTTGGAAAGAAATTTATAAAATTAATATTAAAATCTCATGTTTGTCTGAAAAAAATATAACTTCATTCAAATATATTAAAAGAAAAAAAAAAAGTTATATTATTTTTTTTCTCTGACAGCAATGTACTCTAATTTTTTTGTAGTGTATTTTATGGCTTTATAAAATATTGCAAAGATTTTGTTGAATTAATAAAATGTAGCTTTCCCTCAGCAACGTATTAAATTCAGAGGTTATGCAAACATTTATATTAAAGTTAAAGCGCAAGGAAATTTATAAAACCAAAATAAGCCAGTCATAATCATAAACAGTTTAAAATTTACCTTTGTAGGATAAAAGTCCATAAAAAGAATGAAAAGTTGAAAGGAGGTGGTTCGAGAAATATACAGAATTCAATTATGCACGAGAAAAGCATAAATTTCGTTTATGTATTTGGTGCGAATGAATGTAGTGTGTATAGTAATTAAAATTATTTTCCAAATTACTAATTTTTTAAGTTTAGCAAGCCTACAGCAAACCAAAATCATAATCATTTCAAATCTCTATGTGTTCAGTTTTTAACTCTGTAAAATAAAAGAATCATAACAGAAGGACATATAAAAGAGATAATTTTAGTTCATAAGAATAATAAATATAATAACTACATGCATAAAGTTTGTATTGATATCAAATGATATTTATTGCAAATTATCAGTGTATTTCCGTATCTTCTAGTTTTATGTAATTTTGGTAAGTTCCCGTATTGCGAGAGCAGTAATTTGAATACTTAATACTACTAATACTATTGAAAAATATGCATTTTACACTAGGAAACATATTTAGAATTCAAATAGTTGATATGAGCTTTGTTAGTCTCTAAAGTCAAGTACTCCCCCCTCCCTCAATATTACGACCTACGACCTTCTACGGAATGTTTTTAACTGAAGCTGTAGACAGGGTCGTAGCGAACGGTATTTTTTTTTTTTTTTTTTTTTTTTTTGGGGGGGGGGGGATGAATCAAAATGTAAAATTAGCCGACTCAGCAATAATTTAAACCCAACTAATCTTAAACCTAAAAAAGAAAACTAAAAAAAATATATATTCAATGAGATTTATCATTTTTTCTTCTTTTTAATTTGTCAGTGTGTGTGTGTGGAGGGGGGATATTTTGACAATCATACCTCCAAAATCATAGATGATATTGCAGCCATGACGGACTTTATGTGAACCGGCCATCATTAAAGTATAAGACGGTCTTCGGCGGGCTCGAATATCGAACTTGCAATTCTCTGATTACGATCTCGACACTCCGCCAACTTTACTACCCCAGTTCTTCCATTTAAACAGAACCAGTGGTCTTTTTATAACCATTCCTTGGAGGAATAGTATAAGAGGAAATTGCATACTGCATATCAACCTCCAGGGCAAATGAAGTTAACTGTTGTCTACTCAAAATGGATGCTGCAATTGTAGGCAAAGCCATACAGGAGCCATACTGAGTCTATCAAAACAATCGATAGTACTCTGTTATTTTATTTATTTGAGAGCACTGAGACCTACAGTTACAATGACTTTCGTCTCGAATGATCCATGTTACATAATTTAACAATAACAATGCAGAATTTTTTATGTAACTGTGTTACTTATTGACTTCTGTGGTTACGGTTTTGGCTTCATGTTTTTTCGGACATGTCATCTCTTCTTATATCCCTCCTCCAAGAGCCATCCCATAAAAATATATTCTAGTGGTAAATTAACTCTGCAGTTCTTAACTGTAGTGGCGTACTGCATAAATGGCTGCCAACCGGGTAAAACTGCCATAATAAGGTAATTACCAATGGTCACTAGAATAAAGTAGTTAAGGAATTTAATCTATTAGAATTCTTTACTTTCCGAAAAACGTTTTTATTTTTATAGCAATTTCTTTCAATATTAAATTTTGCATTTAATAACTGGATAATCTTTCTCCAGCCTGCTATACGCTTTTGAAACAGTTTTGGCGACCAAACACTTTCAAGGCATCCGGTAACCCTGTTTCATATCTTTAACATTAATGGATTTTAGAGTTACGTGAAGAAGGGGGTTGAACAGCATTGACACGTCTTCCTTTTGCCCCGCAGTGCCAAAAAGTCTTTCCACGAAAAATATCCGCTACTCCATTCACTTGGCTAATCTCATCCCTAGCTCTATGCATTGCTGAAATCCTAAATCTCCTTAAGTCAATTGGAATATTTTCTCTCCTCTCTTGCCAGGGTATCGGCGTTTTTCCGCCTCAAAACAATCTCATTATGCAAAGTGGAAAACGAGCTTCTCTACGAATTCTCCTCCAAGGCATGAATTTGGCCCTGAAGTGATTTGAAATGCTCGGCGCTTTCCGAAACCATTTTCTAAGGGTTCAATTTGTAAAGACACTTTTATATTTTGGAACAGTTCTCTCTTAAATTATTTTAAAGCAAATATTATTGAGGTAGATTGAATATAAGTCCTGCAAATGATATTTTATATCAGCATTTTTGATTAGATGGAACGTTGTTTGTTAAAATAAACAAGGATTGTTGATGAAATGACTCAATTTCTATCGAATTTATTAAACAATTGTATATGTTTATCTCGATAAAATGTATCAAATGGAATTTCAAGGTTTCTACATTGAAATGAATATCTGTCCTACCTGTAATGCATAATATATCCGTAATTTTATGTGGCTAATTAAAAATTAAAATCTCCTTTTCACTAAAGGTTTGGAACGGTTTTCAACCACTTCAATATTTCTAACATAATTTACTGGATTTAGTTTTGTATGAGAATTGGTTTAATAACCGATGCTTTTCGAAAGTGTAGATGAAACCTCAGTTTTACAAAACACTTCTACGTTAGAAACTGCTAAGTGAATTATGATTACCTTCTTCACTTTTGCAGTTTAATTGACAGTAATTATAATTTTTAATTGTTAGGAATGATAATGCAATAATGACAGAATTTGAGTCTTGAGAAATATTTCGGAAACATGTATTTTTCCGGCAGTATAATCATAAACTGTGATGAAGTGTTATATTATCCATTTACGAAAATAATCTTTACTGATTGTAAATTTCACCTCATTTTATTTAGGCACGGTCTTACAATTTAAGCTAATGATTTAGCTTAAATTCTTCACTGATTCTTCACTGATTTCTTTTATCAGTGACAATACAGTTTGTGGAGTATGCTATTCTAAAGCATTACAAGAAAGTGTTGTGATTTTTCTTCTATAATAAATAAGCTATTTATGAAATTATGCAAAATGGATTCCTCTAGTGCAGTGATTCTCAACCACTGTGCCGTGGCACTTTTGTGTGCCACCAAATTTTAGAAATGTATATAGTAAAAATTTAAATACTTTTTTTTTATTACGAGTAACGTTTGTTTAAATTTAAAAAAAGTACACTGTGAAAGAAAACTGTTGTTTTTACAGTTAAATATCATAATTTTAACTATTTTTATCTTCGATAACTGTGAGCTTTCATAAAGTGAAATATTTGGCCCAAGTAAAATGTGTGCCGCGACAAAAAATAGGTTGAGAATCACTGCTCTAGTGTCAAACACATTTGAATAAAGTGGTGTTATTTACAAAATCTCTATTTTTCTATAATTTTACTTTCTTTTCTGCTTCATTTTTAATTTGCTTTATTGCTAAGCTATAATGTGAGTAGATATCAGTTTGTAATTTGTTAATGATAAAATTTGAGATATGATAAAAATTATGACATTCTGTTAATAGTTATGTGAAATGTAACTTCTCACACTCCCAAAAGTTCTAAATTTTTTGTTTATCAAAATAAACTCCATAACGTTTAATTTCATTTAATTCACTCATACATTTTATATTTAATTTGAAATTTACTATGATAAAAAATGAGATATGATAAAACTCTGACTTTCTTTTGATAATTATAATTATCAAAATTTGTAGTTTCACCCATTGCAAAAGTGCTGAAACATCCAACCATCAAAATTGAAATAAGCTGTAAAAACTTTTTAATTGCAGTTAATTTGCCCATTATTTATTTACACCCAGAATTCATTTCCACTATCATTTAAGAAGATAAAAATTTAAGGATTGTATTATAATATCGGTGGATGTTAAAGTTCTCTGACAAACAGTTATAATAATCTCATCACATATCAAAGCACATGTCTGTTATGCTTTTTTAGTTCTTTCAAATAACGTACAGTCGGTAACAAAAGTGTCCGAACACTAGCAAAAATTCCTATATAAAAATGTACACTTCATACGGTTTTGTTAAATAAATCCTTGTCGAATCCTGTTCTTAGTCAGTGTAAGAACATGATTCGGTAAGGATTTATTTAACAAAACCATATGAAGTGTACGTTTTTTACATAGGAATTTTTGCTAGCGTTCGGACACTTTTGTTACCGACTGTAACCATGCTAATGCGATATTATTAAAGAACTCTATTAATTTCATAAAACTTTCAGTGTTAAGAAGCTAAGAATTTAAAAGAAAACTGTAAAGGATAAATGTGATTCATTCTTTATAATTAATAAATCATATTATGGTTCAAATATAGGGTTGGAACTGAAATGAAAACACTACAAGGAAAACTACATAACTATTATTTACTTTATATTTAAAGAAACAAACAACAAAATTAGCTTTCGCTATGCATGCGCCACTCTATGTACACATCAGTTATGATTATGCGTGTGGGGATTAAAGGCCTATTAACTACACAAAGCTCTAGGCCTAAGTAAAATGCCCTCCGTAAAATCATTCTAAACATCAGTTAGAGTCATTACTCTATAGTTATGAAGAATGAGCTCAGTATGTCTCTCTATGATACATTTTTTGCGCACTACAGCTAGTTATACCAGAATCTATTCCTTAAAGTTTACTCTATACCACTTGAAACGCCCTATTTATAAACAGGAATTAGAGCAGAGCAGATGTGAATTGATGGCCAGAGCACTAACTTTTCACCCACCAGAGGGGTCAATAATTATGAGAAAAGATATAATGTGCATATAATCTAACGAAATATTTCTTTATTCAAACAATGTTAACATGAAGAAACGGTGTGAGAAAAATTACAAATTTTACAAATTTTAAAAGATTACAAAAGCGTTCAAATTAATAGCTACTTAAACATCAAACAGAATAAATAAATGGAATTTAAATCATTTAGAGAAATTGAAGCGCAAGGTTGAATTTTTGTACCAACTATGCAAAATATGCCAGAGCCGGGCATCGAACCCGTGCACTCCTCTTACCGTGCGGTTGCTCTGCTACTATCACCTTGGCTGATTACCAAGTCAGCATTTCTCACATAATATTCATTAATAAAGCCAACGCGGCATCTGCATACGCAGACGTGGTGGCAGAACATTTACAAGGTAAGCGAGGTGCCCAGGTTCGATTCCTGGCTCTGGCATTTTTCATTTAGTTAGTATAAAAAATTAACCATACACTCCAATTACTCTAGGGCCCAACAGCGCTTTTTTACGCTCAAAGCTGGTAGACGTGAGGTGCCGGGTTGCGCTTGTCGGCCTAGGCGTTCAGAATTTTCCATGTTTTTCTCCTAATCTTCCGTAAATACGGATTAGGACCCCTTAGAAGGACATCCCCACGGAGGGCACTCCCCCCTCAGACCTGGAACCTTATGCAGTCAATCCGCCTTAATCCCACAACTCAACCCAACCCAACCCAATTACTCTAAATTAACATTCATGGTTGGTGAATTGATGATTAATATTTTTAAGCAGAATTTAATTGTTACAGAGACTATATGTATATATGATTACCTTTAGCTCAAAGACAACTTCATTTAAACAGATCTGATAATATTGTGGTTAAGAATAAATGTTTAGATGTTTCAGAAAAAGAAATATTTATTATTATTATTATTTTAGTTAAAAGAACTCAAAGTTAAGATTGCTGCTTAAAAGTTATTAAATATGTATATAAAACAATTTTTGCACATTCGTAGAAGATGACAGACAATAACAAGTACAACATGTAAGAAAACAAAGAAAAAAATATCCTTAAATATAATATTATAAGTTTAGGTTATTATAGTAATCTTAACACAGTTTATAATAAAGAGAAAACAAATTTTTATCTAATTCATTCTCTATAAATACTTGAGGGAAATGTTGACATTGTGAAAAATTATCGTACGTGCTTCTTATCTTTTTCTTTTTTCTTTCTCTCTCGTTCTCTTTTTTTTTTTTTTTTTTTTTTTTTTTTTTTAATACAAAATTTATTGCATCATTAATGAATAATTTTAAATTCCTTAGAAATTGGATAATGATTAAAAGTATTACTAATTTTTACATTGTAAATTAAAATTTAGCGAAATTTCACTCCAACAATTGAAAATGTTATAAGTTATAGCAGTTCGTATGTGATAAAAATATTTTTTACGTTCAATGTTTTTTTTTTTTATATAAAGGTGTTTTTTGAACAATAGATTCTGGCAGCAAATATCAGATAATTAGTAGAAAATTTATACAATGAACAAAAACTCTACTCGAATTATAACATAAAGAGCAGTTTATGTAAAAATTTATAATTTTTTTTCTTCATAAAAACTTTCTTCACATAACAAATAGAATAAACATAAAATATACATTATTAGAAATTGGTTAAAATATACATTTATATTTATTATACAGAAAAATAAATCATGAATACTATAATAATTTTTTTAATCATGAAGTGTTTGAATCTCAAACACTTTAATTTAAATAAGGAATTTTATTAAGACATCCCTAATTAATTTGAAATATACATTAATAATATAAAAAAAGAAGAATTACAGTAATTGATAAAAATACAAATTCTATAATTAATGACGATTTTGAAAACAGCTATATGTAAAAAAGAAAATTAATGCATTTTAAGTATGTCCTAGTGAAATGGAGTCAAATTAATTATTGGAATTTGTATGAAAATGAAAATTTTTAAATTAATTATGCAATAATTAAAACTATATTACTTCCTCTCCCCCACCTCTTTTTTTTTTTTTTTAATAAAGATAAAAATATATTTGTGATATTTTAAATTAGTAACAGAGTTGTAATTATCTAATGCTAGCTTTATTAATTAATAAATCAAAAATTAATTTTATATTAATTTCAATTCATTTTTACATTAATATAATTATTAATTATAATTATAATTAATACAATAATTAATTATATTTGTTATTATAATTTTTTTTTCAATGTGATTAATATGATAGCACTATTTTGTGACAAAACGTGTAATTAATACAGATAAATCCAATATTAGTTCAGTAATTGATATTTTATTTTGATGTTTCTATATATATTTCAGATTGTCATGTTATTCCATTATAAACAAAATTTCGAATATAACTGACTATTAATATTGTCTATGTGCTGAACAATATTATTTTTCTTTACTTCCATTACCCAACTACCACAGAGCGATGAAAACTATTGTATTCGTTCGAGAGTTTCGATATCGAGTTTTCACCTGATTGGCATGTTTTAATATATTCTGAGTTTAAATAAATAAATAAATAAATAAATGAAAATGTTTTTTGACAACTGACTAGTGTGTAAGAATGTTTGTGTCTGGGGAACATTTTAAGTATCATATCTCCAAAACGAAAAATGACAGAAAAGCAAAACTTCCTAATTAAGACAAATCCGGGGTATAGATAATTTTTTCAACTGTTGGTGAAAACTGAAAAACTAAAAATGGGACATGGAAAGCCAGGATTGGGACCGTATTTTAATTTAAGTCCGTATTTCAAAAATGTCTCTAATGATTTTCTTTAAATTTGCTGTGCAAGCCTTTTTACTTTCTTCTATATGTATATATAGAGAAAGTATTGGATTCGTGAAAATTTTTGAACTCTAGTTTTCGATGGATTTACACGTTTTGGGATGTCCTGAACACGATTTGACTGTTTTCAGATAATGTCTGTCTGTCTATGCGTGTATATCACAAATTTTGTGAACGCTGTATCTCACGAACCAACCAATGAACGAAATTTAACCAAACTTGGTATTTAAATGGGCCTTGGCATAAAATGGTGCTGATTAGATTTGTGGAACAATTGCTCTACAGGTGGCGCTGTGATCGCCTTTTTTTTCTAAATTTTTAGCATGGCAGTATAGGACAGAATTTCGTATAAATGTACACAATGAGAGTTATTTTAATGGTGTGATTGTATAATTAATATGAAATATTGATAATAGTAGTGGTTAACTAGGAAAAAAATTTTGTGCATGTGGGAGCATCGCTTCCCCCCCCCCCCCTGGGGGGAGAGTAAATTTTCAATATGGGTACCTTTTGAAAGATCTCGTCAATACCTTTAAAACGAATGATTGAACTATAGATCTGTGATAATTTAAAAGAAAGTCATCGATTTTTTTATCTTTTAACGAAAAAAAACTTTGAAAAAAATCTTATTTCTTCTAATTTGCAAAAAATTGACATCTTTCCGCATTTAGTGATAATATAATACTGTCAGATAAAAATCGTCTGCATTTATAATAGAAAATAACTTGATAATTTAATAAATAATTTGTATTGAATAAATTTTGTGTAAAATTATATAGAAGAAAGTCATGTGGTGGCCACATCGTACTAGTTTTAGATGTCCTTTCGTATGTAATAGTTTGTTAATCCACTAAAATATATTGGCGTCCTGAATAAGGAAGTCAATTTTAGGCTTCGTAAGAGGGTTTCTTAAAAAATGCCTCAACGGATTTTCTTCAAACATGCCATATTAAATCACTTTTAGATGTCTTTCATATATAATTGCTGGATCCTGGGGAACAGATAAGTTTGAAAAGTTTTGATGAAAACCGGAAATGAAGCCGAAAGTCGGTATCTCAAAAGCAGCTCTTACAATTTTCTTCAAATTTGTTACATAAACCCTTTATAGACGTCCTTTTGCATGTATAACTTAGTTATTACAGGAAAATTTAAAGGCGATTAGATTAAATATGCCAGTTTTAGATCTCGAAAATTGTTGTTTTAAAAATCGGTTCTACGATTTTTTTGAAATTCATTCTATAAACTCTACATTTTTATGGTGAATGTATTAATTTGCTACTGCAGGAAAATTGTTAGGCGTCTGATTGGTTAGGTCAATTTCATGTTTTCTGGGCACATTATCGCTAAAAAGCGCTTATACACTCCTTCTCATAATTATAAGGACACCCGTTTTTCTATATTAACTAAACATTGAACGCTATTATTTAAACAAATATATTTTTAATTAATTTGAATTTCATTAATAGACTATATTTTAAAAGTTTTATCGTTTTTCTATCTTAAAAAACTTTAAATATGGTAAAAAGATGGTTTTTCAGGTGTTCACAGTTATAAGGACAGCTCGGATTTTAGTAATTTTTTTCAGTTATTCTTTAAATTAATATTTTATGGGGGTCTCTTTTTAGGGTTAAACAGTCAGAAATTCTCTCTGGTATATATATATATATATATATATACATTTTTTTTTTTTTTATTCAGTTTCAATACCATTTCGTATAGCATATATGATATTCTTAATACATTTAAACTATTTAAAATTGCTTTCCACTTGCATGCACTTTTCTAATATCATAAGTTAAGGTTTTTTCAACATTTAGGCCATGGGAAAGGCAATAATACAGAAGTTTCTTTCTTCAAACTATTTCCTATTGCTCTAAAAGTAGAGCAAAAATGTAAGTCTTGTAGAAAAAAAAATATTATTACCCCCCAAAATCTAACAAAAATCTGATAATTTCACGTTTAAAATTTGCGGATATTCTCTTGGTGTTCATAATAATAGAAAAAATTACTGAATTCATTCTGATTTCAGTAGAAGCAGCTCCCCAGAGCACCATAGATAAAATATGTTCTGCTTTCTTCGATCGCACTAATTTCTTTACTTCATCTAAAGAACTAAATATGTTCACCCCTCGGGTTGGTCCAGCTGTTAAAGTTTCTTCATAAGTATAATTAATTCAATAAGTATAAAATATTTTTGATTGAAAAAAAAACAAAAAAAAACAGTAATTTAGAATATTAACCATAACTGTAAACAGAAAATAACTGTTTACTGTCTTAAAAAAAAAAAAAAAAAAAAAAAAAAAAAGTTTAATTTCAGTCTTAATCAGGAAGTAATGTTTTTCTCTATTAGACTTGAGTTTAAAATAAATTCATTTGAGTCAAATAGTTGATTTGTATTTAACCAAACTTGTTAATATATTTTTAATACATACTTGAATTATTTCTACTCATCACTGATTAACTTTTCAGTACACAACAGACGTGAGTTTTGTGGGCCCAATATAGTAAAAAAATAAAGAAATTTTAAGATAATTTTTTTTAAAGATTTTCTTAACTCATTTAAACAGAACTCCTTTTATATTTGTAGTATGTTATTGCTTTAATTTTCTTTTCCTTTAAAATAATTTGTAATAAAAAATCAAGTCTGACTTTAAAAAAATCTTAAAAATAATTATTAATATTAAAATAGCACACTTAGTGAAATAACGACAAATATTCAGCATAATGTAAACAATTATTAATTTAATTTAAATAAATATTTTCGCGTCACGTTTCTATTACTTTTTTTCTGATGACCATTGAGAGTTCAAACATTTTTTATGTTATTTATTGCAGATACTGGTTATGGATATCAAAATGAACTCCACGATGAAAGTTTTATGCGACGAAAGCAAAGGAGAAATCGAACAACATTTTCCGTGCAGCAGGTTTGGATCATTTTAAACATTTTCAACTGAATTCCCAATTTCTCTTGTTCTAGACTTGCAAATCATTTTTGTAAAATGTATAATATTGTATTTACTGTAATGAATAATATTGTATTCAATGGTTCTTAAAATTTTTGAATTCGGAGTCCGCTTAAAATCTAATAAATAAGTGAAAGTACACTACACACAATATTCTAAGAACTATATAATGATAATAAAGTTAAATATTTGAAAGTAAATTCTCATTTCATCCTCAATACCTCAGTACATATAAAAATTCTTCTCAGGCTAATTTCATGCAAAAATGGACGCAAGATCTTTAGTTTATCATGATAGAAAATATATGAAACATATGAAATAATAAAACATACTATATATAAAATATATTATTATTGTTAATTAAAAAAAAAAATTAAATTAAAATTAATTGTGCAAAAAATAAGTCTCATTTTTACCCATGACTTGTCTATCACGCTATTAAACAATTTTTTATACATTTATTTATCAAAATTTTAAAATTAGATATCAGATAAAAGTTCTATTTGTATAAATAAAAATCTCTGAATTTCAAATGTTTCTCAATGTAGAGCAATTGAGTGATAAGAATGATTCATTGAAAATATGTTATTTTATCTGTTATGTCTGTCCACAGTATATTTTACTTTTATTATGTATATATATATATATATATATATATATATATATATATATATTTCTTTTCATAAATTAAAAGTTTTGTGCTATTTATAAGCAAAACATATAGATACACAGGCACACAAAAATTCGTTAGATGAACTAATATTTAACATTTAAAATTGGATAAGATAGTAGTATGATATCTCGTGTTTGATAAATCTATACATCTGATTTGGGTGTACTTATTTAAAAAATAAGTATTATGCACATGCCATCCACTTCCAAAACTTTCAAAATAGCAAATACTTTCAATAGCAAATACTTTCAAAAGCAATATACACAAGAAGAATAAATGATTGATTTTTGCAAGAAAACCAAAAGGTAAAACTGGGAAAATCCAGTAGTGGCCACAAGAAGCAGCTTTTTTTTTTTTTTTTTAAGTAAAAAATGATAAATATAACAATATGTTTTAAAAACTTCTGTATATATTAGCAGAAATATAAAATAATAAATATGCAAATGTTAATAAAATTGTACATAAGTACTTTTTAAAAGCTATTAAGAACTATTC